>QUSF01000009.1:11669103-11850189 GCA_003676055.1 Chloebia gouldiae | reverse complement strand
AATATAATATAATATAATATAATATAATATAATATAATATAATATAATATAATATAATATAATATAATATAATATAATATAATATAATATAATACAATATATAGTATCTAATCTAATCTAATTTTGGTCTACTGCTACCACACCAGAGGTGCAGAAATCCCTAAGCCCAATTTCTAGCTGTCAGCCTCCTGTAGATAGTCTGCATTGCGGAGGCCCAGAGAAGCTGACTTTAATTGTGGGATAGATGGTGCATTCCTTTCCCAACAAATAAACTTTAACTTCTCAGCATGTATTTTCTTTAGTAACAAACAGACCTGGAAGTATTAAAGAAAGATTTTCAATTTTTCAAATGCTTTCAAGTTGTTATATAAAGTGCCTGGAAGATGAATGGCTTTCATGATTCATATGATGAAAGTAAGAAACTTCTTCCTCAACTGTTGTGCTATCAGTTAGTTTGACCCTATTGTACTACCTAGTTCCCCTACTGCTCAGAACTTGCATCTTGTTTCTTTCTTACAGACTGAATCTCATCAAAACTCTCCCAAAACTCTAGGCAATTTCCAGATAGTGACCCTTTACTAATGTTGGTTCATAACTGAACCTCAAAATGCAAAGTACATGTGCTGACTCTCAAAACACAGTCTACATTAGCCATGTTGTGAAAAATTGAAGGCAACTCTCTCAGTATGGTTTCAAATGCAGTGCTTGAATGATTTTAATAATCTTGGCTACTGAGGTGACTGTAAAATTAACAGACCTACACTAGAATTCTGTCTATTGCAACCTCATTTATAGGAAATAAAAGAAAAGACAACCTTTTGATCATTTAAATCATAATGTGATGGCAAATGCTGTTGAATAGGGGCTGCTGACAGACAGCAGAGAGGCACTAGACAATAGGGCAGCTCATCACCTTGTCTTCTATAAATATTTTTTCTGTGAATGTCTCCAGAGTTTCTTCCAGGAAGGATTCAGAAGGAAGAAGGGATAATTCTGTCTTAAACATAAACATGGCATTGTGTGGGTTTTCTCTCAGGCTCAGTCTCTCAGCTTGGACACGTGCTAGTACATCCCCTTCTCACTCTTTGGTGTGGAGAACAACAGGGTAAATGTCCTGACTCTTCAATGTGAAGTATCCATAGAGACTCCTTAGAAAGACAGGAATGTCAGCAAGACTTCCCTGTATTAAAACTGTTACTTAAGTAAAGTCAGGTGGATCTACAGCACTACTCTCTTTCAGGCACACTTCCGTAGTCAGGCGTGTGTTGCTACAGGGGCACTGAGGATCCGCTTGAAACTTTGGACATTTGCCATGGCACCTTAGGAGAGACAGCTGATGCTGCTGAAGCCTCTCTGCAGTGATTGTAGTATATGTAGGTTCAGACAAGTTGTGTTGCACAAGATACAGCAGGGTTGAATTTTCATACTTTATTTCAAAATATCTAAAGCAGTACCTTTTCCTTTAAACTCAAAGTTTGAGAACCTAATATATTATAAAAACCAGGGTCACCAGGTGTGGACCTATCTTTCCTGCACCTTTATTAGGTAACATTTGGGTGGGCTTTTCCTTCACCTGGACAGGAATTCTGACATCAAAATTCCAGACCAAAGACCAGAGTACTCTGGTGCTGGATGATGTTGCATGCCTATCTGTGGTCTAAAATGGCCACAAAACACCAAATGCTTCATGATTTGCTCCTCATGTCTGTTACTGCTAGCTAAAAGCAGCATCAAAATTTCTAAGTGTTTGTATATGCCTTGTGCTTTTTTAAGAGTGTTGAGCACATTCCACCTACAAGAAGCATAATCTACTCCAACTTCTTCATTCTACTAGATTTTCTTGAAGTATTTCAAAATGAATAAATTTCTAAACCCATTTTGAATAATTGTTTATATCACAGTAACCCTCTTAAAATGCATACATAAAATTGAGTCGTCAGAGTATATTGTGTTACAGCATTAAGAATGTTATTTACCATTGCCCTACTCTTCTTCTCATAATTCTGCTTCCTACTGGTTTTCTATATAGCTTTTACATGTCTTCAATTGTCAACTGCAAGTTGAATATATATGCATATTGATATCACAGAAATAAGAACACGTGAAAATCCAAGCTATTTTTATTTCCTATTACTTTCTTTTCCTAGTATATTGCTTAAAAAGAAATATTTATGCTTTAGGCATAGGCAGGCATAAATAAACCGGTTTTTACATGTGTAGACATATATGTTCTCTTGCAATAATTGTAAGTGGCATTACAAGGTCACAGGCTTTGAGAAAAGAAGGAATTTCAGCAAGAAAATCTGTATAAATACCCCTTATTTTTGTTTCTGAAATTCACAGTCATGTAAAAAGAACTGGATAGGTAATGTGCTTTGTTTTCCATTTTTTTAATGTCACTAGTAGGGTTTTTCTTGCAATGAAAGAAATGGGTCACATTCATTATTTGAAAATTGCATAATTTTTTTTCTCTTCTGCACTGAATTACTAACTGAAGCATATTACAGAACTGACAGGAACACCACTTGCAAAATAGTGGTAATGAAAATAAAATAAACCTGCCTTATATTTTGTTCTTTTTTTCTCATCAGAAACCAATATTGTTTAGAGCACTGGTAAGCTCTAGAAAAACCTTTTGTCTTGCATGATAGGTTTATCTTTCCTTTCACTTATTAGAATCACCTATTCTTCACCTCATTTTATCTTCTTCTTACTTAGCAATAAATCTCATCTCAATCCAATGTTAAGCCCAGTTTTCCAATCTCAAAGCATACAGTGCTCACTCTTTCTGAAGGAAGATTCTGAAGCTAAAGAAAATTATTGAAGAGCAGTGTTATGCTCTAGTCCTCCTTTAGAGCAACTTTCTTTTAACATAAAGAAAAGATCTACTTACTGATTGCCTGTACTCACTACACCTATACAAAGGAATATTTTTGTCCCCAAATTAGGAAGTTGTATCTTTAAATTGCATAGATGGGTAAGAATAAATATAGGTAAAGAAGGCATTGGTTAATTATCTTGCACAGTAGCCACTAAGAGGGACTTATAAAGAGTTCTGCTGATAATCAAAGTTGCTGTTTCCTAGAACAATACTTAAAATACACTGGAGGTAGAACACTGCCTACTGACAGTCAAAGATTCATTCCAGTTGAACTTTATTGGCAAGGAAAGATAAAATTTTATCTTCATACACAGTAAACTTTACATTGCAGTGCCTAAAACCACAAAATGAATTATACTTCTAGGCATTACCTCAGTGGCAATTTAAGCAGCTAAGCTCAGTAATGACACTGAAAATGCATCATCTTCAGCATAATCTAATTCATATATTCCCTTTCCAGCAATTTATTACAGCATTCATGCATTTAACATTTCTGTATATTCTGTTCAAATGAAAATGTTTTCCTTCTAGTCTTTCAAAGGACATTTTAGACTTGTGTTGCCATTGTGGTTTATATTCTTGCTCTGGTCCCTTAAGTTTAAATGCTCTTGTGTGTTGAATAGGGTATTACAAACCTAGACAGTAATATGCAAACCACAAACACTTTAAAATTCAACTAGATCTAATACTTAACTCTTCCCCCATCACCACCCCCTCCTCCTTCTTTTTTGTTGATTATAGAAAACTTTTCCCTTAATATCTCTGTTTAAATTCTTATGCAAAATTATTTGGAAGGTAGGTATTCTGATACATGAAAGAAATTACACTTTTCTAAATCATGTAATAAAAGTAGTCAGTAGGTGTTCAAATATGTCTAAACTAGAAACTCAATGCCTATATTTCAATAGTATTACTGAATCTGTAGGGGTGAAACTGCTCTCTTTTTCATTAAAAATGGTATTGCTAATGACTTAGCTGAAGACAATGTTGCTCGTTAATGCTTAGTAAACGTTAGTTGTTTTACATGATTTGGAACATACTTTAGTACATCATTTTCATTGTTGCCATTTTAGATTTCTTTCCATTCTACTACCGCCTCCTAACACAATTAACATTAAGAAGATGTTTGTCAAGGATACAATTTTAAGGATACCTTCTGCCACATAGGCCTCATTAAGAGCTTTTGAAATACAGAATACTAATGAAAGCCCCTTGTGGCAAGACATTTAGTTAAGGACCCATGCAGCTTAGGATGTCTCAGTTTAAGATGTTACTGCTGATGGTGCAGACAGACTCATTTCAAAAAGTATCTGTTCACTTCCAGTGAACTCACTTATGGCAATAAAGATGAGGCCCAACAAATTCATATATTCACAGGAAAAAAATAAAATAAAAATATAAGCATTTATTTACTTTTCTTTTTATAAATGAATTAAAGAGAGAATAGAGTAAATATCATTCCTACATGGGAAATTGCAAGTTTGCAGTATCTGGTTTGAATTCCTCTTTACTCTCCTTTCAAGCAATTGAAGATCATTTTAATGGAATAAAATTTCAGTCATAAAACTACTGTGTAAACTCTGCCTACAGCACTTCAAGACTAAAAGGCTTTTTCATTACAGAGTAGTGCCTTGATGGGACAGTCATGGTATGTGTTTCTGGAATCTGAATTCTTGATAGGGTTCTACTGGTTTTAGGTCTATAACTGATTGCTAGAACCATTAAAGAGTAGAACTGCATGCTTATGGGGTCAAGCAAAAGTTAAATGAGGATTTTGAGGCTACTAGTACTGCATAAATAAAAGACAGCTGGGATTAAGCGTCACCTAATGTGCTTCAGCCTTCCACACCATCCTCTGGCCATCCTTCCAGCACTTCTATGACCACAGTGACAGTATAAAATCCTGTGTGACTGCATGCTTATCCTTTCTTTAACCTCTTTTCAAGGCATTTTCAGTCAGAGGTAGGGCACCATCAGAGGCAGGAAAATAGAACAGACAGATCCTTCATCTGGGGCATGACTATTGGATATTATTTTCTTATGGTGGTTCTCTTTTCTCCCTGTGCACCTCGTCATGTTACATATAGCCTCTCTTTATATAAAGATTTCCATAACACAGACAGTGACTACAGATAGTTTACCTCAGATGTGGTTTTTCCTTATATACAATGAAAAAATGGACAGCGTTAAATACTATTTTATTGTATCTACTGCTTTATGCTGATAAGTGATAACTTAAATGAACATTCTTTCTTTTGAATATTTATTTCCTTTACATAACACACCAAGAATATTCCTCATTATATCTCAAAGTTCTTTCAAGTTGGCTTTTTTTCAATTTAACAGTGAAGCTAGTATGTCAGTGCTGGCCAAATGATTTAGTTTTCAAAAATTATATTTAACCTCTTTAAAATGGAAATGCTTCCGCAGTCTGAAAGAGATTAGAGCATAAGCAGAATATCCTAAAGAGATTGGAAATACTTTTCAAAAAACAGGGGTTTTGGAGAGACTTGTCTAAACTTGTATCTTGTTGTTGTAACTAATGATGCTGCTCAGTTTCACAGGCATTATTTGACTGCTTTTCGTGCTGTTGGATTAGCAAGCATCAATTGTTTCACAGTCTTACTTAAGGTATAATTTTCTTTTTTTAATGACATATATAATGACATAAGGACATATATGTTGTATACTATCAGAGAAATAGTCCATATAGTTTCCTCAATAATATTCTCACCAGTGGTGAAATACCCTCTAACCTTTTTTATCTGTTTCTGAGCAACCTGTTCCATCTGGCTTACTGTCTATCCTTTGCCTCTTTCCAGTTCTTCCCATTTCAACTAAAAATGAGTTCTAGGCAAGAGGTGTTTGTGAGAAAAGCAATTTAAGGGAAGGAAAGGAAGCCTGAGAAATGGGTGTACACTGAAAGTGAGTGTTTGCATGACTCTCCTTCTAAAATATAATAGTCCCTGAGTAGAAACATTATTTTTGACTCTGTAATTTATACTTATTTGTGGAGTCAGGAATTCATTGCCATTCTTGATCAGTCATCTGGGGTCAAGCTGAAAATAATATATGCTGGTATTGAATGTCATACCTCAGTAATGTCACTCACTTTTTCCCCAGAAGAGCTGGAAGTTCAGATGTTCCTACTACCCCACACCGGCCAAAATACAGGCCTCTTTTCTGTTGTCTGAAAATTGAGGTGGGTTCCCAGATAACTCAGGTCATTGAAAAAGCAAATTTAAGATTTAGAGCTATAAGAATTTTTAAAATTAAGTTTGGCTTCTAGCTCTGGAAATAAGCAACCAGAGCATTTTGTCACCCCCAGTATTCACAGAGAACTTGTGAATTAGGCATGTTTATAATTATTCAAATGTGATATTATGTACAGGGCACTTGTACTCAGTTTAACAAAATAGGTGGCCATTTAGAGCTGAATATGTTAGTCTATTTTATCATGTCAGTAAATACAGAAACCATTATCTACTGATTTATCTTAGTGCTCAGAGCTGTGCTGTAGTTTATGACAATTTATGCACCAAATAAAGCATGCATGTTGTTTTCAATTTCTTTGTGCTCCCTGAAGAGTGGCAAAATGATTTTGCTTAATAGGCTAGTAACAATAAGAAAGTTAAAGCTGGAGGGTTTCTAGAGTTTCTGGTAAGATGTATTTCAGCTTGAACAGAACGATTTCATGTGGGATATAATGTGACACAGACTGTATGGGTCATTCAAAAACTCTCTGAACCACCTGAGCATTGATATTTAGATAAACTGTGAAAAAGCACACAGAAAGATACAAATCTTTGTGCTAATTTTCTTTATTAAGAATTTGTTAGTTCAATTACTACTTTTCTATATAGATATTTTAATCTTTTAAGGTCTTGTTTTTGAAAGTGTGTGTCTGTAGCACATCACTTCCATGCTTTCTGAGTAGCCCGACCTTTGGTTGTAACCCTGACTTCCTAGGAGCAGCACAGTCTCACTGCAGATTGTGCCAAGACATATACTTTGGGGAAGGCTTATCTAGTGACTTATTTGCCTACGTTTTTCTTTCTCTCCTCAATGCTTTTACTCTCTTGCCAGGGTTTCATGTAGTAGGAAAGGGGATCTGTTAATTCTTCATGCATTGGCTCCTTTCCTATATCTTCCAGCTGGTCTGCTGACTTTTCTTGGGAACTTGTGCTCACAAGGAACATGCATCAACTCAGACTCTTTCCTTAACTGACTTACAATGCAACCAATACCCTCCTGGACCAAAGACTCTGCCCTTTGTCACCTGCTGCTTTCCGCAGGGTACAGTAGGAGATCTGCTTGACATAAACAAACTACGGCAGAGAGTTTCATCTCCCACCCTAGCTATATTGCAGGTGGGCCCCATCTGAAAGATACAAAAATAAATGGCAGTATTTTACAGCAGCTCTTTGGTGTTTCCATGTGAGTGCTTTGGGCCATATTAAAGTTCACTAAATTTTGCAAACACAATGAAATCTTGTTTCCCTAGACATTGCTGCTGTGCAGCAGTTGTATGCTATATCATTTGTCTTTTACTGCCTATACTTGCCTAGGGAGCAGTAGATCTACTTGGTCTGTTGCAGAAAGGTGTACCTGGATGGCCAGGTAGAAGTCAGCTATGCAGCTGTGCAGGATCTCAGTTGACAAATATTGAATCAGGAGCCATGCAGCTGCATTATTGTTATTTTGGCTGACTTGTTTTGGCCAAAACCACATCTACTTCTAGCTGATGGCTTAGAGCTGGTTTGCATCCTTTTGCCCAGTTATACTGTAAATAAAATACTCAGGTCTTAATAATGTTAGCCCATAGTCATCTAGGGATATTTTCAAAAACTTATTTTATGTTCATAGCTACTAAGAATGAGTGAAAAATGTACATTATAGAGATTTTGAGGTTTCAGAGCTAAAAGCTCTTGACAACTGAAGCCAGAAATGATTGTACAAGAAGCAACCTGTGGGAACAGACTCATCAGGGAAAGAGAAATATGCTCAGTTTCTTTCCAAATTCTTATTTCTCTTTTTTAGCTCTGTTACTTACCATATCAGTGGGCAAGGTGTTTTGTGTTTGGTGTAATTTTTTTCTGTTCACAAAAATCTATTTGAAAAACCAATGGTAATGTCATTTTTGTTTCAAGAATGGTGTCTCACTTGTTGCTATATGACTTCCAGTTCCAGCATTGTGCACTGGTGGCATAAATATACAATTTTTCAACCACAACAATTTTTTAATTTCCATTCTATCATAAATGTTAGATAAGCTGATTCCAGCTTATCTAACTAAGAAATAGCTGAAATAAATTTAGAAATAGAAAAAATTAAATTAATGGTTTGTGGTTTTAATTTTCAAATGTTTTCATCATTGTTAATATATTCTTACTGCATCTGAACAGCAACAGAACTAATGTCAGCATTGCTGTACAATGAGGTTACATTCAGCTATCTGTATGGAAAACAACAACTTTACTGAGACTTCCCTTGCAAAAGAATGAGGATGATTTTATCATGTAAAAGTAGAATTTGAAATGTAGAAACTTTAAGCCCAAGTAAATGAAAGAAACAAGTCTGCAATTATGGCTCATTCAAAGTGACCAAATCTGTGACATATAGTTGCTGAGGTGGGAAGGCACCCTGGATATCCTCTAGTCTAACTCCTGTAACCACAGCATGGACAGCTAGAGCAGATTGATAAGGAAGGTATCCAGTGGGATTTTTAATGCCTCCAAGACTGGAGACTGGTATTTCTGATGTTTAAGTGGAATTTCCTTTTTTTTAGTTTGTGCCTACTGCCTCACTGGGCACCACAGAGAGGAGCTTGTCTCCACCCATTTAGTTCCTCATCAGGCATGGATAAGAGCTCCTTGAATATTCACTACTCAGGCTGAACACTGCAAGCTCTCTCTGCTGTATCTGGTTATGTCAGATGCTCCAAGCCCCTTATTGTCTCTGAACTCGGTGTCCATGACTCTTGTACTGGGATGTGTCTTACTGGTGTTGAGTGGAGTGGAAGGGTCACCTCCCTCAAACAGTTGGTGACACTCTTCCTAATGCCTGTCAGGAACCTTGTTTTCCCCAAGATCACATTGCTGGCTTCTGAACTAGCTTGTTGTCTACAGGGATTCCCAGGGTCTCTTCTATAAAGTAGCTTTCCAACTAGTTAGCCTATACTGTGTATTACTGCATCAGGGTATTCCCATGTAGGTGCAGGACTTTGCATTTTACTTTGCTGACCTCCATGAGTTCCCCATCAGCCCATCTTTCCAGCCTACTGAAGGTCTTCTGAGTGGAACAACATCCATCAGGTGTATCAGCCATTCCTCCCAAGTGTGTAGCATCACTCCTGCTGAGAGTGCAGCCTGCCTCATTGTGCTGGTCATTAATGAAGAGGTAAGTCAGTACTCTCCTGGAATGAGCCCCTGGAGTATACCAGCAGTGGCTGACCTATCAGGCTGGTCAGAACAGCCCATGCTGACTGTTTGCAGTCACTCTTGGTAGCTTTGTGATCAAACCTTTTTAACAGATTTAGAAATATCTTTCAGGATTATTTGCCCCATCACTTTTCAAGGGATCATAGTCAGGCTGATGACACAGTAGTTCCCTGGGTCTCCTTTCTTGCCCTTTTTGAAGACAGACATCTTCACATCCTTAGGAACCTACTTCAACTCCCTTGAACTTCCAAAGACAATTGAGAGTGACCTAGCAATGACACCAGCTCCTTTACCATGGATACATCCTTTCAAGTTAGAAGACACATTCAGACTTTAAAGAAGGAACAACATTCTGAAAGTGTATAGAGCAGTCTTTATTAGAAAGAAAATATGGAAATGAAAACAAAATGTGTTTTGAAAGGAAGGATTTTATTCAATCTGAGCTATTCATGCTAAAATAGGAATTACTATAGCATAATGATTTACAAAAATAATGTTTACCTTTAACATTTAAAATTTATTAATCTCTTAAACAGAAAAACAGGTTGTGTTTATACCACAAAGACTAAAATTGTTTGGAATTTCAGGTTAGTGTGGAGTGAATCTAGGTTCTTGGTGAGCAGTCTCTGACACTGATACTGCAAGTAGTGTGCGAACTTCTGATAACTTTTCCAATAGAAACTAACAGTTGGCTTTTGACCCAGAAGTGCCAAAGTGATTTTGATTTCCTAAAAGAAATTCTTTCTTCACAGACTGTACTGCAATAATTCAGATCACTGTCAGTTTTCCAGTAGGAGCATTTGAACAGAAGTGACTGTTGAAGAGAAGAGACCAAAATGGTAGTTGATATTGGCTCCTTCCTTTCAAGTGGAGTAAGGACACATCTGTGAACTCCACATCTGTATCTCTGCCTGCTGCAGGTGTCCTGAACTTCCTGCAGCTCCATAGGAGATACAAATTCTTTTATTCCCTGCATGAACTGCCATCTAGAATCTGTACCCAAAACAGAATTAACCACCTTGATATTGTTAGATCGATTCTAATAGTGTTCTAGCTAATCTACTGTCATTCACTGTCATTGCCTGTTGTCAACTTTTAAAAGAAAATAAAAGTAAAAATAAAAGTTTTAATATCTTGGGTCACAATGGATTGAAATATATATGGTTACCGTAATTAATATGTATTTGACATCTTTTGAGCACAGTGCACATGAAGTTTTCTGCTACCTTGGATGGTGGGAATCACTAATCTGGCACACAGGATGCTCTACAGCTCTTGGAGAGGACAGGTCTGGTTCGGTGATACAAAAAGGCTTTGTGGGTTCTTTAACACCTGTATATGGTCCATTTGATCTAACGTAAAAATCAGAAAAAAAGTGTATGGTATCTGAATTACTTCAGGAGTTTAAAACATTTAAAATAATTACTGCCTCAAATGCTGTTCCAAAATTTCTTTCATGCAGCTGAGAGTAATTGCCTTTTTCCTTGCAGTACCACAGTTTAAATAAGAATAACTGCCACTGAACTTGTCAATTTTATGCTAGAGTAAAATTGGCCTAATAAATATAAATATCTTACCAGAAAGGCATTGGTCAGGAGCCAGTCCAGTGGAAGCATTATTGGGTTTCTAAAAAAATTACATGGATAACCTATATACCCAACAGCTTGGCTATTTTCCAATAAATTATTTTCTGTTCAATAAATGCTGTCACTTATACTAGGCCTGAAACAATCCCATAGAAATGACCTTGAGAAAACCTTAATACTTGAAGATATGAACATTGGCATTATGGCCACCAACAAATGAAAAAATATTCTCAATATATGGCAGCTACTTGCCTTGCTGAACAAAAAGAAAAACTGTCTCCAAATTACTCAGGCCTTCGTTCACTTTGATACAAAGCATGTCTCTCGGTTGATGTTGTTTCTTTCTACCATATGGGTAGATAATAAGTTGTGCTTTTTTGAACTTCTTTCTGCTTACTATCTGAAACCCTCTGCCTACTTAGGAATTATTTTTTTCCAGCACCCCAAGGAAAGAATCTGCTGCCAAGATCTGTTAAGTTATATAAATATTTAGAAAAAAATGGCAAAGCTTCCTAAAATGATTTATCCTAAGAATACGACAATAGCCACTCTGGTAATACTCACCTACAGGTAAAAGCAACACCAAACAGCCAAAACATTGGAAATCTGATGACAGACATGAACTCTCAGCAGTTCATTGATAGTGAAAATACACTACTCTCGCTGTGAAAACAATGCTCTATATATCAGTTAAAAAATGGCATTGCCTCTACATATGATGTGTTGTGGTTTGTTTGCATAATAATTATTCTGATCTCATAAAGTACATACAATTTTCATTTATTAGTGACAGATCACCTTATTTTCCATGACAATTGCTTTTGAGTTACTGTTCTCTGCTGAATGCCATCTCATTTAATGACACAGTATCACCTTATTAGAATGCACCTAGGAAAGTGTCACTGTGGCCAAGGCACTTCTGAAATAGTTGAGACAAATTAATATTGTCAAACCCAAGAGAGAGATTATAAATTCCCCTTTAAACTGTCTTTGTGTCTTTCAAGGACAATTTACCCCCTGCAGATTCAGCTGATGCTTTAAGTATCTCACACTGACGTCCTTTAAGTGTTTTAAATTGTTTTTAAACTCACTTTTTTTACATACTGTTTATATATAGAAGAAAATATACTATTACTACAAGTTTAAATTTGTTACATATAATAAATATAGATGTAAATAGCATTGTCATGGGAAAAATAATTTTTTAAATAATTTTAAATTATAATTTAGTAAGTATATTTAGGTGTTGCATCTAGAGAACAGGAATCACTTGAATTAGTCAGCATTCAGGTTCAGTTTCATTGCCAATAATTTATTTGGAAAGTAGGACACCTATAATATTGAATATTTATTTCATTTCAGACTCAAGTATATTCAGCTCTAAAAAAATCCTTGTTTCAAGTTCAACTCAGCTTTTGTGATTCTTGTAAAAGAAATTAATAATGGACATAATCTGTAATGTCGAAAACACCTCCTGCAGTGACACTGCTCCAAAAATTTCCATCTCTTTACATCAGACAGGTGCAAATTCAAATTATCTTAACATTTTTGCAACATACTTTTCCTCTTTCAGCTCCTCAAAGTGAAGGCTCCATTCACACACCCCACCTTATTCAATGAACTCTGCAGGAGTTGTTTTTGCTCTTTTCTTGCAGATAAAACTCCACTTGTGTCTTCCTACCAAGCGTGTTGTGAGAGTTTCCCTGTTCCCTGCCACCCTTGTAGATGGGGCACCTGCTCAGTGCTCCATGCTATGGATCGGGAAGTTTGCTTTCACACTGCTTCCAAACCTGCGAAAAGCTGACCCACAAAAGTGTGATCATTTACAAACAGATTAGGTCTATAAAGATCCTGATCATTGATGAGAATGTTGTATTTGTCTTCTGGATTTTTTTGTCCTTCAGGGTAAAATTTGATCACACAAATATTGTTTATTTCACAACAATAAGAATGTGATGTTTCTCTTTTTTACAGCTAAAATTTACATCTGATTAAAAAATTTGAAGAACTGGGGCTTGAAAAAGACATTAAATATTTAAAGACTTACTATAAATGTTTCAGGCCAAGTATCTGAAACACATCAAAACATTACATCGAAACATGACAACTCAGTAGAAATTTTTCTGAGGAAGAAATTAATTTCTGCAATTTTTTTCTTCAAAAAACCTACTCCCTGTATTTAATATATGATTAATAAATATTTTAAAATTTTAAAACAAATACTTCTGCTGATTGAAACAAATTATTTAAAAAATATTTAAAAATAAATTCCAAATATTTATCTGTGTATACACATTTATGCTAATTTGGGCCATCATTATTCTTGAAAATACTAATAGAAATAAAACTCTAGACTTTGAGAGAACTATACTATGACAGTATTTGGCAACATTTTTCTTCCATTTTTTCTGAAAGAAATTTGACATTATTTAAAGGGAATAAGGCAAGATTCAAGTAAGCAAGTAGACAAGAAACCTTACTTGAAATAATTTAGTCAGACTTATTCTGATTGTGACTGGTACAGGTACCATATTCAATTTTACCCAAATACTTTCTTCCATCCAATATCCCATCTCTCTTACACCAACAGGTGATTTCAGTGCAGACATAAAGGTCCAGAAACTGAGCAGAAGAATGCACTGACTTATAACAGACCATAAAAAATTGAATTAGGAGAGATCACAAAGTCTAGGTATAGTACAACTTCTTTGAGCTATATTTTTTATATTTCAAATAATATTGATTTGTTGGAGTCATAGGTTCAATTACATTTATGGGTCCTAGTCTTCACCATACTCCCATTTTATTTATATTCATACTCCATTTACATGTTTCCTTGATTTTTTACCTTCGTAAGCCTCTCAGTCCTTAATTATTTGAGACGTGAAATAACAATTTTAAAAATATGCACTATTGCCACTATTTAAAAAAAGGTTTTGCTTAGTGTTTTCCTTTGCCTCAAAGAAGACGTTCAGCTAATTTTAGTGCCATCCTAATCTTGAAGTACAGCAGCTCTAATGTACCTTGTATTATTGTCTTTAAATCCAAAATTAAGCAAACTGACAAGCTCACTCAAAAGAAATCTTTAAGCTCCAGAATATTTATTCTGCAGAGGAGAATTCATTGTTAGTTAAATACAAATAATATTAAAGTCATTGCTTATTTAGAAACACTGACATTTTTATAACTGGTTTTAAAAATAATATGGTATAAGGGAACAAAGATAAATACTTTAAAATCTTGGGGTCTTCAAGAGTTTTGTACTTCCCAAAAGTTCATTGCTGATATACAAACATTATGTTGTGCAATGTGCTTGTCATTGTGGGAAAGCTGGGCTTGCAGATGTGGCAGGTGGGGGGATAGAAAGGCAAAGTACAATATTTTTAAAATAGCTGTTCCTTGCTTTTTTCTCCATCCCAAGCTTACTATCTGAAATAAACCTATGTGTTAATTTCTATGATATCGTGGCCATTAATTTTGTCTATAAAAGTAACTACTGTACTCAATGACTCAATTCAGTCTCTCACATTAAGCAACTCAGGACTGTTATTTTACAATATGTGTATTTGGTTCAATCTTGTGAAGATATTTTTGAAGCCCAGATTGAGTTAAGAAAAGCAAGGAAACAAAATTTTAAAACCTTGCTGTTATGCCCATGACTCTTCAGACCAGTGAAGCAGACTTCTTCAGTGTCTGCAGACTTGTGTCCTAGGCAATCTAAAGAGGTGGTTTATAGACAGAAGGAAATTTGTTTGTGTATTGAAGACAAATAAAAAATGGCATGCATTTTGCCTGCTATCAAAAGGAAACAGCTTACCTTTTTGTCAAACCAATGAACTACATAGGAAATGGAAGAACTTTCCTAATAGTTTATTTATGCAAGAAACAAGAAATGGTGGTTTCCTTTTCAGATGAAAGAATGTGCTATACTATAAATTTAGTATGATATTTAAGAAATAATTGTCACTACATTCTCTTTTTCTCACCCACTTATTCTGTAAAGAAAATTTTAAGTGGATTTCAGTTTCATACCTCTGAAAATATATTAACACATGCTGTGTTAGAGTGAAATTGCTCAGAATCATTCAAAGTCAAATAAACATGGATTGGGAACTCAATCTTTTTTCCTTAGATATGAAGAAGGTTTCTGCCTAGACTTTCACATCTGTATTACTTTCATCTTTCTTGGAGGGAGCAAAATGAAAGATAGCCTTGACATAGGGACAGTAGCTGAAGAATCATCACTGTGGATGATGAGTATCTGATCTTTTACTGGCCTTATGAGCTTGTGCAAATCTTTTATGCCCAAGTCAAGAAATCAAATTTTATTTTGAACTGAAAGAAGGTATTCACAGCCCTCTGTCAAGTTCACAAAATCAAGCATACTGACAAAAGGATTGTGCTTGTCACTGAGGGAAAGGTGGCTTTGCAGATGGGGCAGGTGGAGGGATAGAAAGGCAAAGTACAATCATATTTTGAAATATTATTTATTCCCCAGTTCTCAGCATCCTAAATTATAAAATAATTTAGAATGCTGAGGACAGGGGAAGAAATAATTTACTTCCCTAGTTTAAGTACCAGCCCACCTTCAAGACAGTACTAAACACAAATTTGTAATTAAATCCCTTTCAGCCCAGGGAGACCCCTGCTAAATGCTTTGTTCCTCCATGGAGATTGGAAGCCATATCTCCCAGAAGAGTCTTTTAATCACCAGGTAGATGAGCTGAGGGACCCTCAATCTGCCTGCTTGGTATTGTTCCACTTTGCCTAAGAAACTGTGTATCTTCCAAACTGATTTAATTATACTTACTAGAGCGCTCATTCTTGAGGAGACAATCAGTTCCTTCTTTCACTAATATTTTATTAATTTGTGTTGGAAAGGAAAATCCATGTTTCTTTTCACCTCTGCATGTAAACGGATCAGTTATTTAATCAGTTTCTTATGATCTTTGGCTGAATCAATATTTAATTTCACTGTGTAAGTGGAATGGCTTCCGACGAAAAGGCAAAATGGGAACACCCAAATTTTTATCATACTAGCAGCTACAAGTTCTTGCTATTTTGAGAGATCTCAATGAAATATCAGAAATCACAGAATAAGAATGGAAAAAAAAGATATTCTGTATCCTGAAAACACTGTTTAATTAGCTGAAAGACTGTTAAGGGACCTTTCTCAGATGTTTAATTTTGTTCTCTCTGTGACTTAATCTGCATGATGTTCTAGGTGGATGTTTTGCTTAAGCTCTGAAGACAAGTACTTAATGTACTTGTCAAAGTACTCAAAGCAGACAAATCTGAAACGGATTTAGAAGTAACTAGGAGGTCTCTATGCACCTAAGGAAACTTAATGTTGGAAATTCACATCCCCATGGACTTCAGTTACCTTAAGCCTTATCATGATGTTTTGGCATACAATAAGGAATTTAAATTCCTGAAGTTATAGTTTTATGATCCAGTAATATTATTATTTATCTAAAGTGCTTCAATTCTAAGGAGTTCTATAAAAAGCACAGAGAAGAATTTCTCCAGTGTACAAGTATAGTGTAAACAAATGTTTTAAATCTCACAAAATGTGAGAATCAGCTATGAGGCAGTGGAGCAAAATGCCAGCTTATATAGATAATTGATAAAAGACACCTGCTACTATGATGCAGCAGAATTTATTCGGTGGCATTAGAAAATATTTTAACTTTGCTGCAAAAAATATCCTGCAATGACAAAGCCTTAATAGTAATAACTACGCATTATTTTTTCATATTAATGATCTCTGCAGACATAAACTAATGCATAATCAATGTATTAATATAAAGCAAGTGTATAAGAGATGGGATGAAGTTTGGATATAAATATTTTCCTTTTTGAAATGATTCAGTAATTAATACTTGATTTCAGGCTAATATGAAAATATTTCCAAGGTGGTAAAATACATTAATCTAGAGGTCTCACAAAATGCAAATATCCAAACAAAAAAAAAGGAAAATGCAGCATATCTACATTAGTCAAGGGCATACTGACAAGAAGGTAATACTAGAAACTCAAAATTAGGAATGCGGTAGACCTATCCATGACCGAAGAGGATGTTTGCCAAAGGGCGGAGATGAGCATAGGAATTCTGCTACAAGTTTCAGCTATACCAAAAGTTGGCACATTTGTTTTGTTTGCTCAGCTTTTCCACTGAATCTTAATCTGAGCTGATGGAAAAAACCTTGACCAGATGTAGGATGCTGATCTTAACTGCTCTCAGTGTTGATTTCTTGCAACACCATGAATACTGACAATAGCTAATAAGGAAAGTGAGGAATATTTTTGAACAAAAAGAGCTTTTTGCTTAACACTTCACCATCTTCATTAGAGCAGATTTATGCTAACTGATATCACAGTTGGTATCACAATATTGGTAGACCCAAAGTAATAAAAGACAAAGTTACTCTTTACTGAACAGAAACCTCATTGTGGAGATTTATATTAGAAAGTCAATTCATCAGCTTCTGATTAATAATTAATTAACAGCATTGGCTCATTCAATTATTCCCTTCAAATATTTTCACCCTTTTTCTTTCTCCACCAAAAATGCAATTAATTAAAAAATGCTGCCAAAGGTGACTAATGCAATTGAAGACACACTTTTTAAATGTAAAATTCTTGTTCACAAAAAAAGATGACATTTCATACCTGCAAACTAATGACTAATAATGAAGAAAAAATTACTAACAATTATAATCTTAAACCAGTACTTGACCATCCAATACTGTTTCTTGGAGGCAAAAAAACTGGAAAATATTTTTCCAGAGTTGAGTAATTTTGTTACGTACAATTTCATCTGTAGTTATATAAGTTGAATTCTTGATAGGAATAACAGGATGAAACTAAGGATAAGAATATTTTGTCTGAATATTGAGATAAATTCCTTAACACTGAAATCTATTATACTGTGCAGTCATTTCCAGGAGTGCATTATTTTCATATTTATTTTGCTCTCACTGTCCCACAGTTTATGCTGATTTCAAGACTAAATCACTTTGTAGAGTTTGAAATTAAACCCAGATGTTTGAAAAAGAAAACTACATATATTTTAAATTAGCATCTCTGTTATTTCTTCTGTTTACTTTTTTCCCCCTCTTCTCTACAACATACACTTTCAAGGAACTCTAAAGCTACGAATAAGAAGTATGCCTGCCTGGTGTGGGAAAATAAAATTACATTTTTTTTCCTCCATTTGCAAAATATTCTTCCAGGTGTTATATTATTGTCTGATATAGGATGGCAATACACTTTAACTGTCATTTCAAAACAGATTTTGACATAAGAGAGTTCTCTACATATTCTACTGTGTCAGTTCCTTGATTACTTTAAAAAAAATTAACCATGCTTGGGAAAGAAAGAAGTCACATAATAACACTACAATACCAGCTGTTCATATATATTTTCCCAGATAGCTTGAACTGGTCACACAGGGCATTAGAGAGCCTTTCATGATCCCAAAAATCATCTTACTTGAATCAATTAAAAAGAAAAGATATTAGAAAAAATTGTTTGATTTAGGGAGGGAATCTTCATCAATGTTGATCAGTGATGATTTTTTGGATTTGTTACCTACATGAGGCAATGGATGCAGATACTGTGTGTACCTATAACTGGAAAAGCTGCACTAAATTTCTTATTGTTTTGCACTTGGTCAACCCTTGGCAGATGGTGATGAACACCCAAACTTGGAGGCATCTTACTCATTATGTGGAATACCGATCTTAATGGTTAATGTCACACAAAGCAGTGTGTGTGACCAGTCATAATTCCTTACAGACATCTGTTCTTTCTGGGTATGAGTAGACTATTTTGGTATGAGTAGACCATTTTAGTATATTAAAACACACAGTAGACTGTGTGTTTTAATATACTAAATACTTTTTTGTGTCCAGCCACCATGAGGGTATATACATGTACACACCAGATGGGTATGAATAGGATGTAACGATGATTTTTAGTAAGTATGATTTATTCATATTTATTCTTCACAGATTCTTCAGAGTAAAACTAGGCATTTTAAATTCATAGACGTACTGGTAATAAAGAAGACTGTACATAAAATGTTAAGGGACCTGAGGATAAGAGTAAAAGCTTTTTATTGAAGGATTCACTATAGATGTAGAATTAGTTATATGATACATTGCCACTCTTCCCATGCTATTCCTCCACAGCGGAGATTCATAACATAGAGGTTATATTCCTGCTGTGATTTTTAATACACAATATACTGGTGCTACTATATCTTTAAATAAGCATCTGTAGAGAGTTTTAAATCGCACAAAATATGGTCTTGGACATAGTGGTCAGATGGTCAATGCAGCCTGCGAACACTGACAGTAGCCAGCAGGACAGGCTCAGTGAAGATCAGATGGCAAAGAGAGATCTTTCCCCTCAGAATTTTCTCTGAACCTTCTGTGATGTGTGGCACAGAAAGCCCCTGGGCCAGAAATGAAAGGGACAGCGATTTTATTGATCTCTATCATACCTTCTTTCCATCACATTCATCTTAGCCTGAACAGTCCTAGTCATTCCTTCTACAGAGGCAGATTGCCTATCAATAAAATGTGGAATTCCTACAAGTATATTTTGGCTTCTGAGTACTCCTTCCATTTTTTGTATCTTTGCTTTCAAGTCCCTTTCTAAAATTTTTCCTATTTTAATCCAAAATTATGTTTGAGTGCAGAGAAACACACAAGATCTGGATTTGGTTAAAAGAGAAAGAAATAGAACCTTCAAACATTTAGTTGTATGCACTATGTTTTGTTCATAATCCCTCCTCCTTGAGACCTAAATTCTGCAAAGTCCTTGGATTATGGGTTATTTATTCAGTTAGTAGTTGGCAACACTCAACAATTATTTCTATCTTTTCTGATCTATAAGTCCTTAGACAATCATTGTATATTACATACTGCTTTCTCATGCTAATTGCAAATGCAAATCAAAATTTTAGCATATTTTAATATGCTGGTTTTCCCTATTAGAATCATAGAAGTGGCATATATTGGAAAATCATTAGGAATGATTTATCTTCAAAGCTAATTTGTTATTATATGATAATGGTTTTGTTATTTTCAATCCTAATTTAGGATATATAATTTTTCAAAAGAAACATACTCAAAGTACTTCTGGAGAAAGTAGCTGTGGATAATCTATTTTCTGAATTTTGAAATATGAAATTATCTTATCCAGTCATATATGAAAAGTCTTTTATTATGAGTTGTCCCTGTGACTTTTAAGTGACCTATTATTTGATTGCTTCTGGAATAAAGATTGACAGACTTAAAACAGTTATTCTCCATTATGTGTATTTTCTAAGAAACTAGTTGCAAATTTGGTATGCCAATAGCAAGTTTCCATTTAAGCTAATGTCCTCATCCACTATCCATTCCAGATATGGGATTATAGCCTGAAACCTTTTTCAGGCTATAATCCCATTTTTTAAGTAAGTTATTTTTTCAGTAAGTAACTTACTTCTTATATACAATGCATTTACTATAGATATAAGTATTTTTTATATAACAATGCTAAATATCCCTTGGAATAGTGGGAAATTTTGAACTATCCTAATTTTCCAAATGCCTGTGAAGCTGAAGATACAACATTATCTGGAACCTACACCCAGACCTGAGTAGAAAAGTAATGGACAGCACATAGAGACATTTTGGTGCTTATTCATGTTAAAATTATGTTAGGATAAATAACTGTCATTTACAATCTGATAGATTTCAAAGCACACTGGGAATTTTCTGCTTTTTTTTGGGATTCTGGGAGTTTTTTTTCAAGTCTCTTAATGAAATATTCCTCCTTCTCTATTCTCTGTATTACAAGTGCTTGGATGGAAAAGGCATATAAGAAGAAAAAATAAATGGCTTAACTTTCAAGAATAAGGCGTTGCAGGTAGGATTTTGATGTCTGTGAAGAAATGTATGTATATAAAATGCCCTAAAGGGCACTGTGGTGTGTAGGACTTTGGACACATCGGCCTACCCTAAGCATTGAGTTCTGCCTGCTATTCCCCTTTCTCCTCCACTCCAGTCTCCTACACACAGAATTGATGTGGTGGTGGTGGACATTAGTACAAATTTTGTCTTGGACTAGACATTGTTTTCCAATTCTTTGGAGAGTCAATGGCACGACAGAATAGAGGCTACCAGAAGGTGAGTGGCAAGTGCCTTGACTGCGTTGGAGACCCAGTCCCTTACATGCCTGAAAGTTTTTGTTTGAAGTTCCCCCTGTTATTTCCTGTTCAACCATTTCTGTTATGTAATTTGAAAGATAACATAACTTGACATAAAAGATAAAGTTGGGAGTGATAGATCACCATGGAATGTTGCATGAAGACCAAGAGATTAAATGTTCTTCCATAAAATTGACTTTATGGAAAAAGCACCTCTCAATATATAAAGAAATATATTTTTAAGAGCTTTGAAACCTCAAACTTTTGAATCTTGACAAACTTCACAAAGTCAGGGGTTGGCTCAAATCTCCATTTAGCTGCCATTTATTTTTCCCTTTTATTTCCTTTTCCATCATTTTTGATCACCAAGATTTGATGAATTGTTATCACAAAAACATAGGAACTGGCCACTTGAATCAACTTGCTTTTCTATCAAGAATGTCTCAGCGGTAGCTTTCATTCCTTCTGTGAAAGATTTCTTTTCAAGTCAAATGGAGAGCATTATTTTATAAAGAAGTACCTTACTGATTTATAGCTCAATTTTCCAATGCTTCTGGAGAGAGACAGCCTTAAGAGTTGAAGGCACTTGGCACCCTGCAGGAGGCACTCCACACAGCAGAGGACTGCATCATTAAATACGGTGCTTTTTATAGTGCACACACAAAAAATATTTGGCCACTGTTTTGTGCATCTGTACAATGTTGCATTTCCTGTTAATATTTTTATGAGTGCTGTACTTTCTATATTTTAATTGAGGGTTGATTGTTAATCTGCTTCTGTAAGTATTATAGGAGACCTATAATTGCAAAACATAATGTTAAATATGGTTACATTAAAGAGTATCATAAGAAAAGAATTTATTCTTTTATCTGTTGAGGAATGTATTCGAGGTAGAGTGAATGTTGTTTATTCATTTATGTGCTTTCCAATACATCTGGAAAGCTTTTTAAATTATCATAATCATTATTTTTTATTATTATTATTGTTATTATATGGATCAGAGCAAGTAGCAAAGGAAAGGAGAAATAGCATGCACTGAGGTCTGCTGCAATTTTGCCATATAGGGCAAACAACATGACAAAGTGAGGTGATATTAAAGAGTGTGGGGAATGATGTGCAAGCAGGTGGGAAAGTTACATCAAGACCACCTGAGGTGCTAGGAATGAAAATTAGTGAAATGAGAGTTTCAAGTGCTAAAACCAAAGAGAAGCTTTCTCAGGAAAGCAATTGCAGAAACTCTGCTGGGTGCATTGCACAGTCTTAGGTAGAGCAATAGATGACAATGGAAGATAAAAGAGAGTAGCCAGAGCCTGTTGAGGAGTGGACCATAAATTGTCAGCCACAGAAGCAGTGAGTACCTGGAGAGAGAAGGGAGGGATGAGGAAGGCAGGGAAACCCACAGAAAACCACAAGCAGTTTTCCAACAATGCTTTCCTGCTACCATAAAACCCCTTCATGCTTTTATCAACTATTCAGGTGACCATAAGCATTTTGCCACATTTTTACTTGCAGCCTCCTTTACATTGGTGGCTATGGTACACTGGTATTCTCTGATATGGAACCTAAATTTGTCAGCTTAGACACCTAAGTTTCAGTTTTTAATTGCTATTGTACAGGAAGGGAAAAAGACTGTCATAAGTGAGAACATGGTCAGGGAGATCTGAAATGAGCGGAAGAGAAGACACAGAAAATCATGTACTGGAAGAAAAAGAAATAAAAGACATGAGTAGAATTAAAAACAAGATAATATAAAAGGGAATGAACAACCAAATTCAATTATGCTGTCAAATACTATAAAAAATACCATATGGATTTATGTACCAGACAAGCTACTCCAAATTCAGAATTTTAAATTAAAATTATAAGGTATATTTTCCTTTTCAATTTGAAACAAAAAAAATTTCATTTTGAACTATATATATGAGAGGTATTTCAAAATGTATTTTGGGAGACAAAATCTAAACTTTTTAGTAGAAATTAGGATTTCAAAATAGATTAGGAAATGACTGCATTTAATAACACTACAGCTTCTCTTAATTTCTTCGAAATATTGTTTTTAAAATACCCTCATCTTAGTACTGTTTTGTTCACATTTCATGTTTATGTTTTTTCTACTAAGATGTATCTGCATAGTTGCTACTTTATGTTTCATTTTGCAGTATTTAATACCAGCTTTTATTCTGGACACAAGATTTTTTAACATTATGCTTGCATTACTTCCTTTTTGAAGATTTCCTTTGTTTGATATCATAATATAATATACTGGAGAAGAAAAATAGGCAAATACTCAGTATTTTTGTGAGTAGTAAAGCTTCCATTATTTGTAAAATACTAAATAAAGTGACATAGACAGGAAACATAGGTTTCTCTTTTGTTACTTTTTTCCTTCAGTTTACTGTTCCCTGGGGGAACATGTGAAGATATGACACAATGCTTGAGACCAACTGAATGTGGCTGAGAAGTGGAGATATTTATGGGCAAACAATGCAAGACCAACTATTTTATTATGCCAAATACAGAAGCAGAATATTCTCCAATTCACCTTGCTTAGAGCAGGTGTGTGCAGATACACCCCTGGGTGTGTCTGTCTGCAAGTGTTTGAATACGTCTCACTTTGTAATATGTTTTGTGGAGTCTGAGACATTCAGTGAAGAAGTCTATGGTGCAGAATTTCTATTACAGTGTTTCTTAGGTGCTGACTGTAAAACAGATTTTCAAAACATTTTTGGGGCTTTATATCATATATTGTGGTAATGAACTTTTAATGGGTTAGAAGCTGTAGAAAACCATTTCTTATTCAATACATCCCATAAATATCAAAAGATATTTCATAGCTGAACATAGTCTAAAAGTCATTAATTTTTTACCATTTTAGGTATTTTAATATTTATCCATATGACATCAAGTTAGAAGTGCAATCCTACATCCAAAACCACTACTTGGGATAATGAACACAAAATACAATTGGGATAGGCCTACTGAATAACTGCTGCTTCAGGTGAGCAAAAATCAGAAAGGAAAGTCTCCTTGCTTCAGCCCTAATTCTTCAGTCTCAGCTCTTCTGGCACTCTGTAAACACTGGAGAAAAATCTTGGGAGGATAATTTAGTCTTCTTCCACCCTTGGATTCTCATTTCTACTTCTACTGTGATTTAATTGTTGAGTGAAGAGTTCAGTGTAATAAATTAAATAGAATACCATATTCAAACATATAACCTCTTCTTAAAACAAATAAGGTAATTCAGCTGATTTAATTTACTCCATAAATTTGATATTTTTGGCAATATAACAAAATATATTAAATACTGCATTCAATTGGATTGTGCTCCATTAGATAATTGAGTGAATATAGCTCAATAATAATTTCAGAATAAGGACAAATACTGAAAAATTATGAACTTTTACTTTGCCAGTTTCATGAAGAGGCGAAATTTCATATGACTGAGAACTTACTTTGTACTAGGCAAAATTGGCTTTTTTAAAATTTTCCATTTAATATAGGGAGAAAGAACATTTAAAGATGTATTTTCTATGAGCTTTGCACATTGATTTGAGTTAGAGTGCCACAAGAAAGAATGACTCATAACGTGATGTCTCACTGGCACACATGTGGTGCCATAATCTCGCCATAACTGTTAATCACCAAAATCCTAATTGCACTAATTTGAATACTGTGTCTGCTTCTTAAAGAATTGCTTTTAGCAGAAAAATTGCTCCTCTCTGTTGTCCTGTGTCTCCAAGTTCAGGAGCTCAATTTTGACAATTATTTTAAGTTAGTCTTCTAGGTTTATAGTGGAACACCATGGAGATAACAGGGCTCTCAAAGCTGTGTCAATGATCCGCAGGAAATGTCAATGTGCTCACAGTATTGCTTTGTTTTTTCAGTCCTTCATGATTTTCTGGAGCCATGACACCTCTCAGAATCTTTAGTCTGAAATATTGAGGTGAAAGTCTCTCAGAGATAACTTTGCTGTTTTTTTCCATTTCAGTTTCTTTTTTTTTTTTTTTTTTCTCAGATAACAGTGAAGCATATTTTTCCAAACGGTCCTTAATGTTTCTTATTTCCGGAAATTAAACTGAAAAAGCTGGAGTCACTTTGCACTTTCTACCCAATAAATGAAGTTTTTACTTCAGTATTAGAAATGGTCAAAGGTTTGATGATTTTTCCCCCTATGTACCCATAAGATTACTCATACTTAAAGTATGGGTAAGTAAGAGAAGAAGTAACCCATATTTTGAGAAATACACTTAAAGACCTTTATGAACAATACATGTTAATAAAGACTACCCACATCTCCTCTACAAACAATACAGGGCTGGTTTTGTTTATTTGGCTCTTTCGTTGTGGGGTTTTGTTTGATTTGTTTTGTTGAGTTCTTTAAATTGAGTTTTTCATGTAAGCTGGAGTCTCAGAAACTCGATAAGGAAATATGAATTCCAGATTAACAATACCATGACCAAACACCAGACTTCACACATCACCTTAACATGTGAATACTGGTGCCTGCACCTTTTTGTTTTGGTTCCATCATCCTAAATATTTATTTCATTATTCTTTTCAACTCAACAGATCAAATATCAAAGATTGAAATTTTTAAACATTTACCACCAGTCAAAGTTTATTCCTTCTGTTTATTGGTGCTGAGCAGGTTTCAGTCTCATGCTGAGCAGATGCTTTACTAATGTTTTGCACAGTGGTTAATCAAATATTTATGCAGCACATGAAGGAAATATATTTCACTGCTGATGATTGAATAAGTTCTATACCATTTCTCCAATGAATAGTCACGTCCAAACGCTTTCAATTATTCATGTTTAAATTTTTAAATATTACAAGGAGCTCTTATCTGGAAATGCCTGCTAGTCTTGTAGCTGAGGAGAAAAAATTCCTTCCAGGTACAACAGATCCATGAAGAAATTATTCTATTTTTCCAATACCCATGTTCAGTGCCAGGTCCTGGATAATTTAGAAATTAATGCTAGTGCATAAACACATATAATTTTTCTTACCTTCATTACAGCTGAAATATTCTGATACTTTGTACACTCTTGTGGATTGAAATTAATGGGTGATTTAATCCTAAATAAAATAAAAATTCTTGGAAAAGTAGTATTTTAAATCAGTAATGTATGTAATACCTTGCCTCTGCTCCCTAAAATGAGGATGAAAGCATTTTGAGGAGTTTGAAATTAAAAGATACCCAAATCAAAGTCCCAGTTTGGTGGCATCCTTGTTTAGGTAGTCCTTACTCATACAAATAGTTAATTTAAATTTTTCTGATTAGGCAATAATGCATAATGTACATGTTGTTATTTTCAGTTGGATTTTTTGTTGTGACAGTCAGAATGCTTGATTGGATTTCTAAACAACACATTAAACATTGTAAATAAGCACTTGACACACTGTTACATATATAAACAATATATATATATATATACACACAAAAAAGAAAACATTGCTTCTTAAATCTGAGGTGGCATCTAACTGGGAGGAACTTCAAATCTTCACGAGAAAGAAAGTCATTCATCAAGGAGAAACACCAGGTTTTTGACACAGGTAGGAACAACCAAGTCCAATACTGTAAAATAAGAATTATACATCTGGGCAGAAAAAACTGTAAAAGCAGGTCTGGAGATTAAAATGGATCCAAACTGATCATGACTGAATAGTGTTACAGTGTGGCAAACAGGCACAGAGGTACTGTCAGTGTGTCAAGCAGCCTTTCTGCTCCAGGCACTACTGACAGATAAGGCTTCACTAAGAATATTTTGTACAGAATTTGGTGCTGTGCTCTAAGCAAGAAATGAGCCATTGAGAGAGCATGGAAAAGACTACAAGAAGCAACACTGGTCTGCCCTATCTGACAGACTGAAGAAGTTGTGATTCAGAGAGAATAGACTGGTGGCTCCAGTTTCAACTTGTGGAAAAGCGCTGTGTAGTAAAAGTGAAAATCCAGCTCTGAGAGTGAAGGGCTTCATCTGTTGCAAGTGAGATTTATAACAGACATCTGGAAAACTTTCTGGAATATAATATGATAAATGCTAGGTAGAATATGATAAATGCTAGGAAATGTAGAAATTGATATTTTTAGGAACAGCTTGAATAAACTCCTGTCAGAAATGGCTTATGGAGCACAGATCCAGCCTTTGTCTAGAACTAACTAGCTAACTAAATAAATGATTAACTGAGTGAAGTCTTCCTGTAACTTTTCTGTGGAACTGGACATATATTTAAACCACCCATTAGAACTTTTGTATTTTTCACTTTGCACAGGCATATGCAAAACACATCAGCACAGCTAGCAATAATGCATAACAAAAAACAAATCCTCTGGTCTTTGTATATAACTATTAATCATGCATTTTTCTATCTTCAGTTCCAGTGTCATATAATATACACAGTCACTACCCTTGACTTATGAACCCTCTTCAAGAAGTACAGGTGTTGTTATAATGAGCCTTTCATGTTGCTATTCTCTTTCTGTAGAATTTCTGATTGACAGATGTGAAGATTATTTTAAGCTAAAAATTTGAATATAAAATTTTTAGTAGAAAATAGTTAATTTATAATGCTTGGGTTTCCTTGGTTTTTATGTTTAGTCACTAGTGCTGTATTTGGTGAATTCTTGTGTTTGTGTGAAACAGAAGTTCTCTCAGGCTCTCAGCCTCCATCATTGAGACACATATAGCAGGAACAAATGCTGTTTGGATAGACCTTCCCATTTTGTCTCAGATGTATAGAAAAAGCCTTTTAAAGATTTAAGGGTTCATACACAGTTTGACCCATGTATGGAAACCCAGCATGGTATGTTAGCACCTCCATGATCTCTCTAACCAGGAATTCAGTATTTCTCCAATCAAATGTAAAATCTTCTTTGATTTATTCTGACCTTTTGCCTCATTTTTTCCCCAATCCTTTCAGCTGTACCTATTCAGGTGGTGGCACAACCTTCTCTATTCCCACCTTCCCACCTTTCCTCTCCTCCACCCCTGCCCTGAGGCTCTGATTTCTGCCACAGCCAGATTAGCTGCCTGAAGAGACTTGTTTTCCCAGTTTTACCATCTAGGATGGGGACAATTTTGTTTTCCTCAGCTCTGCTGTCTCTCACCTCTATCACTGTGGACTTAGAAATCCAGAGCTCCTTTGTGATTCCACTGTGTGTTCTGTCTTAAGGCAACACTGAGCAGTCCACCAGTCCCACTCTTCTTCTTTGCAGCAAACTTCTTCCTCAGTAAACATATTTTCATGAAGGATAAATATGGTATGAGGAATAGTTGTTATTTTCCAAAAAGGACAATATTTACAGAATAAATAGACCAAGATCTTGTTCATGCAGCCCAGCGGGTAAGGAGTGGTTGTGCATAACTTCACATATTCATGGATACCAGTTCATCACAACTTTGCAGTCTAAATTTAGAATTAACACAGACTTTAACTGACTCCTTACTTGGCAACCACCTCTGAAAAGGTCTTATTTTTTCCTGAATATTGCCAGTAAAAAACAGGCATGGGGAATGAAAATAAACTTGTTTCTCATGTGACTTTTTATATAATTGTACAGTTCTGACCTTGTATGACTCCTGTGATCTTTCTGGAACAACATCTCACAACTTTGCAAATTCCTCATCAGTCCAAACCAGGGTTATTCAACTGAACCATAACAGTTTGGGCTTTGAACCCTTGGTCTCAAGCAGCTAAACCTCTGTGGAGAAGGGAAGTTTATACATAGAGAAGGGGTTAGGGGAAGATTCTAGGCTCTTACATAGCAAAATAAGATCTTCTATGAATTTGGAACACTTTCAACCTAGTTCAGTTGAATCTCACAGGAGTGGACATGTGAAGCTGGAGCCTCACAATTTGGTTTTAAATTGCCTCTGCAAATCTGCCAGAGGCCTAATTTAAATTCTTTATTCCATACCCTTCCAACCTCTTTTGCCTTAAAGAAGGCCTCTGAAAGCAATTTATTAATGATTGAAAAATCTCTAGAAGCCAGAAATTGAAAGGCTGAAATTTTATTTGTATAGTGAAGAAATCAATGTAAATAATACACATTTCTAGAGACATCTGTACATTTACCATAAGATTTTATTGAATTTGAAAAGGAAATGCAGGTCTTCTAAGTACATTAAAATATAGTAGGAAAATATTAGTGTCTTGTTTTTGAACATTATAAAATGTTTTCTATTTTTGTCTGAAATGCAAAATACTTTTAAAATGTGAGTTTGAATGATGAGGAGGAGCAGAGACTTGTAATCTGTAACACAATGCACTTCTCATTCTCTCAATATTGGCAAAGCATTGCTACTCTGCGTGTGTGTATGCAGGCACATGCATAAATCAATTGCTCAGGTGAAAAGTTTACATTAGCAGCAGTTGTGTGACTCACATGGTAAGGAAAATCAGAGGCTGACACAAAAAATGGCAAATATATTGCAGCGTAAAAGGTCACTTCAAAAATTTCTGACAACCTGGAACATTAGAAGGTCAAAAATCAACATCATATTGTCCTGTTTGGTTAGATTATACTACTACACTCTCTCTATGGACTCTTATTTCTAAAAATAATTGCATGCTCTTTTGAATCAGCCAGCCATTCAAAGATTGTCCTTCCCATTTTAGTGAGAAATTAATGATGTGTAGAGAACAGCTCATTTTATTCCAGTCATCCTTTAAACATACAAATAGCGGAGTCTTTCAGTGAACACACTTCTGTTTGTGCTATTAAAGAGTAGTAGGAGCAATTGATAATTGTCCAGTTTAGAAAATGTGTGCCTAAAGCTTGCCTATATTTTCCCCTATGCAATAATGAAAGATCTCATTAAACACATATTTTTTAACTTTCCAAATATTTCTTGCCTGCGTCTGTACCAGTAAGAGAATCTCTGCCAATTACTGATTTATCAAAATCCCTATCCTATAACTTATACATTTCAGCTCCAACAACTGGGTTTTTTCTACTTGTCCTGTTTTGAAAAGCTTTAAAATATTTTAGGAGAAAAGACATGGAAGAGTTAGGCTGGGAAAATTCTTGTGCATCTGAGAGAGAAGAAGATATAAAATAACTGTTCCCAGTTCACTGTAACACTTTATAAAGAAAAAACCTTCTCCCACAAAACACAGAGATACCTAGAAAGTACACAAGATATTCTTGACAACTCCTTAAAGTGAGGATATCTTGGAATTTATTTTCTCATCTTTATTTTACCAATCTCTCCTATTTCACACGATACAGACCCTGCATCTCACAGACACTTCTATAAATGCATTCTACTGTCTCCACAAAGACACTGAGATCCATGTTAAGAAGGGGGTCGATGTCTAAAGACCTACAAGTCATGATCTTGGACAAAACTTTTAGCAGCACTGAGCAGTATCTGAAAGTATATATAGTGGAAAATATTGAACATTTTGTCATGAGTTTAACTGTATTTCTTAATATTTGAGAATATATTAATCTGGAGTAGAGTTGTTAAGGATATCAAGAATAAATGGAAAAAATGTTTTCTGCCAAAGGAACATGAAGCAAAACATGTTGAATTAGTGTGAATTTTAAACAGTTTCCCTTTGTTGTGTATGTCATTATAGCTCTGAATAGGTTCATAGAGTTGTTTTAAAGTAACCTGTATGGATAGTAAGTGCAGCAACTGACAGATATTGTGAGTTACTTTTCAGATTCAGAGACTGGGTGTATTTCAGTGTATTGCATCACTTAATGTCATTTTTATTAAAGACAAAGAGGAAATGTTTGACTTCTTTTTTACAAGCAGAACTACTTAGAAAACAGAAACACAAAATATGTAAAACCAATAACACTTAAAGGCATTGCTTAGCTGGAGAAACTCTGATATAGTCACTGGGAGTCAGGAAAGACCAGCTAGATTCTCTGTTACTGAGACATCAGTCTTTGGGGGTAACCACAAAAATGTTTTTAAAAATTACAAAATGTAAAGAAAAAAATCCAACAAAACTTTTAATGCAATACAGGTTATTGACATACCTTTCTTTAAAAAAGAACCTGGCTTTAGAGAAAATGAAAGGTAGAGGATAAACATTTGCCACACTAGTATGAGAGGTACAATTTTTGTATATTCCACTCCTGATCTGTAAGCATACCAGCTAAAAAATCATCTGCTAAGATGGAAACCCCTCTGTGGTTTGGATCATTTACCAAACCCCCCAGTGTTTGTTTTCCTCTTCAAAGACACAGGTGCAATCATTGGATCTAACTTTGCACTTGATGTAGGGGCAGAAAGTTGTCTCAGGTTCATGTCATTGCTACAAGCTTTGAATACAATAAAAAAATTCTGTTTTTTTAAAAAGATACTTTTTTCCTTGCAGAATAAGCCAGGGATGTTACCTATTTTGCTTTGTGATTTGTTCTTTCTGAGAAGCATTAATTATAATGTTGAGATAAATAAATCCTAGGTCTTCTCTTGAGGCTTTCTCTTTTTGGCATCTGAATTACTAACCTCTCTGTTGCCACAAATTTAAAATAAAACTCAAATCTTTAATTTCTAAGGAGAGTTTATGCAGAAAACTAATTCCAGCCTTCTCTTCTGATTCCTGTGATTCATGTCTCTATGCAAGCAGAACTGCCTGCCAGAAAATTTCTCAGATGTCAAGAGTCAAAGTATAAATATTAGTGAATTTAAATTTTCTGTAGACAACAAAGCTCAGAATAATTTTGTGACCTCTCATTTAAGTCATGCATAATGTGTTTGTTTGCTCTTATTCTCAGTTTCTTTTTGGATTCTCTATGTAAGTAAAAAACTTGGAATGCATTTAGCTGGGAAAAGACAATATGAAGAATAATGTAAAAGTTTGTTATGTACTACTTTATAGAACTGAAACTTACTATAACTCATGGCTCTGGCATTTATCTACAATTTCTTACGTGTTAGAAAATACTATCTAGAGTCAACTGAGTGCTTTTAAATGCTTCTTCTCTTTGCTGCTGATGGGAAAAGGTCTGTCATGGTCTTCTGTAAGTAACAGTAGGCGTGTTCTCTGCTAAGAGGTATAAATAAAATATGTAAAGTAATAAAAAAAATCCCCTTAGGAAGTAATCTGTAAATCTGTTATATTAACATATCCCATAAAAAAAGACTGCAATAAATTGGATGCCAGAGGTAGGATACATTTTACTTAACTTTAGAAGTTTTATGACCAAGCTGAGCTCTACTCACAGTTGGGAGAGGACTGAGCGTTTTTGAAGAGTGATTTATCAGGTCTCTTTTAGACCTTCACTTTAGGGTGAGTCACAGTGTCTTGGTAGTGGCTATTTCTCTCTAGCTCTGAAGGGAGTGTAGGATGATTCTTTCAGTGTAGATGACTACCAGCAGTAGGTGTCTGCATTTCTCCGATGAATCCCATATATGAATGTATGAGATCCCATATATCCATTTGATTAAAGATTTTGGCTAATGTCCAAGTGCACAGTAGCTGTAGCTTACTACCAAGAAACTATGCACCTCACAATATTTTAATCTCCGACTACTGATGTCAAGCAGTCTTTAAGCAGACATGAAACTGGGTTACTTAAAATTCAAATTATCATAGCAATGTAAAAATGTAATTATCAGGACAGGTAGGGTAATCACATCACATTGCAGCAAAGGCAGCAAATCCCACAAGATCATTGTGCCAGGAATGGTGAGTCCCTCACCAGCTGAGTATCCCCCAAACCCAGTTCTCTCAACGTCATCTCAGTTGACTTACATCCACACAGTGTTTATGCAAGCCAAGTATTTACATACATAATAATATAATGTACATATCCATATCTGCCATCAGAATGAAGGTGTTTTTGATCTAGTTTTTTATTCAGACTTGATTCTTTTTATGGTAAGATAACTCCCCCAGATGACCAAGGGAACCCAGCTGATGTAATCTTTTTGGATTTTAGTAAAGTTTCTGGTACTGCCTCTCACAGGATCCTTCTGGACAAAAGTTCCCGCACTGAACTGGATAAAAAGTTTGTGCAATAGGTGAGTAGCTGGCTCACAGGTTGGGTACAAAGGGTTACAGTGAATGGGGTGATATCAGAATGGTGACCTGTCACTAGTGGGTTCCACAGGGCTCCATCCTTGGCCCTGTGCTCTTCAGCATTCTCATACATGACTTGGACATTGTACAGGAAGGGAAATTGAGCAAGTTCACAAATGATACAAAGATGGAAGGAACTGTTGACTCCTGGAATGAGAGCCTGGAGAGTTGCAACACAGAAAGGGATCTGAGAATCCTGATCAATGGCAAGTTGAATGTGAGTCAGCAGCGCCCTGGCAGCCAGGAGGGCCAGCCCTGTCATGGGGGGCATCAGGCACAGCATCACCAGCCAGGGAAAAGAGGGGATTGTCCTGCTCTGCTCTGCACTGGGGCAGCCTTGCTTCAAGTGCTGGAGGCAGTTTTGGGAGCCACAATGTAAGAAAGATATAAAGCTATGAGAGTGTCCAAAGGAGGGCAATGAAGATGGTGAAGTGTCTTGAGGGGAAGCCTTTTGATGAGTGGCTGAGGTTACTTGTTCTGCTCAGCCTGGAGGAGAGGAGACTTAATTTCAGTGCATTGCAGTTTGAAACTTCCTTGTGAGAGGAAAAGGAAGGGAAGACAGTGATCTCTCTGGTGACCAGTGACAGGACCTGAGGGAATGGTCTGGAGTTGTGTCAAGGGAGGCTTAGATTGAATATTAAGAAAAGGTTCTTCACCCAGAGATTGGTTGAGCACTGGAACAGACTCCTCAGAGAAGCGGTCACAGCCTAAGAGAGTTCAAGAAGTGTTTGGACAATGCTCTCAGGCACATGGTATGACTCTTGAGGATGGTCCTGTACAGGGCCAGAAGTTGGACTCGATGATACTGATGGGTCCATACCAACTCAGCTTATTCTGTGATTCTGTGATTCTATTTAGTCAAAAGAATTGGCAAAACCCTTCCATTTTTTGTCCTTTTAAGTGCTGTTATTCTTGCATAGCAAGAATATAGCCCTTAAAAAAATCTCTATTTCAAAGAATCTACTTAACAGTCATTTTCATAGCTTTAAGATGGATTCAGGTTTTCCTTAAATCCTCACATATTGTTATATGAGACTAAATCTATAACTTAGGTCAGTTGAATAAAAGTAATAACTTTTTGTATGCAAAATGTTTAATCCCCTTTTCACCTCAGTTGGCTATTACTGCTCATTAGTAATTAACATTTTGAGATGCTAATCATTACATGCTTTTATTCTATTACTCAGGAAAATCTGAATTAACTGAGAGTTTTTAAAAAATACACACTAGACTGTAGACTAAAGTAAAGAAGTAAGTTTCAAATCCTTGTTTTCATAAGCTTAATAAAATACATAACCAGAAGTTATAAGGAAAATTTTAACTATATTTTTAGTGCTAAGTAAAAACCCTATAATCACAATGAAAAATACATGCACAAAATTTTGCTTGCCAAATTACTTGTCAGTGAAATAAATCACTGCTCAGATGTCAGATAAAAAACTATTCAGGAAGCACCAAATCATAGGAGCTCGTGAATGATAGTTATTAATCATTTGTTGTGTAAAAATCTTATCCAGAATATTCAGCTTAATGCTAAAGCTCATATTCTAAGAGTTTGCAGATTTCACTTCCAAGTGAGAAAGATGTTTCTCTCCAGAACTCCTAAGACTCCTTTGATATAATCAAATTGTTACTTTGAGATTGCAAACATGTGAAGAAACTATGTAAGTATGTACTTTTGAGAGAACTAATAAAATGGCAGTTTTATTTTTCATGACAATGTAGAAAAACATGACATCCTTCATCTCTGATATACCTCTCTTTTGTCCCTTAGGCTATTTTCAGCTGTATTCGTAAACACAGTCATAAGGTGGCTCAAAAAAAAAAATTAAACTCTTAATTTTTTACACATATAGATAGGTGTTTTTATACATATGGATCTTTCTAGATATTTTCTAAAAAGCAACCTTGAACTGAACACTGACAGGAAAACCTAGAGCTCTGAAGAAACACAACAGATTGTCATTATAGGAGTGAAGAACTTCCACCTAGCACTCTCTGTGTGCAATTCAAGGTGATGTTCCTTGTATTCCGATGGACTAAAGCACAATAACTCTGTCAGAGAAGATGACTGTTACAATGTTAGACTTTTGAATTTTCTGTGGGAAATAGCATAGGAAGATATCTCCCAAAGAAATTCCCTGAAGAAAAATAAAAGGTCTCTTCATGTCAGTCTTGGTAGTGTAGATATGTGAGTTAAATGCAACCAGAACTTGCTCACTTATCTCAAAGATGTTGGGGATTTCATGCTGGGAGTTCTGTTCTTATCAATTAGTGTATAATTTGACAGTACCTGACAGACTCAGATTAAAATTAGCCATTACCTGCAATTTTTCTACATTCAGTTCTTCAACATCTTGTCTATTTATCCAGAAATTCTCAAGTGACATGAATTCAGCATGAAGAGTTTCCCAAGTTGTTGTGAGAAAATGAAACCCTGCAGGGATTTTCTGGTAAGTCAGTGTAACATTTCGAAAATCTCTGAAGGAAACATGAAGTGGGATTAAAAGCAGAAGATAAAAATAGAAAAAGGCAAAAAAAAAAGGCAAAAAGGCAAAGGAAATGTAGGACATGAACAAAAGAGTAGATTGAGATATAGTACAACAGAACTGCAGACAAGCAAAGTAAGCTATAGGCAGAAAGCAAACGATGTCCTGTCATTACAGGATTATGGAATACAAGAATTGCACAAAAGGAGCGCCAGAAGCTGAAAATACAGATGATGTTCTGATCCATTTGTAATCTGTCAGAACTTCAGCTGACAGAAGAATTAGGCTATCAATACACAGGGGAAAAATATATGCATACATAGATAGGCATATATATGTGTCCATGTGTATATAGTCATATGTGCCAGGGAAAACTGGAAAAAATATACATATATTCTTAATCACCCTTGGGAATCTTGTTTCAGTGAAAATTGTGTTAAATTTTACATTGTTATTTTATTAACAGATTTATTTCAATGCATGTTTACAGTGTCTATTCCTCTTTACATTGCACTTCCTTGCATGGAACCTTTCACTTGAAAAATATTTCATAATCAACGCAGTTCCTTTCAACATTATAAAAAGAATGTAATTATACTAAAGTCACACCTGAAAATACTGAAAAATATTGGGTTCTGATAGCAGTCTGGAAAGAACTTTTTTGCTGAATATTTGTCATCTAGAAACAGTGTGGAATAATGATAAGACTTTGAAAGAAGACAATATTCTATGTTAATATACTCATTCTTCTAATTTTAAGATGGGATTCAGCAAACTTAAACTGAAAAAAAACCACTGAAAAAATTTTATGAATAACATTTCTATGTCCACAGATTTCTCTTGGTCTGGACACTGATGTGCTATGTTTTTGAGTCTGAATAAATCTTTAATTGCATTTTCATGGAGGTTTTATCAAATGAAAGTAAGAAGCAGAGTAAATTTTCTGACAAGATTTGCTGTCCCTAGTCTGATAAGCTGCTCCAAAAAGGAACACAAAAAAATATTGTCTGTAGAAAACCTATTTGAGAGGATGTGTCTTGGAACTTTCAAGGTCTTAGAAAGATGAGAGGGATTTGTGTGTCAGTGTGAGTGTCTGACAAACAGATCATCATAAACTCTACCCCGCAGCAATTCTATCATCCCACCTTGCAGCTCTAGTCTATGAGAGAATGTCAAGCAGCTTTGCAGACCTTTCAGCCTTTATTCAATTCCTGGGTGCCAAGACAGCCTCCCTTTGCCTCTGCATACCCATCCTCTCTGTGGAGCAACAACTTTGGCTGCAGCAAAATATGCAGCCTTTCCAAAAATATCTCTTTAAAAGAAATTACTTCCCATTTCACTTAACAGCAAAATAAAAGACTCCCTCAGGCAGGATCCAATTTGGTCAGAACAGCCTCCAGAGGCAGGCTCTCTCCCCTGGGAAGCAGTTCTACTAGAAAATGGTGCACTGTACATGTACACAACAAAGCCTTTGTTTAGGGATGTTCCATATTCAAAAGATATCAGGAGACAGCTCTGGTCAGTTCTGTCATATCATTACTCTGAAAAGGAATTGTACAAGGAATGAAAAAGAATCATCATTCTAGAAATACAAATAATTATTTTGGTACATTTTGCAGCAAGTTGTTCAGGTATAACAGTGTTTGAAATCTACACAAAAATAATATTATACAGACATTTATATACAGAGTTTGATGAAAAACAATGATTGTAAACAAAAAAAAAGAAAAAAGAAGACAAAAGCAAACCAATTTGATCTAGTTGCATAAGCTGTTGCATAATCTACTCCTAATATTCTTGTCCTTTATTTTAATTCACAATGTTTTTCCTTCCTACTGAGGTGGCCATTATGTGTGTACACATCACAGAGAAATGATAAAAGAGATTTTTTTGTTTGTTTGATCAGGAAAGAAAGATTCTCTGTTTTTCTGTGCTGCAATACTGGCTCAGAGTAGAAGCAGACAGCAAAACAGACGTATCCTGTGTAGCCAGCCTGAAACATACTGCAGCAGGACAGTCTAGACCAATATGCTGTACTATCTGTAAGGGAAAAAATACTGCTGAAGATATCAGGTCAGATTTCTAAAAAAAACCCCAATGGTGTGCTGAAGTTTCCACTGCTTTTTCTCTATATTCTTGCTATTTGAAGTTCACCTGTAACAGCTTTAACAACTGTGTTACATCCTTCCGTTTTGTATGTATAACACACAGGTTTATTGAATTAAATGCACCCAAACATATCCTTACCTGAAAGTTCCAAAGTCAAGGGAGTAAAACAAGCAGAGCAGAGCACACCTATCCGTAATCACCCTTGGGAATCTTGTTTCAGTGAAAATTGTGTTAAATTTTAAATTGTTATTTTATTAACAGATTTATTTCAATGCATATTTACAGTGTCTATTCCTTTTTACATTGCACTTACTTTCATGGAACCTTTCACTTGAAAAATATTTCATAATCAACACAGTTTCTTTCAACATTCTGGGGTGTAATCAAATATCTGTACAATGTTAAATGAAAGAATAAATATATAAATAAATAAAAAGCAAAGAAATTGAAACAGCTTGAAAAGATTGGTGGTGCTAACAACTCAGATGCTTCAGCTCTTTATTTCAAGTAATTTAACCAATGAAACATTTTCTTATGACAGAGAACTGCTCCCAAATGAACATGATTTTTAAAAAAATTATCATTACAGTTGAAATTCAAATGAAAGGTGCTACCAGAATATTTGTGCTGTAGATGAAGTTTCTGCTTACAAGCTGTATTCATAGACAAGGGATAAAGGATGCATTGTCCTTGGTTCTGAATATTCATTCATGTGTGGCACCAGACAGGTTTTCTAAAACCTTCTTTTCCCTTGCTTTTTTCATGATAAAAAGTTGTAACTGCCGACAGTTTGGGGTGCACCTTTGTTTCAGCACTTGTTTGAGGAATATTTCCTAATTACTTGAATACCTAAATGTCTGGCTGATGACTAAAAACTGAAGTCAAAACCAGAGCAATTGTATATACACTTAAACAAACAGGGGAGGGTGAGTAGCTGAATCTGTTCGAACAGTTGTGATAATTAATGTTTTTATCTCTTTGAATCATAGCATATATTCTACTTTCTGGTTACTAAAGGGCATATAGCACAGAGATAATGAAGTTGGCAATGAACTTGGGAGCACTGAATGGAAGCCGTTGCATGGAAAAGCTGAACATTGTATTATTTTGAAATGTTAAATACCAGCAAAATGTGACCACATGGAAAATTAGTATATTTTGTTATATTACTGTTTGGGTTTTTTCCCTTCTTTCAGGTGAGAGAAAAGAAAAACTAAAACAAGCCCAGAATGGGGAAAACACTGAGTTTGATTGTTCATCTGCTATCTGTGGCTTCGAATTTATGAGAAAAAGTTTTGCTTTGAATTAAACTGATAAGTGCTTAAAGACAGGCTGTTTACTTAGCATTGAACATAGATGGGAATGAGCCAGCTGGAGTGCAGAATGCTGACATTTTTTGTGTTATTTGACTGATCAGAGTAAGTAGAAACTGATCTGAAGAAAGAAACAGGTATACTACAAAGCATAAAAATGTATAAACAGTTGGGGCTCAACAACCAGGGTCCTTTAGACTTCACCCCATAGCATGTTCCACCAATGCTGTAAGTCCTTTCTACTTGAATAATGATTAAATAATAATGGCAATAAAGTTTCTAATATATTTTTTCTTTATAAATTGGAGAATCAGAGTTGTGAGTTTTGTGGTGTTTTTTTTTTTTTGGTTTGTTGTTTTTTTTCTGGTTTGTTTTTTTTTTTTTTTAATTTTTGGTATAGCTAAATACACAGTAAACTAAAATAAAAATTTAAAAAATTATTTTCCTTCCCGAACTCACCTAGCTGCTATACTGGCAAAAACATGTCTTTGTCAGGACAGAAAGGCAGGAGCACTTATTAGCTCCTCTTGCTCATTTAGCCTGTTATGAAATTGTAGCACCTTATATGACAACGCAAAATGAAAAAGAGAAAATATTTTCCTATAATAAATGGGAAGACTTTAGATCAACTAAATGCTTATAAAAGTCTGCCCTCCAGAACAGTAGTAACAGCAGGTCATACAAAATCTGAGTTTTTTTCCCCTGGCTTATAAAATACATGGATACAAATCAGAATTTCAAAAAAGTAATACTACAGACAGCAGCATTTGGGAAAGTGGGAAAAGCTGTTATTAGGTCAATGTAAAAAGCTGAGAAACCAGCTATTCCAGAATAGCTGTGTTTTCTTTTACCTAACTTTCTTGGGGCAAAGATAATGAGAAATGCAACAAGCTGCAATAAGCTAAGGAAAAAAGTGATATCTGTAGTGAACTACAAAGTGAATCTTAAGTGAATCTTAAAGGTCTTCATACTGTAAAAAATTTAATTCAAGAAGCACAGAAAAGAGCAACAGAATTTGAGTTTATTACTATGTATGACTATGTAAGCCTTAACTAGGTTTGAAAGACGGCAATTAAAAATTAATTCAAAGAATTATACTTCTGACATTTTTCTGCACTACTGTTAATAATTACTGTGCCTTTAGAACTGTGTATACAGTATGATAATACTCAAAACTTAAATTTTTAAGTAGGCTTTGCTTCACCTTTGATGCCTGCCAACCCCAAAATTTTAGTAGTCTGCAAGGATAATTTATAAAAATAAAAGTGCAAATGACTGCAGGAAAGAAGATGAAAATATTAATCTAGAATGCTAAATGATATTTCTGGACAGTGTACTCTCATACAATCCACAATAATGTAGGAATTATAAAAATTAAATATCACTTTGATTCCCTGGTTATTACTGTAGTATTGCAAGAAAAACCTGAGAAGTTTATTCTCAAAAAAATTTCTTAAAACTAGCCTAATGATGTGGGAAAAAATCAAGATGTTGAAGTAGTAGAAATCTTATGTAGGTAACTGTGATTATTTTTTAATAATAGTATTTTAAAACAGTTTATGAACTGTTGCTCTAGCCTGAATTAACCCTGTCCCTGGAGTCACAAAACATTCTCTAGAATGACTGACAGTTGTTTTGAAATATGTCAAGGTTTGTGATGACTGTATAATTCACAATGATTTGCTTCCCCCTTATCCAAAAGAGTGAGTTATACTGTCTGTCATGTGCTGTCTGTGTTTATTTCCCATACACTAATGCGATTACCTTTGTTATTTTCAGACAGAGAAACCGACACAGAACTGCTTAAAGTCTTCAGGGTTATAAGCTACCTTTGCATACACTATCATTTTATACCCACTACCTTATTTGACTCTACTTGAACATTAGAAAATATTAATTATGAGTCTCAGACTCCAAAGCCTTAATTGCTTGTTCATCTTTACTATGAATAAAATATTTCCATAAGGATTATTCAGTATTATGGACAGAAATAGCTAATTTGTAATTTAAAAGTATGTTCAATTGAACTAAAAATTTACAATGGAAAACTCAATAAATTTTATATCTTTGTGAAGAGAAATTATATAGATGAGTCAAATAGCCTCTAAAAGCAATTTTACAAATATGTGCACAGGAGGTTGAATGGTATGTGGAAGATTTCTGTGAATTATAAACAGTGCATTTCCTACTTTGAAAAAAGAGGTTGTTCATACCTGATGCAACTGATGCCCAAATTCAAATTGAACCACTGGTGCACATGTGTACACATGAGTGCCAAAATGAGCTGGATATAAAACCTAAACATTTTCCAGAATGCAGTTTGAGATGAATGAAACCCTTCAGTCACTCATCTCATTGAGTCAAGTGATGCAAGATTAGACTTTCATTCGGATCTTGTTAAATAGTTTTTGAACTATTCAAAATCTTTAAATCACCAGGTATGTTAAATATTCAAAACACATTTACACATTTGTGCTACTGCTGCAATAAGCTAGTAAAATAGCATAAACTAGAGTCTTTGAATCAGTGAAAGAAAAGAACTATTGTATTAGGCCCATTTTACTAAAGTATCAAAATAGAGATGTGAATCAAAATTACATATTGTCAGATATTAATTTTCCAATCACAGATAAAAGGATTAAGTTTCTTATGGACGTGTAAATAGCTATATATATACATCTCCTACCTGTATCATAGAATCATAGAATGGTTTGGGTTGAAAGAATCCTTAAAGGTCATCTAGTTTCAACCCCCTGCCATGGGCAGGGATAGCTTCCACTAGACCAGGATGCTGGAAGTCCCATCCAACCTGCCCTTCAACACTCCCAGGGATGGATGGAGCGCCCACAACTTCTCTGAGCAACTTGTTTTGCTGTCACACCACCCTCAAAGTAATAATTTTCTTCCTCATATCTGATCTAAACTTATTCTTTTTTCCATTTGGAGCCCTTCCCCCTTGCTCTGTCACTACCTAGCCTTGTAAATAGTCCCTCTCCCAGTTTCTGGAGGGCTCCCTTCAGGTTCTTGGAGGCTGCAATCAGGTCACTCTAAAGCCTTCTTTTCTCCAGGTCAAACAGTCACAGTTCCTTCAGACTTTCCTTGTAGGTGAGATGCTCCATCATTATTGTGAATAAGCCATTTGTCAAGTTCTTCAATCATTATGGCAGTTTTCCATCTGTTTACATATTTAAAGGCCAATGGTGCCTTTCTAACAAAGCCTGCATGACTAATTCATAAATACTAAACAAGTACACTTAGGGATTTTTTAAAATCTCAGTTTATCCAAGGTAGCATGTTCTTCCCAACCTACACTGTAAATAATTATTTGTAGCAAATAATCTGGACTGCTGGAATATACTGTGTGAAGTCCAAATATACTTTATAAGCACATTACCAAAAAGTATCAGCTATTATTGACGCATTTGGATTTTGAAATGAGCAATCATGCATTTTGAACCCAAGAGCATGTCTTTTGTGGGATGGGGGCATTTCTGAAAAAAAAAATAATTAAATGAGCTTATGAATGTGCACTGATGGCTGGAGATGGATGCTACACATTTTATTTAGAAGTCACATATTTTTCTTGTCCAATCTGTGTTGTTACTATGAATTGAGTTCCTTACATAATCCTTTTCTTCTTTCTGGGAGTATATAACAGTACTATTGTTAGTATGCCCTATAAAGGAGCATTATTTTTAAAACCAGAGACCAGAATGAAATGCAATGGTAACCACCAGCCCACAATGAGTATTTTACTACTATGACTGGGTATGTAGCAACCTAACATTTATTAGAGTCTCTCATTCCAGGTTCTTACTGTGCTTTATAAATACAGGCCAGCTTTCCCAGTGCTATAATTCTGAAGCACAGTCATCCCAGAGTGGAGTGTAGCAGCTATTTTGCTCCCACTTGATGGCTGTTGGTTATTATGACATGCTTCTTTCCTAGAGTTATTTTTTTGGAAAATATATGAGAGAGAAATCCACACACCAGGAATAGGCAGAGACCATCTGCTGCGACTAATTTCACATTTATTCCAGGCAGCAGTTGTAGCAAAATTCCACAATGAAAGCCCAGTTACTATTATAACTTGAGCCAGTGGATGTAAAATGAAATAATATGTTCAGGATCTTTCCATTATATTATCCATGAATACAGATCTCCATCAAAATTTAAAAATTTTTGAATGCCTTTCCAAATACAAGCAGGGGTCCTTTGAAACATTTAGGGTTTTTTTTCATTTAAAATGGTGTCGTGTTGCCTGGACAAGTGTACCTAAACTTAGAAAACTGATTAGAGAGAGCTTTTTTTTATCATAGCAGACAAAGCAAAATAGAATATGTGATCTGTGGTCAGAAGTGTTGATTTTTTCTATCTTTAGGTACTGAATTGCATATGATATATTAATAAAATAATTGCTTTCATTTTCTGCTGTGGTCAATGGAAAGGAATAGATACTCTATACAGGAAATAAGAATTATTCTCTGAAGGTAAGCCTCTCTTTCCCTTTCTTGCTGTACTGATTACAGAAGCATCACTGTGTGACTACCTTCTTAATCTATATTTTAGCTGATATATGTTCCTATGATCAGAGTCGATGGAGAGCCAGACTGCATAACTCAGTGCTCTATAGTGGCTTGAATAGGTTTACATGGGTCTGCCTGACTGGAGGAAGACCTTGTGACCCTCTAGATGAAATCCTGCTCTTTGAAAGAGGTTTGAACTTCTTCCATTAACTTGTCTAGACTCAAAATTTTATGTTTGTTTATGTTTTCTATAAAAACAAATGAGGAATAATTCTTGGGTACACTTAAAATAACTATTCTTGTCGGAAATACACTTTTGCTGCTGTATGTTGCATGAAGTCTTAGTTTCTTTCTTATTCGTGCTCATTTATCCATCCCTACTTACCAAGTTGTAAGAGAATTTTTTTTTATTTCAGTGTGGATCTCATCCGTTTAAGTTTCTCTGCTTTGAGGCAGTACATGCATTTGTAGATGTATGTAAGAGAAAGTGCTTTGAAGACATGATCTGAATTTTACACAGCAAATTGAAAATTGATCTGTCTGTTATCCAACACATTTTATGTGAAATAAATCAGATAGAGCCAAACCATAATCCATTCCAAATGCAGTAACTCAGCAGCTTAGATAATACAGGACAAAATCAATAAGAACAAGACAAAAATGTAAGGCAGGTTGTAAGGTTCAGCAAAAAAATGGATTACAGAATGATCATGTTAAGAAAAGGATGAAAAAAAGGAAAAATGTACCATACTTTTCTCAATTACAGGCCTCTTGTTTCTTTAAAATGCAACAAAAAAAATCAGATAATAAAAATTACTGCTTTTCCCTTAAGCCCTTAAGCTAACTGGGCCAACCTTTTCTAAATTTAAACTTCAGGCTTTGAATTTCATTCCCTTCATGTCTCTCCCAATACCACAAAATTCACTCAGTAGCTGCAAGACTGTAGGAAATGGTGGAAACTATATATGGAGAGTAGATTGGGATCTAGGTATGTTTGCATGTACATCTCTCAAGCTTGACTTTAAATCATTCAACCATGCATTATACAGGTCTTAAAGATAAGAAGGCAGCAGCGCCTCACACAATATTTTGACTTCCTGGCCTTCTACAGCCAATTTTTTTGTTGTCCTTGAGTTAGAGCTGAACCTGAAAGGCACAAGATTGATTTCTGCTTGATAAAGCAGCAGCAGATTTTAGGTAAAAAAAAAAACAAGTTAAGACACTTCTGGGAAAGGACTTCTATGCTTTTTCAGTTCTTAAAGAAAGGTGAGGCTTTGGGTCAGTAGCACAGATAGAAAACACTAAATGATCTTAATAACTGCAGTCAATAGCTCGGTATGACAGAGGAAAGGAATCTTGAAGTTTGTATGTATTTTGTGCCTTTAGTTTCCCTTGCTGACCAGCAGAACCAAATCTGAGTGATATCCTAACACTTTCATACTTGCAAAACTTACGTGAGTTTTAATGGGAGCATAAATAAATTTTAGTATTCATAGCAGTGTCAGCCTTTTCTAACAGAGAACTGTGAGATCACTTCTAAACAGGATAAAATGAGTTTCTGTGATAGCAGCAGTTGTCCTGAAAACAAGAAAAATATTTTAAAATAAGCAAACTTACTTAAGAGGTGAAATGTGTCTTGACTTTAGAGCTATAAAGGTGCTGAAAGAGGAAGTTTACACCAAGCTTTATATGATATCTAGTAGTGAAACTCTTTTAAACCTGTGAAAAATGCATGGGTTCTTAAATTATTTTATTAGCATTAACCCTAAAATCTGTTGATGAGATAATGGGGTCCCCATAAGCTTGAGAAAGAAGATATAGTTGACAGAAGAGGTAAAACTTGTAAAATAATTCAAATTGCAGCTCCCAAGGACCATTAAATAAAGGTTAATAGATCTAAGAATATTTCTTAGTCATCCATTAATTTTCACATTTTCCTTCTTCACTGTAATATGAAAATACTGAGGTGACTAATTGTGCATGCAGGGAGGGCAATGGTACTAAGAGATACGCCAAACACTTTCTGGAGGCATCATTTAAAGGAGCAAAAATTTCCACATAAAATACTTAAAAGTAATTGATCCTAGTCTGAGTTCAACTGTGGTGCAAAGACTACACATTTGAACTTGCAATGGATGTGGAAAATATGGAGAAAACCCATTATCATTCTTAATAATGCCTATGTATCTAACATGACTAATATATGCCATATTATTGGCAGGGGAGGGATGTGGGTGTGTGACATATTTCTTCTGTTAGATCAAATATTCTTTTAATGCTTTTCAGGGAAACCTGCAAAAAGTAAGAAACTACAAGCAAAAATAGCATAGCGGATAATTCAATACATGATTGAAGGAAGCAATTGCAGAAAATCACTTTAATAAAATCCTATGGTGTACCTTAAACCAGTCAGATCTTCAAGAAACAACATCTAAATTTCATTAAATTTTTAGCCCTCATTAATTCCTGATTTGTGTGTTTCAGATATTTTTTCACACTGCTGATATTTTAGAGTTGTACTTACCATCACACGCTTCCTATAAAGTCACAAAATACAAAGCCAAATATATCCTTGTGCAATATGAAATTGGTTGAAAAAGACTGAAAATGTTTCTCACTTCCATGTAGCCTGATTTCTCTTTGGTTGAGATAATTTTTAGAGAAACATATCTGAATGTTTAATATTTATTTTCAACATTTATTTTGTGCAAAAATTTAAGCATTTGAATGTAATAAACATTAGAAAAAAGCATAGACACTTTCACAGAAAGAGCCAAATATCAAATATTAAAATTAGTTTTCCTGAAAATTGGAGTGTAAATGTGAACGAGTGTTTTAGCATTTCCACATTTACCAGTCTCTTAAATGGTCTGGTCCTTTAGGAGTTGAACAAATCTTTAACAGATAGAGAGTACTGGGGAAAAGAAATGTGTGAACAGACAAACTTGGAATGGATAAGAAGCCGTTTCTATGTGATTTTTTCAAGTGAATCTTTTATACATACTCTTTTGGTTGATAAGTATGGAACACTTGCATATTTTTGGTGCTCTTCTCATAAACTTGTTTGGTTTTCCAGTTTTAGATTTAGGAGCTATATATTTTCTTACCTTTGTAATGCTTGATTTTTTACATTTTGTTTTTCAGAATTTGTGTTATAATCTTTTAGTACAGTTTCATTGCAACCTTATTTAAGGGCAAAGAAGAAACACATCTTGTATATAATTAAACAAAATAATTTATTAATATAACTGAAATGTTAATAATTATTCAGAGTTTAGATAAAAAGATCTAAAGAAAAATAAAGCAATTGTTAGAGAGAAAAAAGACATATGCAGTTAAATTTCTTTTACACAGATATGGTTCCTATCCCTTTTACAAATGTTGTATTCAACCTTTCTAGGCCACCGTCACTCTAAGGTTTCTGTCCCCACGGCTGTGGCTGCTATGGTTGTCAACACCTGGCTTACCTCACTGGGAGGAATGTGATGATGATGCTGATTGTTCCTCACTCTGTAATCCACTTGGTGTCAATTCTCTTGCTAGCTAGCACCCTTTTACACCTTTGCTTTATCTTCATTTGTCTCTAACATAGAGGCGGCATCTTAATTTGCTGTACATGTTACATTTTACTTGTGTGAAATATTGTTTCTTTACTTTCTCTGCTGCCCCTAAAAGTACTTTTGTCCAGCTACGGGTCAGTATTTCCTCTACAGACAGCAGGTGAGCTGTTTATGGAGTCTGCAGTGCAAACTGGGACCCCTCATCTGCCATCCCATGCTTACATCTCTGTACCACATCCTATGCCTCTGCTTCTCAAGTCCTCTGCAGTCCTACAAGGACTGTTTTTCTCTACATGATCATTGTAATAAGAATCATAACTATCTGATGCTGCCTAAAATAGCTGCTAGTTCCTGTTAGGTGTAGAAAGCATTGTATCCTGCACAAGTAACCAAAAGTAAAACCAATTAACCACAGACATCTGTCCAATTAGAGAAAGTACTGCCACAAATAAACCAAGTTACAGATTAGAAAATTTCAGACGAGCAACGCTGACAAACTTCTGTCTTGAGACCTCTTTATCTTAGCACAACACTTAGGGCCTGCTACTAGCAATGGAAATACAGCTTTTGAGGCTGCACAATTACATCACATTTCAGTAAAGTATTCATTGATGGTACTTAATAACATTTTTTAACATCCTCATCAAGTTGAACCTGTGTATGGACATTTTCCCCTTCCATTTGATTATGAAACAATTTAAATCAACATAAAATCATATTAGATGCAAATCCTGTGATGCTGGCAGAAGCCGGCTGAAGTATTAAAAAATAATTCTAATCACATTGGCAGCACTTTCCATGCACCTTAGTGAATGGAAGTGAAACAGAAAAAATGAATTTGGCACCCAGACCTACTAGCTGCCTATTTAGCATATTACCTTTAAAATTTTCCACTGCATTTCCTCGGTCTGATCAATAGGTGGTCATCAAAATGTATTTCGTGCAACATACATCTGCAAAGTTCCCATCAGACTCATAGGTGGACCTGGCTCACCAGAGATATGACTCTCCCTGGTCTGTTGCAGTGTTTCTTGGCTTTTTTCAATGCACTCCATCTCTAAATTGCTCCTCTTCATGAACATGGTTGGAGGAAGATGGTACCCTGCACTTGTTGCAGATGGGCTGGGATATATCTGGGTCCACTGGTGGATAGATAGTTCTCCTATATTAAGAACTATTCGTATCTCACCTTCCTAAGTAAAAATTCTTGTTTGAGACTCCTGTTGAAGTTGTATCTTATTTAAAAAGTATTTGAATACCATTGGCTATAGGCTACAAATTTTGACTTAACCATACAATTTCCCAGAATTAAATATTGCATAAAAACTCATGTAAGCAAACTGACATTTGGATGCCAGTAGTAGAAACAAAAATGTGAGCAACAATGTATGTGGATTGTCATGACTCAGGTGCCAAATATTCCCTCCCTTCCTCTGTCTGTCTTTTGTTTATCATCTGTTTGGTGTTTCAGGTTCAGTTTGATTTTATTGGAACACTGCAAATTGTTCAAGGCTCCACATGAGGACTTCACAAAATATGGGAGTTAGGAGCATCTGGCTGGTTTGGCTGAAACTCCCTAACAAGCTTAGTTACTCTGGGATGTAAAATAAAATGAGAAGCTGAAGCAAAAGATAACATTAATGAGAAAACTTCTTGGCTTTTGCATCAGCAAAACCGAAATACAGCCAATTTCATACTTTTGAAAAAAGCTAAAATGTCTCAGTAAATAAGAAATAGTTACCGTATATATCATCAAAGTCACTGAGAACTACCAACCAAAATATAATTTTTTTTTTCATCTAAGAATGTTCTTGAAAAGCTATCATTTGTTTACCCTTCCATTGTAAAGAAAATAAAATTTTCTGTCTAGTAAGTATTTTTAACCTGAATTTCAGGTCTTAGTTTCTGAAGTTTTATGTGAGAAGCCTATATATAGACAGCCAGGGTAGTGGTACTTTGGGTTTCAAACCCAAAGTGGGCTTTATTCGGCACTGTGGTGATCTCTGTGTGTTGTAATGTCTGTGTCTATTTGCACATCAACATTATCAGCCTGACTGGGAAAGGGTGGGTGCCAGAAATTTTCTGCTGCTTTAACACTCTAAGCATAATGTGCCCCTGGCAAAGGGACTCCCTCCTTTCTGTCCCTTCACCTGTGTCCTGTGCATCTACAGAAAGCCAGGTTACCTTTGAGATACTCGAACAATATGGAATATTGAATATTCCAATATGAAATAAGTCTATGATGGAAACCTGAGAGATGCAGCCTGTCCTGTTTCTCAATGGACAAACAAATGAAGTTATTTTCAGCCTTTGTTGTGAAGATAATGTCCAGCTTTCAAATCAAAAGGAGGTATAATACTTTGGAAAATGATTGATTTTTTTCCTGTAACTTTCTTGCAACAAAAACTAATTGTGATAAGAAATTCTGGTAATTTTAATGACAACCCTGCTGAGAATTTTTGAAGACTTTCTAAGAATATCTATAATAATTTTTGCCCATATATTTGACTGTATGCTTTGACTATTCAGTTGTGAAAAATCAGTTTGAACACAGGAAAATGAGTGAGTTTAGTCATTATTTTAATCTCCCTAAAATATCTCACTGGTAGGGAAGAATGAAGATAGGTAACACAAAAGACAAAATATATCAGTATCACTTGAAATCAGATTTGAATGCATGTTAGTCTTGCAACCTGTCAGTGGTAAGACAACAGCATAAACCTGTATCTAGCAGATCAACAAAAGCATAAGTGTTCAGATAAGAAAGAACACTGCTGCATCAAGCAAACACCTCCCTGTAGATACTGGGAGGTGTTTGTATAGATAATGATTTATGCCTTAAACCATGAATTTTAATATACCTCTTACATGAAGTTTTTCTATAATTAATGGCAAATTTTAATGCCGATCTTATCTGGTGTTCTTTGAAGTCTTGATCTCAGACACACTCTATAATCACACATTTCACTGTTCAATTAAATGGTGTGATGTGTTTCATTTATTCAACGAAATTGTGATGAGAAAAATGGAAATTACCTTGAGTTGATCCATGGAGCACTCCAAAGATATATGAATTATGAAGCTCCACATGAAATAGACTCTAGAACACAACAGAACAAGGGGCATGGGCATGGGAATTAAAAGAGGATAGAGCTTTCTTCAGGAAATGTGAGGACTAATACTCCTGAGCTAGCTAGTCCATATTTTATTACAGTATTTTTTACAGTGCTTAAAACTCTTTTCATGCATTCTTATACCTCTTTTCTAGAGAAAAATAAAATCAGAACTGCTATATCCACTTAGAGATAGGTTTTTTGTCACCCTTCCTCAGAAATATTTATTTTGTGTTGACATACTTCTGATGAATGCTCAATGCAAAATTGCAATGCAAATGAGGCAGTGCTGTTGGTTTCTGATAGCACAATAATCCTTCACTCTGTACATGACTTTGTTTCCATTTTTCCTACAAGTTGCACATTGAGCAGAAATGAGATTTTTGCATTTTCCCAGATCTTCTCTGAAAAGTGACAGGTAATAACATTTTCTAAAGCATACAAGCCCTCTTTTTTTTTATTTATTTTATTTTTATTTTCCTGTAGTGAGAGATACTTAGAGCCCGTTGACACTAAGCTCATTGTTATCCTGTACCTTTGCACAAATCTTATGTAGATATCTCAAATTCCCCAGCTGTCTCTGATTCCAGACTAATCCAAGCAGATTCATTGCTCTGGAAGAGTTTCTGTTTCTCTAAACACTTAATTTTAAAGGTATTTAATAAATACATAACAAGTTCGTTATGAAAGAACTAGCATACTTATAACATTTTGATGGAAATCAAACATTAATCCCTATTTTCTTTTTCTGCCTCCTAGGCAAATCTGATTCTTGTTTTATTACATCTTACAGTATTCAGGGAGGATTCAGAGAGGTTTCAGGGAGGCTGCAGTAGGTTTAAAGTCTAGAAAACTATCAGCTGGTTCTCCATTATTTTGGATTTTTAGAGCAAGATATTTGTAAGGAGTTTTTTGCCTACAGAGCTGCAAACAGACTACAATTTATTACCAAAATATCCAAGGGAGCCTCAGTGAGTTCTGGTCTGACTGTCCTCAGGGAGCAGAGGGAGGAACCCTGTAATCAGCTGACTTCCCTGCAAATGCAGATAAAGACACAGACATATGTCACACACAAAAGGCAAAAAATCACTGCTCTTCCTTGGAAACATGGTTTAACTCTCTGCACTGGCTTTTTGTGCACTTAAAACAGTCTTTAAGAAGAAATGTCAAGCACTTTAATCGGTGCTTTCTTCAGCCACACTATCATGTCCTTAGATCTCGGCTTTTTTTCCGGTTTTTCTCGGACTTTACCTGCTTTTCTGAAGGAAGTGAAGCCCCACTCGAGTAGAACACAACTTGGGCTGTTGCTTACAGCAAAAAGCTTTGCCTTGATTTCTGTACCTAAAAATTTTATGGGGATGCATCCAGCCCCTCTTCAAACAATGGCTCCTGGGGCAAGAGAGGAGTGTGAGTGCCCTAAAAAAGGTATGTAATGAATATCAAAATTGGCTTTAAACATGGAGACATCTTACCAAGGCATTTTACCTTTAGATTAATTTCATGGAACAGTTGCTCTAAGGAAGAGCAATATGACCTTAGTCTAGTCAAAACTTTAACTGATGCAATTTACAGTCATAGCCCTTCCAACAGAGTGTGAAGAAAGGAAAACTTAGAAGTGAGAAGCGCTTTGGGCACTCTTTTCTGAGTGGTGTGTACATCAGAAAATCAGTCCTCTGATCTCACCAGCAACCAGATGCTGAAATTACAAGGCCTGAACAGGATCAGAAGCCATTGAAAAATTCCTGTTGTCACATATCACAATGAAAAGAGATCATTTTTGATATGATGAAACATATATCTTTACAGTCATTTGAAAAGAGACAGTCATGCAGACTACATTGTCATTTATTCTACTCCTAATTATTTATTTCCATCATGTCCCTTTGCCTCCACCACAGCATCAACACTCACTACATGTTTGGATACATTTAGATTTTGACTTGGTGCTTACCAGATATCTTCTTGAATGAGGAAACTCACATGTAGGCAATCAATTCATTTACACAATTTTACACCTGCATGGATAATTAGTAGGCATAGTATAACTTGTATAAATATTGGTAATACAGCTATGACTCTTACAGACTTCATTCTATTTAATCTGTCTGCAGTCTTTCAAAGCTACATAGCCAGCTATGCACTTTCTCAGTAGTCATGCCTTGCTCAGCACTGGCAGGTTACTGTGAAAGGCTACAGCTTGTGACCCATGAAACAGCCTTCTCATTCCCTGGCTAAACTCACATCTGTCCTATCAGGTTTTTTAGATGCTCATATATATATATAGCCAATGCGAGATGACTCAACTCCTTTTGAACGTTTGCAAAGAACATAAAAATTGTTACTTAGTATTCAGGAAACTTTCTGTGCATTCACTGTACCTGAAACATTTGTAAGAGGTGTCATTCTAACTGTGAACTAGCATTGATTCAAATGAAAATAATTGAAGGTAGTTCCTTGGAAGCCTTGGTTCAGAAATGACTGCCCAGAGCACACAGTCACTGATTTGCCTGTCTCCCTGTGAGCCACCACTTTCTGTCCAGATACTGTCTGCAGCAAAGACTACTGCACTCATCATAATTAAACAGTCTCAAATAGATACTTGAGTTGCTGGAATCCATAAAGGGAAAGTAGGGGGCACAAAAGGCCGTTTTCTAAACACATGTCTGTCCTTCCTTTTGACCTAATCATCTAGCCCTTCCTTAGCAGAATGAAGCTGAAAAGAGTCTAAGCATGACAAATATGTGTTTTGTTTGATGAACAACACTTGCCAAGGCAGGCATTTCTTGCAGAATGAGTAAAATAAAAAATTTGATCAGTACTAAGCACTTTTTTGTCTGACATGAACCAGTTCTTTCTGTCTCCTAGATATCTTGGCACAGATCTGGCTCTTGTTTCCCCTTGACGCCCCTTTCAACATCAACAGTGCACTCCCCCCAGCAAAGACATTCAGACTCTATAGCCCAGGCCTCACCTTTTCTTACAGTAGGAATCATGACCTTGGGTGGACAACTTTAGTGCTTAAAGGAGCAATGAAAGAGTGAGATTTGCATGTACCATTTTTTGTAGGAAATGAATTGTAATAATTGGATAATTTGGCTTATGAGCGTTATTATTAGTGAAACTATGGTAATAATAATTCATCAATTAAACCCCCAAGACCATAACCGGACTAACCATATATTCCTGGCTTCACATTAAGGCCTGTTTCTGTAATCCAGCTGGACTTTCTACCATGCTGATCTGGAGCCAGTTCCTGTGGAATAGCTGTTCAAGTATAGATTCAACAATTCATGGGGAATACAGGCAGCCTAGGCTTTAATTTTCAGTGCAATAACTATCTCCTTGCCATCTGCACGTTGCCCCAACACTACCTTCACTGTGTATGACAGGGTATTCTTAAATATTCTCACCATATCCTTGGCAAGATCCTTCTAAGACATCCCCACATCATATTTATGCCCATTGAGCCACTCCATTACCTAACACAGAAACTCTCATTAAACTTTTACATTTGGTAGTCAGACAGAGCTTATTACACCTGCACTTGAGGCAGGGTGAATGCTGTGAAGATGAATGAAGAGAAGGCAGAGTAGATACCCAACACTGTGTATCATCAGAAGAGTGTGCACTCTTTTCACTTTTCACTGAATATAGTGATTTGCAGTAATCCATCTGAAAACATTCCCCTAGTCCTGGCAAAAAGCACAGTAAACAGTTGCTTTCAAAGGAATTCAAGTTTCAAAAGAGTGACACGACTCTACATCATCTGCTAATGACTATTGTTGTGAATTTTACTTTATTCCAACAATTGGCTAATGGATGACATAATAGAGTTCTTACAATTCTAAAGGGAACTCCAGCAAAGGGCTATTTCTTAGAATAGCAGTTTATTGTAAGGAAAAAGTCCTGAAAATGGAGAAAAAAGGCAGGCTTTTAATCAGAGCATGGATGTGGGCTGTCAGTGATGAAGCTCTTATCATTCCACCACAAGCAGTGTATGGCACTCAAAGAGACATTCTGTACAACACTAATAGAGGTTTTTGAATCGTTATTTGTACTTTAAACATAGGGAGATATTTGATTGCTTCACAAAACATTACTCAGAAATGAAAATAACTGTGAAGATGAGTTCTGACCTTTTTATTCCCCAGGACACTAGAGCCTGTGGTTATCTCTTACTAAAGCAAATCCTGTAGTTCAAGCCCAGTTAATTTAAATTCTGTCTGTGAGAAATCTTTTAATTAATGACAATTTCATTGTTTCAATAACATGGGTATATCTCTATAATGGAAAATAACATGAGAGGAGAGTGACTGATCTGGTAGGGGGGCTAGTCTAGAATAACATGGACTTGAATAACATGACCAAAAAATGCAGATAAGTAGGCATCTGGCCAAGGGAAACATAACCACCTATGGTGATACTTAAAGATGAAGAAATACCTAACAAATCTGTCTGAAGTATAGGGATAGAAGGTTTTCACCTGTACCTTCTGAATTAGACTAATCACATTAAGAAAGATATTACTGTAGGTTTAATGCAGAATGAAACAATTTGTAGCTGTTAAAAGACAATGTCATAAAATGTTAGTTTGCCATAGCAAGAACTTTAGCTGCAGTCTTCTCCTCATTTTCAGTTGGAGGTAAACTGTTTTTATCTTTTTTTTTGGTCTTTTTTTTTCTTTGTATTCCAAAACACTAGAGAAGTCCAAGTGATTCAACAATGGAATTCACTTAATGTGATAGTGAGTGATGTTCACTGAAGGTCATGTTACAGAAAGGATTTAAGCTGCTGCCTAATTTTTAATCTTTATTACCTTAGGGCTTCAAGCTATTCTAGTCACAGGTGCTGCTTTTGGCAATGCAGAGAAAAAGCCGAATGAAGCTTAGAAGATATTTATTTATTTATGCATTCATTCATTTCTTTCCAGTTGAATAGAAAAGGAATTAAATACTTAAAATTAACTTAAGGATTCTGCTTCTTTTGTTCTGACATCTTGTGAATCAATTTCACACAGTTCTTGGTTACATGAAGGAATACTGTATCTAGCTGAACTCCAAGGATGAGTTGGCAAGCCTATGCAGAGCTGAAAAAGAGTCCAAGTATTTTGCATGTAGTTACGTGGTACTCAGGTTTCTTATTTCACAAAAATGGAATTGCACAGGGTCAACAAAAGTGACATTGAGTGCACTGACACATAAACAAATTATAGACCACTACAAAATATCCTAAATAATATAGACTTACATTGAGTAAGGTAAAATATAATTTCATAAGTTTATTTTGCACCATGAAAGCTATAACTTTTAGTTACAGTATTTAATTTCATCTACAAAGAAACATGAAAATTAAGATTTAGTTGCATAGCAGCAAGATTCTGTTGTTTACATACAGAATAGAAAACTATGGTTTTCGTCCTTGCCAAAATTTGGAAAAAAATCCTTAAGATAAAATGGATGAAGCTGAGCTTCAGTTCTTTTCAAAATCCTTGGTTTTACTTAAAGAATAACAAACAACTTAATTTTGCATGAATTTGCAAAACAATTAATTTTTAATGCCTGCGTCTTGAGAATTTTGTAACTAGTAAATATCCTCAAATGCATCAAAGACATTGTTCAGAAAGATGAAGCTTTGGCCTAACATTCATTTCCTCTATATTCACTGTCATAGAAATGAAAATTAATGTATTTGAAAACATTGCTACAATATAAGAAATATTCAAATATTGACATAGATTGTTTCCATTCAGCCTAAACTTGTTTTTAATATTACTTTATTTCAAGAACCAGAGAAAGTTATTTGAATTTTAATGCAAACACAACCAATCTGTGGTTTATTAGACTCTCTTTGCCTTAAATGTTTTAATGTCTATTTCAAATTTTATGCTTTGAATGATTACTTTGCCTACATGTGAAGTGGAAATTTAGGGTTTTTTTCTGTTTTAATGTTACTTTAAGTGCCATCCCCTCCTGCTAAGATAGTAATTATTTGAGGAAGTGAAGAGCGTGATTACAATGGTTTTGTATCATCACATAAATATTCCAAGAAGCAGTGCTGCGTATTTATATCAGTATTTAATAGCAAGATCACATGAAAAGGATGTGCTCACTAGAAAATAAAGTAGAAAATAGTTCTTATACAGATCACATATATTTAAATAGTGCTAGCTGTAATTTTCTAGTATAGTATAGTATAGATCAATCACCTTTCCTAGTCACATAAAATCATATAACTTTTGTCTCTCAGGTTCATTCTCTTCTTCAAGATGTCCAGGAAGTAAAAGAGACTGAGAAAAAAAATTGCTTTTTGAGTATGAAGGACAACAAAATAATTTTGTTGGATGAAAAAGAGTGAACACAGGCAAGTACAGAACAATGGCACCAAAGCATACTGTTTTTATCCCTTCTCACTTACTGCCCTACTAACTGTACTACCACCTCCCGTTCCCAGCCCTGATGACTTATGCTGTTTGCTGATGGCCTTCCAAAACATATCACTTACCTTTTATTTCTACTATGCATTCCCTTTGGCCTTATTATTTACTTCTCCCATTCCCCCACAGTGCCATCCTCTTGAGATCAGTGCTGTATTTCTCTCCTGCCCACCAGGTACTAGCCAGCCTACTCCTCTCCCCACCACACTAATTCCAGCAGCCCTGCCTTGCCCTGTCTCTCTGCCCATCAACACCTTGTTCCTTCATCCTCTAGGACCTTTTTCCCTACAACTTGAGCTCACTACTTCCTCCTGGATTCTCAACATGTCAGTCTTGAATCCCGTTGCTGACAAGTGGTGTCCCTCAGGGGACCAGTGCTATTTGCTATCTTCATTAATGATACAGAAGAAGGGATCAAGTGCACCCTCAGCAAATGGTGTAGTTGAAGGGATGCCATCCAGAGGGATCTAGACAAGCTCAAGAAGTGAGCCTGTGGGGATCTCAAGTTGTTTAACAGGACCAGGTGCAAGGTGCTGCACTGGAGTTGGACCAACCCCTGTATTAACCCAGGGTGGGAGCAGATGCAGAGCAGCCCTGCCAAGAAGGGCTTGGGGTGCATCAGAGGCTGCCCATGAGCAGGCAAAGTGCCCTCCCAGCCCAGAAAGCCAATTGTATCCTGGGCTGCATCAAGAGCAGTTGTCAGCAGGGCAAGGGAGGGGATTTTTCCCCGTTGCTCCACTGTGGTGAGACCCCACCTGGAGCCTACGAGGAAAGGCTAAGAGAAATAGGATTGTTCATTCAGGAAAGAGAAAGCTTCAAGTGACCTAATTGTGGCCTTCCAGTACCTGAAGGGAATTTACAAGAAAGATGGGGAGAGACTGTTTACAAGAGCATGTGGTGATAGGACAAGGGGGAATGGCTTCAAACTGAGAGTGGGTTTATATTAGACATGCTGAAGAACTTTACTGTGAGGTGGTGAGGCACTGGCACAGGCTGCCCAAGAGAACTTGTGGATGCTCCATCCCTACAAGTATTCAAGGCCAGGTTGGATGGGTCTTGCAACAGGTGTCTCTGCCCACAGTTTGGAAGGTTGGAACTAGATGAGCTTTAAGTTTTTTTCCAACTCAAACTATTCTATGTTTCTATGATCCTTTATTTGTTATTTCTCTTGCTCCAGTCATAGGGCATTTTTATTATGTAAGAGTTTACAATTTTTCTAGTAGCTATGTTGATGTAATTTTAATGCAATATATTCTCCTCTTTTCGGTAAATATTCTTTTCTTGGAAGCTTTCCTCCTCCTCCCCACAGATATTATATTCCAAATCACAGTGTATTATTCCTAATTGGGTCTGAATTTCTCTGGTCTGTATTAATGGCCTCAAAAAATAGGTTAAATTCCATTTAAGTATGTTTACCTATCTTACGCTCAGATCTTAAACTGTGTCCAAAAATGTTTTGAGACAGCAGAGGCTTTTGCAAAAAATACTCTTAGTTTTGCTTCTGGTTATGCTGGATTTCTAGTTTGGAGGACCAAGTTTTTGTGTGTGACCCAATATTTCTCTACACAGGTGCACTATATTAATTGAAGTCAATACATAAAAGTAACAAAATCAACTTTGCGATTAAACAATACAAATTTCTATGAGTTTTTTGTTAATTTGTTTATTTTTTCTCATGGAGAATCAACAGCATATGAAGGAGATGCAAGGAGATATAATTTAACATCTTGTCACTTTAAAGTTTGATTAAATAAAGAGAAAAAAAAAGATAATCATGTGAAAGCTTGTGTTTCTGATGGTTTCGAGGATAAAACTAGAAAATAATGGGATGAAATTAATTGTAAGGGCCTTTTAAGGATTTGTTTAATTGTGGTCTTTGCAAGAAAACTTTGCAAGTTCTCATTCAGCAAATAAGTGAATCTTTGCTCTGGGATGAGAGATCACTTAATAAACATGCCAAGAAGTGTTTGATATGAACCACAGAAATATCCATCACCTTCTACCATAAAAGATAATAATTTGTCTCTGTAAATATGCAATAGTAATGACTTCCCAAATACACACTCAGGGTATCATTTCCAAATACAGTACCCTATATATATATGGAATTACTAATCTAAAGCTATGGACAAGATTTTTTTAAATTTTCACTTATATGTACTCTTGAGTCTCTGGGTAAAAAGCGGAAGACATTTTACTTGATCTTTTTAAACATCGATTGGACAATTCATGGTAAACTCTGTCAGGAAAATTAGCAAGTGACTAAAAGTGTGTTTATGTGTATTTGTATGTATGAATGTATTCATGCACGAATGTGAGCATGTATGTATAATTTTTTCTACTTATTTCTGTGCTATTTCTAGTTCATCAAAATAGATAACTTTTTTTTTTTGAGAGAGATGGCAAAATGTAATATATTTTAACATAATCTTACTAGTAAAGTATATCAAAGCTTTAGGACTTGTGTATTTTAGTCATAGGGCAGTTTTATTATAGAATCTTTCAGAAAAACAGGAGAAATAAATATATGACAACAACCTGAGAGGCACTAATAAAAATAAACTAGTTAAAAGTTCTGTAAATATATGAAAGCAATTATTATGCCAAATTTGTTGCTCTTTGCATTTTCTTCATATTAATTTTATCATCTATATATTAAAATGTATTTTCTTCCATTATTGTTTTTTGGAAGGGTGAGGTGTTCATTTTGGTATTGTTGTATTTTTATAACTAGCATTTATCACTGTTGGCAGCAGTGGCTTGTGCACTTTAAATTCCACCCACATGCTCTTGTATTTCTAAGTATGTAAGTCTGATGACTCTGCCACTGAGAAATGTTTAGTTTCATTAAAAAAAAATCAATTACTTGAGCCTCATACTTATGGTGAACTTCTGTCAGATCTTTTGACTTGGAGGAATTGGATTGCAAAATGCCTTCCATCTCTTTGTATGACACCTTGACTGGACTTTTATTCTCTCATCCCCCAGTAATAATAAACTCAATTTATGCTTAATTAGTCATGACATTTTGTCATGTCTGGACAGAAACAACTGTTTAGCTATCTCCAAATAGCGACTGTTGAGAGAGCTGGGTCTTTCAGAGACCTAGCATGAAGTATCCGGGGAGATATTATTGCAGGATTTCAATAAGAGGGCTTATAAGAAAGATGGAAGCAGAGTTTTTAATAGGAACTGCAGTAATAAGACAAGAGGCATGAGTTTTAAGCTGAATTTTTTTTTTACAATGAGTGTAATGAAACACTGGCAGAAGTTACCAAAAGGGGTTGCAGATGGCCCAAACTTGGAAACACTCAAGGTCAAATTGGATAGGACTTTGAGCAACCTGGTGCAGTTAAAGAGATCTCTGCTCATTGCAGGTGGCTGAAACTAAAAGACTTTTTGTGGTCCCTTGCAACTCAAGTAATTCTAAGATTCTACAGTTCTAAGAGTAAAACCTAGTTACTTCAAGTTTATCTGCTTCTGATACAGCTTTGTGCTGAAGTAAGTCATAAAAAGGCTACCTGAGACCTCACCAGTAAGGGGAGTCTCTCAGCTGTCCTATATGAGAGACTGCCACCAAGCCTGAGGAGAGTATTGACTTCCTCACTACACCTCTGACTAAGGAAGGAGGAACTCTATTCACTATGGGTAGAAGAAAATCAATAGATTACTGTTTTGGCTGTGATATATTCGATGTCTTAAGGAGAGAGGATTTCTTATTTATTTTCCCATATTAGAAGTCAGAGCTGAACTAGATATTGAATCTGAAACCTATTACATATAACTAGTGTAGAGTATGATTCATATAGATAAATTCAGGCATCTGCTGCCACTTGAGATATTGTGTGGTTTCCTGCTTGTCCTCTATCTGATGTCTGTATTTAAGTAGCACTAACAGATATGGAGAAATGCATGAGTAACATAATCAAACTCTAATGCCATCTTCAAGTAAAATGAAACAAGGCAACAGAAAATCTGAAAAAACATTAGGGCATAAAAGGCCATGTTCCTCCCATAGTTTGGAGCTTCCAAGATCTCTTCACCTCTGCTTCTGCTCAGATTAGGCCCAGTATAAATAGTTTTAGTTTAGAGAGTTCTTTTAATGGCCATCTAGTCCAACTCCTCTGTAATGACCAGTGACAGCTTCAGCTAGATCTGTTATATGACTAGATATCTTATCAACATATATATATCTGCTTTTATACTATATAAAATATAAAAATATGATAGTCTATGGAACTAAATATAGTGGGAACATCAGAAAAAAGTAAACATAACCATATGAGTAAGTTGCAGACAGAGAATGTTACAGGTTGATGAGCTGTAATGTGAAGCAACTATCACAATGACCAGCATGAATTTTTTTTAAGATATCTTGAGTTCAGGGACCATGTATTGTACAGCATGCAAGCTTCATGAAGATTCCTTTGCCTCTTCCTTTCTTCTTGTGTAATGTATAGCTTTAAATAATAAAATGTTATTTCATTATTACTGGTTCTTATCAACATATTTAATGTTTCTCACATACATACAAAAAAAAGTCCCCCAGAAACTCAGCTCTTGATTTCCATTCTATCTTTGTGTTGTCTTACTCAGAAAACATACAAATGCAGCAGATATGTAAGAAATAATTAAATAACAGAACCCTATCTGGACTTCAGTCCCAAGGGCTCAGTCCAGTGTCTGAAAATATTTTATTTCAGTCCAAACAAGAACTACTGTGCTAATCCCCCTGGAATGCAGCATTTATTACTTACCTGGCAGGTGTGAAACATTGCATGCTAAATGGATTATCTTCCCCTCCTTCTCTCTACCTTCTGCTTTGTTCGGGCAAAGAAGAGGGGAAGGAGGAGATAATCCTCTTCAAATGAAGTATTTATTATCTTAGATGTAAACTCAAAGAACTGCATGCTGAGTGGGAATTAGCACAGGAGCATTTTCTTATACAAGTGATAAACTCCATTGTAAACAAACTTCATATTAATCTGACCACTGCCTTCTTGAGAAGGTTCAGGACTTTTATTGCTCTTTACAATAGTTCCTGATATTCAAGACACATCCTTACTATCACATTATTGGTAATTGGAATTTTGGGTAACAGATACAACTAGCTAGAGTCATCGTAAAGAAAAGTTGTGAGGGTTTTTTCCTTTTGATTTTTTTTAAAGCTTTTAGAGTTAGGTCTCCCAAAAATATCTATCGAACTGTTGGCAGAGATTAAGATTGGATGGATTTGCTCATCTCAAGAGCATCATTTCTACTTTCTGTTTCACAGACAACTGCCTTTGTCATCAATTCTCCATGTTGTGTTTGTGACATTTGTGAACATATTCTCAACCCTTATCAAGTCCATGTGTTTAGAAGAAAAAACACACTTGGCCCTAAAGATATAATGCAAAACCTAACAAAAAACAAAAAGGCTTTTTGTTTGAAAGAGAATTTTCTGCAGAGGGTTTATGTTTTAGGGTTTTATGATATATTGCACAGACACATAAATACTGCACTCTAGGGACGTAGAGTGAAACTTCACACTTCTGGGTGTAGCCAAGTTACCAAGTCATACATTCAGACTGACTCATCAAACTCAGACCATGCACAGATCAATAAAAGTTTGTGGCATTCATGATGATTTAGAAAATGACAGAACTTCCAACTTGTTCTGTGGTCTAGAGCATATCAGAAGTTTTAGCATATTTCATTCAGAGAACAAACAAATGAGAGAATGAGCTGGGAAATGAATACTGAAGCCTAAGTCTGTCAACAGATGTGGTCTTCTAAAACAGTTTAACTCTTGCTGCTGCTTTTCCCCACAATATATGGCTGTCCCCTCCAGGCTCCAGTTTCTTTAGCAGTTTGTTACTCCCAGCCCAGGTAGCCATTACAGATCTGCTGAAGGAGCTTTTCTTGTGATTCATTTGTCAGAATCAGCTGTGTCAGTGCCATGGCAGTCTGAGTCATCGTAAACCAACCTTGCTTGTGTCCCTCCTCTGGATCCTACCATGCAGTCCCCTCCACCCTGGTGTCACCATTGGTTTTACTCTGCATTTATTCTGAACTAGCTCAGTTTGACAGAACATAAAAATAAACAATATCACACAAATGTTGAGTAACAACACAAGAACAAAGAACGCCCATGTGGCCACATGACAAGAGACAGAAAGGCACTTTAGTGGCTCCCACTTAGTCAGTCTTTTGTTTGTGACTTAAGCCTGATTTGCTGAAATAGAGCAATCAGTAGAGTCTTAGTCAGCAGACTAGCAGTTCACCAATTTCCTCCAGGAACAGTGAAATAATGGAGTGAGGAAAATAGTGGTTGTAAAGACAGTGACCTCTGGAACTGGAAGACAAGTGCAGCAAGCCTGCCCTCTTTCTTAGAGCAGACAGAATAACAATTATGATAAAACCAAAGTCTGTGTTTTACAATTTAATATCTATATCTAGACATGAAAGAGCAGTGATTGGTACAAGCAGGTGGCAAAATATTCTAATAAAAATTGATCCTTGAATTAAAGAAGTTGATAATTCTGTGGAAGGAACTTTGAGGAACATAGCTGATAAATGTAATGCAGTGGTCATGTAGCTTCATGCATTTCATTGAACACTAAAATTTCCCACAAGATATTCAGTATATCTGTCTTGCAAGTAGAATTCTTCAAGGAAAATGGTATCATTCTCTATATTTGTGTGGAAATTAAGCTGCAGGAGCAGGTTTGCCAATTAGGAAATCGGTACAGTGTCTGACAAGCACTTAACCTTGTCTTCACTACAGAAAGTTTAAGGACAAAATCCCAAGGTGTCTACTTCTATTTTTAACTGTCATTCAGATGTATGAAATTCAAACAGCACAGCAGGTGTTTCCAGAAGAAGATGAAACAAAGAAAAGGAAAATTGCCACACAGGCAGTATTTCCTTGTACTTATGCCAGTTGGCAGTGTAGATACTTGGTTAGACTGACATTGATTAAATCACTCTCTTGGGCAGCACCTTTGATATTTTGTACTTTCTGTATCTCTCTTAACTGTGAAAACTTATGTATTAGACTTGCTTCTATTATCTTTCTTTTGAGAGATTTTCTAATTCGTTTGCAGGTCTATCAGCTTTTCAAGATTCATAGTTGCCTTTATATTCAGCCATTGGTGACATGCTGCAGAAGAGAATTGAGGATAAATAACTTGCCTCGTACTGAAGTGCCTTAACACCCATTTTATTCCAGAAATGCTGTTACTCTCTCTGTTCAGTCTTTTTATTCAATTCTGAGAAAAACCTCCTTCAAGCTAATTTATGTTTGCACCAATTTGTTTTGTACAATGCAGAATGTTCTTGAGAAAAATATTTATCCAAAGTATGCTTTTCTGAAGATCCAAAACATTCAAGAAACTAGCACGGTTAATGGAAAAAAATGCATTAAGATACATTAAATTGCCCTCACAATGCAAATACATGTCTAGGTTTTACATATAGGACCTTAAGCCCTGCATTTTGCCAGGTCATAGGCTCTGCTTGAATGACAAGGTGATTCAGTGCAGAGAGGATACTGTTTGAATTCTTTACTCTTTTCATCCTTTTTTTTTTTTTTTTTAATTCAACAGACTAGATATTGTTCCTGTGAATACTGGGTAACTGAGTATTGGTCATTAAGCTTTGAGTAGAGTTTTTTTGGATCCATATATTTTGTTAGTGTATTATTTGCTGTTTTTTCACTCACTATTCTCTTGCTAATAAATTTGTCAGGCAGTAAAATAACAGAAGCAGCATAAGATCAGTTGAACTGCACAGCCAATGTAAGCAATCTGTCATCTCTGTATAACACATTCAGAGCATTCAGAAAATACTTAGGAATTCTAAGTATGCTAACAGCCAATCTGCATGCCTCATAAATGTTTCTCAAATTAATGAAAAACCAACATTTGTCAAACTTTTCTTTGATGAGTGTTATTCAGCTTGTATTTATTTCTTCTCCAGGCTGTGATTTTTTCTTGCCTGTCAGGGGAAAAGAAAATAGCTATGAGATCTGAACCAAATAATTGAGGATGTTTGAGGATCTTGTTATATAACTGCATTTAGCATCAGTGTTGGTAGGTCATTTTGTATTCATTGTCAGTCAACACACGATGTCTTTATGAACCAAAATATTGTTGTTTTAAAAATTTAGGATATGAAGTATCTTTTTAAAAGCAGACTGACATACACTGATATTATGTAGATTTTAGTGACTCTGAGGCATACAAGTTTTTTTAAGAAAGCCAGTAAGCAGATTCCTGGTGTAGTTTGTACTGAGTTAATTTATTTCTAAATAACTTGTCTTTTGTGGCTTTTTGCTGACATTAAGAAATTGCTTCAGATGGCAACTACAAGTCATCTCTGAGCCTTCCTAATTAGAACATCAACCCAACTTTTGTACCCTGGACACTATTACTCCTGTCTGGTCTAGTCAGTTTAAAGTACTGTGGGATTTACCATAGTTTGCAGAAGATTCTGGTAAAAGAAAGACTTAGATGTTCTTGACTGTGTGATTTGGCTGGTATATGCTATGGGAAATGGCTTTGGAATGGCTATGGGAAATGGCTTTAAAAAGGAATAATGAAAATACAAAGATCTAAACGGCAGAGTTTTTTGTTCTCCTTTCCACCTATTTTTTTTTTGTAGTTTATTGCTATCTATTATCTGCTTAAAAAGGAAAATGTAGGGGAGAGAGTCGGACAAATAACCTTAATCCACTATCAGAGTGAAGATGATTTCCTTTTGTTCACTTTAAAATACTAGTCAGTTATTTTCTTATGTAGGTCTACTACAAAGACTGGCTGATTTTTTTTTCATTGAAGATATATTATAAAGCAAACATTCTACAGTATTTTTTTCAGATTTCCACAGAAAAAAAATGTTATGGGAGATCAGTGTGTTTTGTTTGATTTCTTAGCACCTGATGCATTTCTCATATAAAATTCAATCATTAATCATCTCAGATGCATTTGGTATTCATGCTACACCATTTTTCTTTATTATTATTTCAATACAGAAACAAATTTCTTCTGTGTTTCATGGCAGAGGATTTTAGTCAGTCTCTAAGTACATTTATGCATGCTGAAAAGTAGCTAAAGGAAAAGCAAATCCTTAGTTATCCTGGTGTCACAAGAGCACCAGAAATGAAAATGAACGGGCTACAACTAGACTGCTGCAATGGAAAGCAGATGAATAAAACTTGACTGGACACTTTATGACTGGAGCATTCATTTATTTATCCATAAAATACCAGAGTACAAAATGCACTAGTACAAAATGTAAAATAAATTTTTAAAAAAGTGCAAAATGTAAAATAAATTTTTTTAAATGTTTCTGTTTATGTCCTTAATGACCTATTGGGCAATATTGTTTCTTTAAGTCTTTCAGCATATGACAACACAGTAATTTTTAGTATGGCCATACTCAGCTATTCATCACATTCATGACAAATGTGATGCCAGCAAAGCAATTTTTTTCTGTAAGAATCATGCACATAATGAGGAATAAGGAAGATGGAAGATGAAGCACAATTTTTATGTTTTAAAAACACGGAGGAATTAACAGGACTTTTAGGATCATCAGAGAGAGGAGATATTGGCCTTCTGACATTTGGCTTTTTCCATATTAGAAGGATCTCTGCTGCTTTATCTATCTAAACAGAACACTTCATATGGATTCATATAAATTTTAGCTTGCCTGCTTTAAAAGCATCTCTCTGCACTGTCATCCTCTTCCTCAGCTAAAACAAGGTCAATCAAATCAAGCAGCTGTGAAGGAAAGAAAAATGGGTTAAGGATCTTTATCAGAGCTGAGTTGGCAATGAAACTCAAATGTGACACCTAGAAAAGCGACAAATTTGCTAAACTGAATTATGTAGTCATGTGAAACTGATAAAGGCAAGTGACTGAGGTTACCTTGGAATATTTATTGGCAAGATTTTTCTGATTTTTATAGTATGTATTAAAGAAAATAACAGCCGTTATTTGTCAGCTTGGCAATTATCAACAGCTCTTTTCCAGATCTAAAATTATGGAAATATTTATCAGGAGAACTATATGCAAACATGAAACATAAATGTTTCTTCCTATGAAAATAGTTACATCATAAGCATGTCCTTCAAATATCTTCTGAACTAGGACTCCTGAGCTATTCATTTATACCAGCCTTGTTCCAAACTGAGAAACAAGGAGTACGTAATATGAAGGTCAATTCAGAATGGTTCAAATAAAGAGATGAAGAGTAGAAATAAAAGAAGGAAAATCAACTTTATGCAAACCAGCTCTTCATCGTGGGATGGTTAGCTGTGGCATACTGCACTTGCTTCATAAGACCTACTTTTACATCCACATAAAAAATGTGGGAGGACCAGGAGACATCTTCCTGCAGCATTTGGAACAGACAGCTATTTACAGTTACTAGCCGGTGGCAACACCTTTGAGAATGACTCTGACCTTGACAACCAATATTTACTACTAAGAAGGCCATTCTACCTTACATCAAATTACAAAACCTTAGATAGGGGAAAAAGTGTTTCTCAGTAGACTGATTTCAAAAGATTAAGGAGACATCATAATTACCATACTTTCAGTGTACACAGAAAATCGAATCTTTATAATGGTTCCAGTGATTTTGTCTTTTCTCTTGGTCGTTTCCAGTGAAGTATGACATACTTGGACTAATACTGATATTCCCAGTCCAAGATTATTCTGAGGAGTTTCTGTTATCTGTGTGATAGTCTCCTTCCACCTAGCATGTTTAACTAATCCTAAGTATAAATTCTTTTGAAAAGTACTACATACATTGACTAATATAAAATTATTTGTTGAGAGATGAATCTCTGGACATAGTGTTTTAATTTTGTAACCTAGAGATGAATACCACCTAGCCCATAAACACAAATGAATCCTTTGAGGAGTTGCTCACTATTACTATGTACTGTTAGAATCCACATGTATAAATAATCCCACCAGTGACTTCATAATTTCCCAGGTTATTGCAAAGAACTAATTCAACTCATTCAGGCAAGACAGGCTTAGGGAATGTTTACAGATAAACAGCTGCATTGGACCCAGCCATACCTCTCCAGCTGCTGATGTTAGTTTTTGATTTGCTGCTGGTAAGGAAGCCTAGAAAAAACTCTTCTTGGGAAGTGGTGGAGAAATGGATGAGAAAGAGCACAAAAAAGCCCTGAGCACCTTGCAGGTGTGAATTCACAGTCACAAAGGTACATGCATATACACAACCTCAGATTCCCATTGATCAGAGTAGAGATGCACTCTGGGCTCCTTTTTTCTGTAGCAGGACCTATGCTGATAGGACAAGGGGTAACAGTTTTAAATTAAAAAATAGTAAATTCACACTAGATATGAGGAGGAAATTTCTATGATCAGGGTGGTGAAACACTGGCACAGGTTGCCCAGATAGGGTGTAGGTGCCCAGTCCCTAGAAATAGGTCAGGTTGGATGGGACTCTCAACAACCAGGTCTAGTTGAAGGTGTCCTCACTTATTGTGGGTGGGTTTTGCAACAAAACAAAAATGGGAGGAGAAAAATCTCCCTTATTTTTTAGTGCTTTTGATCCCTTTTCATTCTACATATTTACAGTATCATTGATTTAAGTGTGTAACAGCGGCCAGCATAGTACCAGTTATCCTAGAGGAAATGATGAGCAGGTCTTTAATTCTTTGGCTTTGTCTTTTTCCTTCTTGGTTACAAAAAAAAAAAAGCGCCCTTGTTTCTGTATCCCTAAATCAGCATTATTCAAAAAGAAAAAAACAGGATAAAAAAGTTATTTATTTGTTCTTGGAAAAGATTAAAATGTTCAAACATTTTACAAAAACACTTGAATGCAGAACTGTGAACCTCCACTAAGCCTCATACAAGATAATTGTGGAGAATTAATATTTCTCTGACTACATGGACTGGCACTTAAAAGATTTTTTTTTTATGCTATATCACTTCCTTTTTCACAAAACCAAGTTTTGATGGAAAGCAGATGTAGATCTGCAACAGAAAAGAAGTGGCAAATTACATGTCAGTCATAAATGGAAAGAATACCAAGCCCATCAATTTTATACAGTTATGTATATAAAGATAGATGAAGGTGTGTGCTGTAGTATGGGAAATTATCCATATCTCAGGTTTTACAATGATAACGAAATTAAAGTCAGCAAGTTTTTCTTGACAGTTTCTGTGGTTCCAAATGATTATCAAAAATTTTTAGATTAAGAAGGAAAAAACTGAATTTTTCTGAATTTCTCTTGGGGAAAAAAAAAAAAGGCAGGACTAAAATCCCAGTTATCATCTTCCTTTTCTGAAAAAAAAGGAAAAAAAGGCAAAAGGAAAAACAAATCCTCAGATTAAAATTAGCAGTGCAATTTTAAAGAAATTAAAGAAAGATGTGATGATGTATTTGAAGCAAACATAGGACTTCCAAGGGAAGAGAGAATAAATATTCAATTCCTCCATGAAAAAACTGTAGGTAAGCAAAGTTCCTCAGAGAGTTCTGGCTTCAGGTTCCATTACAGTGGTCTCCAGTGAGAAGTAACCTAAAGTAGTTGGCCTGATTCTATGATCCCTCGTGTTCACTTAAGCTTAAGAGTTAATGTAGAACAAACTGATGACCAAACAAGGAGATGAATGCCCTATAATAACTATGTCTGAGTATTCATTTGCAAATATCTGATTAACCAAGATACAAATGCAAGGGTTTAATTCCATGAGTTTGAATGAGAGTTTCCATGAAAAGACTTGAGACTTCTCAGATTTTCTTTTATTGTTGTAATGGATGCAGCCAATTTGAAAACTTCAACTCTGTCAGTCAAAGTGCAAGCCAAGATATTTCCTAATCCATGAAAAATATACCTTTGAAGATCCATATGAAACTCTGTGGAGAGATAAGACAACTTCAGGCAGCGAGGCAATTAGACACAAGCAGTATTTTTACAGTAGTACTGACCTGTTTACAGAGCCTGAAAGCTAATGTTCAGTAGCTATTATTTTTATGGTTAAGTTGCAGTTTCTATCTTTTTTCTAACATAAAGAGCATAAATGAGGATCACTATTAGGGCAGCACAAAAATGTCTTTGAAGTGGTTTAATCTCTACCTCCTTGTGACCTCTGTTTTTATGTCAGAATAGGCCACAGTAGCACCGTGTATTTCCATTAGCCATCCTTTCTAATCTGAATAAAATAAAATTATCAAAAGGGGTGGAAATGTCACCGTGTTATGTAACGTTGTTGTCAGGAGTATATCAGATGTATCATAAGCGCACAAAAAAATAAAAGTTAGAAGGGGCCAATGAGGATCATCAAGCCCAGCTCTGAACTGTAAGGGTCATACAGGGATTGAACTCACAGTCTTGGTGTTACAGGCACACTGCTCTGCCCAACTGATCCAAGGCAGTTTATATGATGAACTGCACCTTAATGATTTAACAGGAGTGATTTTCTGGTTCTTGGGAAAGGAAAAAGATATTGTTTTGCCAAAGACTTACACACCTGTTTGTACTGTTTAACTGCTGAAATAACAGAAAGGTCAAAGATTCAAATTAAAATCTGGGTTTTTTACTCATTTGCTGTTAAACCACCACGCAGTCAGATGTACTGGCTTGCATGACTACATATGTCTGAAAGACAGCCTGTAGTCAGTTCCTCTTCACACAAACTGGTAAACAGTTCTGTTTTATGAGGGACGTTGTTCTTATCAGCCATGTGTCCATGAAGTACTAACCAGACCTTTATGAATAATATCTTTTAAATATTAAGATGATTACAATAGCGTGTTACATGCATTAAGGTGTGCCTAAATTAGTTCAAACTCACTAAAATTAATGAGTTTTTCTGGAACTCACCATTGTACCACGCACACATTTGAGATTTTTACTGAGTGGCAGATTTTGTAATGAGTCTACATTATGCTTGTGCCTATCACTATATCTTTGTATATAAAGCTGATACATCTAATAATTCATTGTCCTTGTTACCTAATTGTTATCTAATGCCATGGTGATTGCTGTGTTTGTCTTGGATCACCTCTGTACTTTTTTTTTCATTCACAAACGAATCTACAGATGCATCTTTTGTTCGTTCTTCACATTTGATATTGCGGCAGCTGCAGTCTCTGTTAAGTGGCTCTGTCAGTTTTTCAGGCAGATATAGTAAGAACCTGATGGGATAAATAAAGCCATACATTTCAGCTGGAGCTAGTCTCTGATCAGGGAATATGCTGTGAAAATGCTTGAAAAATCTCCATCTTCTGAAGAAGAAATGAAATGCAGCCTTCAAAGCTGATGGGATAAAAAAGCCAGAATCAGGAAAACAACAGGCAGAAGACAGAATTTATGAAAATTTAATGAGTATATTTATTTCAAATTGTAATGAGCATGGAGAATAAAGTTTGGACTCATAATCTAGCAGCCTTGGAGCAGTTCTTCATAAATACCAACATTTTCATGATTTCTGAGAATCTTCACAAAATTGCAAAAGATTTATTTTTAAAACAGTTACACAGCCCAGAAGCAGGACACATACACACATGCGCATGCATTTTATTTTAACTTCTGTGGTTCTACACTGTGGGGAGCACTGAATAATTCTATACAGTCTGAGTCAGTTTGCATTTCACAATACCAACTCTGTCATACAGACAGATGTCATTCTTGTATTTGGTGTGTAGAGAAAGTTACAAGTAATGCATTTATAGAGGGATCAAATGGCATTGTAAGTTCCTTGTATTTACCTGGTAAAAAATATCTTACACCAGACAGAATGGTTACGGGTTGTGTGGCAATACAAAGTGCAAGTGTCTCTACTGCCTGAAGCTTTATCTTAATGTTGTCCTAAACTGAATCAGTAGAAGGGGCCTTGGCATGTAAAATTGATACTTTAACAGACAGAAGATTGAGGTGATACTGGTGAACTTTTAACTGTAAAGAGAAAAAATTATTTCATTGACTTAATTAATTAATATAGGTCATATTTTGAAAAGGTAGCCAAAAGATTAACTTCTATTAGCTGTGTCTTGCTAGTGATGTCTACTATATCTGCAATTTTATGCATGTTGCTGTATTGAGTGTACATCAATAATCAATACATGCAGTAATACCTTGCTCCTTATTTTCTGTGATGCTGGTATTTTTGCCTCTTCAGTTTTCTAGGCTTTATCTTATATGAAACTACACATACTTTTCTATAGCCAGGGCTCTCCTATCTATTCAGCCTCTCACAAACATAAAGATACAGATACAGGTATTTCAGATACAGTTCTGAAATGGTCCTAAAAATGTGGGTCAGACCTGTCCTGTGCCTGTGATGCCTTTAAAAGATCCAAAATAGGAGTTTGAGATAGGAGTCAGTGATTAACTCTTGTTTTTTTAATAGGCACTGCAATACAAAGGGCAGTTAAATACATAGTACTGTTTCTGAAGTCTGTTACAGATGAACATTTTACCTTTTTTATTATGTATTGGGAACTTAGGCTTTGAATTCTTCTAGTAGATGATCTGCAAGACATCAGCTTGTCTACCAAGAGAAGTGACAGGTTCCTCAGATTCTGGAGGTATATAATGATATTTCATTTCCTCTGCTTAAATCCTACTTTTGAGCTTTGGAAAGCTAGTTGTATTTTCCTAGTCTAAGCCTCAAATTTTCAAAATTTCTATTTGGTTGCTAACAAAAATAAAGTTAAAAGGTTAGAAAAGCAATTCCTGTTATTATATCATAAACCTGGATTACAGTGCATATTGTTAATTATCTGAGGAATTTGTAAAGGTCTTACAGGGAAAATTACATTTATGACTTCACAGATACTGTTGCTGAGTAGTGAGGAATTGAATAGCAATATATCTAGTCTAATAGATATGCAAGCAAAAACATTGCCTAAGCTGTTTCTCTTTAATATCTTGATTTCATACAGCTACTCTCCATTGCTGTTCCTTCATGGTACCACTTTGGTAAACAGAAAGAAGTGTACAATGTTGATAAGACCGAGTATACGGGGAAGATTAAAAAAGGAAATGTACCCATCAACTTTTCTATAAATCCTTAGGAGAGTAGATGGCCATCATAACCTTGCCTATACCCATTTTCTTTCAAGCTATTATTTTTTGTCTTTGCAGAACTTTGTGATTGCTAGAACCATCTCCTTAGATGTGCAACTTTAATGTTTAGACAAACTGCTGATGTATTGCAACTCAGTAAAACCTATGATCTTGATTGTATATATGATAGAGCAAGAGAAGAAAAATCACCTGGGCAAAACATTTCATGGAAAAGAGAGATAAGCTCTATATTTTCAATTCAACAGAAAAGCCATTTTAAGGAATTCAGAACCAAAACAGGAAAAAAAAAAACAACCTAACAACACTAAGTAAACCAATCACAGGATATTTTAATTTATATTTAATGTAATCGTACTTGTAATCACTTGACATTCATGACCCTAACAGTCATAGGAATATTCTTCCAACTATTTCTATTAAAGTCTTCCCTGAAGTAGTTGTATTAGTAGCAATAGTAGTAGTCTTCCTTGAGTCAGATGCAAGATGAAGAAAGTAATGAAACAACTAATCTGAAAGGCTGGATCCAGGAAACCCAAGTCTTTGGTTTGATAGCTCTAGTTTGGCTGATGTGTAATAACTGATCAATAATCTTCTGCAAGGATAAAAAAAAATAAAGGTTTTCAACTTAAATTGTAATTAGCAGCATTTCCAAGTGCAGATACCACTAGAATTAATATGCAATACCTTTTTTAAAAAGGAAACTTTGTTTATTTTCATATACCAATCAACTTTTATGCATACAGATCATATTTCTGTACTTCTTTTCTTCTAGAAATGTGGGTATTTCCTTTACACATGGAAATTTTAACAGTAGCACTTATCATAATTCCTGACTTTGGCTGTATCATAGAAAGTAATATAATACAGGCCTAGATGGGACAACCAAGATAGCAAGTATGTGTATTCACAAATGGAATCAGGCAGGAAAGCAAACAATCCTTTCATTAACCTCCTAGATATTCAATGATTGTAGTGTGCCTTTTATGTTTGTAAGCATTGAATTTACTTCACCTTCAAAATAAAGCACACTTCCTGCTTCAGAAATGCTGCATTTTCATTTTCAAGTTTGACAGCTTTCCTAGGACAGGAAGTGTCTAAGTCTGGAATTGTCATCTTCTAGGCCTGCCATCAGCTTCACAAAACAGCAATGCTGGAACTAGAAATCTCAGCTCTTGTTTTCAGTGATTATAAATATATTCTTAAATACACAAAGTTTGTTACAGGCTGTAAAGAAAGTTCCATGATTTGCTTCTCTAAAGAAATTCTTCAATAAACTAACAAATCTTTAAAGAAATATTATTCTCTAGAACCTGTGATAGTATTTTAAAATATTAAAAATATTACTTAATCTTAAAATAAATTCTCTATTTACACATTCCTTATCTCTGTACCCAGAACACCTCTATACCACTATTTACCAAGCAACATATTCATACAAGGAATGGCATGTTTTAAGTAGCTCTGAAACTCAAAGAGTAACTCATATTCTCCATTAGTTAAAAAACACTTTTTAAACTGGATTTTTATATACTACACACCAAAATTACTATAATAAATCCTATGTAATTTCTAATTTGGCAATTATTTTATATAAAATACTGACTTTAAACAGGAGAAAATATAACCTTCAAAAAGCTGTAACATATAGATGGACATGAATTTATATAAATATATCTGTATTTTGAAAAGCAATATGTTTATAGTTTTACAAATAATGATAAATACTTACAGGAAAACTGAGATGTATAAAATGAAGATTTCTAAAACAATGTCTCAATTATCTACTTTTCAGGATTTGATGTAAATTATGAATATGTATAAACTCCTTTTTACCCTTAGCCATTTATAAAAAAGTCATGAATTAATTTCCAGCTTTGATTAAACAATTGTATGCTAAAGAGATATATTGTTCTAAGCAGCAATTAGTATGTAAACAAAGAAATGCCACCTCTTGACTAGTTACAGTAGTTATTTATTTGCATTGTCATTGTTTTAATTAAAATTAATATACTGTATGTAACCACAGGCATTTACACAACCTACATAACTTTTGTTTCTATCAGAGACCTGTGTAAATGAAAGAAATATTAAAGACTTTTGTGGGGGAAAAACCCCTAAAAACTACTTAAATACAGTTCAAAGGTTACAAAGGAACCTTTGAACTGTATTTACTTAGTTTTTAGTTGGGTTTTTTTGTTTGTTTTTTTAGTGGTTTTTTTTTTTTATGTGTCTTCAGAGTATTCAGGGAGAAAACCCCCAACACTGGAGCTGAGGTTTGGACTGGGCATGTTCAAGGATTCCTTCACTTGGGCTTGTTTAGAGCCTGGCATGAAGCATCAGTTGGATGGAACCAAAACAGATAACATTCAGCTCAGCTGACCGTTTAAAAATCCCATTTCCAGTATATAGACTAGGCTTAGACATCTTCATCCATTTCCTGTGGTGCAGAAATGATTGAGTGGCTGCAGTCACATCAGTGGCTGTGCAGTGTCTCTGAGCAGCAAGCACCCAAAGGCCGCTGGTTAGACTGGTATTAATGGTCCTCTAATTTGTGAAGTCATGCAAAGCCAACATTATATTAATGATTTTGAACTTATGAAAATCAAGACTAGGGTAATATTTAAGAACTCTTTCCTCAGGCGAGTGTGCTTACATACACTTCATTTGGAACAACATCTCCTTCATCTATTTAGAAATTTTATAGCTACATTCAAGAACTGCAATTTATTGATAAAGTGTGGTGATCCATAAATGAATCCATTGAATTTTACAATGATGGAATGTTTGTCTTGAAGCACAGCAAAGAGAGTACTTACTAACTTCTAACCTGTAACCAGTACTGTTGTTTTTTTTTGGTTTTTTTTTGTTTTTTTTTTTCTGTGAGTGCTTTTGACAGGTAAAATATTGAGCCTGTAGTGATAAAATTTTGTCAATAAATGCATAATGTTTTACACAGGGTAAACTTATTTTTCTGTCTCTACCCATTGTATAAAGTGAATTCTTGTTTAAAAAGCCCTAAGTCAGTATGTTTGAATAAAATAACATAGAAAAATTCTTTTATTGGATTCATACATTGACATGCTGTATTCCTTAGTTATTTAAAGCTTGGTAACAAGTTAGAAGATTCAATAACACAAAGGCAAGCCTTGACAAGTAAAACAAATTCGTTCCACACTGCCAACATTTCAGAGCTCTGAATTGCCCACGGGGGCTCCTTTGTCTCCCATTTATTCAAGGTCTCCCATATTTCTATATCATGCAGTAAATACTGTAGTAAATGAGATACACTGAAGGCCAGGAAGAACTTATTTCCAGGTCTAAGCCTTACTAATGCAACCATGTAGATCTGACTAATTTTTTTTCCTTCTGGAAACACTATAGCCAAGTCTATCAGCATTTCACAGGAATAAAAAAATGACAACATTTACTATGATATGTTCCATGCATCTTTAGATATACACTGGGACAGCTTTTATTTTTAATAGCTATTATTTTGTTAAATATATTCTGTACTTATATTCAGAGCTTTCTTCTTCTAGACAAATATCCAATAATGTCACAAATATCTTTTAGGGAGAATGATGTCAGGTTTTACTTGATTTCAATTTTCTTATCTGATATTCTATGTCATTGGCAAGACTATCACTATCATAGTTTATTTCCACTATTGAAGTGCTCAGAGCTGAACCTTGCCAACTGAATTCTTATCTGATTACCAAGGCTTGAAGGTTTTTTTTTGAATGTTAGTAATTTATCTCACTCGAGACAGAGTTTCCAATCTGTGAATCTTCCTATATATTTGAGTCCTACAGAGGTAAGTTTTCTCCAGCTTGGCTGACTGTCAAACTGAGAAAATATTTAGTAAGTTTGAGACAAAACTGGCCTTCCTCAGGATGTAAACAGATTTCCCATGACTCTTACAGCTAATTAATCTTGTCATGTAATTGTTTTGCTATTAGAGTTTCTACAGTGTAATTACATAAAAAAATTAGGAGATATTTTTCATGATTTTGAAGAAGAAGCTGCTTTTTCATAAATTTTTTGTCAGATCACAAAAACACTTGTGTTAAGGATTTTATTCCCTTTTCCACCACCTGTCACTTAAATTTCCACCTGAAGTGTACTGCCCTGTTGTAATGAGATATTGCTTTATTTAATACATATATTTTTATTAATGCCTGCAAAATTAACACACAAGATATATAAAAAAAAAAATTTAGGAGAAATACTGGAACAACCAATGCAGGTGAGGAAAAGCTCACATAATGAAAATATTTGAATGGGAAAATTTCAGTCATATTGTACCCTCTATAGGAATAGCTGAGTAAAATAAAAAACCCATATCATGAAGTTGATTCTATTCTCTCTTTCTCTATTTCTCTCTTTCCTTGATATCAAAAAAGCAGTAACAGTAACATTTTACAATACTGTATTTAGTTCACTTCCTGTAGGTCAAACTTTTTTTCACATATGATTTAATTTATTTGGAGGTTATTTTGAACAAGAATGGGAGATACAGACTTCTTTCTGGATCTGAATAAGAAAAACCCAACAAATGGCCAAATTAAATAGATGTCATAAAAAGGTAGAAGAGTAAGACAGATAACAAGTAAATTTGACATCCCTTCAGATGACAGGAACCCTACTTTCATGCATTGTCAGATAGGCCCTAGATAGACTTTCCCATGGTAGACCCACATGGGGAGGAAAGTTCCTCCTTTCTGGTTATTTTGTCTATTACATTATTTTCATAAAATAAATCAAGTTTATCAATACTTTTTACTGTCAAAAAATATACATAAGAACTTCATGATGCAGTGTCACATAGACAAGGTCACAGAGGCAACATGATGCCAAATGGGTGATGATTTCGGGCTCCTCTGTTCCAGTGAACTTCCTGACCCTGTCCTGCAGCCAGAACACAGTGAAATGTTCAGTTGTCAACCTGTCAGAATCACTACATCCCACTCCCTTCATCAGCATACAGTTTCACCTTTCCAAAGGTATTGTATAAATCACAGGGATTTATAGGTTATATAAATCACATGGGATTTTCAAGCTCGATGGACATAATTCAATAGATTATACTTGTCCTATTTAAATTCCCTTACTCCTTGAATACAAGGTCTTCTACAAGGCTCCCAAGTCTACAAGTCTGGTACAGTTTGATCTTTGCCTATTATACTGTATATTGAAAAAAAACCCCAAAACATTACATAGGTTTTACTAAACTTTTTATACGTTACAGGACAAAAGCCAAAATCTTACTATAAATTTACTGTAAATGGACTGAATTCTATGACTAGTAAGAGTTGATTCATGATTATAAGGTCAGAGAATCAATGCTGAAGTTCTTTGTCAAATGACGTCTTACTAAAATTAGTGAAAGAAATAAACCTGGAGAGTAATAATTAAAAATTATTCAACACCATAAAAGGGATATCACAAGTTTATATTCAAACATAAATCTGAAATTAAAATATTTACAGCATTGACTTTTTTTTTCCACCAAATTTTTTTCATGCTGTATTATTTCATTTTACTTTGTCCTTCTAGCCAGTCACTTCCAGTCTCCTGTCCTAAAGACCCATGGTCTTCACAACCATTTTCATGATCCTTAGTATAACTTGTAAGCAGGATGTTCTGCTCAAGCAGCAGTTTTGTAATATTCACTGCCATCTACAAGTTTTTAGCAGATTTGACACACAGCCCACCAAATACATATATTTGAGTAAAAATAACAAAAGGTCATATAAGTTTGGTTAGAGTGGGTGAAGTCAGTTAAGATGTGCAAAGTTGTGGCGCTGTAAAATCACTAAGCTCTGTAGTAATAGAAATACTCTCTGAAGGATGAAAAAAAAAAAGTCCATGTGTAAGCAGATTGGCAAGATAGGGAAAGAGTAATTGACAACGAGAGAGAAAGTTTCCAGACACCTTCTTTTCTAAATAAGTCAAGGAAGGAATCTAAAGAAACGATGGTTATAGCATTAATGGCTAAGAGTAGCAAGAGCTGCCATAGATGTCACACCCTGCTGCTTCTGCAGCGGCGGAAGTACGCGGAGCAGGGAACGGTGCAAGCAGATGGTTGGAGCTGTGTCTGCACTCTGCCTGGTGCTGCAGCAGCCAGTGACAGAGTGAGAACTGACAATATAGCATATTTACTGCCTTGGCTCTTCGGAATGTGGGAGAAAAAGTTTCGTCTTGGTGGAAGAAAGAGGTTAACCTCCAAATACCGAAATAAATTAAGGAAATTGTGAAGTTACAAGAAATTATAAGTCTAGCTTATCTTCTTGGTTTAAGTCATGTAAATTAGGGCTACCTCTGCTGAAGATAATGGAATAACAATCACTGTGTCTGGGAAAGAAATCTGGATCCCTATTCTAGGCCCCAGATTTTGTAAAATCATAATGCTCAAAAAAGCTAAAATGTAGGGGGGGGTGGGAAGTCACAGACAGTATTAGTAGTTATATGTATCCTGAAATATTACTTCAAAGATATCCATGTGTTAATTTTTTTCCTTGGCAAACCTGTAATTCTATCTTTTCTGTGTATTAAATATCAAAGTGTAAATGCAGTATTGTAAGCCATTCTGTTCTGAAACTTCATCTATTTCTTGAACTGGATATATCCAATTGGCATATCTAGAATTTTTACTCAAAATCCCATAGATTACTTCATATAGGAAATGAACTACTGGAATTGATATAAGTGCTGCATATGTTAATTGAAATTCCAGTATTATAAAACTATTAGTGATATTTTGACAGGAATTTTGAATAATCAGTACTTGATGAAGCTGGGTACTTTTCCTTCTAAAAGTAAGAAAAGTGCATAGATGTATGGAATGGAAAATATGCTTGAGAACCTGGTGAACAAAAGTCAACTGACATTTCAGTCCCTAAAATTTCAGAAAATATATAAGGAATGCCAGGTGTGTAGAGCACATTGTGGGTTTTGCACTGGGATAATTTCAACTTTCCAATATATTAGCCTGTCTTTTAAATGTTTTTATATTCTTCAGTGATCGACTATGTATTCTCCAATAAAATTATAAGTTTATTGAGAAATTAATAAAGGAAAAGGAAAAATTAAAAAATAGGAAAATAGATAAGAAATTTAAATTAGCAGATTATGAAGAAGTGATAAGAGATTACTTTGGATAAATAAATATAGGAGGCAGTAGATGCAAAAAATCAAGATACATACAGAGGTTTCAGATACATTTGATTATTTTTTAATCAATCAATCAATATTCTCCTCCTAGGGAAAGGTTTGTGACACTAGAAGAGAAGCAAATGATATCCAAAGACAGCTGTAACCATGTGACTTCTTTTATGCCTGTAAACTAAGTAGTGCTAGTGTACTTTTTTTTAATCCCAAAGCCAACTGGAGTAATCTTGTGTAGGTTTATGCTACAAAATTCTCTTATTCCCTAGAAGAGTCTAGTGTTTTGAGGAATAGTCACTAGCTCAGCTAAGCTCTGAATGATGCCTCAGTTTTGGGGGAAAATACTTAATCCATGGGATAGCATGATGGCCAGCTGAGTTTTAGACTTTGAATGTTTTGTGTAGATGTAGCTCTTGTCTTTAATTAATAAATTCCCTGCTAAATGCAGTTTACCATTACTTGAACCTTATTTATATTGTGGCTGAGTTTTATTTCAGAGCAATTTCTTCAATTTCTTCCTTGCTATAATGATCCTCAAAAGTTGCTTGGCAGCTGAAATTAGCCATTTACTAGTATGAAATTTAGTGCCATAGAATTCAGACTCATGACTTAGTTTTCTATTTTTATTGATGCATGCTAAAAAACCAAATAAGATGGAAACCATGAAAAATAATGTGAACTATGGCAATAGTTATAACAAATCTGTAGTGAAAAGGGAGTGGCAAAGGGCTAAATTACTTAAAAATATCAAGAATATCAAGACATTTAAACATAAATAATATTTTAGAAAAGGCAGAAGTTAAAATCCTGACATACACATAACTGATTGTGTACTTCTTTCCTATCTGTAATTCCCACACACATAGTTTCTCTAAAAGAATTGGATTGTCTCAGACTTTTTTGTTGTTGTTTTGAATTCATAAAAAAATATGCTCAGACTTCATACATATAGAGATATCAATATCAGAAACAGATGCAGAACAAAAGGTTATTCAGGTCCAGCACACAGCTTTCAGCAAGATTACTTTTACTCTTGGTGTGTTTTGATTTTTATCTTCAGATATCGATCAGACTTTAACTGTAAACACATCCCTAAAATTGTAACCACCAATATGCTTAGTTTCTCATGTTACTCAAGCATATAATAATATAGAAAACCACAGTAATCCACAACTATAATTTTTCTTACTCTTATTATTGATATGTGTATGTGAGTGTGAAGCAATTTACAAAAAAAAAAATAAAAGCGTTATTTAATTCCTTGTGTATTGAAACATTTGGGAACACATTCCTGAATTTTGTACAACTTCTCTATTCTCCATACACAGGCTGGGATCCCAGGACCACCATAAAAACCATCTCTATGAGCAGCCCACTGAATTAACCTCTGATGGTTAAAAGTTCCAGCAAGGTTGATTTTGAGTAGCAGGATTTGACCTGATATTGGGCAGGTAGGAAAACCATCAGGTGCTGTTTTAGCAGCACATCTTTCTGAGTTTCATAGTCTTGAAAGTGGTAAGGAAAACTAGAGCCAGGGCAAGAGGCACCAAGAGGGTCCATCTTTCCTAACAAGATCTCAATATTAACATGCAAACATACACAAGTTACACTAAAAGTATTCTGATAATCATGGAACTTTCAAAATAAGACATTTTAAAAGAAAAAGGGGGAAATTTTAAAAGGAGAATAGCAAAGATGAAGAATCTTCTAAACTTGTATAACAAAGGATCAAAGGAAAACATTTTTAGAAATTAGAAATACTTTTGCTGTCGTGCAGGCTTCAAAGTTCCATTTCCATTCTATCAGAAGAAAGTGAGCCTGGACTAAGGTTTTGGAGCACAGTGGAGGGGCTATGCATTGTTTGTGCAATAGCTCCTAGGATTTTTATGTAAACTTGATCAGCCTATCTCCCTGACTTTTTCTGTGCATGCTCCATTGTTCTCTGGCAATTTCTCTAATGGGATCTTGTTCCTTCTCCTTCCTCTTTCTCTTCTGCATTAATGCAGACTACAGAATATTTGCATCTATTATATGAATAATATTAAGATATCCATAGGCTTGGTTTAATCACTTAATAAAGGTCGTTCTAAGGCTTAAAACGTAACTGAAGGACAAGGCTGCCATACAAATCTTAATGCCGTGCATGTAGCCCTGCCCACTGCCAGAATGGATCCCACAAGCAAGTATTTTTCAACTTTTCAGCTTTTCTTCACCAAGGCATTTAATATCTAGGAGTAATATTAATTTCACTGTAGACCATTTACACATTCAATTCAAGCTTTACTGCATAAATGAGATGAAAGCAGAATATTAGCTGTAAGGTGTTTTCAAGGTTATAAATTACAGAGGATATCTTATAAAATTGTTATTGGACTAAAGGTATATTTGATATCATGCTAAGGTTTTAATATGTTTTAAATTGTAATGAATTTAATAATTTCTTCAAGAGAATGAAGGAAACCAAAAATGGGGGTTTATAATGGAAATTTTAAAATGCCATTTATCAGCATCTTAGTGCTAAATTCAAATAACTTGAAATAATTATACAGTGTATTGAAATACTTATTTAATTAACTTTAAATTCAAGAAAAAAAAAACTCATTTCCTTCAGAACAGGGCTTTTGTGCAGTCACAAAGAGTTGCATTGTCCTTATCTAGAAGCCTATTTCCTCAGCGGCTAACTTGAATATTTGTCAATTATTTCACCCAGTAAATGTTAATCTTTGATTAAAAATTAACTTTCTTTCCCCATAGTCTATTTTCCTACAGATTCAAATGTACATAAATATAACATTTTGAATAGATTATTTTTATTTTTAATTTTATTTTTAAAGAATGAATAGATGTTATTCATTTTCTATTGAAGTTAGTACATTGAAACAACAACACACATTAGGAGGTATGTGGTTTTCCTGCTATAACAAAATCCCAAAGGTTTTTTGAAGCTGAAAGTGCAGCTTTTATGTAAGAATAGAAAAAAGGAGAAACCAAGCACTTTCTCAACGTTCACTTTTTACCTAAGGATTCAACACGGAGGAAATGAGACAATATGTTTTATTTCTGAGTACTGTAAATAATAAATTTTAATATTTAGAGTATCTATTTATTAACATTCTAGGATGAGCTGTGAAATTTGAACACATTTATCTGAGAAACATGAAAAGTAATTTTCATCTTAAATAGTTGAAGAAGTTGATTGTATAGCACCCTTAACATGCAGAATAAAAATCAAAAGACCAGCAGTACACATAGTATTTTTTTCAGTTTTAGCTTTGTAGCTCTAAAAATTATTCACATAGTAAAGATGTGGTCGTTTTTTGATGCTAATATTCACTGTGTTATCAGTTTTGCTTCTCAAATGTCTGTCTGCTCAGTTAGTGATAAAAATTCCCTCCATTCTTTGAGATGCAATATCTATTCAAATTTGGATGAACTCACATTAACATTACTATTATTCTATAGCAAGCATAGTTTTTCAGTGTTTTTCTGTGCAAGGAAAAACCTTTCTCCCTATTCCCTATTTAGAGATTAAGATTTGCTATTAATATAGCTAAAACCAGAGTTTGGCATTATGTATTTGTGACTCTGAATATGAGAAATTCACACAATGGGATCTCTCCTTATCCTTTGCTCTCTGCCTCTCAATAAGCAGACTCATAAAGGTTATTCTTTGAGTCACCTCATCTCTAAAAGGTGTCCTAAAAATATTGCTATTTATCATTGACCCTTGCATTCTTACACTGTTATCTGGACTGATTCATTGAGATGTGAAAGAAACTAGTAATACACTGGGTCAAATAAAGGAGAAAGTGGCATTTTTCATTATGGACTAACAATAGCCACTTCTGGGGCTGGGATCACAATGGTGTGATCTATTGCTTTCCTTCTGGAGTCTGTAAAATCTTAAAGGATGTCACATACTGCTCATGGTGCTCCTCATTTTAGGTACTGGGAATTATCTCAATGCATGGCAAAAGCTGTCATAAAAAGTCTTTAAGTTACACTGGTCAAAAATTTTACAACTTTCAGGCCTGAGAGAAGATAGATCAGCACTTGTGATATCCCTCCCCTGCAGAAATTAATCAATTAGGCAGGAATGTGATTAGTCCTAGAAATCTCATTTGCTTCCTTGTTTCTGTCAAGATTTCCTTCTTCTGGAGGATGGGGAGGGGATGCAAGAAATATAGTATAGTTTACAGAAAAATATCACTGTGAAATTAATTCAGCAACAATCCTCCCATCAGGATCTTTATTTCAGAGAGCTAGATTGCACTTTCAGACAACCTCTTGCATAGCAGATAGAGATCTTTAAAAGTTATTGGGGACTCAGTTTTTTTCATGATGTGCTGTGAATTCCTGAAAATTCACTCCTTGCTGTGTCAGGCTCACATAGAACATATGAAACTACAGAATTGCAATTGTCCTGTAGTTTTTGGTTCAGGGAGTCTTTCTTTTGTTTGGGTTTTGTTGGCTTTGTTTTGTCTTGGGATTTTTCTTGTTTGTTTGGATTAGTTTGGTTTGTGTTATTTGGAGAGCAATAGGCATATATGTAGATCTGTGACAAAAACCACAGGAGATACTGCTGCGGAGAAACACAATCCATTTTGGAAAGTGTTGCTTTTGGAATAAAAAGTGAGACTCCTTAATTTCTATTTCTTGTTCCACATTGTCATATATATAATTTTTTTTTTATAAATAACAAAAATTAGTGCAGTACAACACTGTATTCTGAGAAATAATAGGCACAAGTTTAATGAGCTGACTGCCAGAGGGCTGCATTATAGTGGTCTTCAAAAAAGAAGAGATACAATAATTACAGTGAAGAAGCCCTGGATAGCTAATAAAAGACTTGACTTGATAATTACTGTTCCTGTATCTGTGTTAGAATAAGACTGTCCTTTCTCTGCAGCTTTTAGGTGTAATGATATTGTGACATGATGTGCCATTTCTATTCTACTCTAAAAGGTACACTGGAGACAGTTTAATTGCAAGGGTCACAAAACACACATTTTGGGCAACATGAAGGAGGGGCTGAAGGCTGTTTATTCATGCTTTTAAATGGAATGGTAAACAGCTCTCTTGGTTACATCATTGTTTCATTGCTGTCTTTTTGGGAACTCAGTGAGACCAGCTGGGGCTCTCCTCCAGAAAATATTTTATGGAGCTATGGTACAGTGAAGTGGATGCAAGTTTCACATTTGAAGAAAGATTTACCACATAATCAAAGTGGCATAGGATTAACATGCAATGTTCATTTACCCAGGGTTATTTCAGATTAACCTGACACCTACCTTCTAAGACAATAATACAAAATTAGTAAAAAAATAAACATTTAATCCAGAGTCCCTGAATAGAAGTAGTAATTTTCTTTAAGAGGATTCTCTATACTGTGATGAAGGAGATCATGTCCATATTTTAGGAGAAGAGATGCAGGAGGATGTCTGAGACAAACTCACAAATAGGATTGTCTGAAAATTTGCCTTTCTTATCACTGTAGTCACTTCCCTTCTTAACTAAAACCTATGAGAAACTGTTTCACAACCTACAGTTTATTCTCTGACTTTGATACTAAACTAACTCTTGTGAATGAGTACATAGTGAAGGGTGGTAACCACCTTTTGCATGATAACTTGTTTGTGGGCCTGGAACAGGAGGTAGGGTCTGGTCAAGAGCTCATTTATGCCATCTACATTAATATCCATGTAATGTAGTCAGCAAGACTAGGCTCCCGAGCCTTTGACTCCTCTTCTTCCAGCTATCTCACTATACTTGTTTACTTGTTTGTTTTTGTAAGGGTTTTGTTTGTTCATTTCTTTTTTTTTCCTCTTCCCTGGCTTAGAGACATCTGAAGGCAGCATGCCTTGGAATTCAAAACAGCAGGGCTGATGGCACTAAATATAGTGAAAAATTTTGATGCTATACATGAAACTAGGAGGGAAGTAGCTGGGACTTGGAATAACTCTTACTCCAAACTGTTGCAACACCTAGTTTCTACTGAAGGGTAGTTCTACCCTATTTTCATTGCTGCTATCTTTGTATGAAGGAAAATACAGTGTTATGATTGCATATGATATGAATTTCAGTGTATAAAATATCACTTCAGTCACTCTAGAAAACAGATACTCTACCTAGTAAGAACAGAGAATTTTGCTCATCGTAGGTAAATGGTTTCTTTACCATTCCAGTCAAATACTGAGTCTGTTTCAATCCTATCCAGTGAGTGATTCCTGTATCCAGGTAGGTGTTAGTTCTAGCTGAGTCCACCCAGCAGCCAGGGCAGTGCCAAAGACAGGAGTGCATACTGAGTTGAATGCACAGAATTATTTCTCAGGTTAGAAAGTATAAGAAAGCTGCTATGAGGGTATTTTGCCATGGTAGAATTTGAAAGAAGGGCAGGTAAGTAATGACCCTGTTTATGGAGAAATAGTTAAAGAATGGCTTTGGTCTGAAGGCCTGGAATTCAGACTATGGGTTATGACAATCCTCCTGGGAATTAGCTGACTTTGCTACCATAAATAAACTGTTTTCCTTCAATTCAAGTGAGAGTAGGTGCAGTTATAGGGTGCATAGCTATTTATTTATATTAAATCTCTTTCTGTTTCCTTAACTTCTAATTTGAGCATAAAAAGATAAGTTTGCTCTTATGGTGGAGTCTTTCTTGGAACAAAAATTTATTTCAAATTGTCTTTATTTCCTTAGGTATACAATCTGTGAGGCCAGGATGAATTCCTTAAGGAATTATGTCTCTCTTAGAACTAAACACTCAACAGCGATAGGGAACCTTCAGTGGAGACCTCAGCCCTGGGACCTGCAGAGATCCTTCTGGGGTAGGTAACATTGCTGGAAAGAGCATTCTCCTAGTACTAGATAGCTATCTTATTCAGAACCAGTGAGGAAGCTTAAGAATTGAATAGTTTCCTCAGAACTGTAATATTCTTTCTATTAACTTGGACCTTACTTCATAAATATAGTGTACAAGCTGCATATCAGGACTTTTGGCATGTATTTTCTTGTATTAAGTGGATTTTGTGTTTGAGTTGTTTCCCTTGTATTGTTTATGATTTGCATATTTTGCTTTCATTAAAAAAAATATCTCTTTTAATTGGAATAGAATTGTTTACATTACTTAATTTCACCTGATATTTTTTCTTTTATTTTCTAAAATATTATCATGATTCAAAATTAATTTTGTTGTTTATTTCATATTTTTTGTCCAGAATAAAGTGTGTTAATGTTTGCACTATCTGCTTATCAAAGCCAGTATAATTGTAATGGATTTCTATGGTGCTATGCCAGTTAACACAGGCTGAGGATCTAGCCCCTTTTTTACTAAGATCTTGCTGACAGTATTTAAGATTTGAAACAAAATACTGATCCTATCATAATGAGGAAAGCCTCTGGACAGTAATTCCAGAAATATGCCAATCTCCATGTAGTCATATAAAATCACTTATATGAGTTAACTTTCTTCACAGTAACTGTTATGGAGATATGCTTTGGATTTGTGATAAAAACAGTGCTGATAACACAGGGATGTTTGAGTTGTTGCTGAGCAGAGTTTACCCCGAGTCAAGACTTTTTCTACCTCTCAGCCCACCCCAGCAGTGAGGAGGCTGGGGGTGCACAAGGAATTGTGAGGGGACACAGCTGACCCCAGGGACATCCCAGACCATGTGGTGTTGTGCTCAGCACACAGAGCTGGGGGAAGGAGAAGGAAGGGGGGATGTTTGGAGGGATGGTGTTTGTCTTTCCCAGTCACTCTTACCCATGATGGAGCTCTGCTTTCCTGGGGATGGCTGAACACCTGCCTGCCCATGGGAATTGGTGAATGAAACCCTTGTGGTGCTTCGCTTTCATGCACAGCTTCTGCTTTACCTGTCAAACTGTCTTTATCTTAAGCCATGAGTCCTTTCCTTTTTACCCTTCTGATCCTGTTTCCCATCCAATAAGGGGAAAAAGAGCAAATGGCTGTGTGCTAAGCTGCCAGCTGGGGTTAAACTGTGACAATGTTGATGTTATGTTGAGTGTGTCATGCTCTCACTAATGTTTTGTTTATGCATCCTGGGCAGAAGTCCAGAATGTTACCCTACACAGCAGGGGAAAAGAAAAAAAATGGTTTTCCAACATGAGAGAAAGTGACATATTTCCAAAAAGCAAAATACAGAGTTGTGGAGAGCTCTGGATGAAGTAAAAGTGCTAATTGAATAAAGAAGCAAAACTCCTTTTGGTAATGTTTTGCCTTGACTTATTCATCCTACTTGTTTACAAATTCAGTAAGTGGTATGGAGCTCCCATTTTAGAGCAAGTGTGTTCAAAGCTCCTTTGAGTCCAGTGATGTAGTCTTGCATCATTTCAGCCCCCAAAAGCTTGCAAATGCACCTGCCCATGACAGTTATTTGTGAATGAATCAAGTAATGTGACATGAGGGAAATTAAAATACATATCCTCAAGCCTCAGATCACTCTTACCATTAGGAAAGTTAGAAATGTTAGACTGCTGTGATTTTTGCTAAATGGTGGCACTGCTGCGAGTTATGAATAAAGTCTTTTAATAAAAGTTGATGTTCTTTTGGTGATGTTCTTTTCCATAATCAGGGGATGAGGTAGCACTGGTATCTAAGCCTGGGAAGAGGATGTCTACTACTGTATGTGTAAATGTAATTGCAGTGCCATCTTTCTAAAGATCTTTCTCAGTTATAATCCCTGATGGAATTATGTTACATTATGTAACAACATATATGCTATGTAAACTCAGTTTCTGCACCCTCTTTCTTACACTCATTTGAAATGCTCCCACATAGACTTTTGCACAGTTTACTGAGTGTTACTGTAATCATTTCTCATGATGTCATCAAGATGAACAGATCAGAGACAAAGTTTTCCCTTTCTTTCTTCCTCATACTGGACATTGGTGTTTCTTTGTTGGCCTCAGGTGGAAACATACTGCACTGAATGTAGGGTGCCATGAGAAAATTGCTTCTTGTTTTTTAACTTGATTACTCTTTTTCTGCCTACACAATTTGGGAACTAAAATGAATTGTGATTTGGAGCTATATTTTTCTCCTTTGATAAGATACTTCACTCAAGTCCTTGGCTTAATGCCAATATATACTCCAAGTACATTGATGTATTAACTAGGTTTCCCTAATTTTATTTTTAATCAAGCAATATATTTTTCTGTTCTCTGCTGACCTACTTTTTATCAGCTATTGCAGCTGCATCAAAGAAGTCACCTTTCCCTTTTTCTACATTGTTCTGGTAAAAAGACTGGTTTTCTTCTTTATTGTGAATGTGGATAGAATAAAATTGCTACGGTTTACTTTCTCTTGGAGAAATATTGCCTTCATTTGAATGTTCATGTCCTTTTCAGGATGGTAATATTGAAACAAAGCACTTAAGAATCCCCAACAGACTGACTTCAAAAAAATGGCTAGAAGAATAAACATGAAAGACTGATGCTGAATATAGATATATTACAGATGAAAACATGCCCCTGTCTCCAAGAAATGAACTAAAAGAAGCAAAAAAACCCCTAAATAAATTCCCATTTCTTATTGTGTGAATTTATGTTCTATTAGTGGTTTTATTTTGAAAGAATATTATTGGAATTTCTTGGAATACACAAGTAGAGATGACAACTGGAAAGATGACAATCAGAGTGGGAAGGATGGTTGCACACTCATAAGTGAGCAGTGGACTGTCCTGACCTGACACAATCTAAAATCACAACAACTTTTCTGTGCTCCTGGCATAGCTGCACTAAAGCTCATAATCCATGAATGGTGACTGCACAGCTGGTAAATCAGATGGACAGACAGCAGGAAAGGCAACTTTCCAATACAGAAAGTTTGAGTAATCTGCATGTTCAATATTTATTTTCCAGCTCAATAAAATTCTACTTAGTGTTCTACTTTTCAGCATTAAGCATGAGAATGAAACATACTGTTCACTGTGAACTTCATTAATTTAATATCATAGAATGTAAACAAAATGTGTAGAATTTTGTATATATTTGGTTACAAGTCTTTCCTTCCCAGGTCCTTTTCCAGAGTTTTAAAATATTTTGTTTTCCTCTCTTTTCCTGTCTTGCCTTGTGAATAAGTGACAAAGTCATTTCAGAGACCATACAAATAGGCATACTAACTGTGAAAATATCTTTGAAGTTTGTAAAAAATGTTAGAAAAAATTAAAATGTCTTGTTGAATGAACAAAATATGGGTTTGAGAGATTAGTAGGTATAGTGTTTGAGAAAAAAATCCCAGACACTATGCATGAATTTTGGAATTCCTTTCATGCTACAATAATGACAGACTATTTAATTTCTAATAATATTGTAGCAATATTGCAGTCCGTTATGAACTGCTCACTTTTCTTTACATCTTCTAACTTGATAAATGCTAGAACAGCAACAGGAAAGGTTCAGATTTGGCTTCCTTGTATTTAATTTTAATCAGAGAACGCATTGGTAGAACAAGCTCCTAGAAAATATGAACAAAAGACACCTTGAACATCAATATTGTATTGATCATTGGCATGCATACAAATAACATGACTCTTACTACTACTGTTTTACTCTATATTTCTTTAATGTATGATAGCAAGATATGTTTTTGAAGATGGAACAAATGTTGTAACTACACCTACACTTTATTAAAACACAGAAATAGTCAAAAAGCTATTTAAATTTTGTGCTCTTTCTTTAAAAAAAATGCAATATAATTTGTGCTTGAAAGTTTTTTTGTATTTTTTTGTCTTTGTTCATGTTTTTGTATTTCTGTGCCTTTGTGCATGTTACAATGACAACAGTAAACACATAATGCATAAACACATGAACTGCCAGTGGATATTGAAAAGTAGATAACAAGTAAAAATGAAAAGAAGACAAAAGAAAAAAGACAACAAAACCACAAAATTGCAAATTGAATTGCCCTGATTTTTTTGTATATGACATAAAAAATATTTGGATTGCTATTATTATACATCTATGACAGTCATTCCCACTGAAAACCTAAACAAAACAGGGCAATCAATAAAGCTATTGTGTGTGATTGTACTATGCTTAGATTTTGTACTTTTTGTGGGTTTCACTGTAAAGAAAATACATGCCCAGACACTACTTGAGTAGTGTTGATCTCATTAACACAAAGAAAAATCATGAATTGTATACGACTCTTCCCAGATTAAAATGGACAGTATAATTTAAATTATGCTAATGAAAGCTTTCCTCTTATGCCCTTCCAATAACTTCAGAATGTATAGTTTAGATTAGATATTTGCTTTCCAGAAGAATAGATTAAGTGAAAAAATAGTAGCCACCAAAAGCCTCATTTAGCACATCTTATACTTTTATATTTAATTACACTAATTTCAGGATTTCACTATATGAGAAAATGAGTGGAAAAAAAGAATGAACAGTGAAAGCCTGAGAATGACAACATCTTTCTACTTGCATTATTCACAATTTGTTTGGCACATTCCTACCCACGGCTCCTATTAATATCTGAACCACTTTGGTGTCCTGGTGAGGATGGAGAAATATGTGAGGCTCATAGAACAGACTTTTGAGGAATCTCAAAAGCATGAATGACTTTTACTAATTTCTCTTAGCTGCCACCCACTTATCTCCATCTCTTTACTAGTATTTCTATAACATGTTATTGACACTGGAAGTAACTTTAGACATTAAAGAACATGCATGAAAATTTTTCTTGATATTCAAAATACTAAATTTATTACAAATAGTCACATTTTAAAAATTTATGAAAGAGTAAAACGTACTTGTGTGAACAACAAAATATATATATTTCCATTGGTTTTGCAATTTGAGAATAGATTCTTTCTTGTACAGCAAAAACCCTGAGTAATGCCCTTCTTGTGTCTGGAGTGTTGGTGAGTTTTGTGTGTTATGTCTAATAGTAACCAGAAATATGAGTGGGTCATAGGTAATTTATCTTGATTTTTTCTTGACTTTCATCAGCATTTGTTTTCACATAGTTTCTGTTACCATGTGTCTTTGGGATAACAGCCCTGTGGGAATGCATGAATAAAATGGCCTATGGACTACATAACAGTAGGTTTGAAATGAGTAAATGGATTTAATTGTTAAATGGAATCCTGCTAAAATTGCTTTGGCTGTATCAGGGCTTAGTGCTCACAGCTACTGACCTTCATGCAATCATTCACTATGGCTGAATATTGATTTTAGAGACCTACCTTCAAAAAAACTTCAATGAAAATGAGCACACTTTAATATAACATCAAGGTGAGAAACCAAAGTAGAAAAAAAGAAAAACTTCATGTATTACTTGTGGCAATGGCTGCATCATAATTAGAGGGCAGAAAAACAGGGTCAATGCAGCTGCATCTATATAGTGTTTTATCTGAGGCACAACTGCATTGTTTCAGACTTTTATGTAGTCTGACCTCTTCATGTCCCTTTGCTCATACTGCCCATCCAGCTGCATGGATGTTATTGTGGAGTGAACCTCCAAGCATATCCTAACACAAGCTTGTTCACTCAGAAGACACATCTCCAAAAATTACACTTCAGTATTATAAAGAAATATCAAATCTAGGATGCAGTAGTCCTTGAAAATTTCCCAGAACTTTTTTCTACTCCTACTGAACTTCATCATTGACAGGAGGGCTTCAGACAAAAACCACCAAGAAATTAATAATAGAAAATATACCAGAATTGAATGAGGGACAAAAATTATTAAAAGAAGATGATAGTGAAGTCCTTACACCATGAAAAATTCTAAAATGTGATTTAACTTAATTAAAACATCATCACAATTTCTTCTGAGCATTAAAAAAGGTACTTTTTAGAAAATAGGCTAAAAGTAGATGCATCATCAGAAGGATTTTTTTTTAATGTGAGGTGCAATTTTAGACATCTTCACAAACTTTTGTGAAGTTTTATTTTATTATCTCATGGTCTAATTATGTTCTGCTTTTTCTTAAGTAGCTATCTTTGTACTACTCTTACTGTAGATGTCCTACCAGTATATATTGCTTTGCAAGACTATTTTGAATTAGAGAAAATCTGAATCTCAAAAATTCTTCTCTAGAAAGATAATTGTACTGTATGGAAAGAAGTGGAGTAGAAAAAGGAGGACAAATAAAATGTCACAGCTTGATCTTTGTTTATGAGAACATTTTCCCATCAGCTTTCTCTGGAAAAAAAGGATTTTCATTTTGTCTTAAAATCAGTCAGACAACATTGCTTAGCACATATTCTTCCCTGTCAAACATTTCACTGATGCTTCATTCTGTAGACAGCTTAATAAAAGATATTTCACCCTTAGCATGTTACTGAAGTTTTGTGTCATTTTCTTTCCATTTCAGATGACATTTGTGGAAGCAAGAGTCTCACATACCATTTATGTGTACAACTATTAGAGCTGTTAACTCCTTTCTTTCCACATGCTTTACAGCACAGAGAGAAAGGAAATTTTGAACAGTGTTTTCTCTTGTGAAGATCATTTGTGATAATGGGACAAGTCTTAACAGTCAGTAATATTTTAAAAATATGAAAGTTCCATCTTTTCCTCCCCTTTTTGAGGATTTCTCAGATGATTTCTCTGATACATGGAAGGAACTTATTTCAAGAATTGTTATTCTTCTTTACACATGATTTTTTTCCGTTACCAAATAAAAAGCATACTTTATATATGATGTTATATATGTAATTTTGATAATCTATATATTTTCAGTCACCTCTTAAAAATAATGATATGAAGTTCATGGTATGAAGTGGTATGGTTCAGAAGCTCAGAGGAAGATGTCTCATTAAGTTTGTCCAAGCAAAGTGGACATAAAAGGGGGAAGCAAAAGAAAAACTTTTAGACAGATACATCCCTAAGAGTTGAGGGATAATAGAGGTTAAGCCAAAGACAGAATGTCCCCAGTTAATAGTTGAGGAGCCATCAGGAAACTCCAGGTACAAGTGATCAACCTGGACCTTGTAATTGATAAGGAAAAAAAAGAAGATGCAGAATTAGGATATTCAAGGTGTGAGCTCCGTGTTATCATGTGGAGGCAGCAAAGTCTCAGTGCTAAAGACTGCAGTAGGTGGAGTCTTGACCCAGTCTGAACCCATCTGGGTTTGGAATGGGCTATGCTCCCAGTGTCATCTGCTGGAGGAACCGGGGTAGAGTGAGGTGAGTGAGGGGCTCTGCACTGGCAGCTGGAGATGGACCATCGGTCTCAGCCCATGGGCCAGACTGGTCATGTGAATTTCTCTGTCTTCCCCAAGCCTGATGTGAGCCTGAGTGTGTCTTTGGTTGACTCAAAAACCTCCAGCTGGACCGGGGACAAGTGGGATGCCCTGGGTCTAGCAGGGGTATCAGGCAGGCTGGCACCTGGGGGAGATCTGTGATTACAGGAGTCTGTGTGTTAGCTGGCCATTGAGTAGGGGTCCCATGAGGCAGGCAAGAGACACAGGATCTGGGCAGGCAAGGTGGACAGGTAGAAGGGACATTCCATAGAGGATCCATGACTGTGTTTGTGAATCTGGAAAATGTTGCAGGGGTGCCTTCACTAGTGACCTTCAATCCAGAGCAGCCGAAGAGGAGGAATTGCTGCCTGTGCTGATGTTTTATGAGACCTGTATGTGGATGCAGTTAAATGTAGCACTTTCTGTGCCTGGCTGTGCTGCACATGCTGTCATTGTCTTCTCTGTGTCTGTGCACCTGTGTGTCTGAGAAATTCTCTCAGCAAACAGGTTGAATCTTTAAACAGAAAAGGGCTGCTCTTTCAGTCTGGCATAGAGACCCCAGGTTCCTCCAGAAGGGCTTCAGTGGCCAAGGAGAAGAATCCATCCCCAGAATTACTGGAAGAAGCAGTCCTCAGCACTAAACACTGATGTGCTGTCAAAGGATGCTTCTATTTTTTTGCTTTCTGACAGCAAAAGGTATCATCGTTAGCTGTCTTTAGAATCTAATTTTGTGTTTGATATTTTTTATACAATTCCTGGATTTTTTTTATTATTTAGTACTTAGTATATTGATTTTTTCATCTTGCTTTTTCTGAAGTTTTTAATCCATTGATTCCTACAATACAATAGGATGATCTTTGGTATACTTTAGCAACTTTACTCCTCTTTCCCTCATCATCTTCCCTGCTTCCATTATTGTCTCTCCATTTTGGACTCCTACCTTAAGCACAAATAATACTCATTAAGGATAAACTCTTCTATTCCTAACTTTTTAGCAGTTAATTAAGGAGGGTTTCTTCCTTGACAAATATTTGCAAATATCCCAGATATTTGAGTAAATATGAATTATTACAATCAATTTTATTATCTTTTTTCCTTTCTCTTTTCCCTGGGATCCTTATAGAAATTATGTAAAAGGGGGGGTTTTGCAATGCAGCTCCAGTAAGTACATGGTGGAGACCTTCATATAGCCTTAAAAGACTGCAGCTCATGTGTCTTGAATGAGTTAAATCCAGCTCCCTGGGAACAGGGATGATGGAGATATTACCTGAAGAATTTATAAAGATTGCCTCCTTTCAAGTTTTCATCACAAGAGAGAATGACTTGGACCAATTACAATAGCATTATAATGACAATCTAATTCTCTGTGTTTCAAGCAACTGTCACAATCAAAAACATTTGGAAAGTTGAAAGAAGATGAAAACTTTTAGTTGCCCTGTATAATAAGCTAGAAGCAGTTGTTTTAGAAAAATGCTCCCTAAAAATGTTGCTTACAAAAAATTTACACTTTTATCTATAAATTAATGGGCATAACATATTTGTCGATGGAATGGACAATTTGTTTAGATGGAAAGTGAGTCAGTCTACATTGTACTATAATTTTTTATATGCATAGAAAATTATTCAGGTACATTAAATAGCAAGAACCGGTTGGTAAAATTAAAATGCATAAAATAGAGAATGAACAAGGAAGAAATTTCCCATTGAAGAAATGGGAAATAAAAAAAGATATGGAAATATATGAAAAAAATATTCAGTAACACTGACAAAATCCCCAGCTTTTATAGCATTTACTCTTTAAAGCCTTTGAGAAGTCAGGTTTATTGGTTTTGGGTTTTTTTTTTTTAAGGAATCTATGCCACTCCTATGAAAAAACCCAAAAGGATATTGAGAAGCTGAATCACAACACAGAAGTTTGATTTTTATTTCTGACTCGGTTTGTTGTTATTTTTTGTGTTTTTTTTTTTTTGTTTTGTTTTGTTTTGTTTTATTTTTTCAGATTCCATACTAGTTCCTTACAAATCTAATGCTTTCCAATGAAAACACTATTGAGAAATAGATTTTAACCCAATTTTTGTATTTTTATATGTGGCTGTGGTATTTCCAATGTTATGTACTTTATTTAACTTATTGAGTGTCACATTCCATTGTCATTATTTGTTTATATGTCAGTAGTGTTCAGAGGTTTCAATCTTTATCAAAATCCCTCAGTGCTAAGGATATTGCAGTACAGGCTATTCTCAGATGAACTTAAAATTGGAATAGTCAGAAGACAGGATAAAGAGGGAACGGATTCATTCACAAAGATCAGAATCTGAAAACAGGCAGGTTTTGTTACCATGTCAGTACCAGCACCTTGGATTCCATCACTGTGTCTAAATGTGTGTTCTGCCTGTACTCATCCAGGGACTGAGTCCTGGTCCCCAGGCCAAGTAGTGCAGCATGGCCTGGCCCACAAGTGGAGGGTGCATTAGAAATACAAGGCACTGGCTCAAATATTTCCTAGCTTCCAGGGGGTGCTCTGTGGCTCTCTGGACATACAAAATAATTTTGTGCACACACACAAAATAACTATTATTGTGTGTTTTCTCTAGTCCAAAGTGTTGTAATAATACATTGTGAATTTGCTGAACCCAGGTTACAGAATGGGTAGCCTGAATTCCTATCAGTGAGACTCTTGTTATGATCCAAACGAGCAGACTGTGAATGCAAAGGGGAAATTTAGTTTTGGTCTAATTCTTAATAATCTAATAAAATAATTATTTTTAGACCAGTTTTCACTATGTTAGCACTTATATTTTATACCAGTAAATTGATATATCTGCTCAAAATTTCTAGAATGTATCAAGGGTTTCAAGCTGTGAGGGAGGGCTGTGGCAATCTTTGGCATTCCAGGTCCTTCATGAGGATGATGATGTGTTGATGGTTTCTTTCTAATCCCTCCAGGATCTGCCTCATATTACATATACTGTCATGCTTTACTCACTGACCTGCAAATTCACAGTACCTAGAAATTCATATCCTCAATCACTATATGTAATGTTTTGCACTTGCTGTACGTTTGTTCTTCATTCTCTGTTACATCCAGAACTGGTTTTATTCAGCTCCTCATGTTGCACTTTTTGTGACGGGTTAATTGAGCATCGGTGAGTAGTTCACAGCCTAGGAGCCACCTGATTTCAGTGGAATTACATTTTTTTCTCTCTGTATTTATTGTACACATTTGGCTGTATTCAATTTTTCTCCCATAACAGACTACCTTAGAAATACTTATCAGAGAATGCTGAAGGTTGCAGGAGCATTTAAATTACTTAAACCATTTCCTCTTCAGTAGCCTTGATTTTTGAGTGAAGCCCATCTCAAAATTAGAAATGTTCAATGGAAACCTATAAACTACATTAAGCTCTATTAACTCATTGGAGCAACCTATTTTGGCAGATGTGCTCATCCAGAAAATAGAGAACATAAAATTCAATGGCTTTTTCCCACAGCATCAGACAAATTTAAGCCACTCATAACATCAATTTACAGAGAAGTGGCAGACTTATAAATTACTTGAGCTTTATAGGCAATATGAAGCAAACATATGGTGCAAGGTATTTGGAAAGGCATTTATGAGTCCTGTAAAAATGTTGTAATAAAGTTCTAAACACTTATTCTGGGGTACGTTTTTCAATGCTGGTATATGTTCCTAAATCTTGGGTCATCTTTCAAACACAATTCAATAATATCAATGTATTTCTCAGCTTTGAGTACCAATTTTGTGCAGTCTTAACTTTGGTTTTATTTCAGCCGATACTTACTGATATTTTTTCATTTTTAATTTTAAAAATTAATTCAAGATGACTCCATTACTAGTCACAGAAAAGAAAATCATGTTCTTGAAAATCCATTAACTGAATATGTAAAATGAGTTATATTTTTTAGGCTGTTTGCTGTGCAATTAGGCAAAATAATCATTAGTGAGCATCCAGAAGAGTATGTACTTCAATGCAAATAATTCTGAGCAAAGAAGTCCATCAATCCTTTTTATTTAGGTGATAGATCTTTCCCCATACCCAGTGGCATTGTAATCTGCTGAAGTATTCTTGCTGTGCAGAGCTGCTGCTCACCCCTTCACTCTGGCCACTGTTTCATTTTCAGAATTAGCCTTCAGCCTTTCTCATTAAGTGACAGATTAAGGGAGGATTCTTGGTATTGGTGTGTGCTAAAGGATACATGTTTCTCAGTACCCTCTTACTTAAATGTACTAATGATAGTACATTCCTAAACATCAACTCTTAAAATTTTATTTTTATACAGCCTTTAAAAACAACACAGAACATTTTGAACATAATATTTTTTCTGAAGCCCATTACTACTAGAGAGCTACAGAATACTTTTACCTATTCCTTAATTTAACAAAGAAACCTGTTGAAAAAGCATTGCATAGATAGACACATTTTAATTTTCACTGACTAAAATATGGATTTCATTTGGAAATGTTATCCAGTTGGGTGTTTAATTCTCTCCTTGTACTGCTCTTGGGGTCGATACAAGAGTCTCTGGGGATATACTGTAATTTACTGAACCAGCCTGACTTCTTTAGAGTTAGTTCACTAGGAGTATGTTGTCATTTTACTTCATTTATTTCAAAATTAGATAACTAAACTTCTATGATATGGCTTTGTTTAGGAAAACTGGTGATCTGTACACAAATCCAAGACAATGGAGATATAGATTGTTAAAATTATCCACAAAATCATGACAGAAGTTCTCCTGGTTTTACTCTGTAGAACAGAGTAAAATCCCTCTTTTTGCTTGATCAGCAACATTTACTTTTCATCAGAGATGGATTTGAAAAGTGCAACATAATAAAAATTGCCATAATTTTATACCCAAAATGATAAAATGTGAACTCTAAACACATTCTATGAAATTAATTTTTAATAGTCTAATTTTAAAACAATTTTAGAGAAATAGAAACTTTTTATTGTTGATTAAATGTGAATACTAATTAAGTGATAAAAATCAAACCAGAATTATTTTAAAGATAGCAAAGGAAGCAATACTTACGGGACTGAATTATTTATTGCATAAATACTGTCTGTTGTAGGTCTTTCCTGTAGACATAAATCTGCTGTAGATAGCTGTGCAGAGTTGACAGAAAAATAGCATCTTCAATTGTAGTTCCATAAAACCTATTTGTATAATTTTACTGTTTTCAATCTTTAAAATGTTCCCTCTCTGGAAAATTCAGTCCTTAAGGGCATTAAAAATAATATAGTAGACATTTCTGTATACCTAATAACATAAAATTAAGATATTGATTTTTCCAGTGAATATATTAAGACTGTGAAATTCATTGTGAATGTATTAAGACTGTGAAATTCATTGTTCAGGAAGAAGTTGGGAGACATGAGATGGAAAAGATTATAAGGATATTAAAAGCTTATAATTATATTGAGACTTTCCAGAGTCATATCACCTAATATCTGTTGGAACCCAGGGCACAGGGAATATTTCTCTGTCTGCTCTGAGGGGTCCTGGCCCTCAGAGGAGCACCAACTTTGACCTTCGCCCATGGAGAAAGCTTCCAAGACTTTGAGATAGACTAGAGTCTACCAGAGTGTGAAATGGATAATAGAGAATAGTGTAGTTTGACACTGGGTGAGAAAATTAGGTTTGGGGATTTTTTAGTATGGACATACCTAGGAAGCAAGATGGAGGGTTTTAGGCACTGTCTTGGGCTTCTTCTTCTCCATCTACTCCATTTTCTGCAGTGTTGGTGGCAGAGGGTGATTGGTCAATGACGGCCACAGTTTTAGGTTACATGGACAGAAGAGGGATGTGTTATTGGTAGATGAATGGAAATAAAGTGCATTTTAAGAGTTAATTGGATGAAACAGCTTTAAAAGACCTTGAAACTGCACACTTTGTGGTGCTTTTCCCGTGTGCAAAGTCTGGTACAGACAGCATGCTGAAGTTTTGATAAGATAACAATAAACAACAAGCTGAAGACCAAAAAAGTCCTGTGCGTCTCTTTCCTGGCACAGAACTGCTACAGAAGGGTTTCCCCCATCAGAGGACACCCCAGTGGGGCCCAATGATAGAGGCAAACACCCATAAATACCATATCTATTTCAGATATAAAATTAAATATAAATTTGATTAAGACAAAAATTTAGGGGAAATTATTTTGCCAGAGTGCCCCTAGTGATTTTGTGTGCGGATGGGTAAGTATTTGTCTCTGAGCATTTTTTATTTTTCCTCAAAGGAGATGAGATATTGCATTAGACAGAGAGTAGGTAACTGTCATGGCCTTGTCTGGGATAGTGTTATTTTCATCTTAGCACCTGGTACGATGCTATGATCTGGATTTCATATAAGAATAATGTTAATAACAGATGTTTTTCTTGTTGGTGAGTAGTGCTCACCCTTAGAGCTTTCCAGTTCCCCAAGCTCTGCCAGTAGAGGTGCACAAGAAGACAGGAGGGAACATGGCCAGAACAGCTGACCCAAAATGGCCAAAGGGATATTTCACACCACAGAATGTCATGCTCTGCATATAAACAAAGCAGTTTTTTGGGGGCTGCTGATCACTGTGTAGGGATAGGCTGGTGTCACTTATTTCTATTGGGTGCTATTCCTCGCTCTCTTTTAATATATTATTATTATTAACAATAATAATAAATCATTATTTTATTATTATTATTAATAATAGAAATACTACCACCATCATCATTATCATCATTTTCAATTATTAAATTGTTGTTATCTCAAGCCATGAGTTTTACCTTTTGTTTCCAAGTCTCCTCCCCACTGAGGGAAGTGACAAGGGTCAGTGAGCATTTGCATGGTTAAATGACAACAACAGTTCTGGACAATTACATGCTCTCAGGTTATGCTAATAGCCTAGAATGAAGTCCCACCAGAACTCAGGTCATGTAGGTGTTCCCACAAGTCCTCCCAGGTATGGAAAAATGAACTGGGGAAAAAAATTAATATCAATTTTTTAAAAAATAACATTAAAATTACAAAAAAAAAAATTCATGTCTCTAGACAGAGAAATAAATACATTACATTTCTTGGCATATATTGCAAAGGAAAGACATATCCTGAAATATGCTAAGAACTGTCTTGCATGAAAGAAATTTTGCTAGCATACTCCACAAATTAAATACATAATAAATTATATATATTTAATAAAATTATATTAATAAAATCCATTAGCATTATTAGCCAAAGATAGATACACATCCAGCCAGGTTTCTTGTCTGCTAATGTTTGATTATCTGTTTATTAAATAAGCCATTTTTAATGGAATATTCCAAATATTTTCACTTTACAATATTATTCAAATGGTTGGTAGATTACTTTGGGTATTATGTAGTTTAGAATAAAATTTAGGATCTATCACGAATGGGTTTATATGACAAAATGGACAAGAAAAGCATTTAGAGATTAATAGGTTTCTCATTTTTTACAGTACAATTTGGTGGAGAGCTTTTGAAATAAAATTTAAACTGGTTTCTATAAGCAGGTGATAAAATAGGCTATCAGGTATATTATGTTTGAAAAGGTGTCACATTCAGCGTGTGACAGTTCCAAGAAATTGGATGTCAGGTCTTCTAAATGATCTTTTTCTGCTCTTCCCACTACATTGCAGTGCATCCTCTTGCATATTACTAAGAACAGTGTTAATCAGTAGCTATATTTTTAACTAGAGATGAGCATTAGCTGTCACTGTCATATGATGTGACATGTAAAAATATGTACAAATATTATCTTTTTAACAAAGAAAATATATTTTAAGAAAGTGAAGAAAATGTCTGAGTAGTCTGATGAGTGAGCAGAGTGCAAACAGGTCAGTGTCTGTTGTTAATGGGAAATAAAAGAGTGTTTTGAGCTACCACTTCTGGCTATATTTAGGCATCTGGAATTGCCATCCTACAGTCATGCACAAGTCTATAAATCAGTTATAGACTTCAGGTGGTTACAGACTGACCGAAGTCAGATCACCTAGGTCAGATCTACGGCTGTCAAGATTTTTTAATTAATACATTATTTCTCATGTCACAATAAATAAACCAAAGAGCTAGGGGATCTAATTTAGAAAGCATAATAAAGCATATCTTTGGTTTTCCTGTCAACAAGTGAAGAAGCTATATTCTAATAAAAGATTCAATGACACCTAAAATATCTTATCTGCATGTACTTGAAACAAGTTTCCTTTTATTTCTTGAGACTGTTGTTCATTCTTTTTTCTAGCTCTGTCTCCTAAGCTAAATGAAAGACAAAATAACCCAGTTAGCTATTAACAAGACCAGCAATGTAAGTGAGTTTGTTTTTTTAAGTCAACTAGTTATGACAATGTCAAGCATCACAAACAAAAGAACACACTAATACTCTCCTTGGAAATCAGAAAAAAAATCAAAACCCAGAATTCATTATCTTTCTCCTGGGGCATTCAGTGTTAATGCATCTGCCAATCATCTTAAAACTATGACCACTGTACTGTCTCCCCAGGCAAATTTTTAATTTATATGCAATTATATTACAGATGTACTTTCCATATCTTACATAAATAAGTTGCTAATATCTCCCAAGATTTTTAACAAATTATAAAAAGACTCTTTTATTAATAATTCTGTTATAACTTAATGGTTCTACTTGTCATCAGGTCATAGTTTTTGCTGCATTCCCTTAGGGAGCCAATGCTGTACAAATTCTAAGTAAATTAGTTTAAATGAAAACAAATTAACAGTGAATCATGCAAGCTGACCTTTACCTATTAGTTGTAATGCAAGATTATTATCTGTAAGTCAGTAAATACTGCAGGATAAATGATTCATTTAAGCTTTATTCACATTAATGAGAAGTGAATTTTAATTCAGCAAAATATCCTTGGTGGATTTCATTGTATGAATACTGTGAGTAGAAAGGAGACTTATGAAAGTCAAGGAGAGCAGGAGGAGATATCCTAGAAAGGGTGGAATACATATAGGGCAGACCAAAACCATCTGACTCAAGCTTGCACAGGCCTATATGGACTTGGGGTCCATATAGGTCCACAAATACATGTGCCCAAGGTGCTCTTTATTAACAAGCAGTGATCTGTTACAACAAATCAGATTAGTTAGCCAAGCACTCTGTGAATACTCTGTCAAAGATGGCATGTGCTAAACCCCAGTTATTTCTGGCTTTAAAAGATGCCCCTAGAAGCTGCAAGTCCCAGATGTGGCAGACAGTCAGTGTGGCCGAGTGCTTTGTTGATTAACTACCAGCCAAGGAACTGTGATTCTGGATGAGAATAACAACTACCAGAGGTACCTGAAAAATACTGGAAGATTTTAGCTACTGGATATATGTTTTTTTACAAAGAAAATAGACATGTCATGTGAAGATGGAAAGTATGTTTGTAATAGATACAGAGAAATGAAAAGCTCAATAAAAAGTAATCCATGTTTGCTACAGCTCATTAATGTTTTATATCAATAGGATTATGACATGACTGGTGTGGAAAACATGAGTCAGGACTGCAGCAAGTAGAATGAATTAGAGTTTGACCAGAAATCAAAAACTGCTCAGCAGTTTTGGATGGAAGATTGTGGCACAGCAAAAAAGTGGGGCCACCTTTTCCATGTCCTGTCTTACTGTGCAAAGAGGATAAGAGCGTCTCTCTTTCCACTTAGATGAGCTAGAAAACCCACTAGTTCTGTGGAACATTAGTTTTTGATGTTTTGTGCTTGTATTGTGCTCTCTGCAAGCCCTGATTATGAGGAAGGTCCATAGATGCCATGATAAATAATAAACAAAGAGTAATATCAGAAAGAATGGTGATAATATCATACCAAACAGGTATTTTCTTCTAGGGTTCAGGAGAGAGTGTAACAGTAGAGATGGCAGTTTTTCATAACAAATATCTGTTGTAATAAAAATTTCTTTCTGTGTCAGGTAAATTTTTTTCCATGCTCCTTGATATGCTGTTGTAATCGATTACACTGGCAATTCTAAGTAAACTTAGGATATTTCTGAGACAACCTGTTATTCAAACACATTTAAGGCTTCCTTTTCAGTGATTTTTGATATTTGATTGATTAGTGTTTGATTTTTTTACAAGGTATTCCCCAAAATGTGGTAAGGCACAGTTCTTCAAAAATAAATAAAAATATTATTTGTTTGAATTTTCTAGTCTATGCAATTTTTTTTCTGCCAGTATAGTCAGGACAACCTTATCTCAGTCTAGCTGTCCATACTCCAGCTATTTTCACTGGATTTTTTTCCCCTGGAGATATCCATTATGTTTTTCATCTTCACCTGATGATAACAGTTCTATTTTTCATTTGGTGCTGTCTTTTTCTAATTTGATTAATGCTCATAGGTTCTAAAAATCTCTTAAGATCTCTTGCTCATTACACTACACAGCTGTCAATAGTCAATTATGGTATTCCCAAAAAATTAGTACTGCTTAACCTGATCATATTTTCATGTCTAACTATTTTTAGCTTTTCTGAGTCCCCAAGAACACTTGCTGCAAATTTAGCACATCAGGCTCAAGGTCTAAAGAAAGCCATTTACCAGACTAGACCACAAGAGAGCAGCTATTTAAATCACCTCTGCTTAATAATTGAGAGGTTTTGAGTTCATCCCATCACAAGACATGCACATAGTTTATGTTCATCGCTCCTCATGTGCTCTTTGGTTGATGACAATAGGTAGGCATTTCAATGTCAGAAGCCTTATGAAGGCCTCGTGCATGTCCAGACCACCAAACTGGGGCTATGAAGCCTTTTCATGGTGTGCTTCTTAGGACAGAGCAGTGCACTATATATTTATGCATCTTCATTCACAAATATGCACATGACATTTACCTGATGTATGCAAAAATGGTATCTTATAAAAAGGTATTCTGCAAAGTATACCTGAATGGCAGGAATTTAGTTATAATATATCGAGCTAACCTCTCAAACATAGTGTTTGTTTTGTCCTTTGTGAATTTTGTGCTTAGAATAATTTGGATAGCCTGACAGTTGCCTATTCTTAGTCCTGTGATTCATTAACAGAAAGCATTTCTAGTGGAAGAAACAGATCCAGAAATTTGATGCTAAAGCATGTCAGCTGTCAAGTCTACACATGGTATTGGTTATTTAACACTCATTAATAGCTTTCAGCTGCTACAATATAAAGACACAGATATAAAGGTCTGCCCGTGCCTCATTTAACTTTACCAAGTCATGGGACAAAGTAATTTTACTGTATAGTAATTTTTATGTGCTGCAAGTTAGTGGAAAACATAATTTCATAGTTCTTGACGCTTCATGAAAACCAAAGAGAATAGATTTTTCCAAAAACCCAAATATTTTCATGTTAGACAGATCAAGTCACCACCTGATTCATGTCAGTCTAAAGCACTGCAGTGAGATATTTTCCAAGATTATTTAGCAAACTCTGAGACATAAGATTTAGTTTTTCCTCCTCTAATTGTATTAATTTCTGTCCCATTTCCTTAATCTAAAAAATCTAACCTCAGTGTTATTGTTCCTGGATTACATATGAAATAAATACAAAAAACCCAGTTCATTAACATTGATCTTTACCAACATACTTCAAGCTTTTCTAAAATGATGCTAAATGACAGAAGGAAGATTTCAATAATAAAACTAAAAACAATTGAGGTATAAAGCTGGTGTCAAGAGCCATGAAAGTGGGGAATGTGACCTTATCCCAGTCATTCCCATTTCTTGCTAGGAAAGAAATTATTTACTTTAGAAAATTATGAATGGTACCTACAGTATTGTTATTTTAGTTATAGTGATATATCTCTGAACGATGCAGTCTATACCTATATGAGTTGAACTAAACTCATTATTGATAAACTAAATATGTCCTTACTTTCTCAGCTCCCTACTTTCCCACTGGCATGTCCACATACTCCCTAAAAAAAAAAAATAGAAAATTTGAACGATTTCCAAAGTTTTTTGCAGCACTTACTAATATCCTAGATCTTCACTCTTTTCTGTTAATTCTTTGTTTCTTTTCTTTATTTCTTATAGACAACTTCACTTAGTGAATGAAACATTAAAAAAAAGTAAAACTCAAAAGTAATAGTTAATTTACTTCAAGAATTTTCATGGTAACAATACAAGACTATACAAGAAAATAACTATTTTCTCAATCTGAATTCATATCAACAGGTATAAAACTGCATTAGTAATCTTTTCTGCAATGATTACACTGACTCAGTGCAGAGAAAATTGCCTTTTTCTTTCTGACAATCTAAAGCTTTAATGACTTTACGTCAGAAGACTGTAAATAATTGGCAGAAAATGAGGGGCTGTGGAAATAAAAAGACAGTTTTATGGCAGCTTTCATTTTCTTTCAAAGTTTTATTCTAATTCTATATTTTCTATTTCATAGAATCTTAGAATGTGAAAGGGACCCTCAAAGATAATCTAGTTTCAACCCCTCTGGTATGGCAGGGACATCTTTGGGTGGTTGCATGCAGAGGGTAGTGGTTAATAGCTAGGGAACCCAGTGGACATCATAGAAAAGTGGTGTCCCTCAGGGATCTTTAATGGGACAAGTGTTATTTAATACCTTCATCATTGACACAGGCAAAAGGATCCCTGAGCAAACTTGCAAATGACACCAAGCTGAGTGGTGCAGTTGACACACCTGAAGGATGTCAAGAGGGACCTGGACAAGCTCAAGAAGGAAGCTGTGGATATGCCATGAGTTTTAACAGGACCAAGGACAAGGTGCTGCTGGGTCAGGGCAACCCCTGTATCACCCCAGGCTGGGAAGGAACAGATCCAGAGCAGCCCTGCCAAGAAGGGCTTGGGGTGCATGAGAGGCTGCCCATGAGCAGGCAAAGTGCCCTCCCAGCCCAGAAAGTCAATTGTATCCTGGGCTGCATCAAGAGCAGCATGGGCAGCCGGTCAAGGGAGGAGATTCTCCCCATCTGCTCCAGTTTGCTGAGATCCCACCTGAAGCTGCATACTAAAAGGATGCAACAGATCTTTAATAATGTATTAACTTAAAAAAAATATTTATAATTTTAAATACTAGAGGCCTTGAAAAAAAATGTATCTATGAAGATTACAGACTCTATATCACTGAAGATTTAAAAAATTCACTAAGACATATGAGCTGCCTGATCTAGCTTCAGAGTTTGACTTGCTTTTAGCCTGTGTTATAGTTGGAGTACCTTAGAAATTCTTTCCACCACAGAACATAAAACAAATGTAATCCTTTATCTCATATCTGTTCTGGTTTTCCAAGGTCATTTTTGAAAGCTGAGATCCCAAAGTTCAACTACAATTAGCAAACTCAGTACAGCACCTGGTATGTGTGAGATTTGCCCATTTATCCATGCATGTACCTGGTGAGAAAATAGCTTATTCTTGAATGTATGTGATATATCAAAAAATGTTGAGAACAGCAGATTTGAATCCATGTGTTTTATGCAACTTCTGAGCTTCTTGTGCCTAGAACCATTAGGAAATCATAGATGAGTCTGTTGTCTGATGTGCAATAAGGCATAATCTCTTTTTTGTATCACATACATTTGAAATCACTTCATAGTGGAGACTGAAGCAATAAAACATTATTATCATGGTATGCACAACAGATAGTTATACAGAGATGTTTATTTGCATCTCAACTCTGATAGTAATTTCTGCATTTGGGATACAATTTCTTTTAATAACTTTTAATCATTATTTTAATTATTTTAATGATACTATTGTTGTATGTATTATATATAATATATATAATATATCTATATTTTATTTATAATTGTTTATATTTTATTATATATTTTTTATTATATTATACTAAGACTATTTAATCTGAAAACCTGGTCCTGCTGGCTATCAATTGATGTACAGTCACAAAGAGCAGTACAGAGCTGTAGATTTCACATGGAGAACAAAGCTTGATTGTAAGTACTAAGCAGTAATTTTTTTAATCTCTGTGGGAAGAAATTTAGGGTGTATGCATCTGAGAATCCCCTGGGGACTGCTATGATGCTGGTGTTGGCTACAAGTCAGAGAAGCTTGGGAAAACCTTTTTGAAAGGCTAAAGCTCTTTAATACTGCAGAGTTCATCTCCAAAGTAAAAGCAGCCCAAAAATTGTAGAAAGGGTGGGATTCTTCATCTCTACAGTTTAAGCTATTGTTTAAATATTTATATATTTGTATTTATATAATATGTATTCTATAAATATTTAATAAGCTGCAAAAAAGCATTGTCATGTGACACTCGGTTCAGATGCTAAAGAGAGGAAAAGGCCTGGATAAGTTGTACTCTCTAGGCATCTGCTGGTTGATATTAGGAATAATGTCCTGATGGTCCCTCACTGATGACAGGGAGAGTTGACTCATGTCCCTCATGGTCTTGGAGGTAAGTTGTACATGATTACAGTGGAAAGAGGTTCCAGTGTCCTGCTCTAAATTGTGATGAAGCACTGGGCTGGGTGACATGTTCCTGATCACTCCCCAGCGACATGATTTACTACCCTTTTCTACAGCTCTTTTCACAGTCCAGTTTCTTCATCTTTACCATCAGCTATTCCTATTTCCACTTTCCCCAGGGATCTCAGTTTTGCTGACTTTTTACACCTTCTTGTTATTCATGATGCGGTTGCCCTGAAAAATTACACCTTGGTCAGCAGTTCTGTAAGGTAATGCCTCTTTTTATACATCGTTTTTCATTTCTGCCATTTCTCATGTTGTGTCATCTTAGTTTAGTAAGGCTTGGCCAGCTACATTTACTCTTTTACATCTACTCCTGTGCTATTTGTTACACCTGTATTTTCTTTTGCTGTTCCCTTCTTAGTGCAGTTCAGGACATTTTTTCTGGATATTGCAAGTAACAGCCCACAAACTCTGCTTGTTTATCTGGCCTTTAATCTGCCTTAGATAAATATTTGTCTTTAGAAGAGGGCATCAGAACATAAAATGCTATTGTCACCAAGAAATGCTACTTACTGGCTTTTGATAAACTTTTGTTACAAAGTAAGGGAAAGTATATATAACAATGACTCTAAGAGACCATGTCTGTTACTGATGAGAACATTTCTGAATTACCATCCCATAGTAAAAACATTTTTTTCCTTTTATTTGTAGTCTTTCCAGTTTTTAAGGAAGGGGATGGCATGCACTGAACTGTATGTATTGAATGAGGGAGAATGCTGACAGAGCAGAAATCACATAGTCTGAGCAAATGGAATAAAGCAATTAACAGATATGTCTACTTTCATTGACTGTTCTAGAGATTACAAATAAAGTAATATTAAATGAGTGAGAGAAAAAGAGACAGGCCTTACATTTACATCCACTGATGGTCATCAGTGAAAAGGAGTAAAAATAAACAGACTTTTTTTAAGCCAATACTGTCATTAACATCCAAGGCTCTCAGTAGATCAGACAAGGCCAATTTCATCTTATTCCCTAGCTCTTGGCAGCATCTACTTCCAGATATTGGATGGAGTTTCAGATGGCCTAAACAAGGATCATTCCATTGGTTCTGGAAGAGACATTGTGATTTATAACTATTTAAATCCTCCATTAAGTGTTTGCAAAGGATGCAAATCAAAGCAGAGACAGATCCATTGATTTTTCATCTCACTTCCTTGTCAATGTGTTCTGCTTTGTAGTGCTTAACATTTTCTCTTTAGTTCTTACAGATATCACCTGCACCAATTTTAGTCACTCCTGAGGCATAACAGCTTCCAAATAAGTGCATAGTTAAATAATTCATTTATCACCTTTCTAATCAGAGAGATAATGAATAACAAATTGAACAGTAAAGAGTAAAAAAATGCTAATATTAGCTCATTGTGTATGAATTTACTTGTATTTTGCTTTATGCTTTAGACAATGAAGCTGTATTCTAAAAATGTGTAGATTAAATACTACTATAATGACTTTGATACAATGAATAATGATTACTCATTTTATAAGCCCGTGAATGAACTCAAATTTATTTCTAAACTGTATGAATGACCTGCCATCTTTAAATATCAGATCATTAGTGGAGATTTATACAAATAATATGGTGATTTATTATGGTTTTCTAAGATCTCTAGTTGTAGCTTATGCCCTGATTTCAAGAATGAATGCTGTCAATGTTTTGCTTGAACTAAATAATTTATCACTAGAAACAAAAAGATTGACAAACTAGATGCTGTATTCTGTATGAATTGATCTAGTAGTGGTAGATCAGAAAAAAAAGTCTGTTAAAAATTCCTTCTGTAATAAAGCAATATTTACATTATATGCAATAAATAATATGGAAGATGTTACTCAATGTACATGAAAATGAATTACAGTCATCAGCAAACTAATTTTGAACTTTTTTTGTTCACTGTTAATTTAATATTACTAGTAAATCCATACAATAGTTGATCTGCACTTAAGATCACATTGATCAATTTCCTCAGCCAGTTACACAGACATATCTTAGAAGATTTATGTTTGTATCACTATTTAACACCTCTTTAACTTATTTTTGCATGAAAAGTCAATGAAATGCAGTGCAATCCTATGTTACTTAAAAATTCTACAAACATCAAATATTTGCACTGTATGGAAAAAGACTAGAGGATTGATTTGCTGATAAAAGGATTTTCTATATGTCATTGTAATACTGCAAAACTGGACACTTACTTCAGGAAGAGGAATTTTGCATGTTTATACTATTGTTGAAAAAAATTGTAGTACTGAATTATTTACAGTAATGTTGCTGGAATAAAATTGCGATGCTTTATAATTTTGGGTCATTCTCTGAGTAAGGGAAACATTCCATAAATTTTAGTTTTTTTGTTCAATTATTTTAATACTTATTCCTCTTGTAGACTGGCAAGTCTTAAACAGTGTCACAAATAATAAACTCATTGGAGATGCAGCATCACTTAATGCTAATAGTCGGAGAAAGTAATCATAGTATTTTGTTGCTTTAATCTGCTGCATTATTTGGTGTCCTGTGCTGAGATTCTGCAGTTTCTAGTTAAAGCAACTTGGAATAGGCACTTCCAGGTGTCATACCTCTACCTTCCCTTCAACACACAGAATGACTGAGAGAGACTAAGCATCCTCAGAAGAATATACCACATTTCAGATATATAATGGCCCTGTTCCTGGTCAGACTTATATTCCTTTCTTAAGATTGCAGATAAAATTTTCTTTGATCCTGAGAGATGTGTTTTATCAACACACATATTTTCATGGCTCTAGGAAAAGGAAAAAACTTTCTTTCATTTAGCAGTTTTTGACAATGCTGTACAAACCTTTTCCATACACAGAGGGCCTGCTCTATGACTTAGTATTGCTTATCTCCAAAATAAGCAACATTTTGACTAGGTCAAGTGGCAGCATTCGACAAAATATCAATTTTTCAAACACTCCTATTGGGAAATCTATCCTTCTTTTCTGACCTCCCAGAGCAGTTTTTCCTTGGCCTAATTTTCAACTCATCCTTACATTTATGGATTTTTCTAGCACTGTTACTTTCCGCTCAACTTTCCACAGCCGCTGAATGGAGTAATATTAAAGGATAGGTCATCCTGCATATCTGTCTGTAAGGAACATTTCATGACAGTGTTGGATGCATTTTTATTTTCTCTTACCAGTCAATTATTTAATCAACATACCTAGTATAAAAAAAATAACAAGCAAATTACAATGGGGCATGCTATAACATTTCACTGTTTTTAAAACCTCAATATGTAATTTCATAGCATTGTAATTTTTTCATGCTTTGGAATCACTACTTTCTTGACACCCACTTTACATTGACTAGCACAATAACTAGAAATCCATCTCAGAATTTTCTAATAATGTCTAAATTTATTTTCAATATGTCTGAATAATTAAAATGAAAATATTGCCTAGTCTGCATTTTTAACCAATACTTGCATGTAGAAAATATAGTAATACAAAAAGAAATGTTTAATTTCAGGGTTGCATTTTCTGTTGTGTTGTTAGCTGTAGCATTATTAATAGTGCTCAAGTTACTTAAAAAAATATTTTATTATTTTACCAGGAAGGTAAAAACCATACATCTATATACAATCAGTAATAGAAAAGTTCCTTGCACCCACATTTAGCTGCTGAGCATGCAGAATTGTGTTCTTGACGAGTCCAGCTCCTGCCTCAGCATCCATGTAATTCTTCATTTTAATTAGATCTCTTGGCAAAGATGCAGACCAAAAGCTCCTAACTCTCCTTTGACTGTTTTAGATGAATCAGCCTTGCTGTGATACAGTGCACACCTACACAACTCACATTCTTCTTAGCCATCTTCACAGGATAGCAGGAATTACATTAAAAAGTCACATGAGCACCTTAGACAATGGAAATAATGGAAAGTTTGGCATTTTCACACTTATTTCCAGAGTGATATTTCCCTCTTACATCTTTTCAGCACTCCAAGTATTTAACTAGGGATTTCTTGCAAAAACTTAATATGATCCTATGAAAAGTGGAGTGAAAATCACACTAGAAGGGCTCTGATAACTGTATAGATTTTATCTAGAAGTAAAGAAATATGAGTAAAGTAATTTCATCCTGGGAAATAAAGAGGGAATTTCCCCAGGTGTGGTAACCCTGTTGCAGGTCATGCTGGTCCCCTGCTCCAGCATGGGTCCTTCCCGTGGGGTCATTCCTTCAGGAACAGACTGCTCCAGTGTGGGTCCCCTGTGAGCCACAGTTGCTACCAAGAGCCTGGTCCTGAATGATTCTGCATGGGTGACAAACAGGCAGCCAGCTCAGTATCTGTACTGGACTGACACAGGATCTGTTCTTTGCCTTCTTAATGTTCAGTTCGTTGCATCATAATGTATTTGTTTCTTCCTATACTGTTGGCCATTAAACCATCCATAAGGAAATGTTTTTTGAAAGCATACCAACATGTGGACCTTTTTTTTTTAATATGCCAGTCAATTCAAGTTTTAATAACTACAGAAATTCAGGAAGAGTACGTATAAAAAACTTTTTTGTCTGACTTACATTTCAGCTTTGCAGAGTATGAGAGGTTTATGCTTAAGAACTGTTTACAAATACAGCAACATACTTTAATTTCTTCTGATGTGATTTCAATTTGTCACAATACAGACTGAGCTCTCCTTACTGACCAATCCCTTCTTGTTTCTCTGTTATTATGGAAATACCTTGATCTCCAGTTGATAAAAGCAATAGAGACCATAATGGGATCATAATGGGTCAAATCAAAGGTCAACCTATTCCAGCATGTGCTAGTAATAAAACACTTAGAAAAGCAAATATAAGCAGTGCAATACTACAGTCCCCAAGATACTCACTTCACTTCCATGATTTAATGTTCTGACACTTTTTGGGCCACAGAGGGATTGGTGGTAGTTAATAACCATCAGTGGGGTGTTTCTGACACTGTGCTCTTTCTGATCTCATGCAATCATATGGCCTCTGCAGCATCCCGTGGCAAAGAAATTCCAACTTAGATACATAGGAAGAAGTTTGTGCTTTGTCTGTAACATGCTAGTTCTAGTGGAGCTCCTTATTATATACTGCACAAGATAATAAACAGCTGAGGCTGATTTTGTCAAATTCTGTTTCTAAAATCTGTTACCCATGATCCTCTCCATCATCTTTTCTTCAGACTGAAGACCATTCATCCCTACAGTTACAGATGTCCTCCCTGTTCTTCTTTGTACCTTTTCCATTAATGATTTGTCTAGTTTCTTTTATTTTGTTAGTCATTCCTAGATTTGACTTGCCCATTACTGTGTACATCATAGCAGTAAAGCTTTTTTACATTTATCCCATTTATTTATATTAAGTTGTAGATGTCATTTGATTGTTTGTGTGACCTTTCCACAGCTCTTTACAGTGACCCTTCATTTATACTATGCTGACTATCCTAGGGTCAGCAGATATAGTCAGTTCATATTTTAATTGTTTTGCAGATGAGTTATAAATGTCTTGTTAAAAAAAAAAAAGGAGTTAGGATCTATTTGGGCAGTTTCTCCATAACACAGGCTGTGCTGAGACACTGTAGCTAATGCTTCAGGAGCCATATTTTTCCTCTTTTCTTGTGAATTATTTTATGGTATCAGAAGCACAAAGTAATTCCTCTATTTAACGTCCAAATCAAAGCCCTTATGGCTGAGCAAGGTGTGAATAAGCACCTGTTTATTCAGCTGGTCTGGACATCATCTGCACCATGTCAGGGCACAATAAATACCTCTGCCCACAGAAGCTGGAGTATCTTTCCAGAGCTATCTGCTCCTTCTGTAGGACTTGAGAGACCAGTTCCTGGGAGGCTTCCTACCCACTGCTGCACGCTGGCTGGCACAGGTCCAAAATTTCAAATAGATGTAAAAGTGAGCAAATCATGAGGATACCTGGCTTCAAGGGAAATGCAGAGTTCCTCCTAATTAAACTTACACATTCCTTCTCACCAACCCCAGGAGGTTAAACTTTACTGTAATTTCAAACCTGTAAACCAGTTTGGAGTGTACTTCAACATCATTTTATATGAAAGATGCTCTGCTACAGGCAGTAACATTATAATTTTTTAATGCTTGCCCTGAATTATATTAAACAAGCTCTGGAAGGAATGATCAAAGGGCTGAGAATGTGGGAAAAAAGAAGACTATAAATAATGAGACATATGATGTATAGATCAGCTCTGGCTAGGGGGAAAATTGTATCACCTGGAATTCAAATGTGAAAATTAGACATAGCAGCAATCAGTAAATGTGAAATACCAAGAATCCTATACTTTATATATTTTCTTTATAATTTCTTATTTTGTATTGTCAGTTTCTCAAAATTTTCTTTCCACATTTTATATATCATTGTTTTGTTTCTCCTTTTTTGATGACACCTTTTATTTTCTCTCATCTTTAAAATGCCTTGTTTCAAAATGTTATCGTTACTACTTGTCCCACAAACATTTTTATGCCTCAAATAAATGACTGTGCAAGGTCAAGTAATAAAAATACATTATATTTCCCTGTATTTATGATATTTCCTCTCACTGATAGTCTGTCTTGTCAATTAAATTTAAGTATTTGAACAGCTCATAGCAATTTTATCTACTCATCTGGGTAGCTGGTAGCACAGTGGCAAAAAGTTACTTCTAAATTTCAGAGGAAAAGTGTTCAAAGGATTTTAGTATGTAGCAGGTTTGTTTTTAATTAGCATACGCAAAGCTCTAATGTGCCTTATATGATTACAACACACCTACAATATTTCTGTACATGAAAACTCGCCAGGCTGAGAAGGAACTTAAAGGGGATTGAAAACTCTTTCATAGCTAGCCTTGAGTCTGAAGTGGCAGAATGTCTGCAGCTGTACCAGGAATTTCCCAAAACCAGATATATCTTTCCCCCTTTTCATAGTCTAAAAATAGAGCAGTACCACATCCCAAAATAATTACTCATCTAGAGGGTAAAGATCTTTTCTCTGCCTGAGAGACAGAAAACTTACCACTACTTGAGTGGAATACCACTGGCTGAAATTTGGGCTTAACTGAATCAGTAATTTTTTGATTGGGATCAAAAATTCAGTTACCAGCTCAAATCATCTTAAGAAATGATCCATTCTTGCTGATACCATTGTTCTCCCATTCCATCAAAGGTCATTTTACTTATGCTGCACCTTTAGAAACAAATCTTCAGTGCAGTTTAGCTCTTCAGTCTTTTCAAGATGCTATTTTTTCCCTGTCAAGCTCAGATTTTATTCCATTTAGCAAATAGAGAAAATTCTTCATGTTCTTACTTAATATTTTCTCACTTTATCTGCAATATAAACACAGCGAGTCAAACAATTTTCCTGCATAAAAGTGCTGGGTATCTACCTGAGAAGAGAGTGACTTGACCTGCATTGCTTTTGTAGAGTGTTGACAAGCTTCCTTATGTAGATTAACATTTCATTCTGTATACAATATGCCACTATATTCTTGACATATTTTATACTTTTATTTCCAGATGCAGTTCTAAAAGATTGTTTTAAATCTAAAAGTAGGTGAAAATAAAAATAAAATAATGTCATGTTAGTCAGCTGTAGTTGATTCTGCATCACTAAAATCAATAGGAACATGGTTATTACTTTTTCAAATTTGCCACTAGCACTAATGTCAGACCTCTGCTCTTTTTGTATTTTATTAAAACATGTATGCAAAATCAAATCAGTACCCTTAATTTCTTTTTCAAACAAGATGATTTGAAATTGGCTTTGCAGAAATAACAAAGGTCAAGACACAGGCATATGCTACAAAATAGGAGAGATTTAAAAACTATAAACTTGCATTTTAGTATAAAGTTTAGATCTCAACTTCTCATATCAAATTTTCATCAAGTTTTTGTAGTACAGAAAGTCAGCTTAGTTGTTTCTTTACAAAAACTTCAAGTGCATCATCTGGTATTTCTAATCTCTGTAGTATTACAAAGTTTCCTCTGAGCATGAAGCAATGCTTAATGTTTGTTTTGGTTTGGTTTTTTTCATTTTTTTTGGTTTTTTTTTTAATAACAATTATTTATTCAGAAGACCCTTCCCTCCTCATTTTTACAAGCATTTTTTTTAATGTGTAGTTCACCATTACTTACTCAATAAGGGATATTTTACACTCAAACCCCCATTAAATGTATTTTAACAATAAGTATGAATAATAGAAATTCTAACATCTGACATATTTTTTTAAAATGTCAGTGAACATATTCTTCCTTTAGCTAGCAGAAAGGAACAATCCAAAGCAGAAACAGGCAAAAATATGAAGCATATATCTCAAATGCATAATGCTTGTGATCTGAATGTCATAACTAATATGACATTGCTTTCACTGTTTCTAATCCCTGTTGTGGGGGAATGTCCCTTCTATGCCAATAGCTACTTATCAGTTCACAAACTTTCTTGTGCAATGCTTTGGAGGAAGATCCCACGACTTCTTGGACATGTAGAAGCAGATTTTCTTTTTCATATTCTTCTTTTCAGAATCATGATGCTAGTCTTCCAGTTTCCATTCTGCTAGCATCAAGATTTAAAGAAAGGAAGAAAAAACTTTGTTATGACAGACCCAAAATCAACAGCATAGTTAGTAGACCCAATGACAGACATAGCTGGTTTTGAGTTAGTTCATTCTGTGAGGTTTCTCCTTCTACATACATAGCTAATAAGAAAACAAGGTCCTTGTACAACCTGATAGCCAAAATCCAATCTATATGAAAACCTTCCACTAAGCATATCTTCCCCTGATGAAAACCTTGTTGTGAACATTAGTGTAATTTTATTCTATCACAGACTCGTTTTTCTTACTACATGACTGCAATCTTGCCATGAATAATTTTGGGCAGAATATAAAGAGGGGGAAGGCTCCCTCCTTCTTGGATCATAGTGAATTTGTGCTTATATTTTGTAGGTTATACTTCCATTTTGTTCTGATTCTTTAAGCCCATTTTCTAAATAAAATTATCCCCTAATACAAAGGTAAGTTATGTATAAAGGTGTATGCAAACCCTTTTGGAAGGTTTACTTGCAACAAGAACTATTTTGGAAAACTGAGATAGAAGAAGTTGGAGTATTACAGGACTCTGTGAAGTAATGCAACAGTCATTTTCTTGATATTTTCTTGCTGAAAAGGAAAACTGGAATTTTTTTCTAAACTTAGCTACATGAGACTAATTACTTAGTCTTCGTTTCTTAAATATTTTACCTCACCATAACATAATGCTATGATATTTCTAAGATAAAGCCCTCTTTGTCTATAATCCCAAAGGTATTTCAGAAATAACTTTGGTTCTATTTTCACATACCAGCCTTCCACTGGTGTTTTCTCACATCTAGATGCATACTATTTATCCACCCCTTTTAATTTACCCAGTTTTCCTGCTTAATCCTGCCAACCAGTCTTCACAATATATTTGCTGTCTTGCTATCATGTTCTGACACTTTATCTGCTTCAAATTCTTACATACATTCCCAAATTTCCATACTGTATCACACTGATATGGTACATGGCACTTGAAGACATTTAACAAGTGTATACCTGTGTGTTAGGTCTACATGTCTATGTTTGTTTGTTTCTTATGCCCTTTATTATCTGCATTTGCATAGAAAAAGTCCTCAATCAGGCAGTCTTAGCAAAGGACATACAGATTTTCCACTCACAGAATAGCCTGAGCTGGAAGGGACCCAGAAGGGTCATCTGGTCCATCTCTAAAGTGAATGGCCCATATGGGGATTGGACCTTGGACCACCCTGCTCTAAGAAAATGAACTAATTCCAGGGTCAGGTCCTACTGGGGGAACTCAAAGTGACTGTAGTGCAAAACCTGTATAAAAGACAGAAGTACTGAACTACTTGATGTGGTAGTTGATTATAGGTATGTTCCTCAACTAGTAATGCACTAACAAGGAAACATGCTGCAATAATCCAAAGTAATGTAGAGATTTTCTTCATTGGCTTTTGTTTAAATATAGCTCAGTGTAAGTCAGTGAACTGAACTATTTTTGTAGCAACTCAGAAACATAGTTCTACCACCAAGGCTTGGGCAAGCCACAAAGGCACAATATTCAACACATGGGGTTTGTAACACCCTCCTTTTTCCCCTAAGGCAGACTCCGTCAAAGCTGTTGATCTTAGACATGGGTCAGTTAACAAGCTTGTATCTGAACACTGCAGAGCCAACTGGGTTCAGAAAGAATCAATAATTCTTCTAGATAACAGGAGTCAAGGCCAAGTCATACATTAAACCAAACAATTTAAGTATAAATATCAATGTACTGCCTGACAGGATGCCAATAAATGTGTTTTAAAAGAAAAGGTATATAGCTTGGTCATATAATTAGGAATAGAGTACCAATAAACTAAAGGCACTTCTTAAAAGCTGAATATATCTTAAAGCAGAAATTGACAAAAGCACTTGGGAAAAACAAAAGCACAGGCAGGACCCACTTAACTTCAGCTGAAGATCAGACTTTGCAGGCAGCTTTCAGAATCCCACAGGTTTGGTTGCAAAGCGTTATTATCTTCAAGTCAGGTATAGATCAATACTAGCAACATTTGCAAGATTGAAGCAGGTCACATATAGGAAAGAAGATGGTATCATTTTAATGAGGAAATAAAAGATCATGACCAGGATCCATACAAAGGAGATAGAGAAAAGTCATTCTCTGTACAGCAGATTTAGTGGTTGTCTCCTAATGAATACTGTGAATGTAAGTCAGAAGTTTTGTTTCCCCTGGAACTAAAAGATTATGAAGTTTTTTAGTCATTCAGGTGTTATCTGAAAATTAAAAATGAGAAAGATTCAGTGAATTCTAGTATTTTTCCCTACTATATCTATATTAAATGAAAACCATCTATATATACAGCTATCAGGGCAGAAGAAGAAAACCTCCCTTTAACTGATTTCCAATCCACAGGATGACAGGACTTTGTAGGCCTGATTGTCATGCACCTTTTCTTACTGAGGAATGAAGGCAAAGAGTAAGTTCTAGTACAGAACAAATCAAGACGGAGCAGCCTGCTGCTGATCTCAGCAGAAGAAGGAAGATGACTCATTTGAGACAAATATATCCACTGCTGCTCACTCACTAAGTATCCTTCAGTGGTGGAATCACTTCTAAGATGTAAAGAAAATTCCATGAATCAATGAGCAAAAAAAAAAAAAATATTCAAGCAAAAGGGGTTATTTTAAAGTTCCAAGGTTTTTCATGAAAAAAAGAAAGCCTGTTTTATTCCCTTAGCATGCCCTAATATTTAATTACTTTAAAAATGCAAACACAATTGTTTTTGGTTTACCTTACCTGTGGGGGATTCATCACCAGTATTTGGTGATGACAGCAATCAAAACAATAAGTAATGTTAACAGATTTAGTTCCAAAGGGATTTATCCAATTAGGTCTCAAATACACTGGGGTGATCACATGAGAGCTTTCAATAAAGGCTTGGTCTTTGGCAATAAATTTTACTGAACTGTCAGGTTACAGGTAAGCAGAGTCTGAAGCATTCATAGAGACCTTTTGGGCAGATCTTATACTCTAGAATTCTCTTTTTTACTTCCAAGGCAAATGAAATTCAAAATGAGTGTACAAATGCTAAGTGAAAATGAGCACCAAATATCTGAGGTTAAACAATATCTGGAATTCCAAGAACCTCTATCACTTCCCCACTTTTCCCTTCTGCAAAGTATAGAGAAAGATTCATTACAATCTCTTTGGGTTAGAACTGAAGATGCTGAAAGCATATTTTTCTCATAAAATTTCAGCTATCACAGGAAGAATTGCTCATTGGTTGCAAATCAAATAATTTCTGGTCCATCTGAGCTCAGGAGAACAGTCAGATGGACATCTCTGTAGATGGACATCTATGTCTGCACAGAACCACTGTCTCCAGGGGAGTCAAAACCTGTGAAACAATGTCCTTTCCATAATGCCTTTATTGCCCCTACATTCTGGAACTGACTTCTTTTCCAATTTTCAAATTATGTTCAGAGGAAGAATTAATAGTACCGCTTATAATAATTTCCTTTTTATAATAATTTCTTTTTTAGGATAGTCCAGTGATTAAAAGAATGGTATAGCTCTGTAATATTTTAGTATTTTTCCTAACTGTGCAAAAATTACTGTTCATCTTTGGACTTGCCTCTTTGATTATAAGATACAAATAAAGACACTTAACTTTCTTCAGGAAAAATTTGTTAATTGTGGTATAGCAGGAAAGACTGAAAGCTATAACCAAAACAGTGTATCTCTTTCTGTATGAAATTAATTTAGCAGTTGTAACACATTCCAGGTTTCATTATCTAACAAAAATTATTTATTTGATTTTGAAGATTAATTTAATTTAAGCTAAAAAATGGAAAATTCATTGAAAAAACCTGCCTGATTTTAAGCATATAGTACATGCAAGAAATTTCTTGTGGAAAGATAATGAAAAATATTTCTCCATATTTTTATGTAGAAGTGGACAGGAAAGCATGTAACATAGGTAGGAGCAAAATTTTTTAAATTGCCATAAAAACAACAGAGATTTTCCATTATTCAATATTACATAGAAAGGTAGCATATCAAAAATTAACAGAAGGTTCTGTTTAATTATCTAGAACACATGTCCTTGTTCTATTTGTTAAATGTGTGAAGGAGGTTTCTCTCTGGAAATTTAGAATTCCTTGGATTCACGAAAATAAAGGATTTGCATGTGTATGATTTATCTCAAGTACATTCCAAGGAAGGAAACTAGCACAAGATAAGTTTTTTTATAATTTTTTTTCCCATAGGTATAGAAAAACCATAATGAACAGTATGGTTAAATAAGACAAAACATATTTGGGGCAATCACAGGAAAGGTTATAGTATACAGTGTGTGGTCTTTCTCAGCTTAGTAGTGCAAAAAGACACATGAATTTCTCTATTCTATAAAGTCTTAGGGATGATTACCATCACACTTTGTTAGGAATTTGAAAGAATAGACCCCTCATGAGGATCCTTCCCCTGCAGGAGCTGATAAAGCTAGCAAAGCTTCAGATCCTGGGGAGTACAGCTCCATCTTTTTATGTTTGGTCTTCCTTTTTTCTGTCTTTAAAAAAAATCCCAAACCAAACAAAACTGTAAAATCCTATGCAACACATATGGTAAGATGTTAACTTCAGGCTAAGCTTTTAAACTTCAAGTAGTGCCAGAGATAACAGTATTCTTACATATAATGTTAGGAAGAAATGTTTAAGAAACATTTTTATGCCTGTAGGACTGAGTTCAATTTCAGATTTCATTTAAAGCCTCGAGTAACTTATGGATTTGATTCATGTCACTTAATTTTAGCTTGTATAAAAGTTAGACATCCCATGCAAACTAGAGAGAATATCTTGGCTCTGGCCCCAGTTTAAGAGATGGATAACTAAATGTAGATCATGATTCATACCTCCTTAACATAGTCACTTTTCAGTAACTTGATGAATGTGAAAGTCAGGTCTAAAAGTAAAAACGTATTTTAAATAGGTATAGTTCAGCTTGGTTTTGATTAGAATCTCCCGCTCATTTATTTTGCAAAATCAAGTATTGAAACATTGCCTATCGCTTGGGGAAAGTGTCGTGGGACCAAGAACAGCTGAAAAGATGATCAGATACTTGTTTCTAAAATGAATGTTTGATTTTACTTGTGTACTACTCAGGTCAAATAATTTCTCAGATAATATGTTTACTCAGTTGGTTAGAGCATGGTACTGATAGTGCCAAGGTTGTGCGTTTGGTCTCTGTATCAACCATCCACTTGAGATGGACTAGGAGAAGGGACCTAGTGGGTCCCTTCCAGCACAGAATATTCTGTGATTCTGTACGGATGCTTCTAAACACCGTGATTTCTTTAAGTGTAAAGTATTACAAGAGTTCAAAAATAATTCCTATTCTGCAAGCCCATTAGTTCTTCTATACCATCTTACTTCTTTATGTACCTTCATTTACATGCTACAGATCCATAATGCCATGGATCATGCATTTCACCTTCATCTGGGGAGTAGGTTTTATTTCTCTAATTCTCTTTTTTTTTTTTTTTCCCCAGGATGGATAATGACCCAGGCACACCTCAAAAGAATGCATGGAAAATAGAAGGGAACACACTCCACTATGGCTAAGAAAATCCAGAGGTTCTAAGAGTCTAAAAGTCTTGCAGCATCCCGAGACTGAAGTTTCATAGAATAGTGGTGTGGTAGTTACAGTGGCTGTGCACCTACAACTGGAAATTTTGCCGTCATATTCCATTTCCTGTGAGGACAAGAATAGTGAGTTCTAAAGATACAGAACTATTTCTAGTGGTCTGAGAGCATTATTGTGGATTTTGTTTGAAAAGTAACTTTAGGTCCCATCATGGATAAGCAAATCCTAAGAATAACCAAACTTCCAATTTGAAGTTTTTCATTCTTTGATAGTTAAAAAGTTTTAGATTAAAAAAAATCTTTAGAGAATAAAAAAAATCTTTAGAGAATATTTTAGAGAATAAAACAATATTGATAATAATTCCACAGGGACTGAAGGGACTGAGCTCAGGTTTCTCTTATTCTTACATTGAATTACAGCTTTTGGAATATATAAGCTTCTAATATTAAAATTTTTCTCAGAATAGTGCATTTGGTTGCAGTGATTGAATGTTGTTACATTATGTCAACAATTCAAAGAAAATGTGAAGCATCTTCCTTTTTACTTTCCCTTCCTTTAAATTTTAGTGTACCAAAATAAAGTGTTGACATTTTTGCTAACAATTTCTGGATAGTTATGAAGCTTAATATGAGATATATTAAAGAGATTTTTATCATCAGGCATAAGAGAGAGAGTCAGAGAAAGACTGAGTGCAGGAGTGTGAGCATTCATGCTGTAAAAATGGTACTAATTTCTTGCCTATATCACCCACAATATGTCTTCTTGATAGTGCTGCAACTGTGATGAGAAAAATGTGTGTTCTCGAATTGTATTCCTTTTAGCTTCTACCCTTTGTAAGGTCACAATATGTAGGGAGTGAAAGACTTGGCACAGAATACAACTTATTCTGGAGCAGCTTTAAATTTCTGGAAATTCAGTCACTTTGTAGCCTGTTTCTAGCACAAAAGCTGCAAAAAATCTTTATTCTTTTGTAATTTTCCTACTGAACAGAATATGCTTTTGAGTTATAATTCTGTCTATCTTGATTCTGGAAATTGTGAAGATTAGCAGCTTCTTCAGTTAACTTCATACAGCAGAGTTACCAATCAGTATCTCAACGTGCCCCATCTGTCCCCTTTACTCAGGAAACTTCACAGATGAACAACCATGTGAAAGCCCAAAATCATCTACATACACATTTTCTGTTAGCTAAGGGCATCTCAGAAGACAAAAATTATTGATGATATCATTATCCTTTGACTAAGATTATAAGCTTAGATTCTGAGGGTTTTTATTAGTTATGAATACTGGACTTTTAACTTTTCAGGGAAATATCAGTGTCACAGATATCAGTGTCTCAGTGTACCAGAGATGGTACTGTGGTTAGTGTAATTCATAAAGCTACAATCATTTCAGTGTGCACTTTGCAACAGCTAAGGATTTGATCCTTGGGGGTTTTTGCATAAAATAATATCAAGAAGAATAATTTAAAGAATAGTACTGACTGTGAGATTAAATGTGTTTGAAGACTTTCAGCACTGCTAAGGCACCCCTGGAATACCATCCAGGGTAAAAGCTCTTCACAGTGAAAAGATAATGATAAAATAGACAAGCAGGAAGAGAAGGAACAGAGTTAGAGATGAAAGCTGTTGAAAGATCGGAGTTATCTAAAAAGTTAATATATAAAGAGGAAATATTTAGAACCTAAAATTTTATCCTTAAGGGAAAAGTGTTTAAAAGTGATGGAGGTACAATTAAGAACAAGGAAACCTGTGGGCAAAAGCTGTAGAGTTGAATTACAGAAAAGTGAAACTAAATTGTAGAGGTAGAGGTTTCCAGAAGCAAAGCAGTAAGACAACAAAAATGGTCTCATTGGGGTTGCATGAGTAGAAAATTAATAAAAAATTCAGCAAGTATTTTGAAACTGAAATATCTTGCTTTTCAACTTTAGATTTTATTAAAAGAGCAAATGAGGAATATAAAGTAACTTTTCATTTTCTTTGAAAGTCTCATTTTCTTGAAGTATGGCAAAATATTAAAATTATTAAGAGCCTTACTGGTCAGATCTTGGACTTCAAAAATGAAAATAAAAACTACTATGTGGAATAAGTCTTTGATTTTACTTTTAGCAAAGCCTTCTTTGCATTTATATTGTATCCTGTAGGAAAATACTCTTTTTTTCTTGTAAAACTTAAGTTTTATTGATAGATTCTTTCATCTTGACATCAGGCTTCTGATGTCAAAGATGATCAAGAACACTTTATGATATGATCAAAACCAAAACCTACTGAACCTACTGAAAATGACCATTTAATGAGTGCTTTACCAACAAAAAGAAAAAGTGAGACAGCAAAATAAGTGTTTCCCCAGCTACCAAGTTAGTAGCCATTCTAAGATAGACCTAAACTCTCTTCCCATGAAAAATTTTAAAAGGTCCAAAAGCCTTTTGCTCTAGTGTAGAAAGAAAACAAATGTTGAAATCTCATTTTCTAAAATTGACTGCACCTGTTTTGCCTGAGTCCTGTTACAAAAAATAGAGTCATTAAGATGTGAAAGAGTAAAAGAATGACAGCTAAGACACCATGACCAGTTGACAGTTATGGAGAGAAAAACAGACAAAGGAATTGGATAAGTCTTGGCTTTGAGCTGGATTCCATAATAGCCTTGTTTACACATAGCTTTTTAAACTGAATTTAACATTTGTGAACAGCTGCGCATGAATAGCACGGGACAACAAAATTCATTCCTTGGACCCAATCCAGAATTAAAACAAGTGGAAAACTTCCATGTGTTCTGATGAACCCTTTTATCCTTCAACTAAACAAAGTTTGGCCCCAAATGATATAGGAGTATCAAGCTTCAATTCCTGACACTCAATTGAAAGGCTTCAGTTGTTTCTGAGGAGATAATCTACATCCACTGAGAGGTTCCTGTTTATTCTTTTGTGTATGTGTGTGGCTTTTTTCATCTTTGGTTGTATAACTTAGTGATAATGGCATTAATAGTACTTATGAAGTGACTGTGCTCATGCTTACAAATTATTTGCTTTAGGACTTGCTAATAGTGATTAGATTGAACTAAGGAAACCCAAATGCTTCCATATCTGAAACAGTCTCTGGATGGGTCATTCACCCATACAGACAGGTAGAGAATGTCAGCATATGCTGTGTGTTCACAAAGAAAACAGAACTATAATGCATGAACTTGCTGCTCCTTAGAATCCTTTGTCCTGTATGTTTTTGAATTCCTAATATCCTATGGGAGAAAGCAGGTTCCTCTTGTCTCTGTTTGCTATTTGTACAGACATGTACACCAAAAGCATAGGCAGGGCAGGCTCCCTGCCTCGCTCCATGCAGTGCTGCTACCACAGGCACTGACAGACCTGGCTGGTACCCCCCAGAACTGCCCCTCCTGTGCACAAGCCCCTGCTGCCTCAGCAGCCTCAAATGCTCTATAAGCAACCAGTTTTCTAAAGTAGCTTTATGCATCCTAAATGGAAAACTATGGCACTGTTACTTAATAGATAATAAGAAGATTTTCAGTGGAAAAGCATGCAGGATTTGAGTTTCGGAGCATGTCTAAATTTTTCTTCTGTATTTATTTAATATTGTGTGCTTAGCTTAAAAATGCAAATGATTTTTTTTTTTCAGGATTTTAGTAGGGTAATGTGAGTGGCTCTGATCTGTCTGCATGCTGAACATGTGCTGTTTGTGGCTTGATTCTGCTTTGTACTTCACCTGAGCCACTGTGCAAAATGACTTTTTAAAATAAGGTGATGATAAAGGGTTAATATTTTATATTTAAGCACAAATATTTTATTTGATACAAATTTTTCTGACTTAAAGAAATCCTGAACATAGAGGCTGTGCTATATGGGCTTTTTATTAAGTATACCCAAACATACCCAGACATTGGAACTAATCAAGTAAACCCTGGGAGATAATACTGCTACCAATTTCAAGGACATCTTTCTGGTTACTTGGGGATTTAATTTATATTGTTTACATGCAAATGTAGACAGTTTTATAGGAAACGAAACTCTGAAATGAATGCTGGAATTTAATGCCTGACCTTGTCTGTTTTGTCTAAATTAAAGAGCGACATGAAAGTTGCATTTTCCAAATGCCAATGTACATTGTTAAAATGTTAATATGTAGGAGCAGAAAGTGGCAGAGATAGGAAAGGTGGAAGTCTGAAGGTTGTAAATGCTTACTTCAAAACACAGATAGGAGTTCAAATGCGTGGTGCTCTAATATGTCGTGTTCAAGCACATTATTTTTGTCTTTACAGAAGAACAAGTAGACAGAGGCTTAATGTCTCATTCTTTTACAAGCACAAAGTGACACTAAGAAAAAATCTCTATCTTCTGACACAAAAAGTCTCACTGTATTTGTTGACTTCTATATTGGCTTTTTTAAGGCAAATCAGGTCATTCAACCATAAAATGTCCTCTAGGAGGAAGAATATTGGTCATAATGATGGTGGGTTTGTCTCCTAGGCTGCATGGGTTCACAGTGGTAACTGAGAGTGCAGCAGGGCACTTCCTGCAAGTGTTTCCAAATTAACATCTTTTCTCCATCTATGTCAGCCTGGCATAGTGCAAGCTTGTGTGGTGAAGTGGTGCAGATGTATTTTCATTGTGCTTTTCAGACATTTCCTTTGGTTTTCTGTCCTATACCACTTGCCACTCCCCACAACTCTTTTTTTTGTGTTATATCCTTATACTTCCTACCTTCTTAATGCCTAACTCAGCTCTTTCCTCTTCTACATTGGAGTGTTTCCAGCTTTGCTTTTTTCATTTCTCGGATCTATCCTGTTTCTTCCCATGCCATACAAACACATTTCCACTTCCATTTACATGTCTGACATCCTCTGATGATATCGGTTGCAATTGGGATGCTCTTTACTTTCCACATCTTGTGCATCATCCACATACATCACATAACCTCCTCCCTCCCATCACTGCTCAGAACATCTTTCCCATGTCTTTGTCCTTCTTCTCTTTCTTCTTGCTTCATGTGTCTAAAAATGACCATCACACGCCTAATGCCATCACATTGTGGCTTGCTCCCTCCTGTCTTTTGGCCTCCAGATGTTTTTGTACTTTTGCTTACTTCTTCAATGGCTGTTGTTTACTCAGTCTGCACTTTTTTCACGCTATATATCTGAATTGAAATTTTAGGTGTAGATTTTGGGTATTTGTCTAATTTTTTACTGTTGTTTCCATTTTCCATTTCTGCCCATACAATCCACCTCTGCTGAACAGCAGTTTGCATAACTGTTTCCTCTCCCATTACTATTACAATGCCCTATCCCCCATATAGCTCTTTCCTCTTCCTCTACTGCCTTCCCATTCATCTCCAATGAACCTGACTTCCTTACATGCTTAGTCAGAAACCACATTCTTTCTTTCCCCTTGTCTGTAGCCCTGATTCAATTTCCCTTATTCCTCAAAATTGTGGGAGTTTGTTCACTAGCTTAGCAAATTTTCAACTTTTCAGCTTCCTTTCAAGGAAGGAAGACAGAACTGACAGTAGTTAGGCAGGATCAACTGCATCATTGTGAGGGGAAAAAAAAGTAGCTCAAAGGTTATTTTCATCGTTGTTTTCACGAATGTTTAATTTGGTAAAGCTTTGGCTCTCAGCAAAAGAACATGATAAAGCATCTGGCTCTCCCTTGTATACTACATATAAAGCATTGGAAACCTGACTGTGTATTGTATAATAGCTCCTGTTCAAAGGAATAAAAAGGTATTTGGGCACATTTATATTAATCCTTTGTGCCACTTAAGTATCTTTATTGTGTCATGTTTTTGTATGATCATGAATGTTTTTGCCTCAAATCTCATTCATTTATGTTACTTGATGTTAAGTCTCACCATTATTAATTTAGTGAGGGTTTTATTTGCAGAAGTAATCTTCAGATTTCCATCTGTTCATCTGAATGACGGCTACTGATATTAGCTCTCTTGAAAGAAACTACATGCCAAGAAAGCCTGATGATCCAATTATCAGTGTCTAACACTTTTCTTTATCAGAAAAAAGCAAGTCCCTCTGTCACTAATTAAATGCTTCCCTGCTTGTGCCCCGACAACTTTCTTTGAGAGGACCTTGAATGAACCAAGGCTTTGAGGTGGATATAGCCACAGCTTTTCATTAAAGTGAACACACTAAAACTACCACAATTGTGTTCTCAATATCTAAATATATGTTTTACTAGCAGACAAATACAAAAGAATACAGTAAGTTTTTAAAGACAGAACAATCATTTCTGCTTAGGAACGAGATTAAAAAAAATCTCTTTTGATAATGATTCTACCTGGCCTGGCCATAATTTTTGCTCTGGTGCTGCTTTCAATTGCTGGTTCATATTTTACCAAAGGGATCTCACCCTAGGGAGGTGCAATATTTCTTCCTCCTGTGGACTTCAGGTTGCAGCAGGCAGAATAAAGCAAACAGGCATGTTTCCTGCTTCTCAGCCACAAAGTATTAGTGCTGCATGATTAACAATAATACAGTCAATAAGGGAAAACAAACATATTCAAAAGTTCTTCCATCAGCTGTGCAGAACAGTGCTGGTTCAGTGCATCTGTAAGTCTATGAATTACTGGGACTTGTTATCCACAGTTCATTCTATAATGTACATTTGTGCAACAGCTGTGAGGTGTTCTGGCAGCTATGCTCTTCCTTCCGGAAGAGACTCAAATGGAGCCTGTGGTTGCCACTGCTCTGCCTGTGCAGGGCTGAGATCCATTCCTCCTGCTGCTTTATTCTACCACCAACCAAACCTCCAGATGGAGGGGAGGCTTCACACCTCAAAAGCTTGGTTTTGTTTTCTGGATCAAATATACCAGGTATCACGCTCATTTCAAAGTAAAGGGCGTGTTTCAAAACCTAAGTAATTGTGAAAGCACCTTTCCTGTACTGTCCGCACATAACCCCAATAAAACAAAAAGGACAAGGAAGGGCATGCCTCTGCTAGGGTATGAAAGAAAAAATAACCCTCCCTACCATGCATTAGCTTGTTTATGAGTCTGTCATTATGAGTCATTAGCTGTCTGCCATGTACTCTATCTGCCATTCTGTTGTGTATGAAGCTTGATACTGAGGGATAAAAAAAGGAGATAAAAATCAAGCCAATAATAATTTTCTCATGGACAGAGTGTTTATGGACATTGTGAGGAGAGACTATAGAACCCTGTACATTATTTTTCATAAATATGGAGACAGAGGAATTAAAAACCGAAGAGTTAATCCATATCCCAGGTACAGTAGCACATCTTTTAAGAAAATTCTCTGGTCACTGAATTGAAATTTTAATATTGTTTTTACAGTAAGAATTTATTTTCATTCTTTGTATCACATTAAAAAAATCTGACCAAAAAAGTCCCAATCCAACCCAGAAGGCTAAAGCCCAAAAATCACATACAGCTTCCTTGATGTAATAACAAAATAATTGTATCCAGTATCAGTATCAGAGGAATGAAAATACAGGTAGGAAAGAAGGCAATTTTATTTCCAATTCATAATTGAAAAGGAGAGGAAAAATTAAGTTAAATGGAGTAGAAGGTTTTTCCCAGTCCACCACAGATGCAGAAAAGGTGGCTCACCTATGAGCAGTGATGTGTACAGCTCTGAAATGAAAATGAGTAACAGATGAGAATGCTGGAGACAGAAACTCTTGTGCAGCATCCATACACAGATACTACTCTTTTACCAGTTTACTCACAGAAATGATGCAGTATTAGGTGAAACTACAGAAATATTGAATAGATTGTTTTTCTAATGGAAGATGTATTTGTAAAAAGCAATGTCTTATTACCTCTGTTAGTGTAGTATGAGCTGCTAACAAGCAAATTCAAATACACCCTTGATGCAAAAAAAATCAAGTAATGCAAAACAAATTCATAAAACAAATTTGAAGCAAAGACATATATCAAAGAATCAGACTTTACAGATTTGATGGGAAATAATAGAGTGAAATTAGCACAACAGCCCACTCTGGGAGACCCTCCCACACCCTAGATGACTGCTGGCTATGTGTCACAGTAGTCTCTTTTGCCATAGCACAATTGATCAAGGTAGTTTATGGCAACATTAGATGCTGTGTTCACGTTTCAACATATACATGGGCATCACAACCTGAAAACTAATCTCACTCCTCCCATGCTTAGAAATGGTGCCCACCAAGAATATCCACAGCTTGAAGTAATGGTGTCAAGTGTCTTGCAGCCAAGAAAGGCAGTCAAAGATGGTTAAGAAAGCAGAAAGACCAGTATAATTTATTAAAAACAGCAATAAAGATGAATTTTGAAAGCACACGCATAAAAAATATTAAAAAATAAAACGTGTAAATTCTCATTACATAAAGTAAAAAGTCAGGTAGAATTTCCTGTGGAAACTTCAAAAGTCAAATGGATTTCCTTTTTGCATCCAGTTGTGCCAAATGTTTTATGGACTAAGAGAGAATATTAAAAAAATCTTTAGCTTCTAAAAATACTTTAAAATAACATGGTAAATAAGGAAATGTAGGATCTAAAGTAAGGGAACTGTCAGCGTATTTTTTGGAGTCAATGTAGTCCTCTGAACAGTGTGTCCAAAACTAATCATAAGGCAAATGATAACTTTCTGGATGCAAAGTAAAATGCAGGAGATAAACTAGTTTGAAGTAGTGTTGAAAACATATGCTAATATAAGAAGATGCATACAAACAGCAGTGCAAAGCAGACACTGTAAAAGCCATGCAAATCAATACAGTGTGTGGAAGGTTCAAGGAGGATAAAGTCAGAACAAAACCCGTGCTGAAAAGATCTTTCTCAAACACATATTGCTGCAAAAATAGAATGGACTAAAGAGAATTATTGGCAGCCCCAAATCAATTTGTTGGATTGTTCCCATTTGTTTTAAAGGTGACAAAGTATAGGAACAATTTTAATCCCATTTCTCCATTTGTGGCTATGAAGTGTTCCACAAGCAATACTAATAATGCAACTTTCTTTCAACTAAGTTTTCTTGAAATTGCTTAAATTTCAAAAACACCAGCAAAGTTGCAGTGACCTAATGGGAACTATATCTCCTTTCTCTTTATCAAATTGTTTATATTGATTTATGAAAATGGGTTGGGCCTTTTCTACAGTTCCTAGCCATTCTTGCCCTTTCCAAAAGCAACTGAACAGGTGGTATGACTTACCTAGGACAAGTAAAAGTAGGAATTATATAAATGGAACAGTCTCTTGAAATGTCAAGTCTCATGACTTCCTCAGGGTAAGAGTCCTTCAGACACTAGAAGCAAAGAAATTCTCCTTTTTCTTGATCAGTGAATCATCTGCATTGGCACAAAAACTCACTAGACTGTATGAATGTATTATATTTTTGTTAAGTAAATGAAAATTCAATATGTTCTTAACAGAGCTAAAATATGATGTGCTTTCTCAAAATTCTCTTAAACTCTTCTTAAAGTTTGTACCAGGGGAAGTCCTTTGCAGGATTTGCCACTCTAGACCTTGAAGAATTGTATATTTTCTCTATAAGTGCAGTTGATAGAAATGAGGAAAAAACAAATTATATAAAACAAATATCATAGGATTTTTGTAGAAGTGTCATCAGCCCTAATTATGGATCTCTTACACAATATTTTAAAAAGAAAATTAGCTAGAAGACAGTAGTAGTCTCACAAAATTCATTATTGGCATTTTCTTACCAGTAAAATTCTGATACATAGAATGTTCCTGTCAAATTATAATCTACATCAATACATCAGAAAAGTACACACAACTGTCCATCAGGTACAAAACCCATTCATCACCAAGGTAACTAATGACTATAACTATATATTTGAAATACTAAATGACATTGTATGAAGTACTTCATCAGAAAGAAGTAAACAGAACAGAACAGAAATAACAATATGACCACATTGAATTAGACACCAAAACAGAATATTTCACTTAAAGAAAAAAAAATTATTTTATGTTTCAAAAAGAAATTAAAAGAATAGAAGCATTAATATTTCAAGTAGATGGTGGTGAGCCAGGTAGACCATTTCACACATATCAAATAAATGAAAAACTTGAAGTATATTAATAAATAATATGGACACAATACCAACATGAAAGCAGCACTACAACATTGTGGTCCTTTTTGTATCTAGGAAAATCTTGCTTAATAAAACAGTTTTGATTATGAGTGAAAATAGCATATCTCTGCTAGAAAAAAATCTATCTTATTTATGGCATATAGCAATTTCCTGTTTTTCTTTGAAATATTTTTTCTTACAATGAAGAAAAAGACTATGTCTCTGAGAAATATACAGCTCAATGTAACATGCTGTTTTATAGCATTTTGTATTTCATGAATATTTCGGTGCTCCTGTCACTAAAGCTAGTCAGAAATGCATGAGGAAAATAATTTTATGACTAAGATTATGCATCAAATAATTTCTATTATAAATATTCATTCTGGTTATTAAACTGCTCTAATTATGAATGGTTTCCCAGAAGCTACAGTATATACTTGGAAATGGAGTCACTGTTTAAAATAAAAGCATAAGGCACACTGTGAGCACAGCAGAAGATATGGAAGATACTTAGGGAATGGAAAGGCAGGGACTCTGACATTAATGGCATTGAACTTACTGAACATATATCTTCAATATTAGCAGCAAACCATATTTCAGATAGACATGAATTAACTTCAGAAATCCTCAGTTTAATTTCCTAAAGTATGGCCATTTGGCCAGCCTTTTCAGTGCCACACCAGATGGGCAATTTGAGGACTCCCAGGCATGCAGAGACCCAGGTCTCTTTTTCAGTCTCTTTGAACGCTGGTGTGACAAATGTGAAGAAAACTTTTCTCATGTTGAAATGAAACTGGCTTCAAGGCCTGCTTAGCCTGGTGCTTATTATTATTTGGATAATACTTGTGGCAGAGTTTTTCTTCTTTTTCTTTCATCATGAGTGACAAAAAGCTGAGGCACACAATATATTGCCAAGCCCAGTGGCACAATCTAGTTGTAGCTCTTTCTTGATAACTGCTGTGGAAGTAGTGGCTTTCTTTGAAAAGTTGGCCAGGTTTTTCTACAGCATAATCAAATCAGAGGTGTGACCTCAACTTCAAATGGTGTATCTAGAGTTACCAGAGAATGACAACTCTCAATTATTGTAAAAAGTCATTAAACCAGATGGCAAATGTGCTGGTGTTTGCTTCTAAAAGATAATACTGCAGCTGTTATGAATATTTTTTTAGAGGGACACACAAATGTTTAGTGGAGCCATATAATTTTTCCTGTTAGAAAATGGCCATATTTATATTTAACCAGTAAAACAACATCAATTAATTGGTTTTCATTATTGGTGGCTCTGTACTTTTTTCATATAAATATGATGCATAAAGATATCATTTTCTTGAAACCTTGTCTAATTAATGTTGAGTTAAAAATTAAATATATTTGATGGTTAAGAGCAAACATTTTACTTGCAAAGGCACTTCCTATTTACAACCCTAATTTATTGAACTTATTTCTGAGATATAGAAATAACTTCATTTAAGGGCAGTGATATATCCCATATTTTTCCTACTTATGCCCTGTTAAATCATAGATTCTCAAAAAGGCTGGTTTATATAGAAATAGTATAAAAGTCTTGATAAAAATCACAGGTAACCAATAATATTTAGGAAAACCAGATATATTAGAATGTCTCACAAACTTTTAGATGCTTTGTAAACTGTTTAGAACTTTAATAAGAAAAGCCATATTTCTAGGAGAAAACAATCTGTTATAATCCCTCACTCTTCCTCTTCAAAAAGACAATTAAAATAAATTTATTAGCAAAACAACACTGTTCTGTGGCAACAAAATGAAACCAAACAATAAAGAAAATACACATAAGGAAAGAAATGTGAGACAGATTATGCTTTTACAGGATGGTTCTTCTATCTCTTTTTTAATCTTTCTGTTCATGGCAAGGTATTTCACCTATATGCATGACCAAATTTTAGATTTTAGTAGCATTAACATTTTGTTAGCTTAAAAATTATATAAATTTTTGTTGTTGTTGTTAGAATAGTTTTTGGTTTTTTTATACAGCCAGATAAAGTATTTTATAAATGCACAAAGGAAATAAAACATGAGCCTTAACAAAAATTTTCGGGGAAGAAATAATAAAAGATAGAGGAAGAGAGGAGCACACAATGAAAATCTGATTAGACTTTGTTGCTCCACAAACACTGATCTTTCTTTTTGTGTGGAATGGTACCATCATCTTAAATCAGCCACCTTACCCTCTACCACTTAGTTGTAAAATACAGAAATACTTTCAAATTTGAAGACCACACCAGTGCAAGAGAACTGAGAGAGTATAATATTCTCTGCCTACAACCCATGTCTCTATCAACCAAAGGATTGATGTAAGAGTTGCACTGCCTGAATTTTCACTGGAACTGGACAAGAAACTCAACACGGAGTCAAGCTGCTTTTTGCAAGGCCCCTCCTATAATAGTTGGCAATAACTAATTACAACTAGAGAAATTAACTCAGTTTAGCAAAATGGGATATAGTTAAATGGAACTGGAGTAATTCAGAAGAGATAAAATTTAAGATGTATTTCAAGAAGCATCTTTGAAACTGACCTTTATTAAGCTGAGGGAATTACTGTCCTAGTGGTCATAGTTTCTCCAGATCACAACCTCATTTCTTCTCTGCATCATTTTCTCATTTTCATATAAAGATTCATTGACACAAAATGTATTTCATACCTCAAACTATTTGCAGAGATTATTAAAATGAATTTTTATTTGATATTTTAGTCCTAAGTTCTTCACTGAAGCACTTCGCTGTTGTTAGTTATGTGATATTCATATTTTCCATAGCCTGATCCAAGTGCCCAATGTTCTGAAGGTATTATGATTAATATCAAGAATAATAAATACTAGTAATCATAAATAATAAGAATGCAAAACATGAAGGGAGCTAATCAAACCTTCACACCAATTACTACTGTGTGACATCACTAACACATGTAAGAAGCTGACTAATTCAAATTAAGAGGCCTGATAATAGAAGGCAAATAGAAAACCCTGGGTAATTTTTAGGCAAAGACAGTCATTTTAAGACATCTCTTAAATATCAATATCTACAGAAACATCAGTTGAGCATACAAGGAATAAGGAGTCACAAAACATGCTTATATTATTCAACATATGCAATAGATGAAAATTTTACAATGAGGGAGGTCAAAAGCACCTTCAAGAAAACAAAAGTCTTGCTACCCTCAAGTGCAACTGTATTTTACTGGTTATACTTAGCATATCCTATGTGCTGAGAATTTTATGAGGAAAACTTACTATTGCATATGCACAGCAGAAGAGTAAAGTGGATGCACAGACAACATAATAATTTTCCAGGCTATTGCAGGTCTCCCAAAGATATAGAAACATTTTGCTTTTCTCAGATGAAATCCATGACCTACAGTGCCCATGAACATTTGTTATACTGAAAAAAAGAAGTGAAAATTCCTATGACTGATTGGCAAGTTTATTATATCAACTACTGATTCCTGAAACAAACAAATAAAAAAGACACTTTGCACACAAAGTGCATAAACCACAAGATCACTTTTTATCTGAATCTGTTTACTGATATAATGAGAACTGGGAATAACAGGGAATTGCAAGGCAATTTATTTTATAAATATCTCTGTGATTGTGTGAAGGAGAGTTCTCACTCTCAGCCAGGATACTGTTTTTAACAATCAAGGCATTTACTTGTCTGCTTTTAATAATCTGTGACTTAGCATTAGTTATTCTTCGAGGGAAAAACAGTCCCAGCTTCACTGTCTAAGGAGGTCTTTTTACATACCTCAAACTGATCTTAAACTGAGGCTCTCTCTGACAAATAGAGATAAGAAGTTCTCAAATTATATCTACATGCAGTTTGTATGAGACTATGAACTTTTGTACCTGTCAGTGAAGATCAGACAGTGACAATGAAAGGTCTGCATTTAATAGAAACACTGAGCTCCTCCCTCTTCAGAAAATGCTATTGACTTTATACCTCAGTAGTTCAGTAGGAAACAGAGAAATTACACCAAAGCCAAATATATTTAGAAAACTTAAAAGGTCCTTCAACTTTCTGATTTTACAGTGCGTGTAAACTCTAGTAAACATGCCCTTCCTGCTATGTGTTATCTGTAGCTAATACTAGACTGGTCTTTGAAAGAACTGAAACACTTCCCCAGTCTGACCAGAAAACCTGACACTGGACTTGACACCCAGAAACAGAAGCTGGCAGATTGAGTGTACTTAGACAAAATAAGAAAGGATATTGAAGACCTGTTTAAGGTCTGAGCAATTTTAGGTACATGGTACATAGTACACTTCTACAGATGTCAGGGAAAGTATTAAATACTAGAAAAAAGAATGGCAAGAAAAAGGAGCCATGATGGAAGTCCAATGCTTATATGAAGACCAGGATCAAAATCTATGTATAAAAAGAATCTTGGTAAACACCTTCATCTTTTGCTGTGGACATGCTGTTTGCATGATTGAAAAACAAGGTGCTGTTTAAGATACAACTTCTAGGAAATCTACAGGAATATGCAGCAATTCTTTCAATCCTTATCAACTAGATTAATTTTCAAGGATAGCATATAATGTTACCCAATAATTTAGGAAATGTAAAATAATTTAGGTGAGTATGCTGAAGGGGTAGGTATTCTTGTACTTCAAGTTCTTAAAAGTAATAAGCAGATAGTAGAATTAATGTAGGAAAAGTGTTCATTCATTCCCTGTCCCTCATTATGAATTTAGCAATTAGAATTCGAGTTCCATCCTCTCTTACAGTTACTTTTCTTACCACAGGATGCTGATTCCTATGCAGTTAACCTATAGCAAAGAGAAGGTTAGGTGGCATGGGGCTGCTGTGCACTCAAGACTAAGCATAAGAGGACAAAGGCAAGAATAGAGCTGAAGTCGAGGAGGGTGCAAATAGAGATTAACAGTAGCTGAAATCCCCAAAATTACTTGCTTATTCTTATACTGTACTGTTTTGTATCGTCTCTTATGGCTTAATTTAGAAAATCTATTAGTCATGCTCTACAATTTCACAAAATCCATAGGATTTAAATTATCACTTTTAACTCATGTTTCTTAGTGAAAAATTTGTCACTATATTCTGCAGAGAGATTAACATAGAAGTAAAAAAAAAAAAGAACAAACTTCTCTAAATTAATTTTATGAAAACAGAATTATAAAATATTTTATATTTAATTCTACCAGAGGCAATCCTAATGTAGAACAGGCTTCTGCAGCTGTCATCATTCTTTATGTTTGCGTCAATGTTTGTTCTTTCAATTTACTGAATAGGAAGTAGTGAGAAATCAGCACTTCTGCTAAAGAAGAATTTGGATCAGATCTGAAGTTATGCATTCACGTCCAAGTAGAGGTATTTGCTTGGTTTTAATTTATGGCTGCAACTTATGTAGCACAAATAAGATGCCTTCATCACCACATATAGACTCAAAAATATTGATCTCATTTAGAATTTTTTTTTGTCCATACCCACTTTTAAATATTCAGTCTTTTTTTTAAAAAATATTTGAGGAACAGAAGCAAAAAGCAAACGAGACCAAAGAAGCCATTCTTAAAATATTGAGGAGGCTCATTAAATTTATTGCCATTAGAAAAATTTAAGATATTCCTGTGAGATTCTCAGAGGCTGATAATCAGAATTTTCTGGATGCAGTTTCCTTAAGGCAATTTGAAAGATCACACAGTATATATTTTAAGTTTGGGCCAGAGTATGTCTTATTTATGCAATTCCTCTCATAAAAACTTACTATCTTAAAAAGACTTAATTTTTGTAGACCAAAGTTTGGTGGATGCATTAATTTAATTACATTAACCAAGTACAGACCAGTTTTGTGGCATAACTGGTTGATATAACTGAAAATAACCCAAAAAAGTTGACACAATACTTATTCTTTATTAAACTAAAATTTTCTTACAGTGGGAATAATTGAGGTAGTTTACAATGAAATCTTTAATTGTATATATGGTACATAACAAGTTTACAGGTATAGAAATATAGAAGCATATGTCATTAAGCTATTTTAAAAACAGAGTGACCCACTTTATATCCTGTAATAACAGGATACATACATACTGGTATTTTTCCTAAAAGTATTCTTAAGTATTAAATGCTTAAGAATGTAAACTACAGTGAAACACTTGGAATAATGGCAATGAATAAATTAATAATTTTATAACGGATGGATGCCGTGTGAGATTTCTCATAGAATTTTGCCTAGAACCAGAAACTTATAATAAATTTTATCACTCAGTAGTGATGGCAATAAATACAGTTCAGTGGCTGTATATCAAGTATGCCTACTGCAAAAACATTTTTCAGTATAATAATTTTAAGTATTTATGAAGCGATTTTTTTTTTTTTTTTACTGAAGGGGTTATAGTGTTTTTTTAATGCTTGGAGGTCTGAAGGCTTGATTTAATGAAATAAACATGGTATGGGTAGGTAAAGAATAAGCATTTTTATTTCTGGGCATTTGTTCTTTTTCCTCAACCAACCCTGGTATTACAATCTGAAAATGTTTCCCAGAATATCTCAGTTTTTCAAGTCTGAGATTCTATGTCCTGAAGAAACATTCCATAAAACCTTTATTAAAACCTGTATTCTAAATTCAAACTGAAATAACTGCAGAAAGAGAAAAGCAAATAGTCTGAGATATTCCTTAGTAGATAGGGGGAATTTTATTATTTTAGGAGTACTAACCACCATAGCTGCTATACAAGTATAGATTGTTAATAAACAGTTAATTTCCTAGTAATTAAACTAAATAAATGATGAGCAACAAGGTAACTTTTACCTCCAATTAACCTGCCCTGTCACCTATTAAATGTAATTGCACTCTTACTTATACATTGAGCATAAACTGCACTATATTTTATAATCTTGTTAGCATTCATGCTTTGTTAATGAAATTTGATCAGCTTATTAAAGATGTTGAGTTTTTGCAGTTAACTCACATCTGTTGTCAGAAGTAATTAGATCAGGTGGCAAATGACAGCACCTTTCCTGACAGATGCTTTAATGTTGTGAGTTAGAATGCCCTAAATGTCTCTTTGAATAATGCCAAGATTTCAGCTAGGGTTTATTTGCCTTGAGCTTTCAAAGTGGAACTTTGGAGCAATCTGACATAGTCCCAGACAGGAGTATGTCCCAGACAGTGACTTTCACTTCCAGTGTAAGAGGAAAAGAGAAAGAAACACCTTAAAGGTGATTTTTAATAAAGATTTGTCTTGGAAAGGTAGAAGATAATGTTATCAAACTCTCTCAATATGTTTTCCTTTTAGCATATATACACATACTCTGTTAAGACACAAAAGATATTGCATTATGCATTTAAGCATATCTCAGATAGTAAATTACACTTCACTCTAATGATAACATCGTTCAAATAAATGTGCTGACAAGCTAGTAAAGATAGTATTTTATGGCAGGCTTTTTCATCAGACAGCCATGAAATAATGCTGGCTTTCTGCTTGTGAATCAGATAACACACCTTTTTAATGAACTTACCTCATAAGTAAGCACTGTAAAATGCACTATGAAAGTGTCTCTTACATCATTTATCCACAATCTAGGCTGCACACAGATAATAGCAGTGTGAGCTTCCAAGGTCTATTTGGAAAGACAAATTTATGCTTCCTGGTCCATATGATTATACTTAATACAAGAATCGTAGGTATGCCTTCAATCAGTTCTCTGCATGTTTTATGCTTACAAACTATAGTGAAATCATGAATGCTCACCAGATTGACAGTTCCTGCCCATGCACCGTCCAACAGCTTGGAGGAGCAGTTCAAAGCACATGCTGAGAGCCACCAAGAAGCATATTCTTTTTTACTGGCACCCCGTGCAAAAATGTCATAGGAATTTTGGTAGTAGCAAGAAAGATTGTTCTCTGTGCATGCTTCAAGAGCAGAGTGCTCTTTCTTTTGTCTCTGAGACGCGAATGTCAATGATGCCTCTCTTGCATTTTTGGTTTTTTTTTTGTCTCCACATCCATCACAGTACTGTCTGTGTCCATACGCCCCTATTAAATTTGATGAAACAAAAATGTTTTTACTTACTGCAATTAATCCCTTAACAGTGTTGATGGGCAGAATAAAATGAAATGAAGTCCATTCATGACCATGCTTAGGTTTCATCGGATGTCTTCCGCAGGTCACTGCTAAAGTCATTTGGGCCCATACTTCTGGATTGGTTCCTCATTCATTGTTCTTCATGTTCTTAATAATTCTTTACACTTGGGAATTTGCAAAACAGCAGTCATACTATTTTGCTTCACTTCCTTCTAAACTGGTAGATTTTTATCAATATAAATTGTAGAAACAGTGATAGCATCTGGACAGATAAGGAGGTGAATTATAATCTGATTATATTTATGACATTCCATTTTTGTCTGTCTTCTTTATCTTTATGTAAGACAGAAAAAACACAAGAGTGGGCATTCATTGCGGGTCAGAAGCATCCTTCATGAATAGATATTCACAGTGACAATAATTTCCTGGTCTAAAAATGGGAGTAATTCTAGCTGCCCTTTAGCATTGCGTTATGTCACATCTGGTTGCATTTGTATAACAACACACACCAACATGACAAGTCAGTGCATCATATTGGCTCAGTGTGAGGAGATAAAGCATAAATGGAAAATGACTGGCTAGGAACGTGATGTATGATGCCTCAAAACAGAACATGAAAAGAAGAAAAAGTACAAGACTCATACCTTATGAAAACAGGCAGAAAGATAGCCAAAATATTCATTGGTTCAAACTTAAATGTAAGAAATTAGTAGAAGGAATAACCATTTTTACTTTAAAACAGCATTCAAGAGTACAAAGATAGTAATTTATGCACAGATCAGTAAAAACATGAGAATAAAGGTGTATGATATTGCACACATCATTAATCTAATGAGGCCAAATGAAGTGGGGAAAGTCCAGTGCAGTGTTTGCATACAGGGATCACAGGATCTATATCTACTGAAGTATGCTAGGTCCTGTGGCACACTGTATTAGGTGTGCCAGGCTTCTGGCAGAGAATATGCTGTGTAGCTTTTTCTTTGTATTAGAGTTTCATGTTGAATTTTCAGTGCCATGTCCAGTGCCACTGGACAGCACTTCAACCCCCCCATAGAGAAGGATTTATACCAAGGAGTAGCCTGAAGTATGAAAGACACAGTAGAACTGCCTAAAGCAGACAGAAACTACACAGAAAACTGACAAATATGTGATTTTCCTCCTTATCTCACAAGATAGTGAAGAGAGGGGAAAAGGTTTCAGTGTAAATGCTTCTCCAGAAGCTGTTGGCGTGTTGTCAGGGGCAGCAGTAGGTAAGTGCTCATTACACCAGGACTTGTTATATGGTGCAGCACTGAAAATTTGTATCATATCAAGAGTGACAGACCCTTATGCAGACAAAAAGCAAAATTAATCATGTCATCTCTGCATTTGTCTATTGCTATTATTTGTGGATTTTTATTACCAATCCTTGTTTGAAGCTATTATAAGAAACTATTTCACTCCAGTGAATAAAATGTTTGTTTTTTTCTCCAGACTTGAAGTACTGGGGTCTCTCAATATCTTGGATTTTGGTGACTGAATGATCTTCACAGCACTTACTTATCACTATACTTATCAGTGTATGTGCTCTGTGCTTGCTAATAATTTCTCTATACCAAACACCCCAGTTAGAAAAGGCAAAAAAGAAGAAGAAAGCCAGAATGCTTTGGGGTATTTCAACTGATATTCATTCTATACTCTTGCTCACTGAAACTGACAATTTTTCAGTCTTTTTTTGTTGATGTAGTTCTAACCTCCATTCAGTTTAGCCTGGGGATATAGCCAATTTCTCTTGAACAGAGCCAACTTTGACCTATAGCCCACATGTTCTTACTTTTTGTACCACATATACAATTTATTATAGTAGAATAGTGAAATTCAGCAGTTGTAAAAGGCAATTTTCTATAATTTTCCTTTTAAAAAGCATTGTCTTTATTCTTTATTTATATCTCTTTATTTATAAAAGATATTCTCTTTATTGTTGCTCTGTAAAATCTTACTCTCCCATATGCTGTCATTTCCACTCAAGAAAAAAGCCATTCATTTTTTTCCCTTCGGAAGCATAGTAGAAATCCATTGTACTTCAGAATTCATTTTTTTTCCCAAATAAATTTAAGTCATTCATTTACTAACTCTTGAAGTCGAGAAATTGTGCAGAAGTTCTTTATGCAGTCAGTATGATAAATTTCAAGTTGTACTGGTAGAAGAATGCGAATAATGGAGAAATTATTCACGAATATATTATCCCCTAACTTTAAAGAAACCATACATATTAAGTTCCCTTATCCACTCCAGGAAAGGAAAAAATGATAAATAAATATTTCTGGACTAATTCAATAAAATAATTTATTTTAAAATTATCCATGCCCTGATTGAAACCCTTTTGAAATAATTGATCTCACTTCTGCCTGATCAGCTCCATAAAGAAATACATAAGAAGCTCCAGGCTTCAGTCTCTTTTAACTTCTGTCAACTTTTAACCCAGTTTAAAGAATTCTTTTAGTCACTAAAGATTCACTTTTTTTTCTGACTTCCCCATTCCTTTAGTTTTCCTTCCCCCAATTCTTTACAATTTAAAAGCATCACATTGAAAAATATGTGACACAGTTATTTCTTAAATTATTTTGATGGCATTTTGTACTCTTTATTTAACTGAATTGGTACACCATTATATGACAATTACCTATTTTGTGCCTAGTTTAGTAATTTATTTATTCTGAACAAAATGTTATGTTGTTCAAGTAAGTCTGTTTCACTTTTCCATAACTTTAGAATTGAATCTTCAATACTGTAAAAATATGTGGGTTGATTTTTTTTTTAATGAAGAGATTCAAATAAGCACTTAAATAGATTCAACACAACAGTAAAAGTTAATAAAGTCCTTTATAATCCAAAGCTTAAGTAAATAAGCCTTCATGTCGGTTGTGTATTCCAGAGCCTGGAATTAGTTTTTTGAGAGGAGCAGGAGAATGTGAATGTCTCCCATCTGGTTCAGCCACTCTTTAGATCCAGATGGATTAGGACACTGTCCTTGTCTACAAGTAGGTCCTTTTTTCTAGTAGGTTCATAAATGGAATGGAGACATCACAGCACTAAGTTCTGTAGCACCTGACTATTACAACTGCCTTATTAGGCAGTAGTTTCTTTATAAAACACACAGAGGGCTTAGGACTGGCAGCCAAAAATGCCATTGTATAGCTCAGTACCTTAAGCTAGAAACTAAAGAATACTAAAAACTCCATGTGTTTTCACATCTCTTTTATTGTCTTTCTGTTAGGTTCAAACAATTTTTTTTTATTCTAAATCAGAGAATGGGTAATCAGTTGTAGGGAGGATAAAGTTTAACTAATCAGCACTTCAACAGCTAGAACATTGTTTTAGGATATGGGACACCTTTTTAAGTTCCTTTTTCCACCTGAAGCAATTTGATTTACTCTTTTTAGCTAAACTAGGATAGTATATGCATATTGATTCAACAGGCCAAAATCCCACATTCATTGTTTTGCATAGTCAACAGAGCACTTGCCTAAGACAGGTAAATCTGAATCCCATTACTGATTCTAAAGACCTATATTTTTATCTGAAGTGTTTAATGGAGCCAGGGCCAGATGTAGAACCAGACTGATTCCCAAGTGATTTTCTTAAATGTAGTCTAAAGTCATATTCATATTCTCTGGACCAGCGAGTGTTGAACTACTTCATGCTATATTACCTCCAGAAGGGTCTTCAGAATACCTTAGAGTGCAATAATAAAATATTCACAGAAGGGATGTTCAAATTTGTGATTTCAAATCTTAGCAGACAGAAGAAGTGACTATCCCTATACTCCCTGTCTCTCCTTTCCTTCCTCCTTAACCTGGATCTATTGAGACACACATCTTGATTAGACACAACTGTTTCTTCTCAATCCATCTAAAGTTATTTGCAGAGCAATTAAATTCTACATCTGGGGACAGAACTCTGTAGTTCTGTCAGGGCCTGTAACTGAGACCGTTCTGAGCAGGCAGTGCCACTTAGCTCATCTGCAGTAAGGCTACAGCACTGACCTGCTGTGCTACTGGTAGGTCTTCTCTTCACGGGGAACTTCACCTCTCACTCTTCAAGATGATGTTTCCCTCTCTGCCCTGTAGAGCGAGTTATTCACACCCATAAGAGGCTGAGCCAAATTCCTCCACCTGGCATATTTTATAACGTGTGGTAATGGCTATTCATTCAATAGCATCTTTGCTGTTACAGTCCCCAGACATTTTATAAAGTGCACTGTATCTAGCTTACACACTTGCTGCATTGCTCAGTACCATGACACTGCTGTTTTGTTGTAGACAGCCCCAGATGCTCCAGACAACTTGAATACTTTATGTAATTTTGAACGCACACAAAAATCCATTACTAATTTAAACATATCAAGTTTTCCTTTTCACCAAAGATGTAAAGCAAATTTCATATGATATGCAATTATGCTGCTTATTTCAGACTACTTTAATTATTGATTTTTTTACACATTAGCAATTTAGGTCTCAAGAGTACTGGTAGAAGAGATTGCTTAACATTGTTCAAACCTTAATCGTTGTAAACTGCCTGGGAGCAAACTTGTACCCCACAGTTACTTTTCAAGATACAAAGAGCCCAGGACCAGAAACAAGAAGGATGGAAGCTTTTATATATTCTTCAGAAGATCTTTCCAGGTTTAATGTCAATTTTGGGTCAAAAAATAAGGAAGGATTCATGGAACCCTTTTATTTTTGAACAAAATGGATATTTGTGTGACAGTATGTTTACATATACATATAAAATTGTACATATACATAAATAAATGTATTAATCAGTTTTCAGGCTAGAATTTGATCAAAAGTTGACAAGACAATGGTTCTGATATTCCTCCAGAATACAAAAGAACAAAGAACAAGCTTTTCCCCTCTTTAATTCAGAATATAAATATTTGACAATCCATTTGAATGAACTTTTAAATCCATGGTTACTCCATAGGCAGTGTTTCTCCACATCAAACTACTCTTTACATATATTAAAATTATTTTAAAAATGTTTCTGAATCGTGGTTTCTTGTCTCTCAAGTGAGATAAAGGTTTACATAAGGGAATTTTCCTGAACTTCTGTTCAGATGTTTAAAAGTGTTGTATGATGCCAAAGCACCTTTGCACAACATGTCTAGAAAAAGTTCATTGGTTTCTAAAAATCAGGCCCTAAATTTTATTTTGTATATTTATGCTTGGAGTTACCTGCACATATTTATAATCAGAAATGTCCGTGCCTTTTATTCAATAAGCACTTCAAAACCATTTCATTTTGCAATTCTCTCAGCTAACTTACTCTCTCATTGATATGCGTTTTCAGATAAGAGGCTCTACATAAAATTTTCTTTAATAAATTAGTTCTGAATTAGTAGTTCCGTTGCCTTTTTTCTTTTTCTTTTTTTTCCCATTTCTCTGAGATCTCAGAAAAAATATAATTTAACATTTGATACAATACGAAGCATGATATTGTGTGTGAGAAAAATGTCATTATAATTTTTCATCAAATTGCAAATTTTTAATATCTATAGTTAAGTTAAAATTTTTTAAAAATCACATTTCTCTCATTTAAGTAGTCTGTTAACATTTTATAATAATGATTATCAGTTATTCTGTACAGTAAAATAAAATATATTGGGTTTTCTTTTTCCTTGTATTCAAACTGATGTTTTTTATGGTATGGTTAAGGATATAGTACCATTAAGGTGAGATTCGAGGCTGTGTACAGTTTATTTATACATGTAGTGAAACATTTTCAAGTCTTTCTTTTGGGGACTTGAAGATATTTTTCATAGTGTAGAACATTTCATCTACTTTGCCAACAGTTGGAGAAAATCTCTCAGTTTCTCAAGTTTCATTTTTGGAAATGGTATAAATCAATGTAAATCTTTGAAGGGCAGTAGAATTAAAGTAGATTATTTTAGTTGTAGTTCTGTAATTTTCTGTATGCATAGGATTTAAATTAGGTTTTCAGGCATACATAGTATAAATTTTCCCTAAGATCCCCTTTGTTTCACAGTTAAACACCAAGAAGTAAGATTATGGCTTAACATTTGTGATTTTACAGGTTCTGTAGTTTAAGTCATTCAGTTGTCCAGGTGTTCAAGACAGCCACCTTAAGAAATTAATTCCTTTTATCTGATGAGTGTCAATGCAAAATGAAAGTTTAATTTGAGAAAAAGTTACATTGTACCAGGTTAGTTGAGGACAGAATTTCATAAAAATATTCTTTAATAATATTATGCTAGGTCACAAGCTGAAGTTTAGTCCTTTGCATCTGCTAAGAATAGTATCATCTTAAAGGGAAGAAGGTGTAATGAAGTCTATGTAGACTATTTTTCCATTCAGAACTAGCAAATAAATTATCATATATTAATTTTTCATCTACAGCATTGAAAATTCCCTAAACCTTAAACCTGAGAAAAATGTTATATGCTGCAAAGATATGATACAAGATCTGCTTTCATAAAAAAAAAGAAGCAAGAGGTTAGTATATGTATTCTAGAACTTCCTCAGCCCCTCAATAATTCTCTCAGATTTTTGACATGTTTAAACCATAGTATTATGAACTGATACTATATTTTTGATAATCTTGGTTCATGGTTTAGTATTCCCACAATCACTAATTTTTTTAGTTAAAAGTAGTTTATCAGAACTTTTTTTGTAAATAGGCAAGGATAAATGTATCTTAACTGAATGACAACTCAGATAAATGTGCACAGTGCTAGAGAAAAATATGAAAGTACATACAAACTAAATGTTTTCTGTTTATTCCTTCTCATTCCTCCATGACTCAAATGAGAAATGAACCAAAAAAATTTAGAAAGATGTGATCAGCACCTGTTTCATCCTCACAGTTTTTGAGTATAAGATTTTAGAAATGCTCTTTGGATTGTTGTGCATTTTGAGACAGTAATTTATAGATTCAATTATACAGTAGATGGAAAAGGCAGTGTCCAAAACCTGCTTCAATATGAAGCCTTTTTAAAGCCGAAATCTATTATATATGTGATTCTCAGTCCAATTAACATTAAAAAGTGATTACATTTTAATCAAGGGCTTCCGTCTGTTGGTCAGAAATGGTAAAATTTTGTGTATTGAGTAGATTTATACACTTGATTCTGTTTAAAAGTGCAGTGACAAAATACACACATTTCATAATATGGGCAGAATGTAGTGGAGAGCCAGAAAGATTCAAATGAGACAAAACACATTATTTATGTCAGGACTAAGATGTGACCTCATTTTACTGTTGATTCAGATGTTTCAGTATATATAAAATACACATTGGGTCTTCCTCTCCAACCTGCATTTGAAACTTAGTTACAGGAAAATTACCACTGAAACACAGAAATCCAGCCCACAGAGCCCAAGCAGCCAAACACACAAACAGGAAGAATTGTCTGAGGGGAAAGTCACAACAGTTTCTGCAGGAGAGTGGGAGAAGGTGTGCTGGTTTTTGTTAGGATAGAGTTAATTTTCTTCAGTGACTAATATTGATGCTGTTTCTGAGATGGAAGCAAGCATTAAAAGTTCTACAGCTTTTTGAGAAATTAAGAAAAATAGCATTTCAAGATGTATTTTTAGACCTAATATATGACTCCTGACCTGTGTGAGCGCACATATTTCAGTTAGAATTTCTAAATAATCTGCATCTATTTTCAGAAATGGTTGGTTTCATTTGTTGCTTTCATTTGTTGGTTAACCAGTCTTTCACAAGGCTATTATTGTTCAATTTAGAAAGCTCTGGTGGAAGTTGACAATTTTTTGTAGTTCTAAATTTTACAAGCCTTTTCAACCTAGAGAATCTATTTCACTAATTCGATTTAGTAACCTTCAGCTGACAATATCATGAGATCTGAATGTTTTAGTCAAAATATTATTTCTCTTTATTTCAACAACTACTCAAAACACAAAAATACTCTTTCCAGTAACTGAGCAGCAGGCTGAGTTGTTTAGTACAAACAGGTATGATTATAAGGTGAAACAGATACAAAAATAAATCAAAGAAAACTTTTTCTGAAGGCCAGGAATTGTAAGTAGAGCTTCTGTATAGTCACTCCTTCCATAGCAGCTATTTTACTTCTGTAGAAAATAGATAATGGTTTTTGCTGTGATATTTATTTCTCTACAAATTTTTCCTGGAATATTTATATCCTTTTTTTTTCTTGCTCATCCTAAGAAGTCTCATACCATTGTGTTCTACTGGGGACTGAATAGGCTGTGCAGGTCCAATTAATTCCCAATGGTATTGGATGACATCAGTTTTACCACACTTATGTCACTGTGTTCCCACAACTTTGGCTTTTGGGTAATGACACTTCTGGAATTCCATGAGCATTTTCATGGACTACTGAAATACTGTCTCTGGAAAAGGAAAAAAAGAAAAGGGAGCTGGTTATTTCAAATCATCTTCCACTCCTTGATTGTAAGCCAAAATGCTTGTAAAATTCCAGTCTCTGTAAAAAATCTGTGATTGAAGGACAAATCAGGAATAATTTCTCAAGGATCTGAAACATTTAATCTTCAAATGGCTGCTTTTAGAGTCTTGCCAAGAGTCACGTGGAAGGGATAAATCTAAAAATATAATTACAGGAAAAAGCAATCTTAGGGACGCTTTACTGCTAATAGAGAAGATGTTGCTGTGTTACCTACCAGTCATTATGAAGGTGTGACAGCTTGCAGATCAACTAGTTTAACAAATGAGCAAAAATTGTTTCTCTCAAAGAACAAGATTAAAGAATGTAAGTTTTGAAGTGGGTATGCAGTCTCAAACTCAAGTCCTTAGCAGTATTATAGGCAGTAATAAAAGGTACATAAAGTAGCTCTCAGTCTACAGTATGGTGACTAACTGCTTGGTGGTACCTTAGTGATGAGGTGGCATTCTGCACCAAAGATACTATTCTTTTGGGGTTGTTGGTGTAGGTGCCTTTAGGCAGCCTGTTAGTAAAACAAAATTCTTTTCTTGGATGGAACTGTTACACCTCTTACTGTTGCAAGATCAGTTAGTGACATTGGCTGGATGATCATTTACCTCACTGGTTATTGTTATCTACATGTGCTTTCTAGAAAACATATTTCCACTGAGGCCTAAGACTTCTGAGTTAAATACAAGTGATCACAGTATCTACTTTAGTGAGGAAAGCTGCTTTAAGTCTTGCAGGCCAAACACCACTGAAAAATATATAGATATTTATGTAGGTATCTGAAGGGAGTGTGTCAAATGGATGGACCAGGCTCTTTTCAGTGGTCTCCAAGCAATAGGACAAGAGGCAATGGACCAAAACTGATGCACAGAAAGTTACACCTGAGTATAAAGAAGATTTTCTTCATTGTGTGGGTGACTGAGCACTGGATCAGGTTGTACAGAGATGTTGTGCAGAGTCTCCCTTGTTGGAGATATCCAAGAATCTGGACACAATTCTGTGCCACGTGCTCAGGGATGACCCTGCTTGAGCAGGGAACTTGGACCAAACAACCCTCTGTGGTCTCTTCCAACCTGACCCATTGTGTGAAAACATTAAAGAAAGACTTTTTTTTGTTTTACTTCAGCTACTCCAAATTTAAAAAATAAATAACTAAGATTTGCATATATATTAATTAAAAATCTAATGTGAACACAAAAATTTTAATAAAACATTTCAAGCAGTAATGGAACAGGTAATGTTTGATAGCAATATACACTCAGATTTTGTTCAGGGCTCAGAAACCCCAGTTATTTACATGCATGGTGTATTTACACATACAGCAATTATCTGAAAGGGTAATTATTTAAGGCAATATAAAATATTGTTGACCAGCCATATATAATAACCTGAGTAATAACAAAAAAGCACCAGTTAGAATAGTGGAAAATAAAAAACTGGGAAAAAGGAAAAGCAGGTACAGGAAAAACACAGAATCTTGAAAGTAACCTCTTGAAGCTAGAATGTCTTTCAAAAATACTTGATATTACCTTGATGAGTATTATACAAATTATACTAGCAGTGATAAGATTACATTTGATTTTCATATGAGTTATTAGAGAAATTAACAAGTGTTGGATGGAATAACCACTTGCCCATAAGAATAAAAAGAACTTAGTGCAATAGCCCTCTACAAAGGAAAGGGCTATGTAGGCCCATGATCCCAAAATCCCATTGTAATGAAGTGAAAATACTGGTCATGTTCTGATCAGTATAAGTCAGTATGTTTTACTGGCATGTTTCTTTTTCATCATAAACATATTCTTGCACTTGAACCAAATAACAGGCAATGAACCTATGGAATGATTTTCAATGTCTGTGTTCCCAGAGCATGAACTTCATAAAATTATAATCAAACTACTTTTAGCTTAGTTATAACCTTATAGTAAAGCAGTGAATTTTCCCCCACGGCCCTGGTGAATGACTTCCACTTCTTCTGCCATGGTGAATGGCCTCCACTTCTACCTGTGACAGCTTCCAGTTGCATATGTCTGTTATGAAAAGCTATAGCGAAATCAGAATAGTGACAGCAGATAAAAAGGTTGTAGGCCTGTTTGAAAGGCTTCAGAGGCACTGAAAGAAATGGCAGGAAAAGTCACAGAGCATGTAAAACCAGCTCTAGTGGCTTACATCAAAGATTTAAGTACCTTTGCCTATATTAGCAGTTAAAAAACTACAAGATAAGAGACTAAATTTAGTATGTATGGCATATTTTGTGCATTGTCAATCCATAACCATTTTGGAAGTTTTCTAAGCCTCCCTCACTTCTGTGTACCATTAGATTTCTCTTCCTTACACACATCTAGTCTATCCTTCCACTAGTTTAAACTGTCATCTTTCCAGAGTGGATCTTGTAGGCGGAATTGTGGCCTTTATTACTATTGCTATTATTATCATCATCATTATTTAATTGATGATAATATATTTGATTCACTCTCTTATAACTACCTTGACTTTGTAGACCTATATCATATCTCCCTTGATTGCTTGATAGTCCTAGTTCATTTATTTGCTTCTTGGATGCAAGAAGGCCCATCACTGTGAATAATGTAGAGACCTTCTTGAACCTGACCTTTCAACCTGCTCTTATACCCCTGAGATAGGGAACCACAATTTAAGTAGCAGGTAAAACATAAATTTATTCCATGGCACAGTAATTTGCTATGTTTTGCACTTCATTCTTCTCCTAATAACTCCTGACATGCAATTTATATTTTTACTTTACTTAATTTGCTTTGTCTAGGAACACTTAGAGAAAGATTGACACAGAATAAAGTTACTGAAAAGATATGGAAGAAAATGAGTTCTTTGCAGTTTAACAAAGCTTTCTTTGGCTAGAAGGCAATGGCATGTAAAAAGATAGAGTTTTTAGATTTCATGGTGGAAAATTATATTAAGGACATCATAGTCACACTTCCAAGTTGTAACTATGTTTCTTATTGTTGTAGAAATGAAAATTTGCTACAGCAGACTGCTATATGTTGCCTGACCATGACAGACCCACAGATCACTTGTACAACAGGGCTGTTTACTTCCTGGTAAATGATGATATTCCTTCAGAGGTTATTCCATTCTAACAAATTATAAAGTAGTCTAGACATGATAATGCCAAACTATTGCATCCTAAGGAGTTCAAGCCTATTGACAATCTGATATTATCCACAAAATTAGAACTTAATTAGTAGCAATTCACTTTCTTAGAATGGATGTTGCAGTATTACTAGCAGGTGTTTTGAAAAATGTGCCAAAAACTCATTATCGTGATTAAACTTCAACCGATATTTACAGGTGTTTTCCTCCCTTACCAGTAAAGACACTGCATGGCTTAATAATATTTTGATAAATAGATTATAAATGCTCATTTCTTGCCCTAAATTTGCTCAGCATCGGTAAGCAAAATTTAGAACATTGTGCCCAGAATGCAGTGTTTTTAAACTGCTGCTCTTGGAATAGTTGTTTAAACCTTGCATTTGTTCCTAAGGTAACTTTCCATACACATCCAAAAAGAGACATGGAAGATGGATGGATGAAGAAAAGGGATGCATAAGACAATGCTAAAGTAAGAGTTTAACTAATTTACCATATTGGTTCCGCTAAAATAGCTTTTGCATATTTGAAAACTCAACTTGAAATACGATCTGGTAGTGACTAATAACTTAGCCGTGACTGCTGAAAATCATGTATTATATCAGGTGTTCTTGTCAGTGGATGCACATCTGTAGGTACAAGGAGACTTGACTGGTTTACCTATATGAATTGATTGTAGTAGTGGAACTCTAAGCAGTACTAAGAAAATCATTCCCTGGGATTCTGTAGGTACTGTAGGTTGGGTCAAATGGTGTATACACTGCTTTGGAACTCCTCTGAGGCAGTATTATATGGCCTAAGTGCAGCACTGCACCTTTCTATACTGGCAATTACAAATTATAGTGGTATGTCAGCAATGGAAAGCAAAAAAATAAAAAATCTAAAGACACCTATGCATTCTTCAAAAAAGTACTGTAAGATTAAAATTGATAGTTATTTGCAAACAAATATGATTTCACATATAATTATAAAAAACTTTTTGCTATTCCTTCTTTGCAAGTAAACTTATTGGTATATATTGTCTTCATTATGTTTGTCTGAGGGGAAATTAGTCTCAGAATATTCAGCTGGAGTTGGATATAATATAATAATAATAAGGGTTACATTACTGAAGTGCTCTAGTTTTCTCTTATCCTAGAGAGAATTTCTTCAGTGTTCCCTGTGAATGGAGAGATTGTTTTTTTTATTTAAGATTTCATAAATTGCATGTTTCTGATCCAAACTAAGTAATTTGTGACTTGGCTTTCCTCAGGGTATTGTTCAGGAGCGCCACTAATCCTACCCCCTCCATTTTGAGGTATAGAATGAGGGTTGAGTACACAGCATTTACTACATACACATTACCACACATTGAGGATTTGGAGGAAGAATCTAGCTCTATAATATGACATGTGTAAGTAATCACAGTAACTTTGGGTGTAATCTTTTTAGTAGTATTTCCACCATTGTCATATAAACAAGCACAAAAGATTGAGAACAATGGGAATTTAGGCCCATCATCTAAGAAGTGAGCTCAACGTGGAATTATTTGGGATTAATACACCTTCCTAATCAGCTCAGGAGAGGATTTATTTTAAATTAACAGAGTTCATGAAAACACAAGCTTTGTGGCTAAGGTGTTATAAATGGTGTACAGTCTTTAGCTAAGCCTGTTGGTGGCATGAAAATAACACTTCTGTTTTGTAAAAAATATTTACCAAACAAGCCTCACAACCCTGTTATTTGACTTTGTTGAAGAAAAACACAAATGAACACATTAATTAATCTAGAATGTTTAAAATTATTTATCTTATATACAACTGTTATCACAATTGATTTATTGAATATGATTTTGAAATAAGTTGTGACAGTGAAGGTGTGTGATGCTTAGCACAGTTTTTAGTTAAATCCTGGAATCAACAGCTAGTGTTTTCTGTAAAGTCCAATCCTTTATGAGAGACATGTACTCCCTTAGCAGGTTCAACATGGTGTAGCTCTGTATTGTGCAGATTGCTATTAATGGACCACATCCTTGTACTAGCTGTGGTTAAGTTTAAAAGCATTTAAAATGCTGTTGGGCCTTTGGGCATAATGAGTCAAGTCTTGGCTCAATTAGCATAGGCATCTACTCTGAAACTTGTGACTCAAAAAAAAGGTCTTCCATATATTTTTTTTTTCATTATCCTTTCCTATAATTTTCTTCCTATCTTATCCCACCACCCCCCTCAAGTCTCCACATAGATAATTTTGAATTTTAATTGATTGATTTGACATTTTTTGCTTGTTTTTCTTGCTGTTCTTTAACCATGTAGTAAAATGTAGACTGAATCTTGCCAGGAAACTTTGTCATGCTGCCTCTTTGATATTAAACCTGGTTTTGAAATAACTTTGATGGTGATTCTTTAAGCAGCCTTAAAACACTCATTCACGAGAGGTATATAAAGGCCTAAGCATTTGCTTCACCTTGTCTAGGCTTGTCTGGTCTTATTGTAGTTAATCTTGGTAGAAGCAGAAAATTGGACAATATTTAGGTGTCTTGAGTTTAACTTGCTTTAACTGGCTTTACTTTAGCTTTATACATCTAGAGAGTTTTAGCCTGAAGAAATGACACCATATACAGCAAGTGTCTAAAAGGTCAAAATTTTGAGTTTTACATTTGTTAGACACACTTCCCAGAACAGCCATTACAGTTTTTCTCTAAGCAGATGCCTTCAGGTCAACAAATATTTCTCCCATTCAGAGGAATAACTTTGGTTTGCAGGACAGTTTCCTAGGAAAGGTGCACAGGTGAGGCTGCTGTGATGGATGAATTTTGCCAGAGCCCATGTGTTTACATGGTTGGGAATGCTTTAAAACCCTGGCTGTTGCTGAAATAACATTGCAAACCCGCACCTGCTACATATTGCCAAAAATAACACAGGGTGGGAACATTTGGTCTTCTGGGTAGGTTTGACTTTTTCTGATCCAGTTCTTCCTCTTCCTCACTTGACTTTTGATATTTTTTTCTGTGTTTTTGAAAACAATGCAAGGGACCAAATATATTAGAATTTCTTGATAGTGAAGATAGAAATAGAAGAAGACAGTGTTCCAGTGGGAGAAGGGCAGGTGGCAACAGCAAAAGTAGAGTTTACTTTAATAGATTTTCCACATCCATAAAGGATTGCCAGGGAGAGAAATAAATAATTGCCTTTGCTCTGAGCAGATAGGTTAAATCACATTGCCTTGCTCCAACATTTCTCATCTAGAAAAACAAAATCCTGGACAGCAGTCATAGTCCTGTAGTGCTAACCCTTGCCAGAAAGCACACTGAGGGTTATTTGCTGCATGCACAGGAGCTCACTGTGCCCAAAGCAAAATAGATGCATCTTCCTGCCCCAGGCACGCAAAACAACAAATCTCTTCTTGATATCTGAGAGGAAGGACTGATCATGTGGAATACCTCAGTCAGATTAAATTTCAGAGAAAGAAGAAGGCTGTTGATATATCCTCAACTGTTTCTTAGACATTTAAAGTAAGCAGTACAAAACAACCTACTTATTTTGATCAAGTGATTTTAGATTTCATGAGATTTCCCTGCTCAGCTCTTCCCTAAGCACTGTATGCCAGAAGTAATCAAGAATTGACACAGACGTGCTGGCAAGCAACCTGAGTTAGTAGACCAGAAATCCTCATGCAGACTCCTTTCTCTTCCCTTGGACAGCTGTTACCTACATGAGCCATCCTGTACCACTGCTGCAGACTGAAAAGTGAAATTATTCTCTGGCCACAGAGGATTTGAGAGCAACCAGCTTTAGCTCTCATTAATTTTTGGTTCTTAAGAAATTGGTAAGGAGTGTAAATAAAACATGTAGTACACACTGTCGACCAAGTAGTTGGGTTTTCAGTGTCTAAGGATGTTTCTTTATCTTTCAGCCTTGAGAGAGACAAAAGTACTTACATCCTTTTTTCCTCTGTTTCTGGACTCTAAGGAAGAGAGTGGTGTACAACATACCCCTCATTCAAGACAGATTATCTACATCTCTTTTTAGAAGAAGGAGACAAGAACATTTTGACCTTGTCCTAACTATTAACAGGGCTAAGGATGAGCAATATCTTACGAAGTATATACCAAGACAGGTCTTCAAATCTGCAGAAACCATCTCCTTGGGCAGAAGCAACTCATCAGTTCTTTCCACTTTAGGGTCATAATGATGGAAGAACCTATATCCCATGATGTGTTGATGGTGTCATATTTTCTTCAAAGAAGTGCTTCAAATTTTTCTTCATTTTAAGAATTGTTGTTAATTAGTAATTGTTATTAATTACTAACATATGAATCTTCTGCTATTTCCAGCTGTGTCTTCCCTTCCATTAAAAAAAAAAAAGGAAAAAACCTTTCAGTAAAATTTTTTAGCATTTACCCTGATCCTTTCTACTTGTCTTTATAATGTAATGGATAGCACAGAAAAACTGTCACTTACAGAGAGGTGATTTCTCCAGCTTTAGAGAGCTGAAGTCAGCTCTATGTGGTGACCAAGTAGCAAAAGCCTCTTTGATCTACAGCTACAATATTGAGGGTTTGAACAATTCTTAACCTGTATTTGGGAACTTCTGTATGTCAAGCATCTCAGAGGATACCCTTTTATTAAACATATCTGAACCTAACTATAAATTGTGAGAGCAGCAGCTGAGAATTAAGCTCTTGTTCTGGCTAGGTCATGCCTGCACATAAGCAGCAGAAGCTTTAAAAGCTTCCCTGAAAGGATAAACTAAGCTGAAATGGGTGAGGACAGTCAGAAACCTTAACACGGGACTCAAACCTAAGATGGTAGTTTGAGTATGGTCTTGAGGATGTCCTCTTTAGATTATTCTTCCAAAATAATGCTGTTTTCATTATGTCAAACCTTGCTATTTTCATCAGTAAAGTTTTTTATAATGCAGAAGCATATCCCAATTAGTTTCAAAAAATAATTCTTCTGTTTTGTTACCTGAAAACAGGGAGGAAAGGATAGGAATCACAGTGTTGGGATGGTGAATATGATTATCTATATATAGCCCCAAAGTGTAAACCATATTTTTAAACTTTGCTTTGGTACAGAAAGAAAATATTTCAAAAATACTGAAGCTAGTTTTGAAAATGCAGCTTGGTTATGACAGTAATGGGAAAACCCTAAAACTATAAAAGTTGTGGATTCTTTTTTGTTACAAAAATGCACAGAGGTACCTTGGATATACTTCAAGTTTGATTTGAGTAAAGGGTAACAAAGGCATTCCTTTCCTCTCTGGAAAAGAAACAAATTATGTCTATTTGCCACAAAGCAAGGTAGCATTGACCTGAGATTTTGGCATTTTCTTTTAGCAGCTGAGTCTCTTCACCTGTTGTTAGAGTTGTTTCTTATCTCCTTTCCCACATATCAATTATAATAACTTCTTACACTCCAACATGTTGTCAAAATGCCTAATGCCTTTCTGGATACCTGCTCGGTAGGGATATCTGTTTTGAACATCTAAGATCCTAAAGTTCTCTGAGTCATTCTCAAAACACAGCTGGAGTTGGTAGTTGTGCTATTGTCCTAAATAAAGATATTGGAATAGAGTGCAGTCTGAAATATAAGTGAATGAACAAAGGAAGATAAGGAGAAATTCTCCAGAGAGTCATACTACAAAGGATGTATTACATTGCAGGTATGCTGTGAATAACAATATTTTCATGGTTATTGCACTAAATTTTAATTCAGCCTTCTTAATGATAAGTGTTTGTTTCTACTATGTAGCAAACCTCTAAAAAGAAATGTAAAAACACTAATTTTATTTAAGTGTCATCTTCCTCTTGCTGTGCATGTGGCAATAAATCAGAACTTATTCTGATGACATTATCAGCCATAAACATTACAAATTGACACATTTCCTAGTATGCTCAGCATTATAATGAACTTTGCATACTGCACATTGATATTCAACCACTGTAAAATGCTTTCATTACAGGACATTTTTGTGAGCCTTCAGTCATGTACAAATCTAACCAAGAACAATCTGCAGAGTTAAGGTTTAGTTTGAAATGTCAGATACTATTCATAAACATCAATAAAAAGTATTTGTCCTAATAACATTTGGAAGCAACGAAAAATAAACCAATTTGTGCTTCAGAATGGCATCATTAAATTATTGCTTAACACACTGAACACTTCATTGCTGTATATTTGCTCTTTATTTTTAGAGCTGTTTGGTGTACTTCAAGCCCAAACTTTATGTTTCTCAAGACTCATAAAAATAGTTCATATATTAAAAAAATCATTGTATTATTCCACTAACTGATATACTAAAGCTCCAAGCTCCCCTTATCCTTCATCTAATACAGAGTTTTGATTAATGTTTCATGGTAGCATGGTAAGTTCAGTTTTTATAAATTTTATAGTGGAAGAAGGGGTTTGAAGCAAATCAGAATTATTTTCTTGCTCAGTCTCAATGTTTGGTTTTATTCTACAACTGGTGTCTTGAACTAGTTTAATAACAAACTTGCATGGAGTATATGACATAACACCAAAATGTCTTGAAACAATGGGATAATGAGTGTGTTGAAATTTGGCATCTACCAAAGTAAATAGCTGTTACTAAATCGAAAGCCATGCTTGTTTCTTTCCTTATTTATGTATTAGCTCATAATCTATAATGAACTTGACATTTAAGCAACAAAAGTTAAGAGCAAAGAGCAACCATTTTACATTGTTGCCCTCTTGAGAAAATCAGCAACTGACAAGTACAATCAAATTCCCTGAAATAGAAGAGGTTTTGCCCTTAAAAATGTTTTAATTACACTTACAAACACTGATTTCACAATGGCTTCTGGAAGGTTGGGCCAAGAATATAGATAAAGAAATTATTATACTAGCTTAGTACGCACTGAACAAGATGATGTGAAACAGAAGACTGCCTTGGAGGGATGAACATGAAATTAGGAACAGAGACAGTCACTCAGCTAGTAGGCCAGAAAGAACTGTGCTTGGAGTGGGGGTGCAGAGGACACAAGAAGAAAAGGAATTGACTCACCATTATGCCATCTTTAAATCTTTTCTCTTTTACTGACAACAGTGTGTTTCAAAGAACCTCCTTTTGAAAAGCTGCTGCTTCAAAGGGTGTTAACAGCTACTGCTGTTACCTGTTTCTGTATTTTGGACATCAGAACTCCCTGCAGTAGGTCAGGAGCAGGGAGAATTTTTAGCTATAAAATAATTCCCTATATGGGTCTAAACTGCAGCACCTATTTATACAAATAGAACAAGAAGCAGAACTCCTGACTCACAGTGGTCTCTCTCCTCTACAGATACACATGCTTCTTCTTGCTTATCAAGCTCTAGTAGTTTTTTACATGCTCCTTCCTATCTGAGACATAGAGCAGAATGTAATATGATGTTAACTTAATGATGAAGATATTCAATTGACTTCATACATGTTTGAAATCCCACAGGATAAAGAAGGCCAAGATCTGGAGTCTGCTTGGATGCCAGACTCCTTTACAGACAGTACCACTTCTGTGGCATCACATTCTCTGGACAGAGAGACATAATTCTGTCTCTCAGGAGAAGCACAGAGAGAAGAAGACAAAACAATCTTTATCTTTGCTCCTTTGTTTTCTCCATGTGGAATTTGGTATGGAGATTGTTTACCAGAAGTGATTGCTTGATTGGATTCTGGTGAAGGTTGTTTGGGTTCAATGACCAATTGGATCCAGCTGTGTCTCGGGCTCTCAGCAGAGTCATTTATTAGTTAGTTAGTTGATAAGTAACTAAGGAGTATGTATGTAGAATAGGATAGTCTCTTTTTAAATTGTATATTAATGTCATATAGTATAGTTTTAATAAAGCTTTCCTTCAGCCTTCTGATCTGGAGCCAGACATCATAATTTCTTCCCAGTCAGGGGTGCCCTTTTTTACTACACCATTTCCTTTATCGCTATTTTAAGCCCAAAGGGTTGGTGCTGATAAAGTCTATCCAAGAATATTAGTCTTTCCCTGGTTTTAGGACATAATGTAGAGGAACCTCAGTAGGCTGATAGATCTTCATATTCCTCTGTCAGGCAAGGAGAAATGGGAAGTTAAGCCGTACTAAGTTAAGCCATACTAAGCCTTTTTATTTAGTTTGGTTCGTTTGGCATTTTTAATTACTTTTTTTGATCATGGGAGCTTTAGCATTCATTTTCTCAGATGCTTAGTTCTTGAGCTGTTATAAAAGAAATCAAGCATTAATGGTGGACACTAATGCAAAGTGTCCACCAAAGCACTAAATAGAATCAAACACCTTTGCATGATAAAAATCATACAGGAAGCTACCACTATATTTTTTCACTTCAGAAAGAAAAGCTACATATAGAAATAAAATAATTACAATTAAAATCAGAAAGAAACTGAAGTCAATATCTAAATTCTCTGACAGTATGGAAAAATAAAAACTTTACATGAGGCAAACTCTATGAATACTGATTTAAAAGATTAAAAGGTGCTAGTAAACAGCTAAATGTAAGGGATTGTTAGAAATGTTTAAAAAATAACATCCAAAACCAATGATAATGGAAAAATGCACAAAAAACCTTCAAATAAACAAACGCCCCCCCCTCCCCCATAGTTATTCAAAAGATAAAGTTTGGGTCTGAATGAAGAAAGTAGGAGAAAAGAGAATATATGATGGTGAGCTAAATGTTGCTGTTTTGAAGTGTTTAGGAGTGATTTACTAACATCATTAAAACATACATTAGAAGATTTTTGAGCACAGGAAATCAGGAATACAGTCAAAGATTTAATGAGGTTCAAAAGAAGATACAAGTGCTAAAGACTCAAGGAAGAAATGTGTCTAGCAGAACAGCTACAAATGTAGTGTATTTGTACTTCTAATGTGTCTTCATAGTGGTTCTCTATTTTTTTAATCAAGGAACACTTTAGGAACTGTCTCAAATTAAAGTCTTAGTAAATTACTGCTAAGATAAAGCCAATAAGAATAATAATAAGACATTGACATGAAGAGATGATATTCAGCCAGGAACACTAAAGGTAATCAAATATGAAATTGCTAACTTCCAGTTAAAATCAGAAGGATGGAAGGGATCAAATAGGACATAAATTTTAAAAGACTCCAGGAGAGAGCTAGGAAAATGAACTGACAAATCTGATTTAATTTCAGTCAAAATGTAGAACTCTAAGACTGGAAGGGGGAAAAAGAAGAGAGAGAGAGAGAGGAGACAGAGAGAGATGGAGAGGGAGATGGAAAAGGGAATAGAATCAATGGAGATAGAGAGAGCATACTTTCCATCTGAAATCAATACAATACTCTAAAAAACTCAGTGGCTACTTTAGGAACATTCCTAGGCAATGGAGCTTCATTCTATTTACCAATAAACTGTTAGAATACTCTGTGGAAAACTAGTGACTCATGCCAACTGTCACTGTCCTATTTACAATTTAAAAGCTAACACAATCCCTAGAGAGCATTCTCAACATTGAGCCACATGTTTTGGAGAATATGAAACAAAAACCATGCCCTTTTCTGAGCTCAAGTGTCAGAGAGCAGTTGTAAGCACATTAAATATGTTGGTATTAATATATCCCTAAACTTTGAGAATAATGAAGATCTAATTGTTAAAATGTGTGTATGTTTGCAGGTGTTAATAAGGTTTTCCATCAAGGTGCCCTACAGAAATGGTACCAAACTCAAAAATGAAAATCTGTACCTGGAGAGAGTAGAAAGGATGGGAGAAGGGCACTCATCCTAACTCTACACACATAATAAAATAATTTCATTTCACTGTAACTGATGTAGAAATATTTGATGTTATTTTGTGTCATTTAAGAAGGGTAAAAGATTTCTGAGAGCAGCCAAGAAGGTAGAAAAACCGTTTGGTGTTACTGTAAATCAATGAATGATAGAATTATTTGGTTGGAAAAGACCTTTTTCTCCAAAGTAATCTCAAGTCATTGATTCACGTAAGAATTTTATTAGTCCCTTGGGTCTTTAACATTCACTTACACAGTTCATAGAAAAGAAAATTTTATTTGCTGTTTTCAAGATAACATGTTCAATAAAAAATAATGGGGAAATGCCATTTTGGCTTCAAGCAAATAGTTCCATATTTGCTATTAAAGCCTCAAAAGAATGGAAACTGAAAAAAAAAAACTATTATGCATCAATAACTGAAGTACAGCTGAAATGTGCAACATGAAGTTAAACTAAAATTGAGGAAGTACAAAAGTTATGTACAAAATAGTGTAAGAAAATTTAATATTTCATATTAAGTCTTGTGATTATATGGAAAAGTAAAAGTTTCTAATAAACAAGTAAAAATTCTATTAAGTAATTAGTAAATATTTAGCATTATATAAATAAAAAACAAAGTTAAAATGCAACTTATATCTAATCCAAAAACTATAGTAAAAAATATAATAAAATAGTTCATAATATGAAGGTAAGAATAAAATTCCTACATTCCCAGATCATTATACAGTTAGCAAAGACCTTGCTGGACCAAAAAGAACCTCTGGTACTTTTCTTCAAAATCCTTCCTCTGGTATTCTTCCTCAAAACATACTTTCATGCCAGGAGCAGAAGCATGAGGGAAAGGTCATGCATAAGTCAATTTTATTTTCTAATCGTTTTCAGCCACCACTGTAAGGATTGCTTTGAGGTCATACCTGCACAAAAAGCCCTTCAATTATACATTGACGATTCTAATTTGACTCAATTGTTTTTAATTTTATAAATTTGTTCTAGCTTTTCTCTTTTTTTTTTTTTCTTTTGTGAAGAAATTCCACAGTTAAATTCTGAGTTGTGATAAAGCAATTGTTTTTTCTGCTATTTAAACCTTTTGCACAGGGAACTGGTTAAATCCCCATTCTTGGAGGTATTTAAAATATGTGTAAATGAAGTACTTAAATACATGGTTTAGAGGTAGACACAGCACTATTAGGTGGCAGTTGGACTCAATAATCTTAACTGTCTTTTCCAACTGAAATTATTCTAGGATTCTATTATCAATTCTCTGTGACAATAATAACAGTCATATGAAGTATGCCTCCTTTGTTTTCAAAACTTACATATCTTTTACTGATTGGATTAAAAGCACAAACACTAGATAATGGCTAAGTGTGCTGCTTTGTAAAATAAGAGATGTAGCATCTGAGCCATGCAGCTAATTATATTCCCTTTTTTTTTTTTTTGGTCTTTCAGCCACTTTTTTTTTTTTTTTGTAGGAAAACAGGAATATTTTAATATTTTTATAATTTTTATCATCAGTCAGATGATTACTGAAATGTCACAAGTGGTCACTGCTGGAATTTAATAACAGAAAAAAAATCATTTGTAACACTTACAAAAGTAGTATTTTGCTTTCCTTGCAACAATTATTTTCTTATTTCACAACTACATCCTAAACTGACCAGAGTGTGATGAATCTGTAATACAATTCAACTGTGAGTCTTGACCTCAGAGTTATTTTATTAACAGTAGACCTTGTGTTATTTTGTTAGTTATGGTGGCACCCTCTTCAGCATATATTTTGCCTTCACATCATCCTCCTGGAAGTTTCTTCTGACTTCTTTTATCCAGTAGAGCACTTAAATAAAGGAAGTGCTTTCCAAAAATCATAGGCAGAAGTGAGAAAAATGGAAAGGACAAGGACATAATGGTAATATCTCTCAGGCATGAAATACAATGGAAGACTTCTGCAAGGACATACTTCATATCATTACCCTCATCTTACCATAACCATCTGTCATATGTTCCTCAAGAACTAGCTTTAAAACTTTCATATATTAACAATTCAACTTAGTCTTTAAATATATGCAATGAAATTCCCTAAACCTTTTTCACAGCTAAGAAACTTCGGGCTTATATCCTCTCTACTAATAATATGTGCCTCCTGAAGACATTGTAAAAAGAGCACATATGGCCCATTCTGGTTTTCTTCTCCTAGAGATGACATCTATAATTCTTCTGCAAAGTCAAACTGAGCCAGACTATGGCACCTACAAACTGCCTTGCAACAACAAGTCTTATAATAAGAACAGGAGCATATTTTGCAGTAATAAAAAATGACAGACCAATTACAGTGAGCTTTAACTTTTATAAGTAAATTACACACAACAGATTTTATTAGTTCTAAAGTAATGATTGTTATCAACCTGTCCTTTTATTATCTTATGTCTGCTAAACCAGCATTGTTCAGTTGATTAACACCTCCCAACTTTCATAGACAAGTATAATATAAAACATAACAGCAGTAACAGCAATTGTACTATAAATGCAGATCTAATACTAATACAAGATGTCATTACTTACACAGTTTTTCAATATTAAAGGGACCCACTCCATGGTATAACAAATTACTAGAGCAAGTGTTGGTTTGGGTGTTTTTTTTTTGTTTTGTTTTGTTATGTTTTGGTTTTTGTTTTTGTTTGTTTGCTTTGTTGATATAATAATAAATTTGGCTTAAAAATTATTTCATAAGTTACAATGTCCAATGTCTGCCAATGAATGATTGTTCTCTATAGTATTTTTTTGTGCAATTTAAATGATGAAAGTTGTTGAAATACTGTTTTCATTTCCACAGAAACAGTTTTAAAACACAGATGACTGATCAAACAGCAAGGTATATTTCCCAGTCTAGTGTAGTTCAGCTGGTAAGAGACTGTACATTCTCCATTAAAGCTTCATTTGGCTCAGTTCTAATAGTCCACTGTTAAGTATCTGATTAGTAGGATCACAGAATCGTTGAGGTCCTAATGGTCCTTTGGACACCATGGAGTCTAACACTCTTGCATAGAGTATGATCAACTACAGCAGGGTGCCCAGGTCTCTGTCCTCTCAGGTTTTGAATATCTTGAGGGATGCAAACTGCACAGCCTCTCTGGACAACCTCTTCCAGTGTTGGACTTGTTTAATCTTGTGATAATATGAAAAGGTTACTGCTTTTCAATTTCTATCTCTTGCCTTCTGTACTCAGTGGGCACCACTGAGAAGGATCTGGCTATCACTTCTTCATTCACTCCCATCAAATATTTATAAACATTGGTAAGACCTGCACCAGCCCCTTGCAGTGCCCCCAAACCTTCTGCAAAGAGAAATGTCCTATGTGTCCCAGCTCCCCTTGCATGAAAGGTGCTCCAGTCCCATAAAGGTGTCTGCAGTCCTGCACTAGATTGTCCCCAGTATGCACATGGCTCTCTTCTGCCTGAGAGCTCAGAACTGGATGTGCTCAATAGTGCTGAGCAGAGGAGAAGGATCTCCTCTTTCTATCTGCTAGAAATGCTTTTCCTGCTTAGGATGCTGTAGCCTTTTTTTCCACTCCTGGGACACTTGTGATTCGTGGTCAATTCATGGTCCACCAGGAACACTAGATTCTTTTCTGCAAAGCTCCTTCACAGACAATCAGCCTCCACTGTTTACTGGTGTGTGGATTTATTCCTCTTCAGATAAAGGACCTAAAACTTTTCTTTCATCAGCTTCATGGGGTTAATCTTGGCCCCTTTCTTCAGTTTGTTAAGATTCCTCTGAATGGCAGTCCAAATATTTGAGCCTTTCATTGACATTTTATTTGCATCTATAAACTGGCTAAAGGTCAATATTAAAGGTAAACTTTCTAATATGTGAAACAGTGATTTAGTGGGGACCTGCTGAAAATTTGCACTCTTAATTTAAGTGTTAGTAAGGTAGTCATGATTTAAGGAAGCCTGTTTATTTGGGCTCAGATAATTATAAACCAAATGATCCATCTCATACCAATGATATGGACATACCTTTAGGATCCTACAAACACAATTGCATGTGCTCAGAGAAATTTCTCTCGTGTCCTAAAAGTAGGATTCAGTTTATTCATCTCCCATTTTCAGCTGTCCAGTTGTACAAATTGTTCTCTTTAGCTGATATCATGATATCATGATACATGATATCAGCTAAAAAGGTTCAACACAGTTTTAGAAAGGCAAACAGAAATCAAATGAGACACTTTAGCATATCTAAATTGGCACTAAATAAAAGTAGACAGGCAAATAAATCCTATTTCAAGAATGAAAAGTTGGCTACATGGTAGGTAAGCTAGTATTTTCTCAAATCAGTCTTGAAACAGACTGTTAAGCTCTGCTTAACTGGTTTGTTGAATGCCAGTCTTGTATTTTGGAATGGAATCTAAAGCTTTTAAATTTCCTGTAGAAAAGAAAAAAAATATTTTTAGGGATCTCAATATAGTGTTTTATTAAACATTTGTAGGAATATAACCTTCATCTTGAAAAAAGGATTCTGACTTCAAATCTCCACAAATCTCCAAAGATGGAGGAGACAAAAACCAGTTAAGATCTTCACTTATTGGATTATAGTATGTTCTTTTTTATTTGTCTCAGTAAATTCCAAATTCTGTTCCGGGATCCTGATGTTAGAGGAAAGTGATAAAGTCTGCCTCACTCTCTGGATGTATGTAATCAGTAATGAAGGGATGAGAGATTTCTAAAGGAGAGTGAGAGACCTCTTCTTTCTGTGGTAGATTGTTCTTGATTGGACACCAGATGCCCACCAAGTGACTCTCTCACTCCTCTTCCAACAACAAGATAGATTGAGAAAATGCAGTGATAAGCTAGTGAGTTGACATATCCATTAGTGTCACAGGCAAAACAAATTTGGCTTGGGGAGATGAATTCAATTTATTTCCAATTATTGGTAAACAGAGTAGGATAAAAAATAATAATTAAAGTAAAAGCTACTTTCTGCCACCCCTCCTTTTTTCCTGGGCTCAACTCAATTCTTAACTCTTCTACCTTCTCATCTTGGAGTCTATTGGAATAGGCTTCTTCCAACACAAAGGCAGCTTCTGATGTGTTTTCACAGAAGTCATCCATGTAACCTGCCCTGCAAACAAGACTTTGTCACACAAAGGCAATTATGCTCTGTTTGCTTAAATCCCTATGTAGAAATGGGGGTCTGCTTTATATTAAGGATCTTCAACACCCCAGGTAAGAAAATAATAATTTTCATAGTATGGCTCATATATTTATCCTAACCTACATCTTCCTCTAATGTCCATGTAGGAAGAAAAATTCAGCTTTTGACATAATGTAGGCCACAAATGTATCCGATTTTACCAAAGTAATAGAATTCTGTTAGTGCTGGAGAAGAAATTAATCAGGTGAGATGAATCCTATGATAAAAGCTTGGCAATTGTTCACAAAGGAATGTTTTCTCCTGGAGCAAATTATCTATTGATTGTCACACAGAAACAAGCTCTATATGAAAACAAATGGGCTTCAGAGTTCTAGTCTTACACTGGCCACCTCATCTCCTCTGTTCATACAGAACCTCTTCATCCTCATACCTTGCAGACTTCAGGATGTGGCCATATTTATTCAAATGTATTTATGTGTCACATTTATGTCATTTTTTTATCACATACTGCAACAATAAAAATGTTTTTTATTAAAACAAACCATAAAGCAGCTGTATGAAGCCCAGACAGAATGCAAACACATTTTATGATGTTACTTTGAGCTCATTTTCTGTGAATGAATCAAGTTGGAGCAGGATTTGAATACTGCTAAAGCCAGGTCTCTAAACCAGCAACAGAAAAATGCATCTTATTTTCATTTCAGTTGTAATAGCTTCATTGTAATTCTGTTAACCTTGCTGTAATCCAGGGCAACTAAATTAAAAGTTCATCTGTGTGCTTAATTAATTTTATATTTGATACTGGTCTTGTCACATTATATATTATTGACATAGTAAGCTAAGGACTGGCTTAAGGACTTTGCCTACTGTATAAATTTCTTTTAGAGCAAAATAATCCCTTTATAAATACTATATGCCTATCAGGGCTACACATATAATTTTTTTTAAAAGTCAGTCCTGGTTGCCTCCAAACCTTGAAAGAAAGTGTCTGAGTATATGCAAATGCAAGTGCAGCTGCAAACATGTCTAGTTAAAATATCTGAACATGTAATGTGTTTATACTTACGTGATACATGTCTTCTAGCTATATATCTTAGTAGAATATTTCTGAATTTTACTTGCATGAGGCCAATTGAGGAAATAAACTGTTGTCCTTGAGTTCAAAGCAATAGGATTTTAAATCTGAATATCTGGGTAGAGATTCTTGAAGTATAAAACTATGGGAATAGAACACCTTTTGCCAGAGAAAGAGACATAAGATTCTCAGGACTGGTGTCTGGGTTCAGAGAAAAAGAAGACAGAAAAGTGACCAGAACAGATCAAGCTGTGCAGATATGGTTTCAGTGATGTGATGATGACAAAAAAAAATTATGCACAAGTAAACCAGATAGTATTGATTGCTTCTTGGACACAGACACAGTGCTTGTAAAAGTAACAAGATCTGATTAGTGAGGCCAACAAAGAGACAATTAAATGAGCCAAGTAGAGGCTTGGCTGATCACTTACAAACAGGACACTTTCAATGATATTAAAACTCAGCCAAATAAAAACCCTCATAAAATCTGAAGCCAAAATACACAACCAGAACAGGCATAAAGCAAGAAATTTGATTAAAGACATTTGCCTTACAAATAGTGATGAAACAATTAAATGTAGTTGGAGAAATCATTCAGAATGTAAACTGAGGCAGAAGAGAAAGAATGAGAAGCAATGTTCATATTTACAGCACTTTAGAGCTAAAAAGAGCACTGATTCTGCTTTTTGGGCTGAAGAATGCCTCTCAAACTTGCATCAGAGGGTCACAAATTTTGCTTTAGAGATAACAAGAAATATTGAAGATACAATCTTCAGTAATAATCTGTATCATTACTATTAGGATTTTTTTACTTATTTAGAGTTGAATTTTCTAAAATACCTTTCCAATTATTGACTTTTTATTCCTTTTTTTGGAAATGTTGAAAGACTTTCTCCTTCCATCTAAGTATTTGCTCCATATTTAAGCACTCATATTCTCTGATTCTGTTAATTTCTTAATCTGTTTTCTCATAGATTGCTGTATTAGTTTATGAAGCTAGACATCTGAAGTTTTTCTCACACCTCTCTGGATAATTTTAGAAATAATTTGAATTTTTACTAATGACTTGTTGAGTGGTAGATATTGTAAGAATAAATTATATTCCGCCACAAGACTTACTTAATGTGACAATGGAGCAAGATAACTCAACTTCTGTAAGATTTTCTGTCATAAATTTCACCAAGCATTACATTAAGAGTACATGAGACAATCATCTAATATGATCATCAAATACTTCAACTCACTCCTTTTTACAAAACATTCAGTTTTGTAAATATAGACTCTTTAATATGCTACCAGATGCAATGTAACAGGACACTTTCTAACAGAAATGAAGTAACCATGTCTTCAAGAGTTTCAATCACCTTTATAGCTGTGGTGAACATCATTATCTATTGAACCTGCAATCTGTTATCTGTACATTTAATCAGAATTATTTCATTGCCTAGGTTATTTATAAAGAGGATTTATTGAATACAATAGAGGGCACCTAACTAGAAGTACTTATGAAGAGCTCCCTTGCAATACTTAAAGCTTTGGATCCTCCAGTAAGCAATTTTTAAGTTATATTATTTATACATTCCTAATTTCAAATATTATAATTTTAAATCAAGTGCCATTTTGTGTTAGGTCAGATACCCTAGAGGCGCCAAAATATTATGCACCACAATAATAGCATTTAGTAAAAGTAAAAAAAAAAAAAAAAGAAAGCAGCATGTTATTGTCTCATAATGCAAACTAACCACAGAACATTCTCATTGGCAGTAATGGGTGCTCCAAAATAATCTTTCATTAAAAAATATTTTCTTCTAGTTCTGGTTATAAATTATTGGGTTTGAGGTCTTTTGTTTTCCCAATAGGTCCAGTATGAAGACTGTCTCTTGGAGTTATGCTTTGTTTGAATCCAGAACCCTCTTCTACCATGATGCTTACCACAGGGTAGGACAAAGGAGGGAATGATACCAATGGAACCAGCACAGTTATCAACTTAATGAATTATCTTTTTTAATTAGTTGCTGATTTTAGTGGCATAACTACGTAGACTGCAGTTCCAGCTCCCTTTTATGTTTGTTTGTTTGTTTATTTTTTCAAGCTCATGTGCATTTCTGACCTAGTCTGATTCCAGAGGAAACAATGTACTCTAATCCCATTACTTTTTTTCTGTGAAAGAAGATACAGGGAGAGACAGCAAGAAAAGAAACTGCAAGGGTATCACTTTAGGGCACAGAGAGGCAAAACCAAAAACCAACTCTTACAGGTTCCTTGATCTGGTAAATTCACACCTGAGCAGGCAATAAAAGGGTGTTGCTACACTTAAATGAACTGTATGAGCTGCAGTAGTTATCCATGACTGCCCCTGTCTTATCTTACATGTGAAATAAAATGCGTAAGCTTAGAGTACCTTCACCATGTTACCCACATCAGTAGTTAAAGGTTGACATTAACTTATGCACTATGCTTTATCAGGCCAGGAATACATGTATCATAAATGGATTGAGAATAACTGTCTTTGAATCACAGCACCATGCTTTTCAGAAAGATAGCATTTTTCAATTATGTGGAATAATTTCATTATTTCAGACTCATCTGTTCTGTGAATACCTCCATGCTGTAGCTAAAGTGAAGACTTCAGATTTCCTGTAAATAAGAGGTACACATTTTGCATTCATTATATCTTTTATCACCAGTATTGTATCTTTTATCTTTAGGCAACTAAGGCTGCCTAAAGTCCCTGTTGCCCTTAGGAGAGCAAACATTTTAAGTCTTTTTGGGAAGAACCTGAGGGCATCTTCAAGGGATAATCCCCAGACTATTTTCTTTTTTTCCCTGCTTGATGTCAATGAAATGGCAAATAGAATAGCTAAAGGATACGTGCAAATATTGTTGCTGATGTGTTGGGTACATCACCAATTCCCAATGCCATCCAGGAGTATCAGCAGGTTTGCCCTGAGCTCGCCTTCGGGATGACTGAAGAAGCAATCAGGGTAGATGGCAAGCTCTTCTGGCCTTGAGGCTACCCTGAGGGCTGCTCTACACAGTAACATAGACCCAGCATCTGGGACTCTGCAGGCCATGAGTGAAGCAGCCTGTGCTTTCAGAGCTGATGCTTCAGGCTCTTGGCACACCACTTATGTCTTGCTTAACAGTTCACACTTTCAAAGTACTCAGAAACCGATAGCAATAAGCCTGTTCAGCTATGAGATGTGAATATATTGGGTGCAAGTGAAATAGCATTGATGACTATTTTAAAGTGGAAAAAATTAGCAGATATAAATAGTGGATGACTTGGACATAGAGTGTAAAGCTGAATGACAAAGGGCCTGAGCCTATACTGGTTCAGTGTATGACTGGTATTGTCTTTGATTTTGACTTGTCAATTTCTTGCATTCTTTTACTTTCTAACCATTAGAAAATTATCTCCTGTTTATTCAAGTCCTAAATAGCAAACTAGCATCTCAATAAATAACTTATATATGTGACTTTAAGATGTGGAAGTGAGAAAAATAATTATAATTTTTTCCCAGTAGATATGACTGTTCAACAGAATCTCCTCTAGCTGGTCTTATATGCATGCAATACACGTAGAAAAAAAGTATGCAATGAATTTAATGGCTTTTTTCGTGCTCAATATACTAATTTATGGACTTATAAACACAACATAATTTGTTGAATAGTGCTGGAGAACAAGCTTATCAGCTCATTAAAATCTTGACAATACAAACTGCAATTAACAAAAGGGAATGCAGTGTGTTATAGACTTTGTCATTCAGCTAAAGGTTTCTACCTATTTGCAATAATTTGAAAAGCCAGATTGCAAGAGTTTAATTAGTTTAATTGTAGTTCTTGGTGTTCCAGATGAGTTCATACTTGGACAGTATTCTAAATATTTAAAATTCTCTTGGAGAATTGGATGGCATCAAGTTGCTGCTGGGAAGCAAGAACTGGCAATAATGTTATGCAGTGGCATGTGATGGGGGATTTTAACAATCAAAGAAAAGTAACACCCACACATTTTGGATTAAAATTCACTTTTGGCAAATCTCAAAGCAGACTCTCTGGAATAGCATTTCCAATTAATCCATTATGAATAGTCTTAGAAGGGTATTAGGCTAAATTGTTTTCCATAGAATTATGGGAATTAAGGATGGATTGAAAGAAGCTCTGAGGAAAGAGACTTGGGGATGTTGGTTGACAAGATGCTGAACATGACCCAGCAATGCGCACTCAGAGCACAGAAAGACAAATGTGTTCTCAGCTGCATCAAAAGGACTGTGACCAGCAGGTTGAGGGATGTGATTCTGCACCTCTGCTCTGCTCTGGAGACACCCCACCTGCATCCAGCTCTGGGGCCTCCAGCATGAGAAGAACAAGAACCTGGTGGAGTGAGTCCAGAGGAGAGGCATCAGGATGATCAGAGGGCTGGACCACCTCTCCTATGAAATAAGGCTGAGAGTTGGGATATTCAGTCTGGAGGAGAGAAGTCTCTTAGAGCAGCCTTCCAGTACCTGAAGGAGGTCTATGAGAAGGCTGGAGAAGGGCTTTTTAAAGATCATGCAGTAATAGGATAAGGGGGCATGGCTTCAAACCCAGAGAGAGTAGGTTTAGATTAGGTACTAGAGAAGAAATTCTTTACTGTGAGGGTGGTGAGGCACTGAAATAAGTTTCCCAGAGAAACTGTGAATGCTCCATCCCTGGAAATGGTCAAGACCAGTTTGGATAGGGCTCTGAGCAACCTGGTCTACTAGAAGGTGTCTCTGCCCATAACCAGGGGATTGGAGCAAGGTGATCTTTTTAAGGTCTCCTCCCTTCCAAACTATGACTGTATGATAATTATCCTGTTTAAGCAAGACCATTGCTTAAAATCCTAGGCAAGTATGCAAAATTTTAAATGTAAAATATCTTTAGTATCTGTTTTAAAGTTTATGACTACATGTACCAAAGAAGATAAATTCCCAGGATCTATTTATTCATACAGTACCATTGACATAAAGGTATGGATTACTGGCAAGCATCAAACCACAGCTTTTAAGCACAGAATTGAATATAAATTAATATTATTTTCTCTGGTGTCATTCCACAATACAATATCTGTACAAAATGCCATACACCTTTTCCCAAAAGGTACTACTAATGGATGTTCTCTTTCTATCTAATCACTGGATTTTGTTCGCTTGTGACTTCTAATCTTTCTTACTTGTGTAGAAGAATGGGTGTTCATAGGAACTGAATTTTGGAAAGCCTGAATGTTTTCTATTCCTCTTGTAGCTTCATTTACCACTGAATCCTGTTCCTAGTTAAACCAAAGAGCTAGACATAGAGAGGGATTTTTTTCCCTCATTTGAATCCAATTAAAAATTTGTATCTGAAGTGTATTTAACCATTCAGTTGCCATACTAGTTACAATGTACACCCATGAAAATACTGACAAATTTACAGGACATGTATGAGCTGTATTAAGAATGCAAACTAAATAATGGGCAAAGGACACATTTTGAATAGCAACTTGCAAGACTTATTCTCATGCAGAAATGAACATGCTTTAGCATATTTGATCAGTGTTCCTGTTTTTAGCACTTGGAAATCAAATGTTCCTCCATTATTTACCTAAAATAATGTGAACAGATCAAACACACTTGTAGCAATCCCCATATATGTAAACCTGTAAGCCACATAAAGGTATGTCCTTGTGTGCCACTAATATTTCCTAAGAGTAAAAAATTTTCATTTAATCTGAAATATTTCAGTCAAAGTTTCCCTCAAATCAAGTACTCAAAAAGGAAAGTTTCAAGATTAAAATGAATTTGAAAACTGTGTTCTCACCTCCATTAGTTAATTTTAATGGATATTCTGTCAGCTGAATGCACTACTAGAAATGCTGACAGAAGGAAAAATAATATTTTCTGCAAACGTTAAAGAAAACATATAGAAGGTGATTTCAAAATTCTTTATGGCAATTACTTGTAATTTATGTTCATTTAGTCAGAAAGAGAAATCTCTCAAACAAAAGCTTCTTGTCTGACTAAAACAGTTTGAACTTCAGATACAAAATACTCCCAGTAACTCAGTTATGTACAATAGACATACAGAATTTTGTTTACACCACTGAACTATTTGTTAAAGCTGTAGGATTAACACCCAGTTAACTATATGCTCCCACTTAATTTCATCAACTTTCTTCAGCCTCATGTAGTCACTCAATTTCTCCTTGTCTAAATTTACCACACCAGAAAATAAACTAATGCTTACTTTCTCATCTAACTAAAGCTGAGGAACTAAATGGCTTCAGACAGAACCTTCTTTTGCTGTCAAAGAAGAGTAGTGTTTGACTGAGAGCTCTTTAGGACTTGAACTGACTTTCACTGTTTGCCTATATAGCTCCTTACAGTCTGTAACAATATCATGAGGAAAATAAAAAACACAACACATTTTCTTGGTTTTTTTTTTTTTTTTTTTATAATTACTGGATGATTAAATAGAGACCTACATATGTAAATTTTTCTTGATAAGCTGGAGAACTTGACTCACTCCTGAGCAATTGAATCGATATGTCACAGGTTAACACATGGAGCAAATTACTCTTGCTCCTCATATTGGGGATTATGGTTTCTAATGGAGTTTTTGGTTAAAATATATTTTTTATGGTGAAAATTTTACATTTTTTAAAAACATATTTCCATGCAAATATGTTTGCTCCATTATGGGATTACTGAAATACAAATTATGACAATGAAGATATAAAGTAGGATTTCATTTGGTGAGTAATTTCAAATATCAAATGCATTTAAACAGTAATATAATCTGTGAGATCATAGAAAGCAAAATGTTGTCAGTTTGCTTGCTATATTTCACTGCAATTAGTAAAACCTTTTTCTCCAGTACAAAAAACAACTGTAATCCTACAGAAAAATTAGGACATATTTCCTTTTCCTAGGAGTATTTTTTTCCATTTAAGAGCAAGCTGATTCTTTTGGTACTACAATACTTAGAAAATTCTATTACTATCAGCTGTTAAGGGAATGTTGCCTACAGTTCAAGTATGTCTTGTCTTTGTTCTGAGAAAAGTGCTTGGAGTTACATGTCAGATTTTTAAGTTCATAGGAAATATGAACTTCATAAGATTTGTCTTGTCTCACTGCAATAAAACTGGTATAAATTAGTGTCTTTCTCACTGAAAGTTTTCCATTTTTAAACATCTTTGACTTGTGTCAAGATCTTTCCTCAAGGGTTGATACCTGTCTTTTTGTAACAAAGTGAATATCAAAAAGAGAAACAAAAGGAAATTGGGAGAAAAAAAAAAGAGGATGCATTTTTGAATGAAGAGGTAGATCTTTACAATTTCTGTAAATTGAGACAGAAGTGGTGAGTGGGTAGAAGAGACTTGTACAGACTTTTTAGTGCAGTTTGATAGGAAATTAAGCACCTTTATATCTGCTCATCTATCATGCATTCATCTTTATTTCTTGACATGTCCTTAGTAAATGGTGACATTTGGAAACAGTTCAATTAAAGTCACTGTGTTCTGGGTAATGCTGCAAACACTGCACGTGAAATAAATAACTTATAAATTGCATTGCATTAATATCACTACTGAAACAACAAGTAGTATCATAGCAATGAGTATGTATAACAAAGTTGAATGAATACTGATTAGTCACTTATTTTATGATAGTCCTATGGTCAAAGGCCATTGGAACCTTACTGTTCAAGATTCATAAAAATTATGTCTATGTTAGAAAGAAGACTGGAAAGATTAAACTTTTCTGTTAGCATTGAGAGGTAAAAGAAAAAAAAAATAATAAATTCTCTTCTCATAGCTTAATTGCATAGTAAAAGGAAGAATTTTTCTTTATTTTGGTTTCCACATTTTTAAGGTAAATCTATACTAAGGTAAAATGTAATCACTTTTTTTTCCTTCTTTTTTCTGCAGCTGAGTTGTGAAATATATTTAGAGCCATGTTGGGGGAGAAGGGAACATTTAAATATTAGTAATTGTACATACATTCTACTCCTCCACCAGATTTCCTTTCCCGTGATATAGGTAAGGCCATGTCACCTGTTACAGTCAATGAAGAGAAAACATACAAAAATATAATAGACAGTAGCCTGATTAAGGGACTAAAATGTAAATTAAAACATGGGGTACTTCAAACTAAATGTTCCAGAGAATACAGCTGTGGAATTTCTAGATCAAAGTATTTTAATTTTCAGTTCTTTGTAAGAGACTTGGAAATCCTTCCCTGGGCCAGGGTGGGGGATGGTGGTGGTGGTAGAGGGGATGGAGATATGTGGAAGAAAAAAAAAAAACATTTTTAAGATATTAAAATGTGGGAAGTGAAATTTTCCAACTGGATTTCACATTAAGTGTGCATGCAAATGCATAAACAAGACAATATTTTGCCTTTTAATGTTCTTTTTTTGGCATATATCAAGGTATTTTAGTAAAAGAGGAGTCTATGCTGTAGGATTGCTGATATATTTATTACAGAATCTTTACAACTTCTCAGACGTACTTAATTCTTGAAGAAGTTTCTGTCCAGGTCAAGAATACTATATTAACTAGATTTTAAATCAAGCTATACAGAAAACAATATTAAAGAGATACTGTCTCATCACAGTCTGTAAAACTGCTTTAGAAAATAAGTTTTCAATGAGTTCCCATTTTACAAGTATCACAACTTTTTTATTGTAATGTGGTCAACTGCTCTCCATTTATACAGAAGATATAAATAAATCTACACTCTTTCACACACATTAATGTAACTGTGCAGCAGTCCTACACTTTCTTCCCTGATGGGAATTTGATCAAGCTGACAGTCACTATGTCAGGGTGAACAGTAGGCACTGGGGTATATATCTACCAGCATAAAAAATCTACTAGAGCTTCATGGTGGTCATGTCCTTCTTACTGGCAGCCAATCCAGCATAATCAATCTGTTTTGCTGAGTTGTTGCACATTTTGAAATGTCTGATGGATTGAATCCTTATTACCAGGCAAGAGTCAAAAGAGGAATAGGAGCAGCTGATGCAGTATAAAGATCAAGAAAAATGTGATGTTAAATCTTGTGAGCTCTAATGTGAGCACATTAGCAATTAGGTTGATGCTAATTGTGCATATGTTGAGATGTTGAATGCAGGTTACCCATAGAAGTATCACTTGTTGTACAGTGTTATAACATTTTAACAATAGAAAAATACTCAGTAGAAAGTAGGCACTTCTATTGTTTCAATTACCTCAATGAATCCATATTAGTATTCATAACGTTATGCAAATATACTACATACAAACTATGTAAGTCCAATGTACATTAGCAACAGTATTTATACCAGTAAGTAGCATGTCTCTGTCCCATGAAATGTAAGGCTTATACCCAATTGAAAACTAACCAATTGAACAAATGAAAACTATAGATCTCTGAAGAAGGCAAATAAGCAAATATGTAGACCAAGATGCAGCAAAGAAGACAAGCCTCTGCCAAAGAGAGAAAGCTAGTGAGCTGATCCTCTGCATTGCACCTCCTCAACTATAAAAAAAAAGGAGTTGCCCAGTGACTTAGAATGACTACTTGACTCTGGCAACTACGTTTGTTGAATTCTGAGTGTAATGGATTACACTCAAACTTTTTTTTTCTTTATTTCCTAAGTTTTTGTAACACATTCAGAAAAAAAGTCTATATCTAGTCCCATTTGTCCAGCTTTTGCTTTGGTAGGGTGATGATGCCCATTGTAACATTTCTTATGAGTACAGAAAATCACAGAAAATACTAATTATAAAAAGGACAATCTGAATCTTTATGGCTTTGTGTGTGTTCCCGGTATGGGTTTCTTATTAACCTAGTCTTGCCATTTACTAAGGAACTCAACCTAAGATAAAGTGTGAGTACGTTTCCCTATACAGCATGTTTCTCTCTTTTTATATCAATATATTCACACCACAAATTGGTTTTTGAGTGGTCTGCTTTGCAAAGCGATATAAATAGGGACTGATAGGCTGCTGTTATGGGTAATTAAATAAAAGGGAGAGAAATGCCAATTCAGGATGCCACAAAAACATGGATGGAGATAATATAGAGGGAACTTTTTTAACATTCAGCCTAGAAAAAAGTATGTTAAAAATAAACTATAACAAAAATTGTGAGCAGAGTTATTACAGGGGAACTACAAAGCATGGGTCTTTTAATTTTTTTTAATATTAGTGTAACATTTTTCCTCCTTCACTCCTTCTCTCCTTATCCAGTTTTTATAACTTGCAGCTAGTTTAAAATTAAACTATCTTCTAAGGTCTGACAAAATGTCATTGCATTTGATCTACATAGCATCCAGCATGCCTCAGAATGCTGTATAAATAACATGGAGGTCTAATTCTGTGCTCAACCTCAAGAGATTCAGAAGGAGCAAAAAGATGATTTTAAAGTATTTTTATTCTGTTTAGATTTTGCTTTGACTGAGAACAGATGGTGTGTTGTAACTCTTTTCGAATGAGCCAAATATCTACAGGTTTGAAAGTTTAAGGTAAATCTCCTTGTTATACTCTGCATGAAGGAGATCCTGTGCAAGTAAGGTGTATTTTCTCCACTAGGTGAATCCTCTGCTGGGGTGTTAAGACATCTTCATTAATTGCAGTGATATACATGGGGCAACTATACAAGGCCACATAGTTCTTTAAAGACCCAGAATTGCAGCTGGCCCTGTTTGTCAAGACAAATAGGTGCCAGAGATGAGAAGCCCCATGGAAGCCTGTTTTCCAGCTGGCAGATTTAAAAGGCTTCCAGTCAAAAAGAGGACTCATGCAGAGAGTAGCTTATTAGCTAGAGGATAGAAGAGACTAGCTGCCTGATTTGAAAGGTTCTAGAAATTGTTTTCTTTTCCTCTTCTCTAGAGGGGATGGGATTGTTCTCTCTGTTAGCTTGATGGTAAATCAAAGTCATGTGTATTCTGTAGCTGAATTGCTCTGGTACTCATATCAGGCTTTGACCAGTGAACAAACACTGCACCACAAAGTTTTGAATCAATATGTTTTAACTCAAAGGAGATTAGTCACAGAGACTGGTTTTCTTGGTTTGTTTCTCTAACTGTGTTTTCTTTAGACTCAACACAGAAACAAAGCCTCTTTCAGAAAGAGCTTAGAAAATATCTAAGTTAGGCTGGTTCAGTCATCCTTGAAGGACTTTCTTTTCTTTCTAAGGAAGCTCATCAGATTACTTGTCCCCTTCATCAGAAGTACGCTTTTTTGGATACCTTTCTCTGTGTAAACTGCTCTAAGAAATATGATGTTAAATATTTTGTCAATTTTAGAAGGCTCATTGAAGCAAAATTTTGTGCACTAAGCTTAAGCCTTGTAAACTGCTGCCTGTATCTTTCTGTTCACATTCATAGACATCTTCAATATTGTCTAAAGATAAACCGAATTTAGACAAATCATTGGAGCATTCATTGTAGGATTATGAACACAGAAATATTTCGATATTCCATATAGTCCACAAGAGTTGTGCTGTGGGTTTTTCTAGGTGTGTGGGGGGAATGAGAAGCACTAAAACCATTGGGGGTTTTATTTCAGTGTCCAAGTGATAATAGAAAACTTGAAAACACACTTTAAAAGGAACAGATTTTGTTAGAGGACTTGTTATTTTTTTGTTTATTGGATGGATTCAACTGTACAAGACTGTTAAATCTTAAAATAAAAGATGAGGTTTGCAAGATGATTCATCTTGCAAGCATTTGTTATGATCCCTTTTGTTGTGAACATTTAAAAGAAGAAAATACATCATCAACTCATATAATTTATGTGGCAACTTGAATAAATTGGTTACTTTCTTTAGTAAAAAGTTCTATATTAGGAATATGGCTGTTTGACAATCCGGATTTTACTAGCAGCTGATTACTCTTATCCTGTTTACCTGCAGCAGAAGGCAAAACTTAAAGGTTAGGAGAAGTAGGAGGAAAGCAAAAGCACCTGGGGAATCAGCATCAGATTCTATATGACTTTATACAATTTTATATAATTTCTTAGTTTAGAATTCTTCTCATCTGTGAACAACACATAATCCACATAATCCCAAAGCTAGGTGCAATGACATTAGTCTCTGTCTTTTGAGAAGCTCTTTTTCTGTGGATGCCACACAATATTCCTATCACAAAGTCCACCATGTGAGACTAGTTCTTTTGTGCATGAATTACTATTAATCCTTCGTGACTTTAGCATTTTTTCCAGAGATCCATAAAGTCAGTGCATGACCATCTGAAATTCTACAAGTTTTTTGTATGTTTGTAGAATTGATTTCACTGGAATTCACTGAACCAAATTGCTAAAAATCTGTGGTGTAGGCCTCTATGCATACTGCATTCTACTGTATTTCTGCATTCGAATACATGAACTTCATTCTTTTCACCTATTTCAACAAGCATCTGCCAGAGACATTAATACTGATGTAAACTACATATTTAGTGGTTGAACCGAAGCTTTTAAGAAGAAAAATTGTCTGTGAGACATTTTGTTTTGACTGAACTATTCTCAGATACCACCTCACAGATAGAAAAACCTTTCTATTTCCTGAATATACTTTGGCAACATGCCTTCTGATTTGCTTTTTTTGTGGTCACAAATATCTGTTTTCTGTTTGCGTGGAGCTCAGTTTTCTCTAATCTCTCTCTCATTCTTCCTGCAAATGATTCTACCATTTGATCTTTCCTC
>QUSF01000009.1:11581467-11669093 GCA_003676055.1 Chloebia gouldiae | reverse complement strand
TCTCTCTCATTCTTCCTGCAAATGATTCTACCATTTGATCTTTCCTCCCTATGTTTGTTTCCTTCTTGTTTTCTCTTCCCTCTACTGGGCCTTCTGTGTGTGTGTGTGTGTGTTCTTTTCTTTTCCTTTCATTGTTTTTTGGGGTTTTTTTTGTGGGTTTTTGGTTGTGTATTTTTCTTCTTGTTCTACCCCTGCAGTCCAGCAAATTTGCTTTTGAACTGTTAGACATGTAACTGTCTCTTCCTCTGCCATGCATGCATGGTAAATATCAAAGTCCAAAAGTCTGTGCTCTAGGTATTATTCTGCACCCTTGTATCCTTTATATCTTTAAATATCAATGTGTTCCACAGTCCTTTTTACTTTCTTTTATTATTTAACCCCTGACAGAAGCCAAGTAGCATGCAGCTACTCACACAACCAGCAGCATCAAGGAGAGAATTGAATCATAAGGGTAAAAGGTAGAAAACTTGTGAGTTGAGATAAAGACACTTTAATAGGGTGAATGAAAGCCATGCACACAAGCAAAACAAAACAAGGAGTTAATTCACTGCTTCCCATGGGCAGGCAGGTGTTCAGTCATCCCCAAGAAAGCAGAGCCCTGTCACATGTAATGGTTACTGGGGAAGATAAATGCCTTCACTCTGACTGCCCCCCCCACTTCCTCCTTCTTCCCCCTTTATATACTGAGCATGATGTCATATAGAATATCCCTTAGGTCAGTTTGGGCCACCTGTCCACACTCTGTCTCCTCTCAGCCTCCTGTGAATCCCCAGTCTCTTCGCCAGTGTGCCAGTGTGAAAAGCAGGAAAGTCCTTGGCTCTGTGTAAGCTCTTCTCACTAATAAAAAACCCATCTCTGTATTATCAATCTTGTGTTCAGCACAAATCTAAAACACAGCCCCACAAGAGCCACTGGGAAGAAAATTTACCCCAGCCCAAACCAGCATACCTTCATCTTTACTTCCTGAATCTTTACTTTGCTAACGTCTGCCGGATGATACTAAAAATACAAGAAGTCTATGTGCTCTCTGAATAAAGAATCTCATGTCAGGCTGGTTTTTAAAAAGACTTTATTTCTGTTGCTTTTTCTCCTTCCTTAGGTCACTGCCAGTATCATCTGTGAGCATCATCACCTTCCCTTTCCAGCAGACACCTCTGAAGAGGAAAGACAATAACTGGAAAAACTGTCATCTAAGCCCCTGTTTTAAGTTCTTTTTACACAACTTCACATACCTGTATAACCACACTGTTGTACTAAAGAAGAAATTTTCTTCTTAACTTGGTTGGTAGTCACTTGAAATTTCAAATTCTAAGACAACTCCTTTTTATATGAAAAATTTTAATTGCTTGTAGCCATATTATCATCAAAATGACTGGTCAGAGTAGCCAGGCATATATTCAAACTTCATCAATGTTGCTCGTCAGAGGATCAACAAAGATGTTTAGAAAGAATTGGGAAATTAAAGGTATTCAGTAGTTTACCCAAATGTTTTGGATTTAAATATTTATGCAAATTCAAAGTGTCAACAACAACCAAGCAAACAAAGAGAGAATTTCTTCACCTATAGAGTTCTAATCCAATAATTCTGACATATAATTTGAGTGCAGTCACTGGGAGAGGTTTCACACAACAACTTTCAGGACTGCATTCTTATTTTTTCTGTATATACATTTTTGTTTAAACACCTTAACAAAGCTTAATTTAGCTTGAGATCTTCAGCCATCCTTTTTCTTTAATTTTAATTTTCTTGAAACATGACAATTACATCTCAAAACAAAATCACAAGTCCAGAAACCATCAGCTTTTATCCACAATGCTAACTAATACAGTCTCGCCATGGAAAATTTGCCATGCATATCTGTGCTACTTAAATTATTTACTTTAGTATTGGCAGTGCTGATTAAAAAGCAAACTTTTAACAATGGTATGCAAAGCATCACACAATTAAGTTCAATACAGATGAAATCTTTGCATAAATATATATATGCATTCATACACCCCTATACATATGTATATATTTCAACTATTATATATATATATATATATATATATACATATACACTCATAGACTTTAGCTAACACTTGAAATCCATTATAAAATTGATCTCCTTAATGTTAAGTATAAAAGAGGGGAAAACTGAAATTACAGAAAATATTGTACGTACAGAGTTTTGAGATTTATTTTATCATTGTTTTTATTTCTTTAAACCAAATCTATGTCTGGGATGTCATCATTTTCAAAGAGGAGGAGTAGACTAATTGGTTAATAAAACCAATCATGTACATAGGGCTGTATCCTAAGCCTGTCACAATCAAAGTTTATCTTTCCATTGATCTTCCACCTGCTGAAGTGTTACCAGGTATCCACAACACTGAAAGAAAGATTGCAGAGTAAAAACAGAGAATGTTTTTTCTTTTCTTTCCCTGTTACTTAAGTGTAACATGATTTTAAGAGGTATAAAGCTTTTCTGGGGAGGAGAACTTAAGTTGTCAGAGGCACTGTAATCTCAGCTACTTTTTCCTCTCTAGTAGTTATAAAGATATTAATAAAATCTGAAAAAAAAATGTCATGCCCTTATGAAAAGAAAATAGTTCCAACAGAAGACTGTAGAATATAGTTATGAGGCATTACACTTTCCAATAACTCTCAGTAGCATTGGAACTCAAGCATGACATAGTTCAGGTAAGTTCTGCTTTTGAAAAACTAATTTTTAAGCATGTATTCTGTACATTACTAACACAATAATTTGAGGTGCAATCAGAAGTGCAAGACTACAGGTATAATGTAATTTTTACCTCGTCATTATATTCCATTCTGATGGAAATTAACAGAAACATAAATCTCATTAACAGATTATTTATACAGAACTATACTTTTAATTTGATTTGATATCTGTGAGGATCTATTCATTTCAGAAGCAATAGAAAAGGTTGTAACTCACCTCATGGTTTGATTCATACCTCCTCTACCCATCAGTGTATATCTTGCTTGCTGGCTAGAACCAAGGTAGAAACATTTGGAAAATAATTATTTTTGGCAATTAGAAGAACTAATTTTCAGTAAGTGTGCTTAGCAAAATCAGCAAGCAGCTTTCCATAAGATGTTTCGTTAGAAATTATTCCTTCACACCAGAAGAATATGTTAAGTAAGAAATCCTATTTCAGACTGGGGTTTTGCCAGCAACACTGAATTCACAGAGAGAGGTTTTTTTTATTGGCATGAAAAGCTGCAATAGTTTTAACTCTCCTCCCAAACACAGACACTCTCATCTTTGCAATTACAGTGAACTTGGACTGTTTGTTCAGTAGCAAGAAAATCTCTTAGCTCATGCCTAAGTGAAAGAGGACTGACATCTCAGGTTAAATAGATTCTGATCCTCTAGATATAGTAGTCTCTGATAGTATGCTGAAAATCAGTGGCATTTAAATGTGATAGTAGTCATCTGAGTTGGTAAAATAATTTATTAGATGTTCTAGCCTAAAAAATTTTAAATCCCCAAATTAGAATAATGAGAAATAAAAGCACATTTTACTGAGAGTCATCACATTCCTTTTCAAAAACAAAATGTTTAAGATTTTTATTTCTCTCTTTATTTCCTTTGACAAAATATTTTTTCCAACACTGTCATATCCATTGGTCTTATCTGTTCGAAGAGTACACTCATTTGGCTACAATGATGTGGTTTAGTAGCTGTAATAAGATCTTGACAGTGCTTTTGAGCATGGATAGAGAGCACACGGGGTTTTTTCCTGTTTTACAGGCATGTTGTCAAGCAAAAAAAAAAAAGTTTAAAATTCTTACCTTTGTATGCAACTGGCGAACTGATCTGAATTTCATTATCTGTCCTAGAGAAAGTCATCCCATAAAGTCAAGGCTCCAACTTTCTGCCTGATTTGAAGCTAAAAAACCACCCATATTTTCACATGGTATTTGTTTAACATTTTTTAAATGTTCTTTCTTCCACTGAGAGAGAAGGTCAGAGCTGAAATGTTGAGATGGATTTGTTGAAACTTTCATTGAGGAAATGTTGGTCTTATGCAAGGTCAGAATCAGAATTTAATTTGCAAAATCCTGGTGAAGACAGGCAAAACTGTGGGTTCTAAATGGAGGTTTAGGAAGAGCCTTATTGTTGAAGTACAGTAGAACTTTAATCCTGTTTGCTTTGAACAATGAGTTCATTGGCCTTATAATGATTTCATAAACTATCCAATGAAAAATCCAGTGCAATAATTAAGGAAATTACTAGCCTGTCTGTAAAAGCAAAAATTTGTAAGCAAGCTAACAAAAAATTAGTCAAAATAATAAAAACAGAATACAAAAGTCAAACTATATAGTAGGTTCTTAAATACAATGGCAGAAAATGTCACTTCTTTATCATATCTCCTCTACAGGGCAAATCACATCTGCATTTAAAGCTAGGACATGCTTGGAAAAACACTGTCTTTTCTTTAATATAAGAAAACAATTCCATGGAATTAAATAGGATTAAAAAGCCTAGGAGTAAATCTAACTTGATCATCAGTCTAATAGCGTATTAAAATTGTTTACTGGGAGAAGGCCAGGCAAGAAAATCAGGAAAAAAAAAACTCCTTAAACTTCAAAAAGTAATTACATTTGTTTCTTACAGAATAGCATATCATGAACCTGATTCTCACAGGACATCTCAGTCAATTTAAAATTTGTTTGCTCTATCATCTCACAGGAACTATGATGCTGCTATCAGCATCTTGTTTTTGTATCAGCCTCTGTGAAAAGTAGTGAATTATTATTTTTTATGAGGATTCCACACTACCTAATTGTGAGCTTTTACATTGTAGAGTAACTGTGGAGTGATTTGCTTATATTTGTATTAAAATAGGGAATCCTGTTGGATTCAGAGCCATAAGAACAACAAGAGGCCCCAGTGGTCCTATCAGCCTCCCCTGGAGACCCACACCCACATCCTGCAAGGGGTACTCTTGTCCTAACTCTGAGATCCTAAAATAATAATTTCTGCTACTTGTTTCTCTGAAATACTTGAGTAAAACACCTTAAAATTATAAGATTAGTGGCCAGAATATTTTTGATTATATGATGCTTATATCCTCAGTCTACAGTAAGATGCAGCATCCCGTAGTCTCCAAAATACTCAGACTTAAAATCCACATGAGCATTACTGTATTGTGAAATCTGTTCTGAACCAAATCCCTTGGACAGCAGTATAACATATCACAGAAATTTTTAATCTATTTGCTTCTGAATATAGAATTACTCAGTAATATAAGGTATATATAAACACCTTTGTGAGGAAAAGGCACTAAAATGTCCCTGGCTGGTTAATTATTACAGTTGAATAAACAGGCTAACTTTGGGATAGGATGGCAGGTGGCAAGGGCCCCAGGAGCTTCCCTTTTCATCTGGCTACCATTTTCACTCTGCAAGAGCTTATGAGTGAGAGTGTGTGTTCCAGGGAACCATGTGAAAAGAAATAATCCCTTACAGAAATGGAGTGTAATAAGGCTAGCCACGGGGAAGTAAAATATCAATGTCTGTCTGACAGTCTGGAAGGTCACCAGTTTTGGGCCTCCATGATGCCAAATAAATGGGGTCATGGAAGATTCTTCTTCTTGATTTCATTTTCTTGCCTAAAGACATTCCTCTCTCAGGTTAGACAAATCTCTGCTTGCCTGTCAGTCCCGACTGACTTCACTAGAAGCCACATAAAACAGTATATAGGAAAGCAGCATCAGACTCAAGTAGAAGTCACTAAATTATTACTTGATATCAGGCCATATGCACTTTGGTTTGAGATAGATTAGTGATCTCAAACAGCCCTGAAGCCCTTGACAGTTTTTGACACTGGAAAAAGTAGCAGCACATGGCCTGTGTTTCTATCATTAATATTTCACAAGCTACAGCAGAGAGCAGTCATGATCAGTGGTAGTTCCCTATTGGCGGTGATGAACTGCTCAGAAATCATGTAATTTGGCCTGATTCAAAGCAATGCTAGGGATCATCCTAAGGATTTCAAAGTGGCCAATAAAGAGCCTGGTGAAAGAAAGCACATGCTCCTTGTCAGAAGCAAGATTCCTAAGTGGCTTTGTCAGCTGCATCTTCCATTTGCTGTAGATAGTGAGTGAGCTAACAGGTGGGTATGGATTAACAGGAAGAGCAAACTTATCCCTTGAAATGTCACATGTCAACACACCCTATTTCATAGCCATGGCCCAGAAAGGCAGTTCTGCAGTGATTTCTCTCCAATAACCCATGACTATATGCTAATTGCTCAACATGGATCACTGGATCAGTACCTGTGTGAATTCTGTTTGCTGGCACAGGTACCAGTATTTGGTAATTCAGGGGAGTAAATTTTATACACTTTATTGCTCTATTAATGATAAGTCCACAGATAGCTTCACTTTTCCAGTCACAATTGTAAAAGGAATCATTGCCTTTTATTCTGGAAAATAATGCAACAACTTACAGAAGTTAATATTGCATTGTGGATTTTATTGTTGTACTTGAAATTTCACAGTAAATATTAAAGCTTAATTTAATATAAATTTAAATGTTACTGACAAGAATTATTTCCAAGTTTCCCTTTCTCACAGAAAGTAACACTCTAATTATTTGGGTTATTTTGTGTTTGATTTTGCTTTTTCCTGAAGTCAGTCTATCCTTCCTAATTATGAATATATTTTCAATGTCTTTTTGTTCACCTTTTATGCTCCTCTGTTATTGTTAAATCTCTGCTCTAATGTATATGTTTAATGCTTTAGGGTGTATATGCCTTATTTAAATAAAAAAATATACTGGAAAGATATTGGAGACATGGAATTGATGATACTTCCCATCCACCATCTCTTTTGCTGTATTGATTAATTAAGATGCAGAGATGCTGCTCATATTGCAGTTTATACTACGTTCTCCTGTGTTGGTACATAGTGGACCATTTTGTGTAATATTCTCTCTGTTGCTATAGAAAAATGTCCTGTTTCTTTTGCAGGAGCAAATATTATCTCTAAACCACATCTCATCATGAAGTAAGAAGGCGCTCGTTTAATGAATAGCACTAAGTACAAAAACAATAATCCAGTTTCCATCTTTGTAGAGAGAAGATGAATATACATAGAGTGGTGGCAACTTTAGGAGCTGGACATTTTAACCAGGACAACACAGAGCACAAGTTGCAACACAGATCTTTAAAGTTCATATTTCTTCATTGGCAGTTATGTATTTCAGCTCTGGAAGATACTTTCATTATACTTGAAAACTCAACCCCTCTGCTACTAATAATAAAAGCTATCACTGAACTTGAATCTATCTAATTTAACTATCCTGCAACCAACCAGATCCTTAATATTCATGACTCAAAATTTATAAAAGATGCATTTATTAAAATATTTATTTTTGTATGTCTACTTTGTGAGATCACGTGTAGTACTGTGTGGAATGGAAAGGGAAATTATTGGTGAAATGTTGTCCCTCTTTGGCCTATCATTCAAATTTTTATTTTTGTATCCCTTACTTCATGTAAGGAACTATATCACTTTTTCTGTCTTTGAGTTAAAAGAATTTTCCTACATGGAAAGTACTAAATGAACCCTTAAAAGTCCTGAATATTAACAGTTAAAAAAAACACAATGCCTCTTCAACATCAGCCTTTTTTATCTGCTCTGACAGATGGTACACATTTCTGTTTGGATCAGAAAAAAAATGTCATGTTCAGAAACATTTCCATGTAACTTTTATTTATGATATTTGAACCTGATCAAAAGATTTGTACCAAAAAAGTATTACTCCAAACAGTTCATTACCCCAACCTTGCTAATTCAAAGAAGTAATTTTTTTTTTTTTTTGTCAAACAGAAGTGTCAATGAAGAGGCTAATAAGAGATAAATTCCTTCCTTTTAGTGAAATCGTTTAAGATTATCAGGTATTGAATGCTGTGGGTCAGCTGTGAAGATGCTAAATTGCAGCCCAAAAACACACACAGCATTCTGCTGTTTTTTTGTTGTATGCTAGACTGCAAACATCTGACAGGATGGCAAACTAAGTATGTTCAAAGAAACCAGAAGGAATATCTCCAAAAACTGGCGTGCACATTAACCCAAAACAGCTGGTTGTCCAAATGATTGCTAATTCAGTTTTCATTATCACTCTCTTATTTTGTTTACTGAAACATTCTTTAGAATGTTTTTATAGAACCACAGGGGACATGCTAGAGTTATATATTGGGGAAAATTCTATTACCATACCCAGTCCACTCTATTATACTGTTCCCTCCAGGAAAACAACAAAGTATATTGCTGGTTTATAATTTTCTTCTCTTTTGTCACAGGAATTAGGTGCTTACTGAAGAAAGACGATTAAATTGTAAGTTTTGTATTTTTTTATAAAAACCTGTCTCAATCCTGATGGTGACAAATGTTTTGCTATCCTGGAGGAAGGAAATCAGTGTGAAAGTATTATCATGCAGTTTTTTGATTACCTAAATAACAAAGATGTTCTTCTTGTCATCTATACACTTTATTTTGTAAACACCAGTAAGTGACATAGTTGAATAAAAACAGAATGTCACTTGCCTGTCAGATAAGATGGAAATGTAAATGTGGCATGGGGGAATGCAGGAGGCTTTGTTGCACCCACTTTAATGTTTTTGTGCTAATGCAAACACCAGTGACAAACACTTGAAGCTAAATAGACTTACCACAAAGCCATGCATAGGACTGTTTTTGGACAAGATACCACCTCTAGAATAACAGGAGATTGTTCTTCCTGCAAGTACTTTGTTCATACCGCCTGTATTTTTCACCATGTCTGAGGGACTTTGAAGACCTATATTCTTTGGGACATCACCCTCACTGTGAGTAATACTCAGCTAAGAAACTTATGCTGAATCAACTCAGATTTCTTTCTTCTGCTTTCCAGAAGAACAACTAGATAGGTCTACAGAGTGAATATTTTTTTGAAAGCCATTTTTTCTCAGAAAAAGGAACAATGGAATAATGAAATGAAAAAAAAAAAAAAAAAAGCTCAGGTAATGATGCTACTTCCAAATCAGTAAAATATATAACTACATGCTTGATATCATCCCTAATCAGAAATTTATCCTTACCTATATGCTTCCCCTGAAAAAAAATGTGTGGTTCTGTCTAATCATTCATCTGTTTATTCTTAGTTAAGGATCAATCACTGAACCGGCACTTCAGGAACAGACAGAAATAATTACATGGAGAAAAAAATAGGACTTCAAAGAGAGAAACTATTCAAACATCTCTGCATAATATTGGTGCAGAACATTACTGAGAAAATTCCTTGTGCTGGCCAAGATTCATTTCAGCATGACAAGCAATAAACTCTGTATAATATTTGAGTTTTAACCTCCTGTTAAAGGCCCCCTCTAATTACCTAGATATGTCAGGTGGTAAGTCTTGCCACTCAGAATAAATCTAACATCAACAGATTCCTCCTCCTAATTTTTATTTTAATAAGTAAGCCATACAGCAGCTGTGAAGTTACTGATAATGAATGTTAGGAAATAGGATTACTCAAGTGAGTTAAATCCTTCTGCCTTTTCATTATCTGCTATATAATACTTGAAAGTCACATCCTGAATAGACAGAGAAAAAGTAACTGGAACCTACATATTTGATCCTTATGCCTCTAGCTCAGTCACTAAACAAGGCTCAGGCCATGAGAAAACCTGGTATGACCACAGTATCTACATGTGCTTATGTGCATTGTTTTGCTCAAAAACTCTCCAGCAGGTTGTGGGTGTTTGGATATTTGCATGTTTGTGTATGTAAGATTACTTTATGAAGAGTAGGCTGATCTTATTTTGACATGACGTGGGCTAATTTTTAGCATCAAGTCACAAATAGTTTGGCACCTAAAGCTCCAGGAGGCATTTATGCTTACAGTCCCTCAGAGATCTTGAGTTACCATGGGGCTAATTTATACCCTTCCTTAACTGCCAAACTGCCTTGCCTGTTCCTCTAGCAGGAGGATATGCTGCTATTGGCCTTTTCTTCCCAAGCCTGTGTGATAATGGCACTGGACTAGATCCATTATAACTTCAAGTTTGACTACCTGGACAAATAAATTTATCAGGTAAATTCTTCCCAATAAAACCAGTAACCTTTATTTCTGTGTTAAATTCAGCTGGATTAAGTTATCCTTTTATCAACAAAGAGATCACAGAAATATGACATGAAGTATGCATTCATAATGGCAACTAAAAGTAGATCAGACATGCAGCAAATCACATTGGATTCAATTTCATAGCAATGCCTGTGTTAGTTATGTATTTATTATAAGGAATGCAGCTCAGTCTGAGACATTCCTGCCTCAATAAAGTGGTCTTTGTCATAGAATCGTATCTTGATTAAAAACTCGTAGAAAAGACAGCACATAATAAATAGCTTAAAACCACCTTAAAGGCTGGTTAAACCTAGTATTTTTAAGTGTATAAGGATCTGTAAGTGGAGCTGTTTTGACTGGGATTCCACACATAGAAATTATTATGAAGTGTCTAATTAGACCATGTTATGAACTCTATGCTAGACTTACTTAGGTCTGGAATTGCAACAGATAAGGAGGACAAGTGATCAGTTACCTGAGTCACTCTGAAACCAAATGGTCACAACCTACCAAAATGTATTTTAACACACTTCATTATGGGCAGTAGCAAAGGAAACAAGTAACTATATCTATACCTACAGAAGGGAACACTACCTCAGAATGTAATAATTCAGAAAACTACTTGAAATCATCAGAGAACCTCTTTAATGTGAAATTTTAATCTCATACTGCAGCAAAAGGCCATTGTCCATGTGAGAGAAGACTGTCAAGTTAAAGTAAAGAAATAAAATTTTGACTTAGTATACAAAAAACAGACTTCTGCCAGGATGTGTATACTGCCAGTGTCTACATCCAGACAAACATGAAAATACTGAAGATAGTTCAAAGAATGGACATAAAAGGGCTCTAGGAATCAGAAAGAGTCTTATTATCTGAGGCTTAAATAATTCAATCAATTTAGCACATCTGCAGAGAAGGTTAAAGGTGATTTAATCAGAGTACAGCTCCTCATTCAAGTAAAAGAGATCTGATAGTGGGAGTGCTGAGAATTTCAGATAAAGATGTAAGACTCTCCAACACTTCAAAGATGAACTTGGATGAATTGAAGCTTGGGAAATTAATTTTAAAGCACTAAGAGTAATTTATGTAAGAATAGATGTCATAGATACACCAGCATATGGACTTTTTGAAGGGCAGTCTAAATGTTGCATTTAAATAACTGTTACATTTAAATACAGCTTCTAGAAAAACTGAAAAAGAGAAAAGGCTCATGACTGTTTTTCCCTTTCTGGGTTTCAAATTTCAGACACTTAATTACTAATTCAGGAAAGGGAAGGGAGTTTGTTTTGTAAGAGGCATAAACCAGAAAATGCAGCACTTTGGAAACTAACTTGATTTCCAGTGCTGCTGTGGCTTGTGACTGACTGGCAGAGGCTTGTCTTTAAGAAGATAAGTTTACCTGTTGCTGAAAAATTTACCCTCTGTATGGATTGTTGTGCAGAAGAGTGTATGAAATCTTCCTTTGACCATTCTATCAGTCATACCTGCTCTTTTATGTTCCTCCATTCAGTTTTGTTGAAATTTGCAAAAGTTTTAATTCATTATTTTTGATGTTTAGGCCATAGTAAAAGGGATGGCAGGACAAAGAACTGGAACAAAATAATTTCATTTTTTTTAGAGATGAGGTGACAGCAACCTAGGAAAAGTTCTTGGCTTTCCCGCTCCTTTCTCAAACCAAGAGTAGTAGAAACTCTCTGAAGTCTTTTAGTGACTTTGCTGCTGATTTAACTTCTGAAATGTGAGAGTAATGTGAAACTTTATAAAAGGCTAAGATAGAATATTGCCACCTTTCTCTTTGTTCATAATAGTTGACATATTCTCTGAGCAAACAAACCTCCCTTAAGGGGAATAATTTTCCCTTTCTCCAAACCACATTTATCAAAGTCTTTATTTTTATGTCTTCAATCTGTGGGTCCTTTAGTCACATAGCAAAATGACAGATTTGAAGCTTACAATATATTTGTCCCATTTTAATGCTGTGCTGACTGAATATTTCAGCAGTGTCATCTCCAGTAAGTTGAATAATTATTTAAGAATTACTTACCCTATTTTGTTATGTGAAACCCAAATAACTGCTAAATATCTGCAACTGATACTAGTGAGAAAAGTAAATTTGCAGATACGTTGCTAATGAGACTAATTATTGCTGGTGAAAATTGCCTTTTAGAGGAACTGAGGATTATCTAAATAATCTTGCTGTTAATTTCTACTCATTCAAATTGTACCCAACACCAACAGTTAGCTAGAGATTAAAGTTGAGTTTTCTGTGCAAGAGCAGACACCTCACCTGATGAATGCTGAAGGTATGACCATTTTGGTTTGGAAAATCTTCCAAAATATAGTTAATTAGCATTGCATCCATTGGGATAATGTTTCTTTCTGTCATATTTCTTGCTTGCACTACTCTAACTGCAAACCCCAACTGAACATTTCTGCCTTTTAGCATATGGCTGCTTGCCAACTGTTTGCTTCAGCCATTTACTGTTAATGTTTTACATGGAATGGCTAGTCATGTGAGTCTCATGGCATTGTCCCTGCTTCCTAACTCAACAAGTTATCCAGAAGAAGGTTGTACTATGGAAAGCAAAGATTTTTCAGTCTATATTAATGTGTTCTCCTACTGCTCTCAAATATTCAACAGGTTGATGCAAATTGTTGAAAGACAAATACATGCATGTTGCAAGACATGTGGATAGACATAGACTAGTCAAGAAAAAAAAGACATCTAATTGAGTAAAAATAAGAGCAAATTTAGTCTCTAAACTAAGACTCTGATTTCTAGCATTTTACCTAAGTTTTATATAGGTAAAAAAAATTTACCTGTATGAAGTCATAGGAAAAGAATACTAGACTCTATGCATATTTGGTTAGGATACATATTTTTATGTAATCTGAAGGAGGTAAGTGTATTCATAACTAAAACTGAATGCTGAGCAGCTAATGGAGCCTCTAGAAAAGTGAAGGAAGGAAAATAAATTTCCTCAGAGCTATGAGCTGGTCCAATATAGAGTAAGATTTTAAAATGTTTTACTACACTTTTTTGTTTTTTTGAAATTTGACTTTGTAAGATTAGGTTTTCAAAGAAAATAAAATGTATGTACCCATAATTATTATGTATCAGAATATAAAGACACATTCTTATCTCTTTGCTCCATTTCTTTTCTCCCCCTCAAAATTTGGAAAGCTACTGAACATTTACCAGATTGGTTAGAGAAGCATGTCTGTGAAATATTGAATTTCCACAGAGCCTGTACAGGGTCACAGTCATTGGTTTGACTTATCAGCTGCTGTGAAGTGAAGGGTTTTGTGGAGTTTACAGGGAGGCCAAGAGCAGAGGACAGACAGACAATCAGCGCTTCTTATTAACGGGCCAAATTACTGCATACAAAACTGGCAGAATCCCAGAAAGGAATACAGAGGATAGCTTAAAATGCTGTAATAGAAGAATATAAGAAACTTGACAGAGGACAATGTAATATCACAATTCAGATATGAAATGGATAGTCAGAGAAAGACATGCTTCATTACCGCCTCTGTTGAAAAACTTGTACAGTTTTCAAAGCCTATTTTCCCTCTGTAATACATATGACAAGATTTTATGTCAATTTTCAATGTTTTGAAAAAGAGGCATCTTTCTGGATATGTGAAGCATGGTTTAATCCTATAACTGCAATAACTTGTTAAATAGCTGGTATGATTTAGTATCAGTAAAGAAATGTTTGTATGAGACTTGTTTAAAGTGAAGTTCTAGTGAGAAAAAGAAAATATAAGAATGTGAATGCAACTTGCAGAAATTCTGACCAATGCTGAAACACTTTTCAACATTAGCCAGAGAGCCCTCCTTGGAACTACCCAAAAGCATAGTGTGTTAATAAGAAGGAATGAAATTTGAAGGGAAAGTTAACGCATTGCTAAGAAAGTTCAGTGAGAATATCTCTGCCTTTAAGATTGCATGGACATTAATCACGATAAATTTTACTTTCTCACTTGAGGCTCTGTGGAACACTCTGTAGAGGTAGAAGTGCAGGTCCCTGTTTGATGAAGGTATTGCTTGTAGAGTCATTTTTCTAATCAAGAAATTACTTGCTCTCTCCTATCCTACCTGCCCATACTCAAAAAAAAGAAGAGAAATAGGATCAGTTTGGATTTAAATGATGGCTGAAAAAAATGCATATTCTTTTTTCCAGCATTTGAAATATGAAAAAAAACCTAAAAATCTTGAAAAGGAATTGACCTTTGGGTAGGATGGTCTTTTCCTGCCACTACTTATTTCTTTGAACAGAAATTTTGGCCCAAAAATATTTTGTGTAATTTTTATAGCTTGTTCTCAGTTGAGATTTCATGATAGAGCACATCCTGAACTTTAGGAACTGAAATCTTTCAGAACTTTGACTTCAAGAAGGGAGAATCAGTTCATAAGAACGACATAAAATTGAGGTGTTTGTGTAAGGATGATTGCACACTTGCCCAGCACTCCAACTCTCTTTACATTAGATTGAGATTTTTTGCCTAAATGCTATCATCTAAAGGTTTGTGAGATGCCCTCATGATATCTGAGACATTTGCCTGGAACTGGAGGAAAAAAGACGGGATGAACAAAAGACCCACACCTTTATGGAAAGATGGGGCTGGACCTATGTGACTGAGTTGAGTCTACATCTCCATTTAGTGAAATGGGAACTTGGGCATTTTACCCTGTAGGGTGTGCCAACTTTAGGTAATTAAAACTGAGGCTAAATCCCATTCTGCCTGCTTGCAGCAGCAGAAGTTGCTGTGTCTCAAAAGAAAAATATGTTTTGAATTTGGCTTCACTTGAATTAAAAAAAAAAAGAAGCATGAAAAAACAGGCAAACACCAGCAAAAAAAAGTAAACTGACTACAGTTTGATTGTTTTGATTTTAATGTGACAGCCAGTAGTGCATTTTTATTAAAACTTAAAAAAGAATGGCAAAGGTTACAAGCAGTTCATAGCAATAATGCAATATCATTAACAAATTCCTTTTATATGTTTAACCGTATTAATTTAGCATCCAGTTAATAAGAACTGCAGGGTTCTCTTGAACCTGTCACTACTGATTTATTAAGTCAATTTTATATTCATCTGTTTATAGATCAAACATGCAGAAGATGGGTTCAAAAGTACTGAGCACATTTAACAAAAAAAGAAAAGAGGAGAATTGGGTATTTAACTTTTAGGTTACGCATTTTCAGCAGGAAGACAGTAATTAATTTTAAGCTACTGGTTTGATCAAGGATAAATGTTCTATGCTTCTTAAATACCTCTGAAATCAATACACCTTTATAGGGCAACAGTTCCTGAAAAAAGCTGGCATTGTCTTGGCGGTGAACTGAGGTTTCACTATGTATGTGGTTTGCAAAAGTGAAAATTTGTAGTCAGCTCTGTTGCAAACTGATTTCTGACATGCAGGTAAGAAACACCAGTGAATCAGACACTGTACCTGCTGGAATCACCCCATGAATAAAGAAACAAAAATCAGTTTAAAAGTGTTGAGTCTCCCAGTTACCACCAAGGCACTTCTGTCTCTTATGAGACTTATGCACTTCAGAGCAGCAGCTGCAAAAACTACTAAACTGCCATTTAAATATCAACAGCAAAATTTATGAAAATCCATGAAAAGATGTCTTAATTTTACAGTGATTTGCATGGTAATGAAAAATTAAGTTCTTGAACTATTTAAAATTTTTATTGCTTTGGACATATTTTCCACTGAAAATAAAAATTGAAAGAAATGAAAGAAATGAAAATTTTCAATTTTCTATTGAAAATTAAAATATTTTCGACTTTTAAAAGAGTATAAACTTTTATTTGAAATGTCATAATGTATGTTGTATGAAACTTTTGCAAGAAAAGAAATCTATTTTTTTAGAATTTCCTTATATGTTCAGTTTCTCAGTGCTGGATCTGATAGTGACTCCTAGAGGAAAAATGAACTTGCAGCTAAAAAGAACCCACCTCTCCAGCAGAACTTGATGATGTGAACACACCACTACAGAAACATATCTGCGCACATTTTATTTATCAGTTGGCTAATATTTAATTTGTTGCTTGTGAGTAGTCTTCTTTTTCTTTGGTTTGATCATATATAATGTTCCTTGGTCAAAGTGGGACAAATAGCATCAATGAGACATCAAAGCAGGTGTTGTCATTGGGAGATTATTTTGTCTGTTTGGGATATGAATACAGTGTTCACACAAGTGATCATGTTCATGTTCATGTTCATGTTCTCCTTCATTTGCATCCGGAAGAATGTGCAAGTGAACATGTTAAAGAAGCTTAATGAGGACATTGGTTACTTTGGGTCAGAATTTATAGCTGACAGAAAAGGTAGAATAAACACTTTGGCCCTCCACTCTGAGACATGTGCTGTGCCTCGCCCTCAAATCCCTGGCCAGCTGGGCGAGTCGGGCAGAGAGAAGGAATTTCTCCTTGGTTCCCAGGGGGCTCTGAGAAGCTCCCTCGTGAGTCCAAAGACGAGCTGGTCCCACAAGCAAGGAAAGGAGGCGCTCTTCGTCTCAGGAATAATTCCGAAGTTTAATGAAAGCCTATAGAGATTCCAGGCCACATCTGTCCTCAAAGGGCATCCAGAAACAGAGAGGGATTCTTCCTGGCTGAGCATCCAGATATAGGGGGGGTGGGAAAACCCGGGTAGCCAATGGGGAAAGGACATGGGGGTGGCTCTCTGGGGCAAGGGCTCAGAGTGACCACTGGGGAAGGGGGTAGGGGAGGAGCCCCGAGCGAGGTCCCAGTCACCTGGTGACCCTGACAGGAGGCTCTGGACAAAGGGGAAGGGTCACAGGGTGATGGACACATCACCTGGGAGGAGACAGGGGGACAGGTCAGGGATTTTGGGGTTTGATGGACATACAGGTACTGATCTTCCATCCCACCTGGGATGAACCAAATGGATACAGAGAGGGGGATATGGAGGGACAAACCATTATGAGGGGATATACAGTGTAACACAACTCCACAATTATGGAAATGCAATCTTCTCAGCAATGGTTAAACAACATTTTTAAACAAATACTATTTATAAGTGAACTAATTTTAACATATTGTCTATCGTTTCATCTTTATTACTGTTTAAGTATGTTTGTATAAATATCTGGATATTATGTGAAAGTATAATAGCACATAATTAAAAATACCTTTTATAATAGGCTGAATTAAAACCAGAGAATGTGGGGACCTAGTTTAAAAAAAATCTTCTATTTATGCTTGGAAACAAGATTTGACAGAGGGTCAAACCTGGCTAGCAAAATTGGTCTTTGAGTTGTATGTTGAAAACTCAAAATACAGTTACAAATGGATGCTATTAAGGAAATAAAATCTTTAAACTAGAAAGAAAATACTACATTAATTTTAGAGTAGATACTGATATATAGCTAGACTTTGTAAAGGTAAAAGAGGGAGCAAAATTACCCTGGAGTCAGACTGTAAAAGAAATTCGAGATCAATGGTATATCATTGCCTAGTGTCTCCTTGTGACACTTTGTGTTTTTGCCAACCCACAAATACCCATCTATTCTATATCTTCTGAAAACTCCCTCTCCCAATAAATCACCACAAAGATTAACATTTAATACCTAACATTACTACTTTTTTTTTCCCCTCTTCATCCTGAATGTGAGAAAAGACAAAAAAGAAGCATCATATCTGGCTTCAACTATTCTGGACAACAATTTACAGCAGAACATGCTTGGGAGTCTGCCTTTATTTTAAAGAATAAACTGAGTCACCATGTTTCTATCTCAAATACACTTTAAATATTTCTAGAAATATTCAGATATGTTCTTGTTTAAATTTACGCCTGTGGCTTTTATCCCTCTGTTTCAGTGGGATTCATAGCTCACAGTACAGTCATATGTAGTGCAATGCTTTATTAGTGTCACAGGTTTTACAAACAAGGAAAAACACTTCAAAGAGCAACTGCTAACATCACAGAAGTATAAAAAAAAGAGTTATGTGCTCCTGCTGTTTATTTTGGTTTGCACTGCACTGTGACAGAAAATAGCACTTGGTGATTAATTTGAAAAGAATAAGACTTCCTGGAGATTTTTTTTTTTTCACCAAACGGCAAAATGTTAAAAAAAACATGGGACATGAAAATAAATACAAATGTAAAATTTAAGTTTTAAAGACACAGTGTGCAATATTGTGAAGGCATAAAAACATTTGTAAAAAGAAATCATAAGAATAAGGGTTGGTTTGCTTAAGGAAAAATTAACAGAGAATTCATGATTTCATACCAATACACTCAAATAAAGGCTCAAGTTAAACACAGAAACTGAGGAATATCCTGTTATTACACATATTACACAATCTGGTCATTGTAATATCATGAGCGACAACAGATAATAAGCTAAAACTCAATAAGGAGTAGTCACATAAGAACCTAGGTAAGATTAGGTAAAACTTTTTAAAGTAGGACTTTCACATCTGGTGTCTGAATGAAATGAGAACAGTTATTGCTTCCCAGACTTCCACATATAAAAGATGTATGAAATTTGAAAGGTTGGAAAAGCTTTTGTCATTTTTAAGGATGCTGGTAAATTCTATCAAATAATGTGTTTAACAGCTTCTGATAAGGAAGATGAAAAGTTTCAAGGTGTTTCATTATGGGCATAAGAATTTAGCAGAAAATAAACCCCCTTGCACTTCAGCTGATACTCAGAGATCGAAGGAACTGGGTGCTGCTGAGCTTAATTTCTGATTATAGCCAATTTAAGCACTGTAAATCTGGGTGAGTTCAAAATAAAAACTTGTATGAGCACAGATGCACAAACAGTGCAGTTTACCAGTCCTGTCCTCTACATACAATCATGCTCAACAAGGACTTTGCATGATCTAGATTCATGACTAGTATGGCTTATTGAAACAACAGGAAAGCATGTACACTAAGTACAGAGTGGTAATGTGTTACAATAGAAAGTATAGCAAGGGAGATTCTAATAGCTGCTTAGGCATATAAATGAATTCTGGTGCGTGCTCCAATGCCCTTGCAGGAGCAAAGCTTACCAACAGGTGATACCTTAGGGAAGACACAGCCTATTGACACATACTGAGCAGGCAGAGATGTTTTCTCTCTCCAGAGAGATTTTTCCCCACCCACCTTTTCCACCCTGACACTCCCCTTTCATACTATAAATTTTGGCCTCTCCCGAGGGAGTGGAACAATTAAAAGTTATAAATGGAGTTCTGTGACTTTGGTCATACATGCATTACACATCCATGTTCTCCTTCATTTTCATCCTGAAGAATGTGGAAGAGAACATGTTGAAGAAGCTTAATGAGTATATCAGTTACTTTGGGTCAGAATTTACAGCTGACAGAAAAGCTGGAATTAACACTTTAGCCTTCCACTACTGAGGTGGCAGTAAAGGCCTTCATCAGAGGGTCTTTGAGTTCATCTTATCTCCATAATGAATCAGATTTTCATAATAAGGCTAGTTTTTCTCAGTGAAGTGAAGGTGGCCAGAGGTCAGCTGCTATTCTGTGCCTCACTGGAATAGGACCAGGCTGCTACACCTCCACTTCACTCCAGACAACAGTCAGTTGTTAGGCCCTAATCCAGCCAGGTGCAAGATAAGGAAGAGGCACAGCTCATGCTTTTCTCAACCATTCTCATCAATATTTCACCATCTTAAAGCAACACTGTACAGTTCTGACTATTTACCACAGAGGATAACAGCACTGGTATGTGCTGACCTTGTGTCAGTGGTGGAATTCACCTTATTATTCAAGATTTGTTTGGCCTATCATACCACTTAGAGATAAGTTCCTTACATTTGAGGAGTTAATAGTTTTGGTTAATATGTCAGCAGCATCTGACCACATAGTCATAAGCAATTCTTTGAAACATGACAAAGTTCCTATAACTGTATTTCCCGGAATGCATTGTCCCTACACTGTATTTTCTAAACTGGGTAGTTTTGGTCTTGCATTAGTTGGTCTTTTTTATTTCAGTGACTGAGCATTAGTGATGGGAAATTGCTAAGATATATTTGGGCTAAAAACTAAAAAAAATTTAGTTTTAAGATGTTTCACACAAGGAATTTTCTGATTCTTTGACTGTGGGGTGTTTTTTTACATTTTGGGAAGCTGTGTCCAAACAATTTAAATTTTTATCTCAAAAATAGCTAAAACAGTTAAGAAGGGGAAGACAGAAATCTTCTCTGTTTAAGCTGTCATTCATTCATAATGATTCAGCCTGAAGAGTTTAGCATCTGTTAATGAATTTTCATAAAAGAGTATAGTTATCTACACTCAACTTCATTGCCTAACTAGTCTGGGCCATTGACTCTTGACACTGAAATGCAAAACAGTTTAGTTTCTGGTCAGGCTTTCCACTGACAAACCTAGTCATTAAGTTGTTAGTAATTACAAACTCTCAAACTCCATTTTCACTTGTGCTCTCTTCACTACCATTGTTGTGTGAACAAGTTTGAAGTGTGTGCAGTTCTTAGGTGAAATTATTTTTGTCTTTACATTTAAAAAAGTTAAATTCTAGGCCAAATTAAAAAGTGTTGGGATGTAGAACTGTATACCTAGCATGTTAATTTTGTATGAACTCGAAATTAAAGCAAAAATAGAATTAGGAGGTTTAAGTAGACAAGCAACCAACAAATGAACAGAACGAAACTGAAAAAAAAAAACCAAAACACCCCACAAGAAAAATAAACAAGAAAAATAATAAAAACTCCTGTTTGTGCTCTACTGTAGCTGAAAGTTTATTTTAATTGAAACATTATCTCTGTTCAAAATACTGGCTAATTCCCACTGTTCTCAAAATCACTACCCCAATCAAGATAAGATCTCAGTTCTCTCTCCACCCTCACATCTCTGCACAAATAAATCCCTCATATTCTGCAGGCGCAGAAGAAAAATAAGTGTCTCTTTTTTATATTTTTTTTCTTTTTCCCTCAAGAAAGAAAAATTCAGAAAGCGAGCAAAGACAAACTCAACTCTTCTGCCTTCTTAATTTGGGATAACTGAGGTATGACACTATATGGACTATTGTGTATAAAATAATGAACAGTATTAAAATGATGTTGCCTGCTCCTAACTTGATGCTGTAAGTGGCCAAGCACTCTCAGTTTAATGAACACATCTATTTGGAATGCATGCCTGTTAGCATTAGGAGATCTTGATTCCTTTTTCCAAAGCATGAACCAAGATAGCACAGACAAAAGCGGTGCAGAATATCATTAGCAGAAGTGTGGACATGGATTAATAGGTGATGACTTACATGGAAGTTAATCTGCTGATTTGATAAATGACATTTGAAATCTGTCACCCATTTCTCGGGTTACCTTTAGGTTAGGTGTGTGAGGAATGACTGCTCACCTATAAGATTTTAAAGGCTTATTAAACCTTAACAAAAAATTACAGCAAAGGACTGAATAAGGAAAAATAACAGCACTGAGAACTCCCCCTGCGGCTACTAGCCACGTGGCTCATTCACAAAATGTTTGCTGCCCTTTTTATACCTTTTGATGCCGCATCGGGTAACCTTAGCCATTCCCAAAGTCTGTCAGTCAACTCTTCATCAGCATCCATGGGTGGAGACTGCTTTCTTGCAACTTGATTGGAGGTCAGGTCTTGCCATGTTGTGCCCCTTAGTAACAAGCTTGGCCTCCCTGCAAATGCCCTGACTACTAAAGCTATTGCAAGGGGAGGGGAAGGAGGACTATGGGAGACATATTTCAGTAACATCACTACTCATCTTAACATACACATAATATCTATTTCTTAGTTGTGGGAGCCAATTTTTATATTACTTATCTATAACAGGTGTAAACAGATTTTCAATTATGAAATCACAGTCATTATTTTGGAAGGCAACATGGGAGTACTCCAATACATCCACCTGATCAAAGCAGAATCAACCTTGAATTCAGATCAGACTGTGTAGGACTTCCTCTAATAATTTTTTGTAGACTCTAAGAACAACCTCCCCAGGCACTCTCTCACAATGCTTAATTATCTTCATCGAGATTTCTTCTTCTTTTTTTTTTTTAATACCCATTAGTACCTTTGTTGTTGTAATTTATGACAAGAGTCTTGTTTTCCTGCTTCAGTAGGCTTGTGGTTTCTGGTCCTCTCTTCTTAGTAACATCCCCCTATGTACTAGCAGACTGCTGTATGTATGCTGTTATGTGTCCCTGAAGCTGCCTCTGTTCATGCTAAAGAAGATTAGAATCTCAGCCTCTCTGGGTGAGTACTCCAGCTTCCAAGTAGCTTGGGGCCCTCCACTGAAATGGCACCAGTTTGTAGCTGTCTTTCTTCAATTGTGAAGCCCAAACCTGGATGCAATATTCCAGATGTAATGTCAAGTAAAATGTCAAGTAATTAGTGTCAAACCCATCTTGCTTCCAGCTCTTTTATAACTGCCTCTTTGGGTCAAACTTTTTTTACTTGTTTTCCTAAGCACTGAGATGCAAATATTGGAGGAGTTTGCTCTTTAACACATACTGTGCTGGACTCCTTAATCCTTTAGAACTGCTGTCACATGACCACACCTGACAGTTCCTTTAGAAAACTGATTTTTGTTACCATCCTGGCAAATAGAAACTGCTTTCCCATTTACCAGCCCACCTGCTGTTTTTTGGGATATCTTTATTTAAAGAATAACGTCTAAAGAATGTGACAGCCCCTTTGTGAAAGTAATTTTAAACACTTAACTGGCTTTTAAAAAGTCTTGAGCCATTAGACATTTAAATGTTGAGGTTAACTTTTTCATCATTTAAGCAATTTTTAGCTGGATATTCAAGAATGTGTATGCAACTGACACCTACCTCCTCAGGCAGTACAAGATAGTGTGGAGTTCATGACTAGCATAGCAAGATCCTCCTTCATCTTCCATATGAAAATTCAACTTCATTCATGGGCCATTTAATATCTGTGTGCAGAGATAAATAAATTTTAAACATAACTGAGCCAAAGTCTTAAGTAACAAAATTTCCTTTCCATTTCAGACAGCCTCAATCCCTTGAAACTCACATTATGCACACTTTATTCTGGTTAAAAACTGCAGCTGCAGGTCACAAATGATTAAAATAAGCCTCAGTAACTTCCAGTTCATTAGGGCAACCAAAGTACCAGAAAAATATTTGGCTTTTTCACAAGGCTTAGACACTCCTAAAATATTTTCTGGCTTTGAACTCCAGTTAGTATTACAAAACTATAAAGCAGCCCTATTAATTGTCAATTACTGGTTTTCAAATACTGAAAAATATATATATGTGTTGATACATATCTACATAGATACACAAGAACACACATTTATCTTGGTAACCCTCATTTTAATTGGACACCTGGTTAATTGGAAGACAGGTTTCCTTGTAATCCCTCATTTTCATTTGGCTCAAAACTTGAAGTAGGCTTGAAGCAGAATTATACTTTCTATCCTCAGGCATCTTACAGCACAGAATACTGTCTTGTAAAGGAGAGTAAGATGAAATTAGAAGTATAAAACCATGCAAAGTATTTTAAAAAATTGGGAAGAAGTGTGATTACATAAGAAATTCTAATATTTAAATCATAATCATTAAATCATATGGATATTCAAATGTTAGTTAAAAATATAATCGAAAGCTCTATCTGTCTGGAGTTGAAAAGACAAGGGTTTGTAAAAGCTTTTTATTCAGAAAGAGTAAAACATTTTATTTTTAAAAGTGCTTTGATATAATTGTAACATGCAGATAAGCAGAGACCAATCATTACCCTCCTAAGTAATTTTTGCAAGGAGAAGGAAACTTGCTGAGTTCCTTTCTAAATGTTAAAGCATTTTATAGCACATGTCTGCAAAATTCCCTGTCTCTCCTGACTTCAGAATTTAAACAGCTTTCTTTTATAGGTGATGCAGTCCTATATTAGAAGAAAAACCCCTCAATAATGCTGAAAATGTTTTTTTTATCTGCTGTTTTCCCATTCATAAAAATTTCATTTGACTGTAAATTACATCTAAAGATATATTTTAGACTTGCATATTTACAAAAAGACAGGATTTTTTATATTGGTGGTCTGTAATTCATTACTTCCATACTGGAACAAAACTGAGGTAAAAGTGATTATTCTCTAGGAGGATTCTTCTACTGGTCTGCATAAAGCTATATGGTGAAATATGATTGATTTTTTGAAAAAAGACAGAGAAGTTACACAAATGCCCAGGAAAATATAGATTGCTGTGATAACATCAAATGAATATAGTAGCGTGTAAATAGCTAATGAAATTAACAAAATGCCTTTTCTAATAATCATGTAATACAAAAGAATAAATAATTAACCTAATAATCAACCAATAAATCAAAAGATTTTGAGAAGTAACCCTCAAATTTGTTGGCATACACTACATCATCTTTTTTTCTTTTAGACATATAATTAATCTACAAGTGTTGTAGGAAAAAAAGATAATTTTATTAAATGTTTGCTGTATTTTGCTATGCTGCTAATCAGTGCTGATCAGTACAAATCAATTAGAAGTTTGCAACATGTAATTAAAACAGCATAAACACTTCTGAAAAAATCATAATAATGTTGGAACTTGCAGCACTATGAAACTTAAGGTGATAGAAGAAAAAATGCCTTTTCTTTCCAATCAAAGATGTTATTTTCAAATTTAGAAAAAAGCAATTACCATCAAATGATGTCAGTACACATATATAGAAATCTGAAATGTGGAGTTTGTGCCATAGAGAAATATAAAACACTGATTTCAACTCATGGTTGCCATTAAACTTTTAAAATATTAGTAGAATCTTTCAATGTGTTACTATTTTCATTCTTCTAATGAGTATAAAAGTTGCTTCTGTTGCACGTTGTGCAGCAACCCATTCATTGGACACATGGTGATGTGAGCAGCTAGGTGCATCCACAATATATTACAACCTCTTTTACCTGTAGCTTCAGAGTTTCTTGGAATTTTCTGGGATAGACCACTGTGAAGAAAGCATGGGGCTTTATTATACAGTTTAACTAGTTACAGTTTACAGTTTAATACTTTATTATGCCATTTAACTTCCTCTTTCATAATCTTATTAACTATCTTCTCATTGCTTTATTATGGTAAAAAATTGTCAGAAGTTTGCTCTCCAATTCTCTCTCTCTCTCTCAGTCTCTATTTTTTAAAAAGAATGATTATGTAGCAAAAAGACTAAAAACCCGATTTAACAGAATGTTTCTGTACAACTGAATGACAAACTACAACTTTTCTAACAACAGAGAATGTCCTGAGCTGACCCTGGCTAGAACTCAGGTGTCCACCAATGTCTCTCTCTAGCTGGACAGCAGAGATAAAATACATGGGTCAGGATACAGACAGGGAGAGATCACTCACTAATTGTATCGCCAGCAAAAAAGACCAAATGTGGGGAAATAGGTTTATTATTGATCATATATGAGTGATATCAACCCCCTCATGGTTTGATCAGCTGAAGTTCTAAGAATCAAACTTTAAATTTCTTTATAATTCTAAATGGGTAGCTACAGCTAGAGAGTTATGACAAAGCAATTGCATAGTGAACATTGGATGCTTGGCTAACTTTTACTATAAAGGAAAGGGAAGACAGTCCCAAGAAATATGGGTTCTTTGGATGATAGCCACCTGGACTGAAGTCAGAAAAACTGAGAAAAAATTCAGGAAAGGTTACTACCTTTCAGGAGTAACGATCATCAACTCATTCACCACCTATTCAGAAGGAACCCCACGCACAAAAGGAAGAACTCCTCATGCAGACTAATTAGGATGACAGATGAGAGACAAAACTAGAAAATATGAGTTTGAGTGTTAATTAATAAATCATTATCTAATGTGTAACCAATAAATTTAAAGGCATCTTTTTGTGTAAAATGCATAAAATAGTGTAAAAAAAAATTGATTTCCCTAAACTGTGAAGCGCCCTGGATTTCAGAGCACTAGCCCTGATTACAGGGTGGCTCTGGTCCCCTAATCCTAAGGAGGCTCCTTCTCTCCAGTTCCAGGCCACTCCCCACTCCCCATGTGGGCGCCCAGCTGAGGGAGCACAAAGGCTCCCAGACCCCCAGCCTGCTTACAGGAGCCACAGAGCTCAACCTTCCCCCACAGCAACAGGAACAAGACTAGACTCACTACTGAACATCTGGCAGCTGGAACATCTAGTTACCTTTTTGTCCTTGATCTCTTTAGCTATTTCATTAGAGCACTCCACAAGTAATGACCTTGTGGATTTTTTGAGCAGTGCTTTTTTCTTTCAGAATTATTTTCCCTTCTCAAATGCCCTAAAATTCCTCTAGATGAGGAATTAATTCTTCATATTTTCTGGCTTTAATTCCTCCTTCAGGAAAATTGAGGAAGAATACTAATAATACAACAAATGACAATGAAACAGTAATATTTGATTTTAAATAACAATAATACAACATCTTTCAGTAATTTAAAATGTCCAGTTTATTCAAAGCATATTTTCTTTGTGTTACAGGGTGAGGTTTCTGGCATTTTCTGTCTCCAATCCAGTTTATGGTGATCTAAATGCACTCTTCTATATGTTAATATTTCCTAAAGGATCATCAAGATTCTTATTCTGTAACCTGCTCTGCTCAAGCACATCTCCTCTGTGCTGCATCACCTCTACCCTTCCCACCTGTGGCAGTGGTTGTGTGGAAGGCAGTAGTAGCTGACTCACACACAGGCCAAATCCTACAGTTTGTAACACTCTCTGTTGGGGACTCTAATTTGATGGCAAGTGCATCATGACTGGTGGGCTATTTAAACTTGTTTTACTAATTTGATCTGAGAAATCCTAGTCTTTCTATTTTCTTTCAAAAGTTTCTGATGCTAAACTATTTCTTTAACTATAAGAGGAAAAATGTGATCTCTTTCTCTTAAGTTTTATCACACATTCAAATAGGCTTCCAAACTCCTCCAAACTGAATTTTCAATCTGCCAAAAAATAGGATACAAAAAATAAAATAAAATTGTATTAAATTTTATGGAATTAATGGGTCATCTGGCTGAATATTCAAAGCAGCAGTTTATTTCCAAGAAAAATCCAAACTGTTATGAAGAAAAAACATTTATCTCTTCTAAATACAGGAATTCAATTTTCAGTTATGGATGTCTCATATTTTCAGCAATTTTAATATAAAGTGAGGTTTTAATATAAAGTAAAGTAAGATAAATAAAGTACCCTGCAAAGTCTTTCAAGCATTTTCTATTCTAAAGTGTAACAACTTCCTCAGAACTGTCCTTGAACAACAGGAATGAGCTATGCTGAATGTCAGATGGAATAAAAGACTTTGTTCTTATTTTATCCAGAAGAAACCTAGGTCCATATGTTTTCATTTGAACACACTGTGAATTAACTTTTGCTCACAGCAGTAAACATGTATAGCAACCATCCTTCACAGTTCCTTTGCAACTGTAAAACATTGTAAATTGTATGCGTATTATTATTAAATTGTATATGTGAACTATATGTCCTCTTGGAAGTAAAGTGTCATGATATTTTACTGCACACTTTATGGCATGTATTCTAATACTCGTCTTATGCTACTCTATACCATGGAAAAAATACTTTACAAAAGGTTTCTGTCTTAATGTGACCTTGAACTAAAATCAGAGGAAAATTAGAACCAACACAGATAATATAAGTTAGTTAATATGTTTTTAGCAATTTACTGGACATAAAAAAAGAAAATATTTTAAAAATCTAGTACTTCTTATGTCAAACAATGTCCTAATAAATTACTTTTCTTAGAAGTTTCTTTCCAAGTTACATTCAATATTGTCTTAGATTTCCTGAAACAGTCCAGCATCCATTAGCTTTTTCCCCTACCAAGGGTTGATAGATTTCATGATTTATTATTGCAATTGTTTTTTAGCACAGACTGCTGTGCAATGACAAGCATCAGTCCACAGTGCAGTGTCAAGGTTCATATTTTTACTTTTTTAAAAACAACGTGGGGAAAGAAAATTAGGGTTGCTTTTTGTCAGCAAAATATATTTATGATTTCAACTTTATACTGCCATCTGAACCTTAGCTTGGTAAATTATTCTGCCTCTGTCTCTTTGTCTACATAAGATAAGATAAAATCTTAAATCTAGTGTTTTTGATGTTCTAATATCAATTTATCTAGGGAAAATATCCTTTAGTTTTAATATTCTCCCCCAAATTTTTAACAGGCCTAAGTCCAGTGTTCATTTAAGCTACAGTATAATTTCTTTTTTTTCTGCTGTTAAATCTGAAAATATAAATATTGTCTGTCTCTTACAAGAAAGAATCTGGATAATCCAATTTTCTAATATATCCTAGAACTGTAATCTATACTTCATTTCTATGGTGACATTTATGATAGTTTTCATCTCATTGCAGTGCATCTCATGTTAAAAAAAAAAAAAAAGAAAAAAAATCAAACCAAACAAATCACCAATTAAGATAAAGGAACAGAGCATTTATTGCCTTAATTCTATTACATACAGAAGTAAGTTAAAAAAACTTGAACACACTTCTTCAATATGACCTGGAAGACTAAACAAACAAGTCACAAGTAGGAGTAAATCTAATCTTATTTTAGAATTTATAGGATTTTTGAAAGATTTGTGTCATAGCTCTGCTGGAGCCTCCCTCCACACTTTTCCATGGCCCAAAACCCCATTTCAGCCCAGTAAGAGTCCCAGGCTGGGGGTTGACAGGTCAGATTTTCTCTTTTCTACCACCTGCCAGGTTTGGCCAAGGAGGACCTTCCTTGCTCACCCCACAGGTAGGTCCTGCCTCAAGAATTCACTGATTATTTCAGGATTATCCTTAAAGATTGGGAGCATTGAAATCTCATTAAAATTTAACTTGCACACACCAGAAGCATTTAGCATTTGTATTTCTGGTTCATATACCAAATGCAATCAAAATGGGGACTTCTGAAAGAAGCACAGTTGTAGGAGTTATATCATGAGTTAGCAGTGAGACTAAAAATGGACTGTGGAGACCTATATTTAAAAAAAAAAATTGATCTCCTGATAGTGCAACTATTTTATCATACAGGCTAATTTTAGCAGTGCCAAAGCCACCTAGGCAAGAAGATCTTGTAAGATTTCCAGGATAAAATTCCTGAGGGTAGAATTGTAGAATAGTTTAGAAAAGTCCCTGAAGTTTATTGAGTCCAACCATTAACCCAGCACTGCCAAGTCCACCACTAAACTATGTCTCCAAGTGCTACATCTTTTAAATACCTCTGGGGATGGTGACTCATCCACTTCCCTGTGCAGCCTGTGACAATATTTGACAACCCTTTTGGTGAAGAAATTTTTTCTGATATCCAATCTAGACCTCCACTGGTAAATCTGGAAGAGGTTTTCTCTTAACTATGCCTGGGAGGAGACCAACCTCTTCCATGTCACAACCTCAAGTAGTTGTAGAGTGCAATAAGGTTTCCCCTCAGCCTGCTTTTCTCCAGGCTAAACAACCCCAGCTCTGCTGGCCACTCCTCCACTTGTACTCCGGACCCCTCCCCAGCTGTGTTACACTTCTGTGGATAAACTCAAGAACCTCAACTTGTAGTAAGGGGCCCAGAGCTAAACACAGGAGCTAAGGTACATCCTGAAGTACAGAGGGACAATCACTGCCCTGGTCCTGCTGGCCACACTATTGCTGATACAGAGAATGATGTCATTGGTCTTCTTGTACACCTGGGCACAAGGATGGCTCATGTTCAGCTGTCTGCCAAACAGATCCTTTTCTGTCACACAGCTTTCCAGCCACTTTTGCCTCAGTCTGTAAATGCTGCATGTAGTTGTGACCAAAGAGCAGGACTTGGCATTTGTTAAACTTCATGCAATTGGTCTGTCCAAATTCTTATGCAGAGCCTTCCTACCCTCCAGCAGATTGACATTCCCACCCAACTTGGTGTCTTCTGCAAACTCACCAAGGCTGCACTTGATAACCTTGTGCACTTCATTGTTAAAGGTATGAAACAGAACTGGCCTCAATAAGTGAGCCCTGGGGACCATATACATAACATTATGTGGTAAAACAAGTAATGTGTTCCTCATGGCAATTGGATTAGCCAGGAGACTTCTATATGGTCCTTAGTAGATTTAGACTGTTTTCTGACATTGCTCTGAGGCTGTTTAAGGTGTAAGCAGGGTGCTGCAGGTACTGTTCTTTCAAATTAAATAAAGGACAAAAAAGTAGGATAAAGTCACTTGTCATCCTCATTTAGTCTTACACCAAGCCAGATACAAGTCTGAGAATTTGTTTATATTCCTTCTCTTAAACTCTTTTTGCCACAAAGGTGTTTTAAAAAGCATGCATCAGGAATAATAAGGAAGGATTACGCATCAGGATTATTGTGAGATTTGAAACAAATATATATTTATATGAAGTTTAACTTCTGTATCCAGTGTATTCAGAAATTAGGGAAGTGAGATGGGTAGGCAAAAATGTTTCTTTCTTCCAGTCGTCAGTCCAATTTACAGATAAAGAAAAAAAACTTTAAAAAGATCACAACTAGTACTTTCAGTACTTCACCTCACAGTTGATTAGCCTGGGCATTAGTGATAAAAGGGTTTCCCTCTTGAATATTAACATAGTTTTTGAAGCTTGCAAGTTTATTCTCTCTACATCCCTCACCATAACCTTGGTAAGAGGCAGACAAATGAAAAGTTGACAAACGCCAAATTGTTGCTGCACACCAAATGGTTGCTTTCTCTGTTCACCTTATTATGTCCCAGAAAGAGCTCTTTGGATCCACCATAAAAACTTGTGTTTTAAATAGGTGAAGACCAGAATTACTGCAGTTTTCACACTGTATTCCTGAGCAAATGGTGAAATAAGTATAAATAAGAAAATGAATAAGCCCAAACCTTAAAAGGAATCAAACAATTCAAAATTGAAACCCTGAACTGCTTTCAGAACTGGGAAGCAGTCTCTAGGTTTAATAAGGGAATTAATCAAAAAAGACTCTGAACACCTGCATGGCCATTCAAATCCAGATCCAAATGCCATGGTCAATCCTAGCTGATTATTATATACAGTGGCTGGTCAGCTCAGCATACCGCAAACTTTATGAGCTAAAATATTGTCCAGGAACATAGTTATTGCCAACCCCATTGCATGCAAATATCAAGACCATAAATATCTTTATGGCCTTTTATTTGCAGTCTATAAAACCAAAAGAGCTTTATAACACAAATGAAAATTAATTTCACAATTACCTTTCTCCTGGCTAGATTCCAAGAAAAAAAAAAAAAAAAAACCAAAACATACCCCTAACAACAAAGACAAAACAACAATCTTGTTTTCTCTCTCATATTCTGTGTTGCCTTTCTCCTTGCTTCATAGCCAAGCAGGACAAACACAAAAGACTTAGCAAACCGTTTTCTTTCCAATCCATGTTATCCATTGTTGCCATTGTCCTTTTTGGACCTCACAGCTGAGATTTCTCAGCCAACTTTGTTTTTCTTGTAACAAAATTTACCTGAAGTCTTCAGCAAACAATACTAGTAATAAATGCATGGTTTTCAGACTTCAGTTTAATCTTTTAAAATTCATAAGCTTTAAAGGCTTATTTTAGCTGTGGTGTTTTCTTTCACCTTGAAAAAGTCAGTGTATCTTCAAAATTTAATTTTCTTCATCTCCCAAATAAAAATAATAATAACTCAAAGATCCTGTTTCATTGATATTGTGTCAGGGAGCAGCAAGGGAAAGCTGCTGTTTACAGCCCTCCCCTGAGAGCAGGTGTGGCAGAGGCAATGCTTGCCCAGTCAGGTGCAGCCACAGAGCACACAGAGCAGCAGAGCACAGGCAGCCTAGGGATTTCCTGGCAGGTCTGGGGTTATATTGGGAAGTTGAATCCACGCATCTGAAGGTACAGGTCTAGGAGCACACATGCCTATGTCATAACTTATAGAAGGACTAGGATTCAAGACAACTCCTGAGCAGAGGTAGGGAGCTTGTGCCTCCTACAACCCCTTCTCACAAATGTGATACAAGACCATACAGCTGCATCATTTATTTTTCTGACTGTGTTGTTCTAAGTCCATCTTTGCCAAAATCTCTACCTTTTGTAATTGTATTCAACAGAAGTAAAAGTTCATGTATATTGAATATTTTCAGTGCCATAAGTCATTGCAAATTTTCGCTGGATGCTCTAATTATATTTGGGGAATATGAAGCTTACTTTGGAATTGTGTATCATTTGTTCTGCATTATACTGGAAAAGTTGCTGGAAAATCTGGAAAGACTGCATTGCATATCTACTACTCATTTTAACCTAACAGGTTACATTTGAAATATATACTGAATAAGCTATTAGTGTATTGACCAACTTGCATGACCAATTTTCATGCAAAGAATGTTACACTTCACTGTGATAGTTTTACCTCATACTAAAGGAATTATGTACTTATTTTTCTTTGAATTATACATGCTTACTTATTCTCTGGGGCTTTGTGTAATATTCAAAAACACCAGCAAAATTATTAAAGAAATGATTTTGAGTCTTATGGTTTAAAAATACAAGTAATAACCTTAGAAAAATAATTAACATAGTCATTAACATAGTCACTTGAATTCTTGGAAAATATGTGAAACAGGTACCTGGGCTTGTCTTAGGTAGTGATCTTAACATTTACCTTTACTGCTGGGATCAACAGCAATAATACATTTATGTAGTTATTCTTAGGCATGGTGTAAACATCCTTCACACAACTATGGCCAGAAGGTGAAGTAAATTGACCAACAAATAGGATAGAAAAAGATACAGGCAATATTTTAACATGAATCATGTCACTTTTATATGTATGAAATATGTAAAATATTATATGAAATATATATAACATGAAATTTTCCATGAATAATGGAGAAACTTCTGGGGACATTAACTGAACTTTAAAAAAAAGGGAAGAGTCACCTCTTTTTTAGATCCCTGCAACAAATCTTTTTGTCTCCAGCATACTAAGGTATTAGAAATGGCACTAAATACCTGAGATCCACGTGCCAGAGGTCACAGAAGATGGTAACCAAGGAAAAGTCTTTAAAAAAAAGGCTTAAAATAATGAAAGAAAGCAAACAAAATTTCCTTAGTATTCAATGCTATTTTTGGATACAAGGATAACACTCATAATTTTAGTCAGTTTTTACCTATAAAAGGTCTGCTTTTTAATACCTTTCCTTGACATGTTCAGTGCTTGTCTGCTCATTTGTCAGAACATAGAGTTAGATGCAGCACAGATCAGATCCAATGGAAGCACTTAGATAGTCAGGTCTTGTTTTCCGTTTTCACTGCTTGAGATGCATTTTTTAATTCCTTAGGCAAACAAAGGATCTTACTAGCTGTCAGGGAGGGTGTTAACAGAAGTAGTTCTTTATCTTCTTGGATGACAGCAGAGAAGACTGGAGGAAAATTCTTCGTGTGGGCTTGGAATCTGATGCAGACAGTATACCCCTACACTGGGTATCCAGCTGAAGAGTGACATTAATCATGTCCAGTCTTATCTTAACTCAGCAAAATCTCTGGAAAGTCTCTCATGGATGTCTGTAACTAAACCAAGATTTAATACATTGGGAACAAAATGATACGTAGAAAGATGTGAGAAAAATATCCCTTCTTGCTTCTTTTTCTTTACAATTGGCCACTGACTTTGAAATAATGTACCAGCATAAACTTTGTTATGTCTGTTGGGGAAAAGCAGAGGAGGATAAAGAATATAATCAATAAATTTAAAATGCCATATTATGTTGCTCTAAGAATGCCCTTTATGTTGATATGTTGTCAATTCCAAGCACAAAATACCCTGAAATTTGAATCAGAAGGATGCTCTATGATATTTTCTTGTTCATTGCCCAGCAATGTGGATAAATTGGTGTCTCCAAAACTAAATCATGAGATGCCTTGAGATATTCTGCACCTGTATTTCCACCAGCAACCTAGGAAGTGATAATCCCATTGGACCTTGAGTAGACTTATGCCCCACAGCTCTCACTCAATCATTTTTTTGTTATGCTATATTCAGATGCTTCTGAATTTATTTTCTAAGAGGCAGGGTCTCATTCAAGTATCGACTGACTGTCTGTTCTCATTTACTGAAATTATTTGATTAGCAATATGTCACCTACTACAATGCACTGTAGGTAATTAGAATGTCTATGGGGGAAGGTGCATGTATCTTTTATTAGTTTATTCACATAAATATGATATGAATAGTGGAAATGGACTAATGTATATCTATTTACTGATACAATATTTTCTATGTTTCTCAAGTCTCCTTATTTTTTATTCTATACAATTCCATGAATGGTAACTGCTTCCTAAGAAACCATTTCAGATTCCTCCATGAGAACACCCTTTACTGTATTGTTACATAATAAATTAGCACACTTTTGCTTTCAGAGTATGTCTTAATAGTAACATGAACCATGAAATAATAAATTTTAGTTACAAAGCATCTTATTTTTATATTAAGAGCTTGATCAAATCAGCTACTTCTATTTTAGTCCTGATTTACTCTTTTGGAGTTTACAATCTATAGTAACATTCTTATTCTGGGTCCCTCACCATACTCAAGCTCTTTCTGTATTTGACTCTCCCAGTCCAATACTGTGATTGGTAAAGTCCATTTTCATTCCACTGAAATAGGTCACCCAGGATTTAATTTGCTTTCCTTGAATGCAGATTTGTATGTTCAAACACTCCTTTGAAAAAAATGTCAAGGTGAATGACATGGAAACAGTTTAAAGTTTATTTGTGTGAAACCAACACTTAGTTGTGTAGATACTGGCATGAAATATTTTAGTTATTACAGAGATATAGCATGTTTTAGCTATCGTAGAAATGTTGACTTTTATTTTAGAATATTATTAAACAGCAGTAATATTGTTGCATTATTGAGCATGTAATTATCCAGTACAGAAACTGAAGTTGTTGCTTTATTCAGTAGCGTTCTTCATTCAGTAGCATAAGTAGATCAAATGTTGACGACTAGTACAGGCCACCAGCTGGTGAGAGGAGTTGTGGTCATGATGCTTTGCTGATCTGGGGCCCTTCTGGAGCTGCTACAGATATTGTAATGGGGAAATAAGGTGAAACGAACCTAAAACCGACATGCTTGATTTTGCATATAAGTGCAGTCAGTCGGACTTAGGCTAAGATCACTCATGTGCATAAAGTTAGGAAGACGTTGAAGTAGTTAGTAGCCTTATAGTGTACAATGTAGCATAAGGTTCATAAAGTGGGAAAATATTAACTTTGTATCAGGATAAACAGTGTTAAGTTGGTTCCTAGTGAAATTTCTAGTTGTAAAAAGCTGAAGACATGCTAAGTGTTTTGTTTTGGTTTGGTTTTATGCACTGTATCGCAAGGACACAAGTTAGATATTGTTAGGACAAAAGGTCCAATACCTTTTTGCATCTGTCCCTAGAGAGGTCATCCATTCCTAAATCAATATAAAATCTGTCTTGAAACAGATAAAGTACATTTCCTGTCATAGCATTAAACTCACAGATGGTCAAATCCACAACAGATTCTCAAATATAAAAATATTGCATATATAGTTTTAAAACCTGGTTTCCAGTATCTAGGCTAGTAATGCATGGTGTGATTCTGTTTAAGATTCTGACACATAAACTCTTGCTTCTTTTCTAGTATTTTGGGGTAAGTTAGATGACATCACAATCTAAGGGCTCCCATAACAGTCAGTGAAGAGACACACAAGTTCTGTCAGGGAACCATAGAGAAATCCTGAGTTGATTGATCACCAGATGTTTTCTTTAGGAAATCTTCCTAGCCGAAATGATTGAATAGACTAAGGAAGCAATTTGGTTGCCTAAGATAGATGTTTAATATGACATGATATATTCTTTCTGGTCTTCAGCTACATCAGAAAACCACGACTCCTTTTATTCCTGTTTCCTATCTGCCAACTTCGTGCCGGTATCTCTGGAGGCCTATATTCACAAAAACACTACTCACTATGGAAATTTAGATATTAACTCAGATGTTGACACCTACAACACAGTTAAGTTACCTAGATATAGGTAATTTGCATTATCTAATGCATCTTCAGATGTAATATAAGTTTTTTTCTACAGATAGAACAAAAGATCTGAAAATGGTCTATATTCTTCTATAGAGGGTGATTTACATTTTTCTGTATCTATATCTTATCATATCTACAGAGTAACAGTATTACACACTTGTAAAGTCCAATAAAGTTCACTCAGTCATTTCAATATTGAGACAGGGTAAGATGGTGCAGACTAGAGCACTATTCTTTCATGTATTAATCACAGAAGTCTGAATAGTATAGTAGGAGGAAGGAGAGAACACATTGTCCACACAGTTGTGATCAAGGATAAAGTATAACTGAAAGAACAGCTTTGGATTTTGGAACCTGACTAAGCATAAATATGACCAACTGAATATATGAGCTCTGCAATAACAGGACAAGACCTTCTCCACCCTTTTGTTATATCCTTAGTTTAACAGATGCCAGCTGACAGAGAGAGTCCTGTATGTCCACAATCAAATGTAATACTACATATTAGAAAATGAGATATGCCAAGAGTGATAGAATTGCTCGATATGAAAAAATAGTTAATGGGTGTATAACTAAACAGACTAAGGCACCTTAGGAAGGCAGCACGGAAGAAGAAGGAAAGATAGGTGCAAAATAATAGGACCTACAGTAGTCTTACAGTATCACCTACTCCATTCTGAAACCAGGGACACCAGCTGAAGTTGCAAGCATACAAGTTTGACCAGGTTTGTACTGATTATTCATTCATGTTGTTACACCCTAATACCTCTTTATAACAAAGTACCCTAAATCAGAATATCTGATACACTATTAAGCAGTAAATCAAATTTTCTGAAAGTCTAGGGCATAACAGAGTGTGAGGCAGTACCAAGAAATATACTTTGAGTATTTGCACATAAAACTTCACCCAGCAGAAATCTTTCACAAAAAAAAAAAAAAAAAACAAAACCAGCATTGAAGTTTGTGTTTTTACTGATTTATGATTCAGAATTCTGAAGTGTAACAAGAAGCACCATACCATCTTAGGTATGTGTATATTTACAAGTATCTAGGTAGTTGCATAGTTTGCTAATTTTACTGTGTAGGAGCTCAGCTGGTAGATTTCACACTAGATTTCAGTGATATCAAAAACCTCTTCTCAGGAAAAAGTTGCAGCCTTCTCAGGGAGTTACCTTCAAGTTACAGTACAAACTGACTGCTTCGTTACTCGTATAAGGTCAAATGAGAAACAGACACAGATGCAGAGCTGACAGTTGGTTGAGAAACAATATATTAGAAGACTAAAGTTAATTCTCTTTAGAATTCAAGGAGGATAATTTGAAGCTTTTGTAGAATACACGTAGATGAACCAATTGCAAATGACTTTAATACAGATTTTTATAATAAAAGATGATGCATATATTGTATAAAAATTAAGCTAAATATTCTTGATAATGCCAGCAATGAAGAGACAGCCTTTATCCCTATGGGGAAGTCATTGGCTCACAGAAAAATCAAAGACTTTGTTCTAAAGAAATTTTAAGAAATTATGGAGAAATAATGGGGAAATACAGACAATAGCCATATGCTAAACCATATGCCATACATAGTCCCTGGAAAATCTCAATCTTATATACCCCTAATACATGAAAAATGTAATGGATTTGAAAGATATAGAGTTTATGCATTAAAAAAAAAGATGGGGTAGGAAAGGAGAAAAATATGGTCTTCAGTGATGTTCTTATTATTGATTACTATTGAGGAAAAATTATATTTGCGGGAAATTAGTCTATTCCTAAAATATTTATATAATTTCTATCCAAAGTATTCCCTTCTGTATTATATAATTGATATATTTAATTTATACTGCCTCTTAATTAAAACATAATATCTGCTATTAGACTCTGACAACCAAAAATTACTGGCTGTGTTCAGAATTGCAACTCCAAAGCAGAATGCAGTCCACTGTTCTGATACTGCTGATGTTTAAGGTAAGAGTGATTATTATAACTGATAATGAAATTTATTCCTGATTTTTTAATAATATCAAAATATTATGGGACAAATATTTTATAACACAACAATACTCTTATTATGGCTTTAGGAGTGCATATTTGAAAAGTATTATGACTATTATATGTTTATAACTTTATGAAAACCAATTTAAAACCACTCAGGCAAAGTTCACACTCACTTATAATATTTAATTTGTAATTTTGTTGTTCCTGTCAGTGGGGCTCAGCTCCTCTCAGGTTTAAATGCCTAAGTTCTAGCCATGGGAAATAGCAATTTTTCTCCAATAGTCCTTATTATACTTGGTAGTGCATTTACTGAATTTGTACTCTTGGTCAATTGAAAATAATGTAAAAATATTTTTCAAAATCAGAAAATATTTAAACTAAAAAAATATCCTTAGTAAGTAATTTTTTTTCTTTTTCTATTTATGTTTTTTCTTCCCCAGCCTGTCCTTCTTCCTCCTCCCATCTAATGTTGTTAGGGAATAATCAATTATCTCACTTCCCAAGAGAATTCCCTTTGCTTCAGGGCCTGTAGAGGTAATTTTCTTTCCTATCACAGTTGTTCTTTTTAAAATAATTTAATATATTGTGGAGAAGAGAGGGGTTCAACATATACTACTTATGAGCCAATTGCCATAGCTACCTAGTTATCAGAGAATTATTTTTTCTTCTTTTCAGCATGAAAAAAATGAAGGTATTCTGAGTTACTTAATAGCAGCTTTTTGTTAATATTTATTTAGCAAGGGGACACACACGCTCACAGACTATTTATTTAGTAAACAAATACTAAAGTATTTAAACAACTCTGGCTGATAATTCTCATCCCAGAACATTGGTCTTTGACTTGCATGATTTTGTGGCAAAAGACAATTCAATTCAATTTCTGCCCTAACTGATGCATTATAGAGGGTCTTGACCCTGAATTTTTCTAAGAGCATGTTTCAGTCCAGTTGTTCCCACTGCATGGGAAACAGCTTGTGTTTCATTTGAGGGAGTCTTTAGGAAAAATTAGTTCTCCATGTCAGTTCATTGCAGAGCAGAAGAAAGAGATAAATATTTACAGCCTGACCATCAATGTTAATTTACAGACAAAGTATCAGTGTCTTGCAAACCTTGTAGAGGCTTTCACTAACATGCCTGAATGATGGAAGAATGTGGAAACCTCTAAAAATTCTTGTGATTCATATTCCAGAACTTAATACAGCCACATTTACAAACACAAGTAAACTGCTTATATGAGATTGAGTTTTCCTAGTTTTTTTAATTACTGATGATACTACACTTGTCCAAAAATGCTACAAGGAACAAAGAACTGGACAAGATCTCCTTGGCCAGCCCTTACATGAAGTTATATAATTTTAGTCCCCTGCATGTCTTTGTCAAAACCCACTTAAAAATCAGCTAGTTACTTCAATTAAACTTTTTGGTTGAAAGGCTATTCCATTATTTCATGCTCTGACAACCATTATTTTTCTTCTGATAATATTGTTTTGCAACAGATGAAGAGGGAATTATTAGTAAAATGCATTATCACTATGAATGAAAAGACAACAACCCTCATTTGGCTGCTGCTTTTATTATCAATTACACCAACTTCCAGCTTGTCTCACCTTAAAAGTTTCTTTTATTGTATCACTTCAAAAGGTCAGTAAACCTCTTGGATTTATTTTTTCTGAATATTTGGAAGTAAAAGCGGATAAATTGAGTAAATGAAGCTTTTTCATAGAACTGACTGGAGGGAAGGTTTGTTGCTAGCTTTGATAGTGTCTAATGCCATAGCTGATCATGAAAATTAACATTTCTGTGTTAAAGTACCAGAGAATATTTTAAGCTAAAATTTCCATGTTTTCTGGATACAAGGCTGTGAAGTTTCTTTCCCTGTGCTTAAGAAAACATGCACAAAAAACCCCAAGCTCTGTAGAATCTGAATCCAATAAAACCACAGGTCAGGAACAACCTTGAGCATGACTGAGTATCAAATCCTTTAGAATAATTTGCTTCAAGTTAAAGACTGAAAAACATGAAGAGATTTTTTTAAAATAAGTTATGTAAATTCAAGTTAAATTGTGTTAAGCCTGGACAAGTGGAAAATTCATGTGATATTAATCTTTTGAGAAGGAGTAATCTTTGACATCAATGAAAATGAGAAATTCGCTAAGGAAAATGGGAGTATATACCTCTGCTGTTAGCTTTACCAGGAAGGATGAACCTGTTTCTGCTGTTCTTTGAGGAGAGTGGTTGTGTCATATGGCAGCCCAGTGAGACAGGATTACACCAGCGTAGATAATGATGCAGCTTCTCAGGCCTGTTGTACTCAAATATTGCTGCAGAACTGTAGCAGGAAGAGACACTGTAGATGTCTGTGAACACCACTTACTATTTCTTAAAGTTTTTAAGTATAAAGAGCTGTACACTATCATTTTCATGCCATAGATGACTGGAGATTAGGTTTGCTGTATTACAGACTTGAGAAATTACAGAAATAGAAATGACAAAAATTGTTTATTTTTCAGAACAGGTATACCAGAGCTGGTGATGCAAAAAGGGAGTGCGCATTCTAACACACACTTAAAAAGCATTATATTCTTTGTCTGTAGTATTATTGTGATCTACTCTTCTTAAAATTATTAAGGCTAGAAAAGATATATGCACACATGCTGACTGGGAAGGTTAAAAAGCAAAATCTGCCTTTTATTTTTCACAATGACAATATAATATTGCCATCATTATTTTCTATTAATTTCTCTGTAAATCTATATATTTGCCTTATTCTCTTGTACATTAAGCAGGCATTTTCATTGTGCTAATGAAATGGCACTTCTTTCTCCTCAAAGATTATAATGCACATATTTTAGAATTTATTCTATTTATATAGATGCTTGGAATTTTTCTGATGAAACCACATATAATCAGACAATGCCAATTAAATCAGCCAAATTTTACAACAAATTTTACAAATTTTACAAACACTATCATCAAGGTCTAGGGGAGTTAAGTAAATGCTAAAAAACATTGTATTATTTTTCAGTTACCTGCCAAAATATTATTTGTCTAGTGCTTTTTTTTTTCTTGTCTTAGTAGCTTTTTTTTTTTAAAGTAAAGGATCATACTAGAATTCTAACTCAATATTCAGTCAAAGATGTAATTTGGTTTACCTTATTATTTTTATGTTATTTAGTTAAGATTTTCTCTTGCTGAAACTTTCATATATGTGCATCTCTACATGTAGTATTTTTTTATATCTTTTGATGGCAGCTATATTTATTAGATTCTTTCAAGTCCATTTTACCCACCTCCTATAGTCCTGAGCCAGAATATCACAATTATAAATTTGGAAGCAGATTTATTTCTATACTCCGTGTTTCCTTTTTAGTCCTTTTGTATAGTACTTAATCTATGTTCTCTTCTTTTTTCACGGTGTTGGGGATTTTGTTTTTTAAAGAATACTTCTTTGGTATGTTGCACTACACCGCTTGCAGCTGACAGACTCTTCAAGGAAGAGTGAAGAAATTATTGATTTTAATCAAAATTATTATTAGTCCAGTTAATCTAATGCTAATACTAATATGCCAAATTATACACTAATTACGGCTAATTCACACTAATAATACAGTCAATCCTACTAGTTTATTTTATTCACTCTTCCACTGTGTTGATAAAGGCAGACATCAAAATCACACAGCCAGGACACCTGACCCCAACTGACCACAGAGTTATCCCAGACCATCTGGCATCATGCTCAGCATGTAAAGTGGGGGAAGAAGAAAAAGGGGAAACCGTTTGGGAGTGACAGAATTTTTTTTTCCTAAGTCACTCTTACCTGTGATAAAGCACTGCCTTCCTGGGTATGGCTGGACACTGGCCTGCCATGGGAAATAGTGAACAACCCCCTTGTCTTCTTTGCTTGTGTGCATGGCTTTTCCTTTACCTATTAAACTGTGTTTGTCTCAACCGCAAGTTTTCTCATTTTTACCCTTTTAATTGTCTTTCCTGTCCCACAGAGGACCAAGTTGCTGCATGAGGCTGAACTGCTGGCTGGGGTTAGACTGCAACAATCCATTACTTACATAAATATATCAACACTATGGTAACAGAAGGCATCACCTCACACCACTGGGCATGAGGAGATGGTTTATAGCTAAACTAAATACCTAATGGCCATCTGGTCATTCTCCAAGTGGGTTAAGGAAGTGCAGAGAAGACCTTATAGATCCTGAGACTTGCTGCTCTGGCAGACTGTGTTCTCTCACTTTCATTTGAGATTATGAGGTTGCAGATGTTTCTATAGTTTTGTGAGGTTGTTGTCTAGATCAAAGTTCCATTTTTTTTGAGCTGGGATGTCTTAGGGGAATATATTATGGTACTTAGTTCAATTAGTAATCTTTTGATTACATCAATTTTGATTTCAGGATATTATAAAATAATTTTCTCATATACTCAAATTTTTAGAACCTTCATATAAATTTGGCCACAGTCCCTGAGTAAGTAATGCAGTTCCCTGTAAAACTCACATTCAATTTTGTTTCTACTTGGATTTAATAGTAAACTCATTACCAGTTCTAAGGCTCTTAGATATTATGCTGATGGCTGCCAATTTTTGTCTTAGAGACATATTTACATAGCAGGTAGAGAGATGCCTAGGCTTATTTTGTATGCTATGGCCAAAAGCAAATTCAAGCTGACTCCTTAGTCTGTAAAAGCAATGAAAAGATCTTATGTCTTTCTTGGACATGATTAAACCCTTGAAATGCTTAAAGACTTCTCAGATAGTAGAGGAAATTTAAATAGGCCCAAGAGATGCATGGAATCAGAATAAAACTAGTACACTATGTAGGAAATTTATTGAAAAAAAAGAAAGTATTGTAAGAGTTTAGAAAACAATTTTGAAGTAAGTTCCTGAAGGAATCTAAAAGTAAAAATAAATTTCTAAGTCTGTAACACAGTACATTTCAGTTATACAAAAGATTAAAACCAAAAAAAAGTCAGAAAGTTTTATCAGAAGCCCAGCCTTCTGTGCTGAATTTGCATGAACAGGTTTTGGTCCAGGGAAGGTATAGGGGTGGTTTCTGTGAGAAGCTTGCCCAAAGATTCCCCCATCTCCAACAGAGTCAGTGCCAACCAGCTTCATGCCAGGCCCACCACTGGCCAAGCCCAAGCCCATCAGTAACAGTAGTAGTGCCTCTGGCAAAACAGACTTAAGAAGGGGAAAAATTGCTTCACAACAGCAACTGCAACTCAGAGAGGAGTGAGAATATGTGAAAGGAACAACTGTGAAGGTCAGTGAAGAAGGAGAGAGGGGAGGTGCTCCATGTGCTGGAGCAGTTTCCCCTGCAGCCCATGATGAGTTGGCAGTCCCTTTCCAGCCCATGGATAGCCACATTAGAAAAGACATCCACCTGCAGCTCCTGGAGACCTCCATTCCAAGCAGGTGACTGCCTGAAGGAGGCTGTGACCCCATTGGAACTCTGTGCTAGAGCCAGCTCTTGGCAGGATCTGTGGTGCCACAGAGGGAGGAGCCCAGGCTCCATCCATTGCAATGGCTTTGGATTTTAATGGACTCCTTTACTGCTGCAAGTTTCTGACCCTGGGGAATTGTGCTTTTTGATGAGGCTACATCTATGCTGGGGTCATCCTTGTGGCTTGTTCCCATGGGTGGAGCAATGCTGTTCTCGCTGCTGCATGACATTTGGAATCTGTATCAACCTGAAAACTGTGAAAATGGATTAAATGATAGGAGAACTGGGGATCATCCATCAATTAATGTTTTCAAGGAGCAAGGCTTCTCAGAAATAGGATTTAGGATTTATTATATCTCTCTAGACACTGATTCTCATGTGTGCCTACAGTGATAATTTTTAAGTTCTCTTTGCCCACACAAGTGGGAAATTGCATCTGTGACTAGATGAGTATTTAGGTTGGTCATGTTAAGGGATTTTAGAGATGTTTTTGTTTTGCTTCAAGTGAATTCTTTCATAGATGACTAGACTGAGGAACTTTGATATCCCTGAAGCTTGCTTATCTTTTTCTGCCTAAATTGGCTCCAAAAATTAATCTAGTTTTGCAATCCTATTTAATTTTTATGATCACAGGAGGATGCACAGTCGTAAGTGAGAAGGGTGAAGGGTGTTGCTGCCAGCAGTGTCTCCTGTAAAGAAGGTAGTCTCAAGTGTTCAGACTAAATTCATCTGTTATTGTGAACAGATTCATTTTATTTAATAAATTCTCACATTGTTTAAACTAGACATTTCTGTGAATAGGGAACATGAATATGATAACTTCATCATCTTTTTAAAGAGATGTTCCTTAAGCCTAAGGGTAGGAAGCAGAAGTAGAAGATGTAAATTAAAGGAAGAAAAAAAGAGAAGCTTTCCTATATTTAGATCATAATGAAATCTTATATGTATGAGAGTTTCTTCCTCTGGTACTTTCACTGATAGATGTTTCTAGAGATTGAATATTTCAAAAGATCAGGTTAATCAAAACAGAGAGAGTCATGGATGCCTTTAACCTTAATGCATCAATTTGACAACATTTAGCATGTCTGTCAATTACATCTATTCAGCAAAATTAAGAATATAATGTTTAAGAGAAAAATATAAGTAGTTTAAAGACCAACTTTACATGTAAAGTTCTAGGAAGCTTTGGTTTACCTGAACAGTTTGCATTTCTATGTGTTTATTAATTAATTAAGGGGAAAATTATTTGAATATATAACTTTTTTAACCTTTTGTGATAGGTCCTTTTTCGCAAATATTGTAAGGGTTAACTTTCTAGAGAACCATAGTTGCCTACCTGAATTAAAGAACTGGTTTTTCAGTACTGACCAGTGTTTTCATCTGTAATATCACCAAAAAAAGAAACTGAAAACTCTTTTCTTGCAAAAATCTGCAAATACCAGAGTTTGTGTTAAAATTTAAATTAAAATAATCTTACATGTACAGTCACTAATGGCTGGCTCAACATCTGTGTATATTTCAGTTTAAATGAGGGAGAAATGGAGAAGGTTTATTTTTCACAAGACTTTTTTGTATTCCAACATATGCATTTTTTTTATGCTCAGACAATGCTGTTTCATTTCTAGGGGATAGAAAAACTACTTATGTTCATAGGCTTTAAAATCAGACTTTCTGTTCTGCAGTTGGGACAATTTCACATTCTCCAAATCAATAGAGGTTGCATTTAAAATTAAGACTTTATATTTGATCAGTAAATTTGTTTAAAATTTGTTTTATATATATCTGGTGCTGTGATTTTTTTTTATAATTTTGGCCATGCCATTACTCAAATCAGAAGAAATGAAGGAAAAATCAGATCATTTTGCATTATTTTGAGGGAGGGTTTTGTGATAGCATCCTTATTGCAAGTGTGAGTGAGAAAAATCTGCAAGACTCTAATAAAGACAGGCCACAACATTTTAAAAACTCTTTTCTAAGTGCCTGTGTTTATATCTGGTTTCTGAGAAAAATAAGGGCTTTTTGTTTTTTGTTTTCTTTTTTGTTGTATATTAAAAAGTAACACAGTCATGGAACTAATAGCAAATTATTTTTGCACTCATACCTGAAAGACATGCTGATATTGTGAATATAGCATTATTAAGTTTCATTATGACATTACCACAACAATTAAAGTCAGCTGTGAAACACTAGTTCAAGAGTAACTCTTATTTTAAAATAATATAATTAGTCCTTGTCATGCAGAGAAATGTAACTAATGTAAATTTAATTTACATGTCCTTGCATATTTATTTTCTTTCTTTAATCTTGTAATCACCACAATAATTTTTTTCAAAAAGGTGACCTTAATAAGTAATTAACATTTTTCCTAAATTCAACCTAACAATTGTTAGTTTATTTTTATTATTTTTCCTGTAAACAAAGAAAAACTCAGTTCTAAAAAAATGCTCAAAAAGGAGAAAACCTAAAGATAATGGTTTAAAAATGCATTATTTCATTTTGAAGAGTTAATAAGAGATAATAATAAAAACATTATGATTTACATATGCAAATACAGTCACAGAGTTCGCACCAACTGTGAATCTCCTTATATTCTTATAAGGAATAATAAAAGACAGTATGAATCTCCTTATATTCTTGTTGACCAGTGGTTACTATCATGCTGTCTTCAATCTTTTTTTTAATCAGGTAGAAAACTCAGAGTCAGGTATTCATTATTTACATTAGACATGGGCAAATTTATTTTCCTTCTTCTCTATGAATTATTCACAACCATATTTCTCAAATATAGTAATTATTGAAAGATTATCTTCTATAGTGAGTGGTGAATAACACGCTCACAAAATAAGGATTGTGAATGTATTTTAAATATAAAATTACAACTCTGTTCTAATTTCTGTGGGTACAAATCCATAGGAAAAAGAATTCCTCTTGCATCAGTGAACAGGAGACAAAACAACTGAAGCAATTGGAACACACTAGGAATTCTCTGAAACACAAGTAATTTCCAGGGCCTGAGAAGCCCAGAATTGGAAGTATAAATATTTAAGTTGTTCAATTAACTATTCATTTTATTTGAATAATCTGTCATTGCTATAGAAAATTATTCTCATTGGAACACATTTCTTCCAACAACCCATTTGCTAGAATATTCACAAGAAGGCGAACATAAAGCCATCAGTACAAGTGAAAGGATTCATTTAACAGTGAATTTTCACAGGAAATTATTTGCCCAGCTGGCAGAAATAACTGTGGTAGCTAGAATAATTACTGGATATCTGAACTGCATAGTTTTAGCCAAGACTCAAAAGCTTTTCTCTAAAAAAAGGAATCATAGGGCTTGGGATATTTTAAATGAGCTTTTGATATTTCTTCAGTGGTAGTTCCATATGACATGTGCCTCCATTGCTAAACTAAAAGAAAAATCTACTGTCTGGATTTGATTCTGCTCTGAGATACATGAATTAATCAATGTAGTAGGGTATAATCACAGGTAGGCTGTAATGTTGACATCTCTACCAGGTACTGTATTTCTGTGAGAATGGATCTCTTGTTAATAAGCTGGAAGCTTTGTAAAGAAATGCAGTTCTCAGAAATTTATGCTCCAATAATATTTTGTTTCATTTGTGATGTGATACATAGTGACTATAATTTGCTACTGAGAAACCAGGTTTAACAACTTGTTTCATCATAATAATAGTCAGCACGAGTCAGATGTTATTTTGGACTTTCCAAAGTGTGGCAAAAATTTTATTTAGTATTTTTTTTCTCAAAAAATCTAGGATTTTTCTTATGATCTTTCATGCTGTGAAATTTGAATTTAACATTCTAAGGTTATTTTATCCTCCTATAATATTCCTCCCAAATTGTGAAACAATTCTAAGGTTGTTTTAAGTTGTTCAGACAGAATTAAATAATAAGACATAATTATTAAGTATTAACATGTACTCTGCAACAATCTTAGACTATTTCTTAATGCAATTAATTGTAGTGTTAGCAGCAAAAGTTTCCAAATGGGCTGGCTCAAATTACTTTAATGGAAATGTAATATGAAATTGTTTCAATATGTTAGAATAAAAATTTAGAATCATGTTATTCCATCCAGAACATTAAATTAAGAAAAATAAGGTATTCTTTTTATCTAATGCTCCTGTCTTTCAAAATGTCATTCTATAATATAGTCAATAAATATTTTACCATTTTATAGAAACTCTTTATCTACATGAAAAAATAGTTTTCAGCAGGTAATATTACTGATAGTTAGTTAATGCTTAAAAAGCAACTACTAAAAATTAAATGGAGTAATGTTATCCTGCAATTCCTGATGTCTTAGTGTAACAGATATCACTAAATTACAGATAAGTAAAGACTCAGCCACAGAATTTCCCATTACCTTGACACTTCTGCTACCACTTTCAGTGTACTCCTGTTCTCGGAGTTTTTAAATCAGGATTTCATATCTTTCAGATAATAGTCCTTAAACTGATGCTGACTCCAAAGATAGGGCATATGGCCTGTGTTACTCAAGAAAGCATAATCTAGAAAACAAAACAAGTTTTATTTAGTTATAAACTAGGAAAGTAAAATAGTTATAAACTAGGAAAGTAAAATACTTAACTATGAACCTGAAATATGTTAATGTGAAAGTCTTTGAAGATGGTGAAGTATTCCATTTTCAATCCACCAAGAGTGTGTTACCTAATGAGAGTTTCGGTATTTTACATGAAATTGACTGTGTTTAAATGTCCTGTCAAACAGTAGCCTGAATAAACCTAGTAGCTGTTTACTTTTTAACTTCTTATTCAATAAATGTTCCATCTGCCATGCCTTTGTCTCGTTTTTCATTGCATCAGTTATGTCTCTGCCTTACACCATCTCACATCAATTGGCCTACAACATTGAATGTGTGGTGATGAAGCATCTGGGCTTGATCTGAGTGATGCATCTCTTCTTATAGCTGCTGCAGAGTAAGAATGAAAGAGAGAAGGTACCATACATGTGGTAGGTATTCAAGCAAAACACACATGTAAACGTTATTTCAAATCTCAAGTTCAAATTTCAGATGTTAGCAGATAGGAGTTTGAAGCTCAAGGATGCCTTCATCACTGGTTATAGGGAGATTAACAATACTTGTTCTGTCACTGCCTTGGAAAAGCATGTGTCAATGTAGATACAGCACAACTATTTTTTCTCATATACATTATGTATGGAATGATGTCTCACTCCTAATGGTTTTCATTCTGTGGAAATTTTAGTGGATTCAATAGAAAAATTATTTCCAAGAAAACAGATATGATGTAGGAGGGCATTGGATAAAAAAACAAAAGGGAGCTGAGTCCACAAAGTGTATATTAAGGTATCATTTATCATTTTCATCGTTCTTTGTTTTACACTGTATCTGCTATGCTACAACCACATCGCTGCTCCTGCTTGTGGCCATGTACCCACATTCTAAATGGCATATCAACATTTGTTTGCATTTTCAGGCAAATATTTTGGGGTGATTAATTTGGGTGTCAAAAATCAGACTTCTGTCTTCCAGATACTATTCTGATAAGATTAACTGTGTCATTATCCACAGGTATGAGGTATTTCAATTCTAGCCCATTGCTCTGTCTTGATAATTGAGTTGTCACTCCTTTAAGCAATTTATTACAATATAGTATGCAATTCTTTTATTATACATGGAATCCTGTAACAGGCAGGGTCCCATCAGTGGTTTGCAACTTGATTATGTACATGACTGACAAAAAGAAAATAAAGTGCATGTCACTAAGAAAAATAATGGAAATTAATAGTTAGAAAACAATGATGTACAGCATTTCTAGGTACTTTTTAAAACATTTTCTCAGAATTGTATCTCCAGCTAACATAATTTACAGAGATTTGTTAATTCATATCCAAGCAGGTAATTCTACATGGTAATTGTGAAATTAATAAGTTAACATGCATTGAGTAAATAAACAGTGAGTATTAGAATATTGTAAAACACATCTATTTGTAGTAAGACCACCTTCTTTCAGATAATATTCATGAGAGAAAAAAAAAACCTGCTGAATTCAAGAATTTAAGCCTTTTTTTTTTTTTAGCAAAAATGTGGGCGAAGAAAACTTTGAGTCCAATCACTTGTCCAAATACACATTCAATTGCATTTCAAATGCAGTGTCATCTTCCTCAACTTCTTTTCTCAGTGATATTTTAGCAAAATCAGGACATTTTCTAACCCTCTTTCTGGAAGATCATTTTATAGGTACTTCTTTCAGAGGTTTTTTCTTCAGAACAGATGCATGTTCCCACTGCTACAGTCAAAATGTTAGTAGCCACCTCAACAGTAACTTCTTTACCTTCTAAGGTTATGTTCAAGTGTAATTTTGGTTGGCTGGGTAGATGAGTCAGTTGGTCACTGTAAATAATTGTTTATTCCATGAAACTTTAAAGAACTTTTGATTAGGAATTCAAAAAAATCACAGTTTAATGGATTACATCAGCTGCTATCTCAAAGGCATATTTGTGCATGTTGGGTTGTTACCTCTGTTTTCTGGCATTATCACCACACAATATATGAAAATGGGTCACATTTGTTTTTTATCACTGCAGGGGCTGGTCTCTATCCTACATAATGGTCTCCAGCAAGTGCACAGTTTTCAGTAAGAGTGAACATCAAGTATGAAGCATTAGAAACATACACTTCTTCAATGATCTGTCTCCACTACATATACTAGAAACAGCTTATTATGTTTAGAATAAATGTTTGTAATGAATACATGTACATATCCCACTGTGTATATGTGTAATATAGATAAAGACACAAAAAATCCACCTAGAATTGTGTCATTTGGATGGTCACCAGAGTCTTGAAAGGCTTTTAAATCTGCAAGTAATCACATAAAACTGTCTTAAGTAGCAAATGCATTAGAAAAGAATATGAATGCATTAAGAAAGAGTGCAGTTTGAAAAGACAGTATGAAAAGAGGTCCAAGAATTAAAACATGTTAAAACTACCATGACATCAAACAAACTAACAAATCTAGTTCCACACAGAAGAACTAAGAAGAAGACAGCTTAGTCATATTATTTGAGAGAAAAGTAAACATAATGGATGTTGCAGGAAAAGCTGAAGTAGTCAATGCTGTCTTACTTCACTCCTCCCCCCCCCAAAAAAAAAAAAAGAAAAAGAAAAACAAGGTTAATTATGACCAGACTCTAAGGAAAATTAATTTTAACATAGAGAGAGAAACAGGCAGAATGTGTAAAAAATTAGCTTTAAAAGTGTATACATAGATCAGATACATTCAAATCCACAGGCTCAGATAAAATTCTCCCCAAGGTACTTAAGGAACTAGCTAATATAATCTTGTAATCATTAGTCATTCCCTTAGACAAACTACTGAGCATGAGAAAAGTCCTAGGGTATTGAAGAAGGCCAAACACAGTATTTATTCTTAAAAGGAAGGTGAAAGAAAAATCAGAAAGCTATAGGTATAAGTCTGGTTTCAGTACACAGAAAAGGTCTAATGTTGTTCTTAAAGCAAACATTTTGTAAACTCTTAGGACATAAAAGATCTGAAAAAATAGTCAGCATCCTTATGTCAATAATGATGTAATTTTCTTCTTTGTGAGAATGTATGCTTTAGTGGACAATGGGAAATACTTTATGACTTATTGCATTTCTTACGAATAGATTATATAGATATTCTCATAAGAACATGAGGAAAATACAGTTCAAATTAAAAGAAAATATTTTTCTGAAGAAAAAGAAAAAACAAAGCAGGGCTTTTTCTCAATTCTTTATCTAAAAGCAGAATAATACAAATGGACTCATATGGGGCTGTTTCAGTATGATTTTATACTATACCTTCACTGACTTAAATAAGAGAATATGTGCAACTCAAAAGAGGAGAAAAAAAAATCCTTGGCTAGAGGACCAGACTTCAGGACAATCTTTGCAAATTGGAGCTATAGCAAAAAATCAGCAGGAGGCAATTCAATTAAGAAAACTGCAAAGCACCATTCCCAGGAAGAAAGAAATCTGTCATCGATGCAGCATAGAGACAGCCTGGTTATAGGCTGTCATATGGGCACAAAGGTTCTCTAGGATAAAGCTAACTGAACTCAAGGCTATCATACAATTTCAGAGTGATTGTCCAAGAAGTATTCTGTGTAAAACTCAAGAAATTATTGTCCTAAGTAATGGGAAATTTTCATCTGAAATAGTATATCCAGTTTTGGGAGCAACACTGATGCAGACAGACCAGACAGAGTATAAAGCAGAAAAAGATATTTAGGAGATATTCTCTAAATTTCTTTTGTACAAATTCTAAAATAATAAAATAGGAGACTGTGTAAGAGGACCTGATAATTGTCTTTTGGATTTTTATATGTTCAAAAAACACAATCAAGTGTTTTGCAATTCTGCTAAAGCAAGGACAAAAGCATAGTCTCTTTGATTAGCAGTAAAAAGATATTTCTGGATGTCACAAAAAAACCCATCCTAATACTGTGACAACAACTCAAATTGTCAATCCAGGCAAAATTTTGGAAATTTACTTTGGCGATTTTTAGCAGACATTTAAGGGATATAAGAATGTAAGAATAGCTGAAGCAGGTTACTCCATAGTGAATGGGACAATATTTCATGCAGTCCTGGAGGAGTGGGGGTAAGTTAGTTTGTGGCAGTGGATATAAGTGCCTCCACTATAACACACACTGAACCTCCAGAAATTTTTGACTGGGAGAACAATAAACCAGGACCATTTTATTTGTGCTTAATAGTCTCGGGCTTTTTCTCTGAATTTTTCTTGTGGACCCATTTAACATTTCTAGTGTGCGTAGCGTCCAATGCAAACACTTTTCACAGCCTTATGTGAAAAACGTCCTAATGATAATTTTTAGCCATCTGTCTGGCACCTCCTTTCAATGACTATAGCTTCTCCTGAAAGAAGAAATGAAGTACATTTCCCTATTTGCTGTTCTGATGTAGCTCTCAGGCTCCTCTAACATCTTCCCTCAGTCGTATCTTTAGCTGGAAAATGAAAAGTCTTTTTGGATAAATGTTTGCTAGGACTAACCCAAGTTAGGGTGAAATTGGTCACGGGCAGAGGATTAGAGTAGATGGATGAGCAGTGCTTTTTAAGCACTGTGAAACAGAACCATTACCTATATGATTCTTCCTATTGTTGATGTTTCAGGCCTGTTCTCTTTACTGCAATCTCATAACTACAATATAAATAACCTGTTTACCAGAATGTGCTTAAGAAAACTAAGGTGTTAAGAGAAGAAAAATCATGTAAATGGCACACAAAAGCCTATATTTTAAACAAAACCATAAAATATAACTGAAAATTAAATATATTTCTTTGACAATCATCTAGTTTTCTGTTCTACAGAAAATGACCTGCTTGAAATATGAATTTATAATAAGCTGGCAAAAGATAATTTCAAAAAGTATTTTCTACAGAAATTAGGTATGTTCTAGTTTTTCCATCAATATTTTGTTTTAAAAATTATCTTAAAAAACGTTGAATTGTAAATAAACTTATATTTAATTAAAAAAAGGGTTGTTATCAAAATTAAAGAAGTCCTTTAAATTGTCCCCAAAATCTGAATGGAAACAAAGGATCAATTTTACATGTGAAAAAAAAAAAAACAAATTCAGCTTGTATTTCCTGTATATGGGTTTGCAATAGGAATTGCTATTTATCTGAGGTTGCATACTCTTAATTGCTTAACAGGATATATGACACTGGACCCTCTTTTTCTACCCCCATGTTTTTTTAATACTAAACTACAGGTTTTACAGTCAATACATACAATTATATATGTATATATTGTATACAAATATACAATATATGTATATATTGTATACAAATAGATACAAATATAAACAATTATACAATAATATATGCCATTAAAATAATGTTTCTGGAATTATATTATTGAATTTTGCACAGACTTTCAGCAATTGTGTAATGAATGTAATTTTTTTTTGTCTTAGAAAGTGTATAAAAAACTAAGATGTTCCAGTGTCTGGGTAAGCAACAAAAAAATCCTCCATTCTTCGCTTATCCTGGAAAGAATTGCTCCTAGCTCCCATAACATAGATTTGAGTGTTGTCACCATTGAGGCCCGATGGGAACGAAAGAACTCCAGTTCAGAAGGTGAGATGATGTGAACATTAACTACTTTATTTCAAATACATGGCTCTTTTATAGAAAATATCGTGCAGACTAATTTCATTGGTCTTAAAGTAAAAACATCTCACACCATTCGTGTGCAGCGAATGACACATGGTGGTAGAGCATATCTATAAACAATATGAACAACAAGAGAGATAGAGAATTATTTACATTCCTTTGCAACTCTTTCCCAGGCTCTAGCCTGGTTAGAAACTCTCCTTTCTCTCTAACTGAACTGAAAATACCCATAGACAATAATATACATCCGCTGGTCTTAAAGAAGCCCAATGCACAACATGTTTTCCTCTTGAAGAAAATAATTGTTGAGCCCCAGAGAGTCCTTCACATGCTCTCTGGGTCTTGTCATTCCAGAAAACATATGGTCATCTTCTTAGAGGCTTTTGATTGACATGGAGAGAGGCACAGAAGAAAAACCTGTTAGTGCAGTGTAATCAAAGCTGGGCTGTGGTGCTCCTCATATAAGCTTTGAAGCTTTATGAGTGTCTATGAGCAAAGTTTACTTAGAATGACAAAGATAATGTGTTTTGGTTATCACAGAACATATCAAGGAGGTTAAGGCAACACTGGAGATCGAGCAGTTCATATTTCCACACAAAACCAGAAAAAAATAAAAGAAATATTCCCCTATAATCAGATATTTAAATGGTAACAATCTCTGAAAAAAAAAGCTTTATTTCTTTAAAGCTTTAAAAATAAATTTTACATAATCCTTAAAAATTTCACACATCTTTCAGCTTCCAAGAAGTCGAACATCACAATTTCTCTCATTAAGTCTTCCGTAGGTGTGAAGTCTTGTTGTAATGATGCTGATGTGTCATTAATTTGTTACATTTACTGCATGGTTTATTGTGCATATATGAGAGACATCACTAGGCTTACATACTGGGGTTAAACTTTGCTTCTGAGAGTCTGAATTTGTTTTTACTAGGTCTATTCCTTTATAATTCCCCTTTAGTTGTAACTTGACAGCTTTTTCAGAAACAGACTATTAAAAAAATTACTTAAGAAGTATTCAGGGCTAAGCACTTCATACTCATTAGATTTTTAGTAACACACCTATTTGCTAGCATCAGATGGCAATAAAAGGTAATTTACATGGATCTGCAATAAGATTTTTAAAACCCTGTTAGGAAAATATGTGCAGTTATTTTAATTACTTTTATTGCTTTCATTATTTAAATTAAATATATAGATGTTTGTTTTTATTGGAAAGCTATATTCTTGCAAAGTTGGAATCTAATTTTAAACACTTTTTGTGTTTCACTAATTCTCTTTTAAGAAATTCAGTTGATTTGCCATTTATATTTTCATTTAAGAAATTTTGTTCTCATTTATTTTGTTTGAAATCTCAGCTTTGAAACAATGTAAATGAGATCAGAATGTGACCCAGTGAAAATGGTTTGCCATCAAAGGATTCACACTTCAAGCTGTGTTATGTAGCTTTCCAAAAGTGACATCTGGCCTCTTGGCAGGTTCCTCAGGCAGCTGTGCTGGTGGCTTAGAAATTGCTGATGGGCCTGCCATATGCAGTACCTGCAGTTTGGCTGCTTCAGGCTTGCTCCAATTCATTGCCCTACTGAATAAAATTTGCTTTGAATTATCTTCTATTTGAAATTATTGGCATACAATTTCTTTTTTTTTTTTCCGTAATTCAATCAAAGATATGGTCAGAAAGGAGAGTTCCAACTTCTGCTGCATTGGCTTAGCCAGTGAAAACAACTCTGTGATCTAAGAATACCACTGTGCTGCTGGCTGCTATTGAACAGATCCCCAGGGGCTGAACAGGTCTGTATAACTCACCTGTGCCCTTGATTAGGCATTCTGGGTGAATGTATAGCCTGCACAGCTCTGGAGCAGCCTAGAATCTGTTAATTTAGTTTCCTAAGATAGAATTTGTTACATGTACTCATTATTTCATGAAAGGTTAAAAATGGTGAGATGTCAATAAAGCTGACAGTATTTATAAGCACAGGTTGCATTCAGGGAATATTTGTCTGTTTGGTATGCTAATAAGACAAAAAATGGGACAAAAGTTCCAAAGACTGACAGAAGAGACCACAGAGAGAGCTTTGTGTTCTTTAGCAGGATGCTTTAATCAATTTGTTTTTCTTCTTTGTCTGCACATCTGTACAGAGAAACATCCTTTTATGGCTATATTGCTTTAGCACCTAGAGACCCATACTTCTAACAAGGTATCAGTTGTGCTAAACTCTGTACTGTCACTGAAATTACTAATAACAGCAGTGCCTGGCAGTACTCTGCTGCATGTTAAGATTCTCTCCCTCTCCTACTCCACCTTAAGTAGTAGATACCATGCCCAGATTAGCTCAGCAGAGATGCAAAGAGCAATGCACAACTGCTTTGCCAATATTGTCAATGTCAATGGTATAAATGCTGAAATAATCTTTCTAATTATTAAATTCTTGAAAGACTTTGATCGTTATTGCATATACATCAGTAAATGTATTAGACACAAAACCACAAGGAGACATCTCTTAAAAATTATTTTAAAGTCAGCATATACTCAAATACACACTTTTAATTAATATCTCTAAAGCAGAATAACTAAGCACACATTGGCCAGGAAACAGCAAAATTTGGATAACATATAGATTATAAACTCTGTTACTGAATGAGGATGACAATACAGGCCATTACAAGTGATTTGTGCATCATAATTGTTCTTGTGCATCTTGTGTGATGGATGGGGTGTGATGGGCTGACCCTGGCTGGTAGGTAAGATCCCGCTTTATCACTTGCTCACTCTCCCTAGTGGCATGGGGGAAGAAATGGAGGGATAACAGCAAGAAAACTCATGGGTTGAAAGAAAAGACAGTTTCATATGTAAATAAGAAAGAAAAAACCCCAAGAGATTGAAAGACAGTCACTCAACACCTCCGACCAACAGACTGATGCACATCCAGTGTCTGAGCAATGGCATAGCACAAATAGAAAAGTAGATAGATGCAGAAGTGGGTAAGTGCTTGAGCTCAGAAATCACTGAGTAATGAAGTCTAATCTACTCAGAGGCAGGGTACTGCAAGAGTCTATATGGAGCATGCACTGTTTAATGCCTTTTTCAATGATCTGGGGAAGATAAGAGCGTGCACATTTATCAGGTCTCGAGATGGCAAACAATTGCAGAGTGCAATTAATATGCTTGAGGGCTGGGGCGGGTATTCAGAGCTGTAGGGGTTATCCAAGAGATGCATTTTAAAATCAGAAAAGACAAATTCAAAGTCCTGCAACAAATATGGACTAATCACCCACTGCAGTACAGAATGGGGATAGACTGAATAACTGTAGAGCAGCTCTTGTGAAAAGAACCTGGGGATCCTGATGAGCAACAAACTGAAGGCAAGGACAGCAGAGAGGCTGTACAAATGGGAATACAGCTACTGGGGTGGGGAGAGGATCATACTCTTTGACTTAGAACTTGTTGAAATGCATCTAGAGCTCTATGTCCAGTTTTCTGTCCTCTGGGATGTGAAAGGCATTGATGATGGAGTGAGTTCAGTAGAGGGCTGCCAATGCAGAAGGTGCACCTGCCTGTTGAAGAGATGCTGAGGGAGCTGGGCTTGGAAAAGGGGTGACTTTGGGAGGGGTGACCTGTCAGCTGCCTTTCTAGAACCTATGGGGACGTTGGCAAGGATCAGATAATTTTTGCCAACCTCCCTATAAGAAGACAGGGGACTGAGGCATCGTAGGACGACAAGGGGCAAGGGACATAGTTTGAAACCTAAGAGGTTCTGCATGGAAAGAGAAACTGTTTCCACGTGAGGACTGTTAGGTGATGGAGTAGGCTGTCTAAACAGTTCACGCAGTCTTTGTCCTTGGAGATTGACAAGACCTGACTGGACAAACTTTGACAGATATGATAACTAACCCTGTTTTGAACTGCAAATCGCATCTGAGACTTTCTGAGACAATTTCCAGCCCGAATTGTCTGGTGAAATTGCTAATCTACAGAGATTATAACCTCAAGGAGCCACTGAAAGTTGAAGTGTAGAAATGTAGAAAGTAAAATGACCATCAAGAGCCCTGTGGATTAGAAAAAATATATCTCTTCTTTTAAGAGATATCTTCTTTCTCTCTTGTTTACCAAACCTGAGATTTTCTCTCTAAAACCCTTTCTACCCCACCTTTTAAAATTACACTAAAATTTACAATTAGAGATTGAACATGCTTTTCATGGTTTTAGGACAATCATTTCAAGAAATCACAGGTAGATCTATCTCAAGAAACTGAATTTTGCAGGGTTCTACTACATCTTAACAGAGGTATAATGAATTATATTACTTTTCAGTCCTTTATGTTCATAACTCTCCACTTCAGGGACCTTGAGACTTCATTTCTGCTCCTGAAACTGTGTGGAGGAGTAATTACCAATACAATGTTCCATTAGAAAACAGCTATGAGATTGTCCATGAAATAAACAATAAATAGAAGGGACAACATGCTGTTTTTCTGAAACTGAGTGAATGACAGAAGTTTTCTTGCAGTCTCACCACTTCAATGCACATACCAGTTATCATACTAGTCTTGTCATGAATGAAACTGTGCATCAGAGAGAAGGTTATTTTCATTCATGTACCCAAGCAAGCCATTTGTCTCCTTTTTCACTTTCTGTGTGTTCTGAGTGTTTAAAAATTTTTTTTCTACATGCTGGGTTTATACATTTTCTTTTTATTTATAATGCAGCTTTTTTCTAGTATAATACAGGAGAGGAAGAGAAGCTTCATAGACATATCACTGGTACTACATAACCTAATTGCTTATGATTACAGAGAAACTGGACCAAAGGACTCTGACAGCCCCTGGCAGCATTATGTGCTGTGTTATTGCTCACCTCAATGCTGTTTAAATGCCTAAAACATGGTCTTTTTTCCTTACTTCATAGGCAACATATAGGAGAGAATTTTCTGCTGTATAAGGTATGTGTGGGGCCTGGCTGAGATAAGAGTTCAGTTTTCCCATCGCAGCCCTCACAGTGTTGTGTTTTGTACATGCAGCTGGAAATGTTCTGTCTTCCACATCTACACACACACACCAGTATATCTGATGGTGGGCAAAATCTAGGCAGAGGACATAGCAAAGACATCTGATCCAAATTGACTGAAGAGTTATTCCATACCATACGATGCCTGCTCACCCATAAAAATCCAGAGAAAGTAGGAGGAATGGAAGCATTTTTTATTACAGTGTTTATCTGCCAGTCCCTGGCAGATATTCTGAAGTCCCATACATCCATTTAAATAATTATATAAGCCAAATATATTCATTTTAAACATATGCAAATAAATGAACATTGTGGATACACTTTATATGAATACTTTTCCTGTATGCTATATGCGCTGATTTTATGTAGCAGTTATTCAGCACATGAATATGTTATGTCTTTATTTAGTGATTTGGAAAATAGTGAGATAATATATTATTTTGAATTATTTATTAGTAATAATGGTTATGAAAAGAATTCTAATCTAAATTTGTATGCTCTTTATTAATACATAGCACATGCAAGAGATTTTTCCCCTGTATTTAATAGGCTATTGTCCATTAATAGGTAATTAAGATAATAGGTAATCAAGAAAATAGGTCTAGGTTTTGCTGGAGCTCCTTTGCATAAACTCAGTCATGTAACTGGGCATCTAGTGTAAGTAATCAAAACTTAATTTTCTGGTTACGTCTTCTGTAACCAGAGGAATGAGGAAGAAAATAGATTGCAATTTAATTTATCAGTTTTTATAAGCTTTAAGAGATATAAGAAATAAAAATTCACAAATGCTATGCTTTATATATCCCGTGTTGGTAGTTGCATAGACATGCAACTTCTGGATATGCAGCTATAAAGGCAGGACGAGAAAGTGTGTTCTATGGAAGACCCTCATGCTAACTCCATCTCTGCAGAGAAGATGGTTTGCCTCCTCAGGGGGACCATTTCCCTGGCCATTGTCTCATTGGCTATAGAGAAAGCCTTTGCAAGGCTAAATGTTAGGCTAGAATGCCCAGCTTCCACAACTCAAGCCTCATCATCAGATTTCTGCTTATTCACGGGAAACATCTGTCATCTAGGAGTCCTGCCTTAAAAGAGCTGAACTTCAGACCTCCCATACAAATGACAATTTGCCCTGCCTTTAACCTGGTGCCAGTGTAGAAGCACAACTGACTGTGTCAATGTAAAGCATAATGTACAATGGATCTACAGAACTGTTCTGTCTCTATATGACAAATTTTAGCTTGCAGCCTAATGGGAATTGGCCAGATAAATGCTTTATATCATTCAATGCATACCATTCCTGTATACTGTCTGCCACTGCAACTGCCTCAATATCTTCTCATTTACTACAATTAGATTTATATTTCCTCTCACTGTAATTGTACATCTCATTCACTTTTCCCTTTTAAGGAAAAGTAGAAATTTGATCTCTGCACTCTGAACTAGTATAGTTAAACCATGTGATACTTTTCAGATAAAAAACACTATGTTGCATCTTCATCCAGTGTGATTCAGTATAACTCTGCAAAGTGGATGATAGTCATCAGTCCTGGATGGGGAAGAGAAGTCATTTAAATAATGCTCAGATAGAATCTGATAATTATATAATAAGTCACACCCAGAGCTGAAGAGATTTTGATTCTTCAGATAAAACCTTGCCTTTCCTAGAACTATCTAAAGTGAGAAAAGTAGAAAAATATGATCCAGAAACTGTAAACTTTTAATTCTTGGAGTGCATGGATGTGGCAAGCCTGTTTTTCTAAATGTCTCCTATTTTTATTTCTAGCACACCCATTACCTGAAGTAAATTTTAGTCAGATTGCGCATGCACACACAGTGACTTTAATTTCTGTAGTAGCTGAGTGGCGCTTTTCAGCCCAATTTCACAAAAAGAAAAATACTGCAAATTTCAAGCTCAATAGAAAGGAGATAATAAAAATGTAATGACACATCATATTAAAAAGGTTATTTCTTATTTCTTTGAATGGATGAATGGATATAGGCTCAAGTAGACAGTGATACCAGGAAAAAGATTAATTTCTGTAACTTCCAATAACTTCTGAGAAATTAATATTCCTAAATATAGAAATATGAACATCAAAGAAGAATCTTTCATTCTTTCAAGTGTGAGGGGAAAAAAAAGAAGTAAAAATAGACATTTGAGTGTCAGGAGAAAAAAAAAGAAAACTCAATTTGTTACAGTAGAAGTATCCACCTCCATGCTTCATATTAAGTGCTTTCAGAGAGGGGCAGTGCAATATTCTATTTGTAATAAGGATGTAAATTACATTAATTGAGAGATTTATAATATTTATAAAGCTTGTGCAAGAACAATCTGTTAGCTGAGCTGTGTTTGAAACACTGTTAGGGCAGCTACTTTTAGCTTTAGTACAGGAATGGCTGATACCAGTCCAAATAGATATTGTCATAATAATCCCGTCACTGAGAAATTTCAAACTCTATTCTAGCAAGAACTCGAATATTAAATTTACAATACACATGATGAAAGGAATAATTATACATTTGTGAACATGTGAAATTTTGGTAGACAACCAAGAAAAGGCAGTAACTGATCTCCACTGGGCACTTACTGCAGACAGTTCATAGACATCTATAGCAGCAAGGAATTATGTTTCAAAGCATTATGGTGAATTATTATCTTCTAACTGATTATAAGACATTGATTATGCAATGTCTGTTCCAGTTGCTACAGGAGACAGGACCCTCAAGCTGTGCAGTTTGCATATCCCTCTCAGGAACAGAAAATGTCATCTACCCCTACAATCTTACCCTAACAGCTGCATCACCAGAAAACCTTAATCTCTGAAAGGATCTTTCACTTCTTCCCCCATGTTACACTTCTTTCCCCATGTCACACTTCTTCCCTTCGCCTTTCCTTCCCACTGCCCCAAGGTGATTCTGAGTTCCAAGAGGGGGTTCTTGAAGTGGAGAAGTTGAGAGGCAGGAGACACCCAAGAGAGTTGCCAGAAACTGCTGTCTTTCCTCTGATCTTCAAATGCTCTGACTACATGCCAGGAGAGAAAACCCTCTATGGATTTCAGTCTTCAGTATGGAAAAGCATTTAAGTTCAAATCTCATGTTCTAAGCAGGTGCAATAATCATGAATTATTACTCAGAAAGAAGTAACAGCAAAACCTTCTTCCATTCCTGGCAGAGGAATGCTCTGCACCAGCTATCATCTCTAAGGCGATTGACTCCTTGCTGGTTTTCATCATAAACAGGATTTCTAATAGATGGTGCAGGCATGTCAGTCCCAGAGAAGGATTCTGCTGTTCTCCTCATTCTCAAAGCACACTGAAGATGTGTATTTTCTAGATTGTTCTTCAGAGGCACCGGTCTCCCTGCATTTACTGCAGTCAGATATATAAAAATATACTTCTATTTTTTCAATCTTTAAAATTATTTTCCACAAATTTTTTTTTAATTATAATTTTTATTAAACTAGTTTTATGGTTACTTTTCCAGAATTCCTCATCTGTCATGTTTTCTTTATTGGAACACAATTTCCATTTGTTGAAGGGTATCTTTTTGCCTCTATTCACCTTTTTTTACTTAGACATTTAATCATCTTGACTGTTTATTTTTTCCCTTTCAGTGACTTTTTCCTTTGATGATTTCTGTTTGCTAATATTACTGTTATTTTAAACAGTCTCCAGTGCTTATATGTTAGAAATTCAACTTACCCTTTCAGCTTTCTTTTCAGTATGGTCCTCATTTTTGTGTCATTTTCATTTTCTACAGTTCAAAGATATAGTAAAGGCCGTTCTCTCCTATAAGGATTTTGAGTTTGAATTCCCCTACATTAGGACTAATACCATGATTGAATCACTTTTGGTTCTTGGAAATAATCATTGTGGAAATATACTGTATTGGAGAAATGTTAAGTAAATTGTTCAAAGCCATTTAAAATAAATAAGTTTAGCGATGAGACTTTCCATATTATTTTAGACTTTATCATTCCATTCTTCCTGTTTAGAAACAGACGTTATCCTGTGCTGCATACACTGAAGAGTATGGACTTCTCTGGAAGTCATATTTTCCTCAGAGATCAATACAGCCAACTTCTAAGGAAATTACCAAGTTCTTTGAATACATTTCTGAAGGTGATAAGCCTGTTCTGTTGACTGTATAAGGACACTAGAGAGAATATGTTCTTAATTCACTTATGTAAGCTTATGTATCATGAACTCAGGGCTAAGTAGTCAGATTTTAGAGAAGAATCAAATACAGATAGTGACATCTGTCTACAGTACTTTGATAATTTTAGCCATTTTAAAGTATTATTTTGAACTTGTAACCTAGTCAAAAACCAAAAAAACAACAACCAAAAAAACAAAAAAACAACAACAACAACAAAAAAAAAGAAAATAAGCTAGGATCATATGCAAATGAGATTTCCGTACCAGTGATGTTAATAATTTTACAGTCAGATGGTCAGTGTCGCTAGTGGACTTGAAATGAATACACAGAAGCTTGTTAAGTTCAAAGGAGGAAAAGACCCAGTTTTATTCAAACACCTCTTATTTATAGAATTCCAAAGATGACTGTGGATTGGAGGATGGAATTACCACCTCTCCAACCACACTGGTCCAAAGATCAATCAATCATTTCTCTCCACCCACAGAGAAATATCTAAACTATTCTATTTATACATGAAATTATATGGGAACTCTGACTCTCAAATATACAAACATTATCAGAAGGCTAAAGAAGTTTTATGAGAACTTTAAAACTTTCAAAAGAACTATAAATAAAAACTTAGAATTTTTAAAAATCAGAGCAACAGTCAGTGTTTAGATGATACACAAGAAATTTCTGTCATTACATTTCTCATTACTATCCTTTGTTGCATTTAACAGATATTCTGTTTAAATAAAGTTCAAAATATGGCAAAAATAACATCTTCAGAATAAATTCTGTATATGGCTTGAACAGCTTTGTAAAATATTTTGCTCAGAAAAAATAGTTTATATGGAAAAATATTGAACTAGTCAGGCATAAAACATTATAAAATGTAGCAGTTGCAATGCAATGACAGAAAGAATGAAGAACCTTTGCACCTGAGGGAAGTTGCTTGTACAAGATGGTTGTACAAGCAACAGAAGACTGCTACCTTTGCTAAAGCCATTTTGAACTTTTGCAGGTTGTTTGTGCTTTGTCCTGATCAATCCAGATTGGGATAGCAGTGCACATTCAGAGGCATCAGTGGTGCTCTCAAAAACTGTTAACCCCTGGCAGGCCCTTGGGGGGAATCACAGACTGAGCAGCCACTGAGACAGCCCCAGAAAGAGCCCCCAGGTGAAGCTGTCTGCAGTTACCCCCAGTGCATGGGGAGTGAATGCTCAGAGCCAGCCAGAGATGGGAGCTTCCCTCCTGGCAAATGCACGATGCTCACCCATGGTCCTGGAATCACACAGGAGAACAGAAATGAAACACCAGTTCTTTCTCTTCAAAGTCAGATGCATCATTAGCATTGAATGTATGCATTGAATCAACTGCAAGACCTCTTGCTGCACTGCTGTGAAGTATGAATACTAATGAATTTATTGTTAATTTTTCAAATAGAGATATATGCATAATTTAGCATTAAGGTATTTGTCTCAATATTTAATATTGGTTTCTCTGTCTTTTAACATTTTCACTTTCTTACATTCTCAGAGTAAGTGGAGATCTCCAAAAAGAAAAAAAAAATTACTTAGTTGTCAGCAGTTCACATTTCATGCTTCCAGAATAGCCACTTTATAATAGAGTAATCATAGTGTAAATGTCAACAGAAAGACTGTTTAAATATTTCAAGAGGAAGGACACATTTAAAGTTGGAGGACAGGTACAAAGATGTAAAATTACACAAAGATTTACAAAGGTTCAGCAAAAAAAAAATCCACCATAGTCAAGAATAAATAGAGTGAAACATGCAACTGATTTTACTGGTTAAAAAAACTCAAAACAACAACTTAAAAACCCTTTCCCATTCAAATGAGAAAAATAAAAATTTATGTATAAACTAGTGCAAATTAAATACTAAAGCATGCCAAAATTTCTTTGAGAAGCATTTAAAAGGAAAAGCCTACACAATAAACTTTTAAGATAAAATGCACCTTTATAATAAAATTATTAAGAGATAAAATGAGATCTTAAAGAAAAGTGATCTCTATATCGTCTATTTCTTCCTTGCTTGTCTGAAGTATTTGTAAACGTCCTTACTTGTATACAGAACAATCAAACTAAGTGGAGTTTTAGCCAGGTCCATAATGGTAGTTTTTGAATCTGAGAGCTGTATTATATCAATATGGGGAAAAGGTCTCAATACAGCCTTGGAAACCTGCTCCAGAAGAAAAGCTATGTCTCTATTCCTCATTGGAATCAAGAAAATTAAAGAGAGCAGGCAAAAGCCTCTAGTATAGAGCATCACAATGGTGCTAAACTTAGTTTAAAAATAAATTTAAAACATGCTAACTATGAGAAATGGCCAGTTTGGAAGGCTGTGCATTCCAACATAAGCTTGAGTACCCAGCTAACAACAGCACCCTAATTCGGAGCAGTAACTCTGGCCATGTAACATCTTAACTTTACTGGGAGAACAGCAAATTGCATTTATAGGACAGCAGAGGCAACAGCTTATTCCTGGCTGAGGAATAAGCCTATATCATCATATTGCTGATAGATCAATCTCTGAGTCAAAAAGTGTATTTGTTTAAGAAATCTGTTTGCATGCATCAGCATAAAAACAATGTCTCTGCTCCTATAATATTCTCATTTTGACTTAGTAGATGAATGGCTCAGAGGGTTTTGAAAACTTAATCGAATGAATATTTCATACAAATTTCCTATGGTACAATAATTTTCCTTGATCATTAAAAGATCACCAAAGCAAATGCTGTTTCTACTGATGTGCAAAGCAGGTAAAATGTGCTTCTGACATGTTTTAAGAAATACTTAATGCTTTTTTCAGAACATCTCAATTATTTTTACACATATAATGCTTTTAAATCATCTAATTAAACCTAATGTTTTGCATATTGAGCTTTTTTTCTTCTAGAATGTACTTTTTATAAGAATTCTGTTCATTCAAAGGGCAGTCTATCTTTTAACATCAAAAATACTCTTTTATGTTATTAAGACACTTGAATCATAAAGTGCAAACAGAAATTAAAGCAATTCTCATTTTCATGCATCATATAGTTTTAACCTGCTAGTTTAAGTTTTAAAATATAAAAGAAGTACAAAATAAAACTTCTGGTCATGTCAGAGTGTTTGAAATGGAGTGAAATGCACAGAAAATAAAGATGCAAGTTGAAGCAAGATATAAAACAAATCCTTTAAATTAGGAAGTTGAAGAAATGAGAATGTATGCAAAATTGCTAAGCACCTTAAAAAGGAATCAAGATCTCCATTCTAGCAAACACCTGATTTCATTAGGCTGATAACATTATATAGAGGCTGAAAATAATGCAACAGCAATAGAACTGTCCCTGAATTTTTGTAACAAAAGAATTGCCTGTTAAGGCTGGAGCAGGGAGATAAGTGCATAAAGCCAAATAAGACATGGTGATAAGACAGAAGAGCAGTAAGGAGACTTTAATAGTTAAAGCCTGAGGGACAGTACAGCGCTTATTTGGAAGACTAATTATCTGAAAAGAAACACTGAGTGAGTATGCAGATGCCCCAAAGCAGGCAGTAACAAGGAATAAAACAAGAGAAGAGAGTGATGCATTGACCAGCTTTGTAAACTCAGGGTTCTCTGCAAAAGCAAGTTTCAAGAGAGTAAATTTGTTTAATGTGTATGAAATACTGCTGGACCCTGTTTCATCCTTCTTCTTGCAGCTGTTTTTCAGAGCCACATTAAAGTGTCCAGCAAAGATTTTTTTCATTGCAGTCACTGTGCAGTACTGAGCCATTTCTTGGGCAGTGCTAAGCAGCAGTTGGTATCACCACAAAGCTCTCCGTGGCAGAAGCAAGCAGCTGGGTGTTAATAGCTGCATATCAGCAGCTGATCTGTAATGAGAAGTTCCCTAGAGCACCCACTTCCCAGCACTGTAAATGCAGCAATTTGCATGTTGCTCAATTAATATGTCATCCCTTATTTATGTTTGCAGCATTTACATATTTTACATCCATGATTGATGGTGTATATACAACGGCACAATAAACACATTAGAAATACCAGATGGGTTGGTGGATGAGATTAGATTACTGTTGCTGTCATCCCCATCACAGATCAACCAGATACAGTCTAATCAAACAAGAAATTCACTTCCACTTAATTAGCATAACCTCACTGTACTATAGTTTATTGGGCGGTACTGTCCCCAGCACAATATATTAAGATGAAATGCTATGATGAAACTGTAAGTGCAGGCTTCATCTACTCTTGGAATACTTCCTAGGAAATTCAGCCAGACAACATCAGCAATTTTTTACTGTCCACAGAGTCTGTGTTAAAATCCTTTAAAATCGTGATCTGTTTCAGTGTTTGCTTCCATCAAAACAAACCCAAAGCAATCCAAAAAAACCACCAATCCAAATGGTAAGTAGGCAAACTCCAGCTTCATCTGGGACACTGGAAAATGTGAAAGCTATCCCTCAGTCCATTAGAAGGAAGATTTGAGATATTAATTTGTATAGTGTCTTTCTGGGACGGATAATGACTCAAACTTTGCACAGCTATGCTAGGTGGCATATTAAAATTTTTGAGGGGGTCCTACAAAAAAGCCAGCTATTTCAGTACCTATTATAAAATAACTGTCTTCTGCTAGTTGTCTGCTGGATGGTGAACCAGATAAAAGGAGAGCCATCGTATTCGCATGGCAGGCTGTGTATAGCAGATTTACTAAAATTATATCACATTCTAGCACTAAGGTATGCCAAAACTGGTGTTCTAATTCCTGCTAAGTGTTGTAAAAATTGGTCAGAATAGACAATATTTTGTCAGGCTATGTCATAACTTTTACCTATGCATTGTTTCTCTGTATTTCTTTTAACTCTCTGACTAATGTTATAAGCTAGGCATAGAGATTTCTTTAGTAGAGATTTATGTGGTTTCTTTAATGCTTTAATCTTTGTTTCCATGATTTCCTCTCTATTGAATCTTTCTGTTAGAAAACTGTCAACCCATCTCATTCATTTCATTCTCAATTTCCTATGATTTACTATTATTTATATATGTTTAACGAATCAGATGCATGGGAGTGAGATATCTCCTCAGAAGAGATTGAAGAGAGCTTTCATATCAAGCAGATTATTTCTGTCTCTGTGGCAACAAAAAAATTCTTCCCATTTTCTAATAATACATCTAGGTAATGTATCTGCTTCATGCTGAATGATGCTGTAAATTTTTCTCAAATACTCTAGGTAACTTTCTAATTTTACCCCTTTCCCCTTTTAACATAAATATTGATGAATCAACTTGTGTAAACTACAGACCTACCTTGAACTAAAACTGTCAAGCCAAATAAGGCCTTTTAATTCAGTATTCCTGCATTAAAAAGTATAATCAGTTCTGGGTTTTTCTGATTCTTTGTGTACTAATAGTACACTTAACTCTGCGTGTACATTTGTTTAAATATGTTGTTTAGATGTATTTCAAAACAGTCTACCTCTTCATCAGACACCTCTATATGACCTATTTTTCTTTTAGCAACTGCTGACAGTGAGAATTTGATCTTTTGAATACTGAACATGTGCCAAACTAGCAATTTAATGCTGGTAGCAGTGGGGCTCAATCGGATCATCAGCTGTAGGTTATTCAACTGATTAAGCAGGGGTTGCACCCATCTCACTTAAGAACTAATATTGAAAAAAATGTGTAGACAAAGGTATTACTACAATGTTCAGAGTGATGTGAAACCCAGTGAAATGTACAGGGAGCCATCAACAGAAAACAAGAATCATATCTTTAACATTCTGGGGAAAATATATGGTTCTTGCTATAGTTCTAGAGTACTGAAGGTGTTGAGGCGCTAATAAAAAAGAAGGAGTTTAGATTTCCTAGAGAAGATGTAGTCCTAATACATCTTCAGTATTTGTATCAGCACAGAAAGAAAGAGAGCTCTGCTGTAAACTGCTCCTGGTAACCTTTTCCACTGTGTGCACAACTGTCCCTGAGCTCAAAGAGATGGGTGTGTAACTGCTGCATGCTAAAGCTGCTACAAGTGAGCATTAAGAAATAAAAATCAGCTCCTACAAAGAAAGCACATTCCTGCTGTAGTTATAAGACAAAGGGATACTTAGATTTACTGAGTAAAAGTACTTCTTCAGCAATTCAGAGTAATATGCCTTGGCTTTGCTGAGTACACAAACCTCCTAAAGCTGCTTAGTGAAGTGATGTGACGCTGCTTAGTACTGCTGTGAGGGAAGCCACAGGGAATTAACAGTTCCACCTACACACTACATTGATGGCCCTTGCCTAATCCAGGCTACATATTTATTCCCCTAACTGGATGACAGAATATCAAAACTAGATATAATGAGTTCCGTCTTTTCTTCCTGTGAAATCCAAATACCTGAGGGTTTGAGAAAAATGAGGATGGGAACTAGAAAATGTTTTCTATTTCTCCTTAATGCATTTTCAGTCAAATTTCTACTCAAAGCAAGTAGCAATTATTGTGATAGTCGCATATTTTAGTTAAGTTAGTGGGAAAGTCTCAGTTATATTCAAAATAAATATTGACTAGGCCACATATAAAAAGTTTTGAAGACTTTCTGGAATCTCTTTCATTATAAAAAAATTTTTTTTAAATCATTTTAGTATCATCTACCACTCAAAACAATAAATTATAGTTTTCTTGTGCCTCTGCCTTTCCAAGTTAATGGTTCTTCTTTCATAACATCTTTTGTTCAATTGTGCAAATCTACCTTCTTAGATTTTCCCATGGTACTTTTAATGATAAGCACATAAGACTACTATGGTGAATATTTAAACAGATACCCTCATTTTTTCTCTCTAAAATCAGACAATAAAGAGAGGAAAACTGATGCACAGAATTTGCTGCTTCTCTTTTCTCATTCCAAAATTCAAAATATATGGGATAGCATTAGACTAGGAATTCTCTTCCTTTTATGCTCTTTTTCAGTTACATATTTCCTTCAAATGAATCTTTTTCTCTCTGCCAACTATATACATGTGTATGAAATTTTTAACAGATTTTATAATAACCTTCATTTCAATAACATAAATAAAAATATTAGTGATAAGGCAGCAGATATTACTCTACAGCTTGCTAACTCAACACACAAAAATGTAATCATAGATAAGAATCCAAACTTTATCCTATTTGCAGCAGCAGACTACATAAATACCCTCTAAATAAATAAATAACCCCTTTAACAAATATGAATAGACAAAAGAGATGTGAACTCTAAAAATGCTTTTCTACAGTTATTAGATGGTAATATATGCTTTCTAAAGATAATGTACTTATCTTCCTGTCTCCCCAAATTCTTGTTTCTTTAGCAAATCCCTCAGCTAGATAATAAAAGCCTGGCTTCAGACAAGTGACTCATATGTTTGGTTGGGAATAAAATATACTGATTATAAGAATAAGGTGATGAGAGCAATAAGTTTAATTTAATTTACATTGAACATTATAAATTGAATGTTAGAATAATACTGAAGTATAAATCTAGCAATCTCTCATAAGCTTTAGAGAGAATGGATGTGGGGGTTATACTGGGTTTTTTATACACTGTTCTGAATTGTAGAGAACATTGAATAAATGTCTTTAATTGCACTGCCAGTAAGGTGAGCAGCTAAAAGCTCCTGCCCTTATTTGTTTGTTGCACTCCAGAGAGATCAAAACCCATTTTTGAATTCTGATAATTTCTTGTAAAGAAAAGGCCTTTAAATCACTTTCAACATCACAATAATAGAACAGTTTAAGGAAATACATCAAAGCTCTTCTACTGCGCCTCATGCCCACTTCCTAGTGGTAGTGCAGAAGTCAAAAGGTGGAAAATGGGTCTGCTCAGTGTGAGCAATTGCAGTGGATCCAGGCTATGATTTTTCTGCCCTGACCCCCAGCATAAGGAAGTGATCTCAGAATATAATTACAGGAGCAGGATTAGGGTTTTAATGCCTGTAAAGCTCTTTGAAGTTAAGTGTTCACTGACTGCAATACTCATATTAAAGTACAACCAGAGATTGAAAACAGTTTGAGTGTTATTGCCCCTGGTCAAATAGTGTGATAATGCTGAGAAATTACTTTAAAATATTAGCCTGGAATTCATATCACTTCTGCTAACTTTAGTCATTTTTACTAGTAAAGCGTGGGCTTTTCCCAACTCAGTATGACAAACACTTTGCATTGTGTTTAAAATAAAGTTCTATCTGCATCCTATCATATAAAAAGTTGAGTTTTCAAATTAGAAGTCTCCCCAGTACTCTGTAAGCATATTCCTCTTATCTTTTCACATTCAAAGCTATGTCACCTACAAGTAGAAATCCATTGTTACCAGCACAAGCCCTTGGACAGCAAGCTGGTTTAAGAGTTTGCAACTACCTAAACTAGATTTTATTCCTCTCTTTTCTCCTTTTTGTTCCTTGGTCTTATTTTATGAACCTCATGCCTGTTAGTGTCCCCAGAGAGCAAATCTATTGAAAAGGGGAAAAGGGAAGGGGAGAGATGAATGTCATTGAGCCTTGTAACACTTTTCAGTTAGTTTCAGGAAGCTGATGGGACAGCATGAGTGGGACTTGGGGTGCAGGAAGGTATGGCTTGTGAAAGGAAGAGATGCAAAATCTTCCCTCTTGGTGGCAGAGTCTTAAGTTTTTTTGTCTGCTCATAGCTTTTGGTTTCCATGACCTATTTCTGTGACCTGCCAAAATCCTCTTCTGTGAATGGGAAAATTTCTAAATATCTCTTTTATAGTCAGTTATTCAGTCAGAGATTAAATCACAGTAAAAGAATGCCTATTCCTGTTTTCAGAGTATGATAGAAACAGCACAATCCCTCATAGAAACATGTAGGTATTTAGTTTCATTTTATTTCATGGCAATACAAACATTTTGAGGATCCAGAGTATGAGTCTTGGGACCAAAATAAAGAAGAATTCTTCTTTTACCATTTACTTGATTTTATTTTGGAACTTAAAACCCGTGAAGACAATGAAAAGACTAATCAACTCATCTCCTCCACTTAAGAGTCTAGACACCAGATGTCTCATGAAAGCTATATCCTTCTGTATTAAATATGAAGAAGTGTCTTCAGACTATTTTTCTCCCCCTGTCTTCAGGGAAGAAATGTTCTGTGAAAAAGCTGATTGCTTCCCAATCAACACAGATTTCCAATGCTCAGATACAAAGCCTAGTTTTTACAAAACTGAGGTTTTTGGACATGGGACATGGCTTTCCCTGTTTGTTCCTGTCTATCTCAGATTGCCTGTGTGGTGTTCAGTTGACTTCAGTATCTTCAGCATTTTCATAACATCAACTGGACTGCATAAAGAGAAAACAGATATTTTCTCAAATTTACGTAATTTACTTCAATTGTCCAAATTTCTACACACTCATTAACCACTGTAGGTTTTGCATAAGGCCCAGAAGATAAAACAAGGTTGGAGAAAACATAAGCTTGAATCTAATGATGAAAGATAAAAATGTCTTTAAGGGCTTATACATGTGCCAATAATTTCAATAACTTTTAATTTCATTTTTATTTATTTTATTTTTCAATTTTATTTGAAATATTTTACTTCCCTTGTTTTGTTTTAGAGACTATGTAAACATTTTCATCACTATGTATATAATTTCTTTCATTTGAAAAACTATATGGCATAACAACTGCTCCCATTAAGGACTCAATCATAAACTCCAAACACTATTGCATATCAATTCATACTAAACATGAATGTTCTAAAATAATCTAAATTATGTTGTTAAAGTTCTTAGCTGAAATATGGTCTACAAATTCAAGATGCTGGGCAATAGAGTAGAAGCCTGAAAACTCTCAGTGATTACAGATTGAAGTAAAACTCTAGTGTACACTAGACATTATGCAGTAAAAACAAATATAACTGAAAAGTGTTTATGCTCTAAGAGGTATTTGATAATTATCTACACATGGTTTCTTAACTCTGTGTTTCTGAAAATGTAAGTAAATACTTAAACACACTGGTAATTAAGACCAATAACTGGCATTAGTATGTTTTGATTAGTAAGGTATGATTAAAAATCTAGATTCTAAGCCTCAGTTCCTGGCTAGCTCATTGACTTTGCATGAGATGCTGCTCACTTTTGTTCAGTTTATTTAACCCTATACCAGGAGAATAATGGTTAGGTCCCAGGGCATAGTGCTTGAGAGTGTAGTTTGGGGAGTTAACTAATGGACATGTGTGTGGTGTGTTATACTCTTCAAAAGTGTACAGTATAATGTGATATATTACTATTCCACTGACAGATTACCTTGACTAATGGCTGGATGTACAGCTATGCAGAACTCTTCAAATCAATGCTTTTCAGAATAATTATGTGGCAGCAGTGATCATAAATATATATTTTTTTATCTCCATTTGTCAAAATACTTATGCATTTTCCTTTCACATGTAGATCCATCATCATGATTGAGATATTTATTACTTTTTGAGTGGCTGACTCCAATAGTCATTGGCTTATTCTGACACACAGTAGTCAAAGGCAGTATAAATGTAATTACCAGGCATTGGTAGAGCAAATACTGTGGTGTACAGCATGCAGGAACATGCATGTTACCCCCTCAACTATAGTCAAGATTATTAAGTTCAAGTAAAAAAACTAAGATACCAGAATAGATTAAACATTTTGAAGTGCCCCTGGTTTCTCTTTGCTTGGACCTGTGGTAGTTTACTAGTGTAGCATTTCACACAACAAATTCTGTTTATTTTGTGTTTTGTACAAACAAGCTTTTGATAGACCTGTTTCAAAGCCACATATTTTGGCCAATGAATGTTGCAATGCTCCAAATAAACAGAAACAATCTAAATACGCAACTTTTAAAAACTCACTATATTTGAAATATAAATAAACTGCACAGTGCAGGAGGGTGTTGTAATATACCAGAGCACCCAGAGGTGCTCTGAGGCAGGTATAAAATTTATTTATGGGCAGATTTGTTTGTGAAACAGAGACTTTGAAGTTAAACCCCTACAAATAGCTCCTTGGGACCCACAGAATGATGATGATACAGAAGATGTCCTTAATGAGGGTGTTTTGGTAGTTTCATGAGATAGAAATTTGTGTTGTTGTCAGGCTTTTGGATGACACCTACATTTGAGGTCCTATGTCTTGGCTGTAAATCAGAATGTATGATCTAGTAAGCTGTACATAGGTATTACAATATCTACGTATTGTGAGATGAAGTTGGTTGAACTTTCTCAATATGTCCCTTATAAAAACTTTAGCATGTTGATAGTCTGCTGTTTAAAGAAATGCACTTAACACTGTGCTATAATGCCTATAAGTAGAATACTAATGTTACCATTCAATAGATGCTTATAGTTTTCCATATTATGATGCTATGCTAAATGTAACTGTCCATATTCTAATCAGCTTGCCTCAATTTTCAAGGTGTCCTTTAATTAACTGATATTAAATTTCACTGACAGATGAGAAATAAAAAAGGGGCCAAAATCTCTATTATTCTTTTCCTATATAGTCACAGTTTTGAACAGGTTAGCCTGAAGTTACACTGGCCAGATCCAAAAGGGAAAATTTGGAATAAGGATAAGACTCCTGCAAAACCCAAAACACTATATTCATGCTATGGGTGTGAAAGCCTCACAGCTGCAGTGTGCCCCCAGATTCTGTTTTATTAAACCCTGAGGGGACACACAGGTGTCTTATTTACTTCCCAGTTACTACTCCACCTTCCAAAGTGGCTATTGTTTCCATCCTCTCAAGGCTGTATTGTTCAGAAATGTCCAAGATTGCCAGAAAGTGATAATATGTTTCAAAAGTAGCAGGGAAGTGAGTCAGGTTTGCTACTCACACACATTCTCTCTTTTTTGCCCATGGCATACATGTTATATTCATCACACCACCTGAAGCAGGAAGGAAAAAAGGGGCTTCCCATCTTGCCCACAAGAGCCTGGAAGAAAAGGAACAGCAGAAATTATGTCCAGTGCAGCTCAGCAAGTGACTGTCACACCAATGGGTTCACAATTAACCAAAGTATCCCAAGTAGAGTCATGGAGCAGGTTTATGCTTCAGCTCTCTGCAGGTCTACAAGTATGCAGATGCTGAGAAAAGGCCATTCAATGCTTTCAACAGGCAAGGATTGTGTTTGGTTTCATGTATTCATAATTGTTGTACCTCCAGGAGAAAGAGATAGGAAGGAAAAACAACATATAAGTTTTCCCTTAAAAATTTAAAGATCTCATTCAGGACACAAGTCAGTGTCATATATACTTGTTACTCCTTCTGTATAAATTTGGCAGTTACTTTACTTAACAGGACTTGACTGAAAAAAGAGTTAACATGAACAGAATATATCAGCAAAAAGTGAGAGGACATCCATAGATTAATATTTTCTTCTGAAAGAAACCATTTCCCTGTAACAAGGCTTTTATAGACGCCTTATCCTTGGGGCAAAGTGGAACAAAAAGTATTTTAAAACTAACAAAGAACCCCAAAGTATTTATATGTAGGAAAAATGTTTCGGCCTTATGTTTTGTCACAAAATCTATGAAATTGGCAGGGATTTTCTCACAGATTTCTGCAGTCATTTATTTGTCCATGCCTTGGATGAACAAATAACAGAATTAAACAATAGAGAGCAATCACTCCAAACAACAAGAGACAGATTTACTGTTCTAACAGTATAACATGGCTATTGTTTCTTGCAGTCATATGCTTATCTGTAACACTAGTGTGAAATATAATTAAAAGAATGCTTTGATCTGTAAAGAAAAGCAGAAAAATTGGCTTACCACTTATTCATCTACTTACTAAAAATATCAGAAAGAATGGGTTTTAGACAATTCATCACTAGAAAATTGGCTGTCAGGGAATATGACAATCTCTTTTTACAAGAACAATGTAGTTATTAAGAAGTGTAAATTGCTTCTACATCACACAATTTTACCTAAGTTCATTTGAAAATACTAGTCTTTCATGGGCACTTTTTTAACTGCTAAAAAATTAACTTTACATAATATATTTGAGACTACAAATACTTTTAAGAGAAATAATTAAATTTTTTTTCTTAATTGAAAATACATATTGAAGTTATAGAAGACACCACTGTCCCCAAGATGTAAGAACTTACAACATGCATTAATCCTTTCTGTCTCTGGTTTCTGTCTTCTAAATTGCAAGATCTTTATTTAATTTTTCATAAACTATACTAAAAAAATTAATATCACTTATATGAAAGTTATTTCTTCTGGTGTAAATTGACTCCCAGGGGTTAAAAAAGCTTCCTCTTTAGTAGCCAGTAGGGTAAAAAATGATTAAAATTGCCCCTTAAGATTTTCCCCCAGAAACATGCATGGAGAGGCAGAAATCAGCATTTAGGGGTTGGACATGTTCTCCAATAGTAGCTGGAACTAGCAGGAGCAGCAGGAGTGTTGAGGTCTCATGTGGTATCCTATACTTCCTCCACAGCTGCCACCAGCAAATGAAAGCAAGTTCTCTTGGATACTGAATGAGAAAATTAATTTCCTGTCACTGCTTTCTTACAACTTTCTCCTTCACCTCCTCCATTAGTCTCTGCCTGGCTTTGTCTTGCTCTGTACTGCATGCATGACCAGCTGTGGTTCACCAAGCACTCGTAAGATACCCCACTCTTACTGAAGAGATTAAGCCACTCCTGAACTAGAGGGACAATCTAAAAAAGCATTTAATTGCAGTTGTAGTTAAGAGTTGTAGCATCATTTTTAAATGCTTAACAGCCAGAAGAAGTGAGGTTTCTAAGCACTACTAGAATAAAAATTTTAGTTCTTTAAGATTCATGATCATTCAAAGCCAGATGTCTAGTTCCCTTGGGCACATCTGGAAACCCTTGTCTTAAAGTCTTTCTGTATAGAAGGACCTTGTCTGACAAGCAGCTAAACATATACCCTGAGCAGACTATTGATAAGAAAGTGGAAATTAAATGCTACAGGTGTAACAAAATTATTATTTAAAACATTTAGTGCTTCATCAGACATTCAAACTAATGCGTACAATTTGCATTAAGCTCCACACTTCTAATATTTTAGCTTTAAGTCCCAAGCTCATTTCACCTTAAAAGATTTGCTGGCAATATTCCTACTTTGGTAAGTTAATGTGCTTCTTCCAAAGGAATGGAAGAAAAAAGAAGGCAAATTGACAGAGCTTTACAGATAAGTTTCATGCAGGAACTTAGAAAAGTGCAGGATCATGACTCTCCTTCCTTAGAATTGCTGAGTAACTTCCTTTGTCGGGTTTGTACAATACTGAGATAATGTAATGATTTTAATGGAAAAGATATTAATACTTTTCAGTTCTTGTACTTACTGCTTCCCAGCAAGCTTCATTCACATGCCACCATAGTAATTTCTTGATTAGGCCTAAAGTTCTTTGTGCTTTGAATCTTAAATTTTGCATCTAAATTACAGATGCATTTTAGACAGATAAAATGTTCTATCACTTTTTGCTGAACACAAATATGCGATGAACATGTTGAGCTTTTAGGGAAAAAAAAGGCTAGAACCTCTTCTTTTGTTAAATTATTGATATACAAACACTGGTGAATAGTATGGTAATATTAAATGAAAGAAACAAAATCTTTGCAACAAAAATGACTGAACTGTGTCTAAAATCCATAATTAGAGGACAGAAAACAGCTAAAATTACTGTTATTCCCTTCAGTCTTTCTCAAAGGAGTGGAAAGACTGAAGTGTTTCAAACACAAAAGGTTTGGTTTTGTTTCAAAGCGTATGAATGGTCAGCATCAAACTCCACAATGAAGAGTAAAATTGAGGCATCTTCTTGTAGCACTTTTTGTATTTTTTTACAGGGTTGAACTTAAACCAGCTCCTGCTACTGCAAACACTATGAGAGGGAGGGGTGTTCCAGAAGAATTGTTCCACATAGGTTCCTTGATCTACGTGAAGGACACTGCACAGAGCCCATATTGCCATTTTGCTTCTCTGAACATCCAAATGATCTTAAAGAAGGGATGAGGGAGTTGACTGGCTACTTAGATTCAAAAAGATCAAATCTTGAAGACAGTTGTCCATTTTTTCACTCGAGCACTACAAGAGGGTTTGAAAAGGTAGTGTTTGGAGGGAGTCTCTCATCTCTCTCTTTTCACGTTCCTTTTTGATGTCTCTTCTGCAACTCAATAATTATACCTGTGCAACAGCTAAGGGAGATCAGCTGTCTCAATGAAACATATGTAAAATTCTTTAGAAAGATAAATCCAAACTGGAAGAGACATAGTTATTAGGATGATCAAGGGGCCAAAAAGCCCCCTGAGGGAAGGAAAATGATGGATTTTTCTTTAATTTGGCCAAATATCAGGATTCATAAGGTATGTTATACATGTTAAAGAGTGTGATCACCATGTAAATTAAACAAACCTGCGGAAAGCTGGGAACAGAATGACAATATGCAATGGAAAAGAAAGGCTCTAAACCTCAGATCAGAGATTTTCCTCTGATACAACCTAATGAAAATAGCAACAGGGTCAACATACATACCAAAACAACAACAAAAAGAAACAAAAAAACCCCACCAAATAAAAACCAACCAAAAAAAACCCCAAACCAAAACTAAAACTGAACACTACTCATATTTAAGGTGGAGATTATGAGTAAGTTGTTAAAAGACCTGTAATACTAGAAGACTGCTTCTGCCAATCCTGATTTAATCTCCTCTGCCCCCAAAAGAAAATGTATTTTGCAGACTGGAAGAAGCCACAATGCCAACATCTGCTCTCACTATAGACAGAAAACCTACCTGGCACCATCACTGCTGTGGATAAAATAGTCCTGGTGGCAGGTCAAGCAAGATGAGCATGTAATCAGCAATAATGGACACGGCTACATCACCTCTGCCCCCACTCAGCCAATAAATCTTTGCCTAGCAGATTTTAGTCTTTATGACATTTTTAAGAAGAAACAAGCAATTCCAGTTACTCAAAATTTCATCAAATGAATACAAACATTGCTTTTTAAGGGACAAACTTTTAAAGTGCTAACAGCATATAATTGCCCACATATCACCAATCACAACTTGTTAATACAGGCAGTGGCAGACTAATAATTTTCTGATAGTAAGGAAAAGCAAAATTCCTTACAAAATATTTTTCATGAGAAGACCTAACACAGCAATTAATAAAGACAGAGGAAAATATAGCAAATCAGACAGATTTTAAGTGGAAGCACATGCAAATTGGGGAGTTTTTGCTTTTCTTTAAAATTCTCCCTGGAAATGTACATTTCTACTGGCTAGGAGGGATGAGCCGTAAGGGATAATCAGGCTTACATGAGACACAGATTTTCAGCAATGTAGGAGAGAGATTTCTGGTTATTGCTAAGCAGAAGAGCACAAGGGAAATGTTTGTTTTGTAGAAATCATATATCTTATTCTGTCTCCATAATTTTCTATTACTAATCACTCTCAGCATTAGGTAATTAGGCAAGGGGGAACCAGTATCACCCTATATGGATCAATTAAATGAATTATTAAAATAAAAAGTATACAATTAATACATTTTTAAAGTGATAGATAATTTTTAATAATTTAATTACTGAAGCATCTCAGGCATTCAGAACTATCTTTTTTATGCTCTTCTTTCTGTTTTTTGAATACAGATGTTACAGATTTTCAGTCCCAAGTGAAGGCAATTCCAGCTTCTAAATCAACACAAGCCTAGATTTCCCAGGCTTAACTCATTGCCTCTTTATTGTTCTCTGTTTTATACTGATAATTCTGTTTTGAAACTTATCTTTTTTCTGCATTTAATGTGCCTACACTGCAGGGAGTACTTATCATGATTATAATACAATTGGAATCAAAGATTATAAGGGTAAATGCCTGTAAGGGACTTGTTAGGATTTAAATGTTGACTGTCCTGTTATTTCATGCCAAGCTTAGGAGCATTGTGTGCTGTCTTGCTTAGGTCTCTTAATGATCACTGTTCTAACAGTGTGAAACTGCCTTCTAAATAGGCATAAAATGTTCCCAGTTGGAAGCCTCTCTTTACAATCATTCAAATCAATGCCAAAGTCTAATAGATTCAGTGGAATACAAACACATTCTTGAGGGCTTTTTTTTTTTTTTTTGCAAAGATTGAAGCTGAAAATACAAAAATATGCATGAATTAATGCAGAAGAAAATATTTGTAGTTCTCAGAAGGATAACAGAATCCTAAACTAGATCTTACATGAGGGGCTAGGAAGGACTGCACAGCTTTAGACTTTGCCCTATAGCTGGGAGATATAAAGCATCTTTGACTCTCCTTTGTTGAATATATGTGGAATTATATTAAGAAAGGATTTTTCATCCTCCTCCTAATGGGTCAATTTGCCCTAGAGCATGTATTTACTGAACTATGAAAACAGTAATTTGTTTTGGTAAATAATTTAACCTTTTGAAAATTATTTTCTTTTGAGTAGAAAAAAAAGAAACATGCTAATTGTATATAACAACATATTCAGACATGATATAATCAGAGAACAACACTTAGGATAAGAGTAGCAATTGGGAATTGAGGGTGGCCCATGACATACTGTACAAAAAAATGAAACAAAACTTTTTATGTTTCAATTTGCCTCACAATATTTAAGTCTTTCAAGACTACAGGCTGTAATTTACTGAGTCTCACCATCTGCCACTTGCTGAAGTATTTCAAGAAATCTTTTCCAATAAGTATTTCATAGAACTGCAACATGGGGAAACTTGTACATATTTACATCAGCAAAATGTTTTTTAGTTTGTTAAAGAATATAATAGGTTGCACACATAAAATATTTATGTGATATCTTTACTTTTGGACTTTGCTATTATGGACTCCAATGTTTCCCTGCTCCTTCACACAAAACAATGTGAAGTCTAGGTGTTGCCTGAGAGATGCAGCAGTAGCTGAAAGCTGATATTCATCAGTGAAACTACAAGAAATATATTAGGAACATTACTGATTTTCTTTGTTAAAGAACAAAAAACCACAAAAATAAAATTATAAAACTGCATTACCAACCATATTATTTAAGAATATAGATCTCTTGCCTCTGGCTCAGATCTCAAAAAATCAGAAAATTACTGAAGCTTGAAACTTTGTTCTAAAGGTGAAAAATATATCTGAAGTGTACAGAAAGGACATCTGAAAGAACACCTACAAAGCTGCAGCAATTTTGCTGCAGAAAAATTGAGTCAGTAATTTCTTCTACGAGTGAAAGAGGTTCTGCTTTATTTGCTGTTCTGCACTGCCAATGCATGACTGTGCCCTCCTAGCAAAGGATGTTAGTCCATGACCTTGCACAGGAGAGGAACTCTACAGACTAAATTGATACTTGTCAGTATCAGGGAAATTTCAGCTGAACCTTTCCCACATTGTGTACAACATTTCCATCTCCTTCTGGGTCCCAAATGGAGACAACTTTTTGGGCACTACCACTTATTCCAGCAATCATCAACTCCTTTATATTTCTGCTTGCACCACCACTTAGCAGATCATCACGATTAGCAGAAATGCAGCAGATTTCTGCACATCTAAAAAACACAGGCAAATGGCCAGGACCCATATTCTTGTCAGTGTTGGAAGCTGTACCAATCCCTTTCCTGGATTGTCCAGCTTCCAAGAACTGAAATTCCAAAGACTGCTCCTATGGGAAAGCCAGTTCTTACTTTTAGGCATGAGACTACACCGTCTCTTAAAGAATTTCTTACTTTTTTTATGTTCCCCTCTCTCTTCCTGCCACCTTCTTGGGCACATGGGAAATTCATAATATGAACTGGAGGTGTTCCCATCTTCAATTTTCATTCTCCTTGCAGTCAGAACATAACTGATAAGGGAACAGAAATGCTGATGCAGACTAGGTTCACCTAGAAAGGGAGAAAGCAGCCAAGTGTCTTAGCCCATATAAACTTCTAAAATGTACTGGAGTTACTCAGTAGCAAAACTTTTAGGGAACAGAGAGTCATGAGGGGAAAGACAAATTAATCAAACACAAACATGGGTTGTGTGTGCCCTGGCCCACCCAAAAGAACCCCAACACAACTCAACCCAACTTCTCTCTTACTCCTTCAGTTTATGTCCTGCAAATCCCAGATGTCAATGTTCTCATGTTTAAAGTCCAGCCCTGAAGTTTTAGGATCTCATTGTTGCAGTGAAGCAGCAACTGTTTCTCAGAACAGGGTTATAAAAGACCTTTAGCTTGAATACAGGAGTCCAAATTAACACATCACTGTGGTAGCAGCTCTCTGGTCACCAAGAGAAACAGACAACTTTCCCAGGCATCATTCTGGGAAAAGCTGCAGGCAGTACAGAAAGAAGAATTATAAACAATTCTTATCTTGCTGCGCCTGGTGTTGTGAACATGTGGAATGTGTTATGTTTCTTAATTAGCCAGTGGTGATAGTGTTTTAATTAAAGGACCAATCAGGTCCACCTGCAGCAAACTAGGGTATAAAAAGCAATGGGCTTCTTAAAAATGTAGACTTAACCTTCTGTGAATGCTTTGGAAGTCTGTCACTTATAATGTGGTCCTGACCCTCATGGTGATGCATCACAATTCTGAGAACATTGGCATAGTTTAAATATTACTTATCTGTAAACCTTAGGTAATGAAAATAATTTTCCTTCTTAACATATTTCAGTCTTCAGCCTTTTCACATAAATGCTTGTAAGTGTGATTGGGGTTTTCTCAGTCGCTATTGCTGAAGATGGTTACTTCTGCTGGTGGAAGCAGAGGAAATGTGAGATGCCTAATGCAGAACTTAGGCAGAGCACATATGACAATTTATCTTATAGTTTCTCTTTGGCACAGATGCTTTTTCTTTTCTTCCACAGCTGTATTTCTACAGGAACTGGTTTAGTACGAGAAACCAAACAATGGCTCCACTTTCCTCAGAAACAGACAAGAATGGCTGCTATGTAAACCACTGGCTGCTCCATCCCTATTTTCAATGCTATATATTATATATATATAGACTGGCTTCCTCTCAAGAATTGACAAAAAATTATTATTCAGCGTGGCAAGAGTAATTAGGCTTTATCATACCACAGGACAGGAGTATCTGTTCCAAACATAGATCTTTATAATGTGTATGAGAAAAAGCAATTTTCAACTTAGTCAATCTTCCACTGAAAAAGTATTCTAAACCATTCTATAGAAATAACTTATATTTTTAAAAAAGGCTATCTGAAGTGAAGCTGGACAAAAATAAATCTGTTAATATGTAGTGTGTGCAGGGAGGCACAAGAAATAAATGTTATATTGCTTCATTTGTGATAGGCAAAACTGAAGTTAAATCAAACTGTCAAAAATTAAAATTACCCCTCCTAAAGTATGCCTCTGTACATCCTTTATACTGTCAACATCTAAGCGGGATATCAATTCTTCTGTGTAAGAAGAAAAAGAGAGGGAACAAAACCAGCAAGCCACCAATTTAATGGTTGCTTTTATGTAAATATATAAGCATGTGCACTCATGCATAAGAGCATACACAGTGATAACAGCCTCTATACCTCTCACATAGACAGAGATGATGTCATTATTATCCATGTGCACTTAAAATGCATTAATAGAGAGAAGCTTCTCCCAGAGTGACAGCTACAGTACAGACCCTGCCACAGCAGTGTAATTGTTGCCAAAGGTAAATTACAAGCCAGGCCTTGCAGGGAATTCTGTTCACAACTCCTGATCTCTGAATTTTTTTTCTAATATTAAGGCTAATTTGTGAGCTTAAAAGAGATAAAGATGTGTTCGGTTGAAGTAGATCTGCATTCTTCTGTAAGTTTTATTTCTGAGCATCATCTTATATAGATCTGATACAAGCCCTTTTTTTTAAATCTACCTTTATATTAGGGAGTTTAATCAGGATTAAAGAAAAGGTTGCCTAAATTCCAATAAAAGTAACATCCTACTGCTTCATGATATCTATTAATTTGCCTTTTTATATTTCAAACCAACCACTGTATCTAGCAAAGAAATAATAACCGTAAACTAAAATTAAGAGAATTATTGTAAACATACATATAATGCCATATTATGTCAATTTGCATGGCAAAAAGGAATACAGGAACTATTACAAAGTCAGGAATAAGATTCATTTTGTATTGCAAGATGTTATCTCTGAACATTAATTGACTTTTAAAATTAATCCACATAGTTTCATATCCTTTTCCACCCTGCTTTCCATTAATATTCCAGCTATGAAATTTGCTGCAGAAGTTCTTTGTGGATCTATATATGTTTTCTATTCAAGGCCTGAATAAATACATTATACTGGAGGGAATATTCATGGGAAGACATTCAGGATTCTATTAGAAAAAGCAGTTTGTAATTCTGCACAGTCAGAGAGGAAATCTAGAACTTTCTCTTTTATTATTATGCCAATCACTCTAAATTATTCTATCTATATAAACCTAGTGGACAGACTGTACTAAATTTTGTTGAAGCAAAATACTCAATAAATTCACTAACGATGGACCCACCTACAGATTTTTTTTTGTCTGAAAAACTGTAACCATCACCCAGGTTCTGCGTGAGTCCCTACAACAGCAACCAAAAACCTACCCATCGAGACAAAGGAGATCTCACTGCATGTCCCCAGCTGGAACTGGCTACCTAAATCCATTAGGAGCTGATGATAAGGTAATACCTAACTCAGAAAGCAATAAATAGTGTCCTCCTCCCCCAGGAGGAACACCATGCTCTGATCAGCAACACCATGTGGAAGCTGCAGGCTGGGGAGAGGAATTGCTACATATAGGATCTGAGAACGGCGAGCTTTCTGTTCCCAGGGGTCATCTGAACTGGCTGGATGAGCAGGGCTGAGCTGTGATTTGTGTGAGGTCAGTGTTTGCAGGGCAGGCATCACTGGCCACAGGCTTTATTTGTCCTGCCAAGAAAATCAACTTTAGGTTGTCTGTCAGTGGCTGCTGTGATCTGCTTGAACAACCGCCATGCTGATCTCTCCAGACATCCAGAAAAGTATGTAATGGCTGACGAGCAAGTAAAACACAGATGAAATCTGCATCTCCTGAGACAGTGACTCAGCCCACAAAGGACTCAAGAAACCTTCTTTTGACCCTCAGTGAGCAGAGGCCCAGAGCCAAGACGAAGGAAGAAAATCCCAGCCTGTTGCTAATAGGAGACTGAAACCAAGACTAAGGAGTCACAGGGGACCTAATCCAGCATTGCAATGGATTACATTTTGCTTGACTGACCATGTCTCCCTTAATCACTGTAGAAAGTATGCAGCCTCAAACTTGCCATTCAGCAAAAAAGTGAGGAAATCAACTCATAAAGCCTTCTCAGCTCTATTCTCTGTGTGCTTTAGGCATTTCAATTGGGATATATACACAAAAATATACAGGTGCCCAAATTCTGTCTATCTTTCCCTGTAGACCCATCAGTTCAAACTCTGATAAGCTGAACATCCCAGCTTAACTAGTGTGCACTTTGACAGGCTTCACGCTGGTATTTACATAGTTCTCCACATCTTAGCTAGTCATTCTCAGGAGCCTTTACAATGTCTGGCAAGAAAGAGAGAAAAGAAATCTTCTTCAGTGAAACACATCTTTTATGTTCCCATTTCCCTCCAGTGACTACCATAGGATGTTAGCTACAGCCAGCTGTGTTGTGAACATTAAGATCTAATTTTAGTGTTTCTACTAACCAGTTTAAGTGTTTTTTCTGTTCAACATGCAAATGTCAAAGGCATTTATTCTTCAGTGCCAAGCTAACTGCAGACAGGCAACAAAGGTGCTGAATATAGTGCTGAGGATAAAAAACTAGCTCTGTATCATAAAGGGAGGTGTTAAAACATTGCAGCTAAAATACTTAGATCAGCCTCTTTGTTGCTGATGCTCCTCAATTCCTCATGTTTAAAATAGTGCACCTCTCTAACTCTCAGAAAATTTTGAGTATAATCTTGTAAAGAGAGAAAAATCAAATTTTATGAAAATACAAAAAAAAAAAATCCAAACAAATTGCACAGCTAAGTAGAGATTCCTTATTTACAAGTCTATTTGCTTTTCCTGAATTAGAATTAAACCCTTTTGAATCTACCATGATTAGAATGGTTTATAAGAGGATGAAAAAATAACTAACTTTATTTTTATTCTGTTTTTATTATATTTAATCTGAACAAGCATTGAAGTCCAGCTCCTCAGAGCTATTGAGATACATAATTCATTCTGAAATCAGCCAGAGCTTCATTTGTAGATCCAGGTCCAAGATATTTTTTGACACATTCAACAGAAAACCAACTTAATAATAAGCAATGCCTTACTTATCTAACTGAAATTAATTGAGAACTAGAAAATATTAGCCATTTTGCCATTTCTGATTAGATTCACTGCTATGTTTGCATTAAATTATGCAAAGTATTCATATTTACCAAGTCCAAGTATAGCCATGCTTTTAGGGTTTCTGCAGTATCAGTTATCTGCTCCTAATGCCTTCTCCAACACCTGGAGAGGAGAGATGGTGTGATATCCCACAAGGTCACAGAACAGCTTTTCCATGAGTTCTTACACAACATGATTTTTCAATAGGCAGAAAGGTGTGGTTTTCTTGAAATATTTTTCCCTACTTTGGTAGCAGTGTGTCAGAAATCATGATCAGATGAACTAATTTTGCCTAATTTAAAAAAAATATCGAAAGCAAACACAGGTGGAATGCTACCCAGGAGCTGAGTAGCTGCACAGTACCAGGGACACAAAAGCATAGAAAACTGGACCACGGAGGTCAGGCCAGTAGCTACTGCTGAGGAGAGAAAGGGGAAGAACTCAGGAGAAGGATGAGAACATACTCCCATGAGAAAAGATCCCATCTCAGGCAACAGAAAGAGCTGTATCTGTGTATTGGACTAATCTTAATGGAAAGAATACCAGGATCCACTGCAGTTTTTTCCCCCTAAATTTCCAGTACCCTCCAGTAAGACCATCTTAGATCTACGGGTTTTTGAGGTACCTACTCTCAATTGTTCTGTATGTTAATTTCAAATTCTAGGGGTGATTTAATCATCTGACATTTATATTTCCTTTTCAGAAAAATTCTAGAATATTTCCTTTACTCTGGAGCTGCCAGTGCAGCAGAATTCAAAGGAATAGATGAGTGAATCTGACACTCTTTCTCCAGAATAAGATCAAATACAGCTTGTTTAAGAAGAAGGAAAAAAAAAAAAAAAGGAGAAAACTTAAAGAGAGAAAGAAGCAAGGCAAAATAAATTCATAAAATGCTTTGCATATTTTGCAAAACTTCACAAATTATACAGATGTTTCTACAGTCAAAAGAGGATCTGATTCATCTGGAGCATTTTGGCAAGTTTTCTTAAATTCATGGATTTTAATTTGCGCCAATTTTCCCCAGGATTCTGGTAAATTTATTGCCTTTACAGATTGAAAAAACAAAGAGGATTTTCTGTTCTTTTGAGGCCTTTCTCTCTTCTATATCTCAAAGAGAGTCAGGATTACCTATATTTTTCAAGTTCTTCTTAGGCGTTTCCTTGAATTGACAGATATAATAGATTGGCCTCACAAGTAAACTTCATTCTCACCCACAGTTTAGGAACCCTATAGACTGAAGACAATAAGAAAAAGTAAAACAGCACTCTTTAATCCTGTGTTATCACACAGAAGTCACAGTTTCATGTTCAAACATAACTAAATCATTTTCTTCCAAAAGAAAGATAGATTTG
>QUSF01000009.1:11564931-11581457 GCA_003676055.1 Chloebia gouldiae | reverse complement strand
CCCAGGTGTGACAGTGGCACTGCACAGGGTCCCTGGCAGTGCCCAGGCAGCGCAGTCAGAGCCGGGGTCTCTGTGGGTGCCGCCACGGGCACCTGGATGGGGACTGAGCTGCACAGCCCCGCCTGGCACTGACGTGGCCTGGGCGCCTTACACCTGCCACAGGCTCTGGGTCTCTCATTTCTTGACGATACAGCAGGATGACAAGTTTTTGATCTGTCAGCATTAGGGAGATTTTCACCTTTCCTCTCAGCATGTATTCTGCCTCTCTTCAGGCTGCTCTGTTCTCTCCCATGGGTGTTGATAGGGCCTACTCACATCCACTTAGTGGTACATGAATGTGTGTGCTGACTTCAATCTGTTCTCCTGACTCTAGCTTGTCTCTGATAATCCCTGTTAATTTATTAAAACAATTAATGTAATAGCAGAGATTTAGCATACTTTAGAGACTGGGGGTAGGGGACTGCAAGTCTCCTTACTTTATTCTTATTCACATCTGAAAGAAGTGTCAGTAAATAAGACCTCAAAATCTTGGTGGTAAATGTTGAATTGTAACAGACACAAAAGCGTCTCTTGTGTTACATACACAGACAATTACAGTGTTTGTAATTAAGAAAAACTGAGGCCAAGCCCCAGCTGGTGTTTGACACAGTTGCCAAAGTGGATTATCTGGCCCACTGATAATTAAATATTGCAGATAGTTTCCCCAGATAGTAATCTGGAATTATTGCTGTGAAAAAATTGTGGAGTTGATAATGTGAAATGTACAAAAATCCTTGTCTGAAATGAAAGCACAATGTATTTTCTTGGGAGAGGATGTGACAGCTCCAGTCTTTAATGTGACTGCCCCGAGCCACACTGTCTTCAGTCTTTTCCTTTTCTCTCCCTTTCCAACTTATGTAACTTGTAGAGTTTCATATCCAGATATGTGGATTGTAGCATGAGCAAAGAAATGAGTAATGTAATTTGGTGCCCATCATCACAGGATGGACAGCATGGTGTTGGCTCTTCCATTATGAGAGCAAACAAAATTCAATTACTGTTTGGATATAATAAATTATTACCAAACTACCTGCCAAGTCTATCTGCTCTATTGTCATAAAAAGAGCAACTACAGAAAGGATGTCAAGTATTTCTGTGGTAAAGAGTGAAGGCAGGAAGAGAAGAAACAAGCACCGTAAGAAAAGGCACTGAACAACAATAAGACCATTTTGGGCCATAGTTTTGCTGTGAAAAGCCCCAAAAGTGTGACAAAGAAATTAGTATCAGAACAGATCCAGATTCAGCACAGATGGAGCTGAAAAGGCTATCAGCTTTGCTTTGCAGGCACTCTGCAGTGCCTGGATAAAAAAATGCCTTGCAGCTGGTCAGTGAAAAAATCACTGCCATGCTCAACATAAAAATGTCACTGATATTCTATCACTACCATCACAATTTACATGCATAACAAAGAGACCAAGCCTTTTCAATTAAATCAGAGATGAAAAGCCTGTGGAAAAAAGCATTCACATGCCCTGGTGCATTTTAGAATCTGACTGTTCAGTAGCACAAGTCTGTGATCCTACTCTATTTTCCCATGGAAATACCTGTAATCTTTATTTCTTAATTGAAATAGAGAATATGGAGTAGAGGTATGCTTATATTTTAGTAATCTTTCAAGTGGTAGTTCCCATGTAGCTTTTGAACTCTGATTTTGTTATGGGAATGATGAATCAAGAAAATAGTGGGAGTCCAGAAAATGGTGGAGAAATGCAGGTGCTTCTCTCTAACTTTGAGAACGGGAAGGGATTGGAGTGTAGATTGTTTTAAGATACTATAACCTGGTAGACATAGACGAATCTATATGTAAGCACATGATACTAAAAAATCTCAGTTTTGAGAACCTTTTCAAACACTACTGAATATGATACTTTTCTGGGTGCATATGAAAATTGTGTATATATAAGCATTCTATTTTATCTGACATTAATTTATATGATGTGACTTTTAGAAAGTGACCTGGGCTATTATTTAGAACCTGGAAAAGACTCACAACATTATTTACTGTAATGAATTTCTGTGGAAAGTAATCCTAGAAAAATGAACTGAAGGCACCGTTAAGCAAGTGGTAAATGAAAAGGTAATATAGCAAGGTCATTTATTTAGCAAGTGGAAGCAGACATTGTTACCTCTACTTTCTACTTACCACTGGCTCCAAAGAGGTAGAATACTTTTCATTTGCCTCTATTAGGTAATTATTGGGGAGATACTGATGCCACCAGACTCAAACAATGCAATGGCATCAGGTGCCATGATCCATCAAGTCCAGGTTTTAACCTCACAAGCCAGGGCCACCATTCCCATCCTTCTGACTGCAGAAATAGGTCCAACATTCATGTGACCCTGACAGCTGTAACAACTGTGTGATGTGAAAACTTTGCTTTCTGATTTTCTGGGTTTTGACCCTCTTTTTCACCACCTCTGTGCTTCCCTTCTTCTGCCCCCATTCCCAAAGGAACAGCCTGCTGATACTTTACCACTGTCACTTCCAGTTTCACTATGCCTCTACCTAGGCACTCCCTGCCTTATGTGTTAGCACTGGCACCTTTGCACGAGGATTGCTGACCTTTGAGGATTTTAATCCCCAAAACACCACTGGACCTCCCTTATCTGTGGACTTGGCCAGCTTTCCCGTAATTCTTCCTTAAACAGTTATTAGCACAAGTTAATTGCCTTCATAACATGATAAAGCAAATAAGCTAATTTTCTAACACAGCAAGCAATCACTTTTAAGAAAACATGTTTCAGAGAGACAGACTTCATGGTAAACCTTGAAAGAATCAAATAATTCTTTATCTACTGCCTTGCCCTGAAAAAGAAGATGACATTATATGGCAATACAATGCACTTATCAAAATAACTCAACAGCCATTCTGGGACAGACTAAAAATCTGGTCAACTCAAATTTTTGCTAACGGACAAATGATGGCTGCTTCTCCAAAATAAATATGAAAACAGCACAAACAAATGACAGTTCAAGTGCACAGTCCTCATTTTCAACAACTTAAATCTTAGGGACGTCCTGAATCCAAGCTAGTATGGTATGATTGTTGCTGTGTATGTTTATATGAAAAGACATTGATGGAATTTTTTTCTCCCATGAACTAGCTCTTTTGGGTGTGGAATCAAATAATATCAGTGTTCCAGCCTGCGCATAATATAATAATGTCATGTTTCCAAACTTACAGACAGTAACATGATCCTGAAATGAGGATATTTAGTAATGAATAGGAGGAAAATTGTAAGAATTTTCTGCATGTAATAAGCAATTTCAAATGAAAATACCTTAGAGAAATAACACTAGAAAAGGTTTGGGTTTTGTAATTTTTTTTATCCCCAAGACTTTGTGTGCTGAATTGATAATTGTACAACTAATTAGACAGAATTTTATGGTACTCACTTTATACAACATATTTCCTCTCATTGTCTTTATTAACACACCATATTGTGACAGGATGAAATAATTGATTTATAGTTATTTTTGAAATTATTATAATAGCATTAGTAATTTGCCCCCACAACACAAGAATGTACTGAGCATAAAAACTGAAAAATATGTATCCATCCATGAGGTTTTAGATATTAGACTTTAAAATAAATATGCATATATATATATATATATATATATATATATATATATATATATATATAACACAGAAGAAGAAAACAGATCCTTGGATAGCATGGCAAAGAGTCACGGAAACTAAGGAGGTGTTGGGCCCCATCTTGATGACAATAATATAATACCTACTGCCCCACCCTCTAACCACACAGTTACACAGAGAAAGATACTGAAAAAATGTTATTAAAATTACAAAGGCAAACACTGAGATGTAAAAATATTTAGACTACTATGGTGAATTACTTGTACATCTTGTTTTTCTGAAATAATAGAAAAAAATCTCTGGAGATGAATCCTGTTTATCACAGGATCACAGAACAGTTTGGTTTGGAAGGGACCTCTGGTGATCCTCCAGTCCAGCCCCCTGGCAAGGCAGGGTCGCCTGCAACAAGTGGCCCAGGAACGTGTCCAGGTGGGGTTTGAATGCCACCAGAAGAGAGAATCCACGATCTCCCTGGGCAGCCTGTGCCGGTGTTCTGCTACTGTAAAGTTCTTTCTCATGTTGAGGGGGAACTTCTTGTCTGTTGGTGTATGGCCACTGCTTGTTGTCCTGTTACTGGGCACCACTTGAAAGAGTCTGGCACCATCCTCTTGGCACCCACCTTTGAGATACTGACATGCATTAATGAGATCACAAAGTGATAACTGTGCAAGGAACTGTACTGTAGCAATAAGAAAGATCTCTCCATGATTAGGGCAACTGAATAGCTCTTGCCAAACTTTTACCAGGTACATAGTAAATAGTGAATCTCCTTTTTATGAGGTTTGACTTGAAAATCAGATCCAAAATACTGAGCTCTCACAACTGTGACAAAGTCAAAGGTAACCCTGCTCTGTGAAGAGCTTTGATGAGTCAGGTCAAATTTTGTATCTGAGATGACTTGCTTAGAGAAGATCTTCAAGTTTCCCTGTATGCAATACCAAAGCTGGTTAGTTGAGGTCCCTGACCTATCCTCTTTCTGACTGAAACTTCCTCCATAGTACATTTTGCTACCTACTCAGGTAAGCTGATTCAACTCTGCATGTGCATTCATGCTGTGAGCCAGAGTAATGTAACTATCAGTATTAAAAAATAGTAACACCCTTTTGATGTTATTAAGCAATTTCTGTTTGTTTCTCTCTTTCCCATCGGCCAGCTTACAGCACCAGTGTCACAAACAGCTGAGAGTGGAGGGCTAGGAATGACTGATTACATGGTGAAAAGAGACAAACTGCTGCAATAGTTTAGGCACTAGAGAAACCCACAGAGCATGGCAACACCTCAAGCCTGGCTCTGGCAGGGCTGGTATCAACACTGATGACAATTAGCCCTAGTGACCTCTAAGCAGTCCAATGTAGAGCCAGGTTCAGTTTGAGGTTAAATCCTCTCATCCTGTCATTAGTTGCCTGGGAAAAGAGGCCAACCCCCTGCCTGGCCACAACCTCCTTTCAGGTAGTTGCAGAGAGTAACAAAATTTCCCCTGATCCTCTTTTCCTTCAGGCTGAACAAGCCCGGCTTCCTCAGCCACTCCTTATATAACTCACTCTCCAGATCCCTCACTAGCTTCATTGGACATGTTCCAGCACCTCAATGTACTTCCTGAAATCAGGGACCCAGAACTGGACAGACAACTCAAGGTGCGGCCTCACCAGTGCATAGTGCAGAGTTAAAAAACAAAAACCTCTCTGTTTCGACTGGCAACACATTTCTGATACAAGAGAAGATGCCATTGGTTTTTTTGGCCACCTGGGCTCAGCCAGATGCCAACCAGCATGCCCAGGTCCCTTTCTGCTGGGCAGCTTTCTAGCCACTCCTCCCCCAGCCTGTACTGCTGCATGGGGTTGTTGTTACCCAAGGGCAAGACCCAACACTTAGCTTTGTTGAACCTCATAATGCTGGTTTCGGTCATACTGTCTTGGAATTATTTGTTTTACAACAGTTTTTGCTTTAAAATAGGCAGTTATCACTTCTTTTTCTAGTAGTTGTTTTCAGTACTGCATCAATACCTATGATTTCTATAGACATAATAATAATTTAGCCAGCTGTTTTGCCTGATTTTAAAAGGTATGAGGTAGCATTCTAGAAGACATGTATCCTTTCAACCAACCAATATAAAACACATAAGTAGTTGCACCATGGGATATTTTATCAAATATGAATAAAATTTTGTTTACCATCATGTGTGTTCATGGCCAGCACCATATGACTCCATTGTTCAATTACCTGGGATATTTTCCCTTTGATATCTATTTTAAATCTGCTTTAGTTAATTTACCATTTTGCTTTGAAAAAAGATACAACTTACTGAATGTGAAAGTGGGATCAAATGGTACTGTTGCCTGAAATAATGAACTATTGTACTAAGTACTTCAGAGAGGCCCAATGATTTATTCTGGTCCCATGTACATTCACCCTACCATTCACGGGCAGAAAAAGTCATTATTATATGATGACTCATTATAGCTCTGTGATCACAGAGAACATTTTCTACAGATATTCAATATCCTTCCAAATTACATATTTCACAGAAGTAGGTCAAATTGAGCAGTGATTGAAGACTAACATTTCTGCAAGTATCCAACTATCCAGATTTTATCAAGATAATACTGTAAAAGAAGTGCTCTGCATATTAAGAATGTCTTATCTTTTTGCAATAGAGATCTAAAACTGCTGTGGGTAATTCAAAGGTCTTTTCTTTTATGACCTCTTTTTAAGTTCTTGCTCTTATTCTCTTCTGGTGTTATTAACTCATGTTGTACAAGATCAAGGTAAGTTCTGAGTCACTGACAATGTTCACCAGTTCTACATTAGAGCAGGAGGAAAACAGCAAGGGAACTGAACATGGAAATTCCTGATCACATGGAATCTTCTGCACATCACAGAAATGCACTGGCACTATGGAGCTGGGGAGTATCAAAGGGTCTGCTAGTGCATGTCTTTGGATATCAGATTTGTATCTATTCTTTGTTCCTTATTTCTGGTAAAGGACTTTTAATTCTAATCTTGTTCCTGGTGAACAAGATCATAGGAAAATATATTGTAAATTTGTGTCTACCTTTTATATTGCCCTTTACATCACTTGTTGGCCATTTTATTCACCACCCACATGTCCTTTTAGAGATAAATCAGTCAATAATTACCATTTGTACCACAATGTGCATGCCAATAGAAGTCTGCAGAGTACACTTAATGGTAGATTGTGACTGAGCTCCCCTGGCTTGGGAAGATGATGCTCCTGGCTTCAGAGGTCACTGACCAGCAGTGACATCTTGTGCCAAAAAGGGAATTTGGTGTCCAAAGAAGTCATAACTCTAGTCACCATTAATTAACTCGGATACAGCAGCTGCAGATGAAGTCTCCAGTGTGGAAAGCTATGTTAAAAAAAGATTATAAAAATAAGAGTCTGATGAGTTTTCTGTAATAACGGTCATAATGCAATACAAGGAGAAAGAGAGGGTTTAAAATAGAAAAGGAGAACAAGCATAAGGTACCAATTTGTCATGGCAGCTCAGCAAAATAAGTCAAAATTACAGAACATTACCCACTGAACCATTACCAGATGTTTTGGTAGGCATATTAGAGGTGGTCAGAAAGAGAATTACCATTCTGTAGGAAAATCTGACATTTTGGAATCTGCTCTTATCATGATTAAAATGAAAAATCCAAATATCAACATTTTCTATGATACAGTTTTAGGGAAGTATATCTTTGGAAATGTCAGAATTTCAGCACAAGTTTCTTGTTAACAATGTGAAATCATTAAACTATGAAAAACTGTATATATATGTGTAGATATATCTGCTATTATTTACAATACATGAAGTAGCAAGGCATTATTCAGAGCAAACTAAAATTATTCATAGCATAAATGAAAGATGATGAAATCATAAAGAATTAGTCTTATCATGAAGTTACAAGTTTTCTTGTGTTAATACTTCCACAAATTTCACTAATTATGTAGAAATAATATTATGTTTAATGATATTGTCATATAATTTTGGTGATTAAAATTTCTATGTCTATTTTGTAGAATCAAGGTCACAAGCATAGTGATTGTCTGATGATATTTATTAATTGTTAACTCGGAGTCATTCAGATAGCTTCATAGTTAGTGTTTCATAAGGCACTCGGGTTTTTTTTGCCTTAAAATAGCCCCATTTGTCTATTGGCAGGTGACCTCTTGGGAAGAATAAGTTTTGATTCCAGTAAAATCAACCTGGAACTTAAATGAAATGCCTGTTAAATTAATTACAATCTTATTTAAAAAGTTATTAAATGCTTGTTTCTGCATGGTCTTGCATTTATATTTTCACAGAGGTTTTTGGACATTTAGGCATACAACTCCAATAACTGCTGAAAATTTATCCCTTAATGTGTTGTTTTTTAGACTTTAGTAAATAACAGCCTTGAGTTTTATGGCCTAAGTATAATATTTTTTTCATTAGCTGTGTATCCAGGTTTTTTTAATTGCTGTGAATTAATGTACAAAAGTAACACTTCATAGATGATCCTTCTTATGCCCTGTAGTATGTTTAGATGTTGGAGGAGTCTTTTAATATGGATTGGATTGCTTCAGAGCATTTATTAAGTTTAGCATTATTTAAAAAGGATTTATTAAATTTATCTTTTCATTGTCAGAACACAAAGGACAGAAATCTTGCTTCCCTAAAAGCTTAAGCTGTACAGGTTGTTTGTTCAGGCGTCCTCACCAGGTCTTATCCCTGTTAAAGTGTTAAGGCTCTGATAAAGTGTTGAGGCTCCATCAGACTCCCAGAGGAATCGGTTTACAGCAGAGTGTGTGTGTGTGTGTGTGTGTGTGTTTGTGTGCACAAGAGTGGGATTTTACTCAAGTGCTGGGTACTGGGTACTGCCCTTGCCACTCCCTGTGCATGGCTAACATCCCACAAGCAAGTCTTCCTCCATTCTGTGAGACCTGGATGTGAGGTCTCAGGCACAATCCTTGGATGTGATGGTCTCATTTGGACAGTGTGCATTTTGTTCCAAAATAAAAATAAAATCATACTCAAGTTCTCTTGAGTTAAATTGCATCTTGAAATTAATAACACTGTCAACACATCAGACTCCACCATACTATTTTTTTTAATAAAATACATTATTTTATTCTATTCCTCTTGCTTTAACTATGGCACAGAACTGAATGGTTTTAGTTCACACTTGTGAGCTAACCAACTTATTTTCCTGACACCAAATGAGATGTTCATTCCATCAGAGTCATTTTTACCAACTTGTCTTGAGATGCATGAGCACTCACACACACCGTGAACATTTTTTCCCAAGTTATGCTCCAACAGCAATTTCAGAATTTTTTTCTGGACCATGAAGGCCACGTGTAAATCCATTTTAAAAATACTTCTGAACACCCATATTAGGCAAGTGTCTCTTTTACCAGCTCTGCTTCCTTCATACCTCCCTCACCTGCTTTTGTCTTGCAGTGCCTCCCAGTAGTGCTCAAGGGGTGCTGCTGTAAATCGGTCACAGAACCCCCTCCACCCGTGCACACCAAGTGATGGGGAGAAACAATCAGGCCATGCCTGCATCTGCTGGTAGCCTGATCTCTTGGCCATCTCCACTCTGATCTCTTGGCCATCTCCACTCTGATCTCTTGGCCAGCTGCCTGCACTTCAGTACTGTCAGCCTCATCTCTGTGTGTGTGTCACAGCAGCTTGGTATAACCTCTGTGTTTCCCCTGGTTCCAGGGCTCTAACACATACTTCTTCAAGAGCACAGCACACATATTTATATCCAGAATATTGCTCCCTGTGGTTCCTTGTTTTGTATAAGTACCTGTGTACCTTGGTACTGTCACATTTCATTCAATGCAGTAAGTTTTCTCCACAGTTCTTGTGAAAACATATTTTGGTCAGTTATCTGTCCCATTTTTACAGATTTTCCCAATCAAGGCTTACCTGTGTAAATCCTGTCCCTGTCCTACTACCAGTCCTTGCTGCTTTATGACAAATTAACAACATAAGGCAAAGTTAATCTTTCAGATCAGTGTCTCCATTTTTCTCAAGTCCCACTCAGTACATCTTGGAAAATAAAATCTGTTTATGCTGCTACACAATTTAAAACTGCAATGTTTAGTAAACCCAAATATTAATTTGGCTATTATAATACCAGACATCAACATCCTAGGTAATTAACCTGAATTTTATAAGGGTTTATTTTCAGACAACAAAATTATTTGCAGGTTATTACATAGCACAGATTATTTGTCTCTGTCAAATACAGTTTTTTGTTAGTTTTAACCAGTCTCAATAGATCTGATTGCTACCATGCAGAGAAGTAGAACAAAGTAGATAAGTGAATGAATTTACATTTTATCATAAGCTCAAAAATTCTTCAAGCATATCTACTCAAAGTACAGATAAATTAAAATGTAATTTGCTCTTTTCTTCCACTTCAGTAATTTCTTCCACTTCAGCCTCTATTATTCATATAATGGTGAGCTCTAGGTCACTGTATACAGACAGCTGATACTTAGCAACTCATCTTAGTGGAGCTTAATTGATTGTCTTGTGAAGATTTTATGTTTCCTAAACAAAGAACAAAATACATTTACACTAGCAGATCCTTTTTTTCCTGAAAAATATTTATGAGTGAAAACTTTAACAAAAAAATACAGTGAACAAAAGTATTATTTCTCAATAAATGTTTCTTCAGACATAATTCAATTTTTATTATCAATGAATATTTATGGAAATGGCTGTTGTGGACTTCAGGGATAAGTGCATAAAAGTAGTCTCCCATGAACTCTTCCACCTCAGTCAATTCCCAAGTCCTCGGCCCTGGCAATGGCAGTAACTACTTACCATAGAGTCAGTCCTCCTGGGGGGAAAAGCAGACTCCCAAATGGACTTCTGTGTCAACTTCCCCCGTGGAACTTCCCCAGGTTTCTCCTTTCCCTGTCCCCTCACTGAATTGGTATCCCTAGTGGCCACCCCCTTCCCCTGGCGACCAAACCCCTCTGCCCAGCCCTTATCTTCACCCCCACCCCTTCCCCTTCTTAAGCTGTCTCCTCCACATGGTCGGCTTTTACCTGGCTGGGTTCCCTTTAGCCAGATGTGATATCCTCTGCTGGAATAAAACCTACAAAATGAGCCTTTCTTGCCTCTATCGCTGAGCCAGCTGTGGTGAGTGCTGAGTGAGGGTCTGACTGAATTGCCTGAAGGTTATCCCAACTTGCTTTCCTACAGGAAAGGTTTGTGGGGGACAGATTATAGGCAGCAGCAACCACTACACCATCACCCACATTTTTACACAAAAGGTTGTTTCTTTGTCCAGATTTTATCAGTTGGGATTCTTGGTGCAGAGTTTTGATATTATTTTTTAATGTCATCACTTAAAGATTCAAGTGTAAATCTATGGAAATACAAACCCAAAATTTTTATACAACACCTATGGGTGGTTTAATTAGTAAAAGTTAGCATAAAAATCTTTAAACATTCATCTATACTGACATAATCTTCTGGAATTTGTCTGAATGGTGATTCCATAAGGTAGAATTTTGGGGTGTGCATTATTAAGGGCATTATTAATTTTTCCACTGTTGCTTTTTTATCCAATCTAAAGTATTAATGACTACTCCAACTTCATTTTCGGAATGTCTAAGCATTATGGCTAAATTGCCTTATTTAATTTCTATTGAAAAATGTTTATTGATAGCGCTTTTATCAAGAAGTGCAGGGCAGCATCTTCACCCTGTATTTTATCCTCACCCTGTATTTAATCTTTGCCTAAAAACATTCCCTCATTCCATATAAAGGATTCTCTTAAGACATGTAGCCTGAGTGACAGATCTGAGACAGCCTGTCCTATCAATTCACCCAGATAAAAAATTCACTACCTTGCATCCCAACAGCTGAAAGGATTTTTTTTTTTATTTCAGATTAGAGAGGGCATTTCTCCTAAGTAATAACCATTGAGATGCTGCTACAAAGATTTTGTTTCTACACCATCAAATTTTAGCCATTACCCATCTCATCCTCTCTTCTCCCTCTGCCTGCCCCTTCTGCACTCTGTTAAATATAGTTCCCTTCCCTGGGTCCAGTCTGTATCCAATCTTGGCAGTAATTATTCCTTGATGGGACCAAAACTATATTCTCTGTCACCTTAGAAAGATTATCTTTTCATCTGGAAAAAAAATTCTTTCCACTTGGAAAAATTTTCAACCAAATACCTGTGTTCTTAACACTCCTCTTTGCCACTTGAGAGGAGCTATTTGGACACAATTGTGTTGGTCTTTATCCTTTCCAAGTAAACTCCTTTTTATTAAATTTCCTAGGGGAAAAATAATGAAAAAATCAAGCAACAGATATAGTAACAGTACTACTACCTGTCCTATTGATGAGCATTATGTTTTTCCAGTGCTTGTATCTATCTGATGTTTCATCCCTTATATTTAGAATATTGATTGTTTGCAGAAGAGATGTTTTGTTATTGTTGTTATTACTTTCTAATACAGTAGCTTACTAGCCCACTGATGCTAATTTAGATGACAGTAACAACATCAGCAACTTACTCTGGGAAATGATCATGCACAGAATGCTTTAATGACTGGAGAATTACAAAAAAAAAAAAAAACAACTTCTTGCTCTCTTCTCCTTTACAGCAAACTCTGACATCTCTTCAGTTCCAACATACACATCACTAAATTAGTTCAGATTCTGGTCCAGTGCAAGGTATTACACGCTATCCAGAGTCACTTTAAGAAAAAAAATTTTGTTTAAATTTTTGGCATCTACCTAAATGTGATGAAACCAGTATGAGTTATATACAGTCTTCAGGTAGTCTTTTCTGAATCACACTGATCTCTGATCTTGTGTACAGACAATGCCACCAGCCCACTGTGCTGTGATGGAATGATGTGCTGGAGAAAGAGCCTTACACTAGAAAGCAAACTACAGCAGAGAATACATAGCTCCAGAAGGTCAGTATGCTACTTTCCTCTTATTTCTTTGGCAATGATGCATCTGACTGTCAACAAAGTAATACGAATGAGGAAATTCTGTAGTCTTAGGTTGCTTTCTGGAATTGTTAAATCCAGGAGAGGAAGAAGGCACTAGATTAATAAGGCAGATTAAAACCACACAAATTTAAAGAAAAAATGGTAAACTCAGCACTTAAATGGAATAAGAGACAGAGAAAGATATAAATATAAAGGTGTCACTTCTAGAAATACTAAAAAAAATCTTTTACCACCTGTGAGGACTTAGAGAATGATGTTGCATCAGAGCCATAAAATAAGCCACCACAACAGTAATAAGCACAGATGACAAACAAAAAAAACAGGCCTAATGAAGGTGACGATTTGGAATTAGAACAGACAAAATTCTGCTGTACAGCCTGTGGGAATTTAAGATAACACTTATCTGGACACAAAAATTAGCACAAAGGCAAAATTCTGTGAAAGGATACAGATGCCAGTCCAAGCTGTGGTAACAGCATCTATGCTCTGTGGATACCCATGACCTGGACTTTATAAAAGTAGTACCTCCTGAAGAATGACTCTGGGACCCCCACCACTGAAAACCACGTGAAGAAGGACCAGTGGGATGCCTCAGGGGCCCATGTGGTGGTAATATCTTTTGCTTAATGTCTTTCTTTCTCTCGCTCTCTTTCCTCCCTCCATCCCCCACCCCCTCAGTCCTGTTTCTATCTCTCTACCTCCCATTTGCTGTTAAATAAAATCCATGCTATTGACTTTGGCATATGGTCTTGTTTGCAGCCTAATTTGGGCAGAGCCGTCTCTTATAACAAGATCTAACCACCTAAAACTTCTCTTGAATATAGGCAAAATTCAAATTTTTAAAATGCTGTATTTAACCAGGAACACCTCCTTCAAGCATGTACTCTTATTTCATGTTTAACCTATTTTGAAGAATATGAGCAATGTGATAAACGTACCCTTTATGAACTAGACTTTACTTTCAGAGGGATTTGTAAAATATATTCTTCTTCATCTCCAACAGAATATATTTAAATTCCTTTTCTCAGTATAATGAGGATAGTGAAGCTTAAATCAGAACATGGATACAGTGTCCTAGATCTCCATTGTTTAGTCTACAATTTCTTAGGAGGAACTAAAATACAATTCCCCTCAAGTCCTCTATAAAGTTACCTATATTAAGCCAAACTATAAAAAAAATCAGTCTCTACACAATGTTTTAAACAAAATTTAGTAATCTACATCCAAAAGAACAATCAATAAGAATACTGTTTAACTTAAGAACAATTTAAATGTTCAGTAGCCATATGGGTTTAATGACCTAGATATCTAGATAGCTATAGAGTCCATGAGAATTTCCTCTCACATATCTTGAACCTACAGTGTCAGCATTTATGTCTGAGCTGGTCATTCAAAAGCTCATTATAATGAATACCACAAATGCATAAGGTACGTTTCAGTTCTATTTTAGCCATTAATATTAGGATGAGATTGTACCATAGAAGCACCCACTCACTGACCATGAGAAGTCTATTTAGTATGCTTACATATTTATGCAGATGACTCAGGCCCCAATGGGTCTTCATTTTTATTTGAAGACTCAAAGTGTTTCGTTTTGTGTATGCCCAGGTTCACCTTCATTGAGTGATTCAGCAGCTTTTGAGGGCCTCACTTGTATTATTTCTGATTCAACACTAGACCTAAATCTTCTGATAATCGACTAGGCATAGTCTGAAACCAGCTATGCTTGTGTGACAGCAAAGACCACATTGCTGAGAACAGAAATCTATGTGGATCATTCAAATTCCAAGATACAGTTAAGGTACATGGGAAGTGAAAACTTCTTTAGTTTCTGAAGTTTTGTCAAATGTAAGAAAACAATATCTTTCTAGATCAATGATTGCTTTTTCAGCATAAGAATGGATGCAAACACGCTCTGGACTACTGCATTTGTTCTGGGTAATGACTTGTGACTTCCATACCCATAGCCTGGCATGAAGAAAAGGTAACACACGATATATCTGTTGTGAAATGTATTGCTTAAGTCTCAGTGCTTAGAACTTAATGAAGAGAGGATTCACCTACAGCAAACAAACCCACTCATATTCAAGAATATAGAACACATTAAATTCTTTGAGGGAGGAGAGAGACCCTTACATACCACTAACATAAGGCAGTACACTTTTTAGACCTATTAAAAAAACAAAATCTGTGGTGCCATGTGCCCATATGCCTATAAATAAATGTTGCATCTGTGTAGAGTTATCTTTATTTTCAAAGTATTTATCAGACAGAATGGTTCTTATTCCAGTGGGCCCACCTTCTCCCTATGGAGTTTTGAAGTTGTAGTGTTTGTCTGGCACAGTTTTTTGAAACTACAGAAGCTCTAATAACAAAAATATACTTCTGAGACACCAGAAAGTGGATACAAAACCAAACATGAAGGGATACATTTCCTTTGTAAAACTGAAATTGCCTTATGTGAAAACTACAAGAATTTTAATGCATTTTAAATTATTTTTTTCATATATCAAAAATCAAGGACAGACACTACAACTATATAGGAACATACATGTAGTATTTGCTTTTACAGTTTCAAGGCAGCTTTTGCCTGAGGGAGGCTCTCTATACAATTCTAGTTGTATCAACTCCAAGGTAAGCTAAGGCTAAGAGATAGAGGTAGGAAGCAAGTACCACATCTTTCTGTGCCCAGCAACGTTAGTATTGTAATACTGGTAATGTTGTTGAATCTAAAACTTGCTTGATGCTGTGAAATGACCATAGAGTAGAAATATGAATTTCGCTTTATCATCATATTTCATCAGCACAAAGCATTATCAATAGTTCTTTCTGCCTCGGAAATTACTCCATCATACCATTTACTTGCTTGAATTTATTTTTATATTTAGATGAATGGAACATAGCCTCCCTGTGCTTACTTTTCAAAAAAACTAGGTCAAACATTTGGAGATGTATAGGGTATGCTGTTCACAGAAATAATAGGCTATAATTCATCTGTTCTCTTAGGATCAGATAATTCCAGTGAATTAATGTTATTTTACAAGCAGGATTCTCAAATACATTCAGTATTTCTCTGGGAAACTACTATTCTAAGAGTGATAGTTTCTCCTGTGCAACTGAAATAAAAATTCCAGTAGGAAAGGGAAATCACAAATGAAGCTATCTTATTACTCATCCAATATCAGATGGTTGTTAACCTCTGAGGGAAAAGAATCCTGAAAAACAAAAACTTTTGAAGCAAAAGCAATGAATGAAGAATAAGAACAAAGTCTGGCCAAATAATCACTGTTTGGACTGTGTTGCTTCTCCAGTAGATGTTGCAGTTCCACTCAAGAGCCAGCAGCTGTGACTCTGAAGCTGCTTTCAGCTGCCTCTAGTAGGTGTCATCCATTTTCTCCTTCTGGGCAGGTAGCCTGTAGCAAACACCCACAGCAGTGTCACCTTACTAGTCTGCTCCTTTATCCTAACCCATAGACTGCCTATAAATTAATCTCATTAATCACTAAAAAAAATACTCTTCAGCAAGGTGAGTTTCTAAGTCTTTCATTTAAGTGAAAGTACTGAAAACTTTAAATAGAAAGTGTCAAGGCACAGTCATAGTTTATCTTTGAATCTCACTAAAAAGTAGTCTACCAAAAGTATTTGTCTGCCTTCTGAGATGAAGTTAATTGGATTTCTTTCACTTTTGTTCTGATATTCCATAGAATGTTTATTAATTTTATCACTTCTGAACAGGCTGCACTAAAGAATTTGTTCTTCTCTGGTTTTGTGAGAGGAAAAGTTGGTGCTCATTCTCTGATACTTGCCATTTGTTTTCACAAATAGCTGTCAGAACAGCTATTTTCAGACTGGGCTTCTTCCTGTTTTACTTAAGTCACTTAGCACTTGCATATATATGG
>QUSF01000009.1:11466561-11564921 GCA_003676055.1 Chloebia gouldiae | reverse complement strand
ACAAATGAACTAGAGCAATGAATTCTGTAATAGGTTCCCTGGCAACTCTAATCTCATTTCAGCACCTCATAGCCTGTGTTTTACTCGCAAGGTCCTATTTAAATTTGCTAGTGAACATTTGTACATTCAAGTATAATTTGTTGTCTAAGGCATATAATTTCTTTAAGCTCCTACCAAGATCAGTTTCTATTCCACTAGACCTCAGTGTACATAACCTTTATATGAGAAGCTTGCCTAAAGAATGACACTGTGCTTATGACCGCAGGAAACAAATATTGCAAATTGTTCTCTGAAATAAATAGCTATGTTACAGTCCTTTTTTACTATAAAATCTTGACCTTTAATATTTAAAAATAACTTATATTTTCTATGTAACTGTTCACTGTATGGAAAGATTTAGCCATAGAGTCATCCTGTCCTTCAACATTTTCAAAAATCCTTGGCAAAATAAAAACCAGTCAGGAAATATTCAAACAACTTTATCCTATAAAAAGACTGTATTTAGTTCAGACTAGGAAGAGCTGGATGTTGCACAGTTTCAAATGTTTAACATCCTAAATCCTACAATAAATGTTGCACTTTAAAGGCACAAGTAATATATATGAATATGAACCTCTTGGATCTTTCAGCCCAGTCATTTACTGCTGCAGGCAATTATGTCATGCCATATACTAGAGTTATCTATATGCAACATGACATTTCTGCATCCATTAGGGATGCAATGTCCAGGGGTTGTTTTAGATTTGTTCATTAGGGAGTCATCCTGCAATAGTAAACTGCAGCTTCACTGTCCTCTGTGCAGATGTCACTGAAATGCCCTGCAGTAAGTAAGAGGCATCTAAGCCCTCTTCCACTGCATTAAAAGCTGCCTCACTTTTTCTTGATTATGCCAGAAAGTCACCCTATATGTGGGCAGACCCCATGAGTGATGGAGTGACTGACCTCTTGGTATGTGGGGTGAGAAAAGCCCAGTTACCTTCATGGAAGTAGACCAAGTTATCTTACCTTCACCGTTGGAGGGAAGAAGCTAGATTCCCTTCTCTGATACAGCTAATAGACATTCTTCCAAATGTTTTTTGGAAGAAAAACTCATTTGCCTGGAACATATGTGCAAGGTGTACATTCTTACCAGTGAAGTTTCAATAGGGTCGTTTGAAGGAATTATTATGACCCTCACATGTTAATATATCATTACTAAAGCAAATTCTGATGAATTTACTCTTTCAGTATTAAAGTGTATGGGCTGTTCATAAGTATCTTGGACTATATAATATACTCCCCGTTTCTTCTGCCTGGTGATCTAACAGCCACATAAAAAAGTCAGTGATTTAAATTTGTCTTGATTATTTTTTGCTCAGTTCTATTGGACCAATAACATCTAACTTTTCTCACCCTATATCTTACTCCTTGAAAATGTCCTCAAACTTATGTCTTTGTCAAATGTCAGTAATTCAAACTATTTTTTTTTCTTGGCAACCACCTACCCTCTGATCTTTAATAAGTTTCACTTTTGTTCAGAAATGTTAGTAATCAACCTTAATTTAATATTTCCACAACATTTCACAGATATGTTTATTAATTTGTTTTAATCCTACAAGATCAGGTGCTTTATAAAGAAATATAGAAGATTAATTTGGCACTTCTAACCTGGAACACAATTGCTCTTAATCCAGTTTCCATTATGCATTGCTTTAATGAATCACCCTTTCAATACCTGTTTTGTTTTCTGCTACACTATGACACAAAACTAATCAAGATGTTCTTGATGGACATATCTGGTGACAATAAGTTGGTTTCTTGCTTGTATTTTTTTTTTCATGAAGACATTATGTCTGATTTCTTTTCCCTATTTATAAATGATAAGGAAGTAAGGAAGTAAATTTTTTCTTCTTTTGCTTTGTGAGAATATCATATTAAACCTCTCAAAAATGTTCAGGATAATTCTTTAGCTGAAGATGGTCCATTGCTGACATTTTGACAAAGATTTTATGTCAGGCATAGGTACAGACTGCTAGAAGTAAATCAGTGTATAGCTAAACTCCAAACATTTTAGTCAATATGACTTTATCTTTCTCTGTCATTCTCTCCGTCTTCTGATAAAAAAAGCTAACTCCAAAACTCATAAGATCTGAATATATAACAAAAACAAAGCCAATAAAATTGACTACATTTGTGCTAAAATTGCATTTATAGTACACCGAAAAGAAATTGATTGTTTCTTTTTCACATCAACTGTAGTAATAAATATGATCAATACATAACAAGATAATAGTAGGTATAAACTAAAAGATTCACTGATAAATGCTTTGACAAGGCAACATGGTGACAGCATTCCATCCAAATACTCTAGGATTGCTTAGATCTTTTAAACTTTGGAAAAGCATTTGGATTAACAGGTAATATATATAAATTAATAAACTGCATTCTTTAATGGAGGAAAATAATTGCAAAGAGCTTAGATAGCCTGACTTCTTATTTAAACAGATATTGTAAGGGATCTAATTCCATTAAGTTATATTTAATTTCCACATTCACATGCAGAATCTACATGAGACTCATGCAAGGCTGCTCCATGAGTGCTGAATACACAGCTAGTTTTAAGGATAAAAGGAAATCACAAGAGGTCAAGAAATCACTTAGTGAAAAGGAAAATTTAGAAGAGCCTGCAAAAAAAAGGTAAAGATGAGAATATGTGGTTTACCCTTTTACTGAATGGACATATTCAGTATTTATGAACTTAATGTCTATGATGAAAGCTATGGTAACATCATTGATGGACACAGAAGAGGGAATTTTAGAGTGAATTTTTGAAAGAATAGGGTCAATTTACACTGTGCTACAATTTGAAGAAATTAAATCACTTTTCGACTAACATAAAAAATAATTTAATTGGGCCACTGAAACAAAACCATCACTATTTTCTTCATATCAACCCCACTGAGTGCCACAGAGATATTGGTCCCAATCATTTGCTTCATTTTGCTTGGTTTACATCAGGTTAGTGCAGCAAAACATTCTAGTGCTCACCTGCCTGGCACAATCTATTCAGCCACAAGTGGAGGATGTTTATTGCCTGTACACAGCTACTTTCATATTGCTGACATAGAGAATAATAACAGGAAGGAAAATGTGCCAGGAAATCTTCTGTATGCTTGAGTTGTCCCCAGAAAATGGGGCAATGTTTCAGGATCTATCATCCATGCCCTAGAATATGTGGAGCAGCTGTGATCCACCTCAATCTACATTATCAGGATGATGTACAGTCTTTGCTCTGTCTTCCCACATGACATGTCCTTGTTTTACTCTTGCCCCTTGGTGATAATATGTCAGAGAAAATCTTTGGGGCAGTTTCATATATCAAGAAAGAGGATATTTATGAACTTCTGCTAGGTCACTTCCCTTCATAAATAAATAACCATAACCTTTTGTAGGCCAACTAGAATATTTTATACAGTTGTCAACAGCAAACCAGAAAAAGCTTTTGTCAGTTGAAGGGAACTGTTGTCAAAGCACCCAGTACAGATGAATTTATACTTCAATTTCTTGAAAGTTGTGTATCAGAAAATATTTTCCAGAAGAAAGAAAACACCATTCTTAAGGCAGATAGACAAGAAATAAGTTAATTTCCTTTCTATCAAAAAATAAGAGAATAAAAATGCATTAAAGTATTTATGTCTGGAAATGCATTTCAATATAAAATCTTACCCATTTTGGAAAATCTATAGGCGTGGAATATATGAAACAGGAAAGAATTACACTGTCTTGAACATTGAATTTAACTTTCCATTAACTTATGATTAAATTATGCTGATGTGAGGGTTATTGTGCCCTTGAGCCAAAGTTTAACAGTCCACTTACAGTCTAGTAATAGAGATTTTAAGAAATGATGATTCTGTCATACTGCTGGAGTTATAATAGATATATTTGGATGACTGTTCACATACAAATGTATTCAAATGAAAAGAGCATCATATCAGTCATGATCTGCGACACATCATGGATTTTTTTCTGGCACTTTATCTATTTAAATTACATCTAAATTATAAATACTGTGAATATCAGCAGTTACAGTAATATTACCCTAACAACAGAGGAGATCGATAGCAGAAACATTTTGTTACTTCGCTGTGACCTGCACCTTCATTGCATTTTATGATACTATTGCAAGAACTTGCCTTGCCGTTTTAACTTTGTAGAGATTTCTGCATTGTTTAAAACTCATTACGCTGCAAAAGCACAGAGCTTTGTTGAGACGCACACATCGTGTGCCTTAAATTGTATACTTACTGACTGCATTGCCTATAGGGCCCTGAAATAAAGTGCCCAATGTTAATAATAACAATTCTCACTTTCTAATTTTTTTTTTCTTTTTTTTTTTTAATGTTACAAATGTGGAGCATTTACTTCACTTGTTTTGGCACCTTCCCAACTTGTATCCTACCCCCGTGATACTTTTCTTAAACAAATATTTTTGAGACAAATTGGCAATGACTATACTTCAAAACTGTATCCAGTAACAGATTTATGACTTGAAATTAAATAAACTCTTTCCTAAGGATGTTTTCTGCCTTTTACCTATTTCCAAAATAAAGGGGGAAGGGGGAAAGCTCATCAAATCACAGACTTCATTTATAAAAGTTGTAGATAAGTAAAAATGTTTCATTACCTAAACTTCCTAAATATAAGCATTTCAGTATAGAAAACCCACAAAGGTTCTTAGAGTAAGCCAAGCTGTTCCTTTTATTGCATGTAACACAACCCATGCAACCGATCAGGGAGAAAAGATCTGATTGTGTATTCTAGCTCTGCTTAGTGGCTGTCAGAGACTGAAATGGTTCATGCCTTAAACATTTTTATAAAGGAGTTTTGCCCATTATAGCAAAAACTGTATAAAGAAGTTACAACACCATAGGCCACACCTCCCTGAAGATGCCTGAGTGGAGCTGTGGACTGTGAGTTAAACTGCGTGGAGAAGACTAGTGGACACTATTGTTCAATCATCTCAGGTCTAGGGAGAAACAAACAAGGCTGAGGGAAAGGCTTTTCATCCACAAGAAAGCCAAATGCAGCAGAGAATCACCCTTGGCTGGGCTTGAGCTGGGGTAGACTACAGCCCACAGAAGCCAGGCTAACATATACAGGAGAGGAGGAGGTTTTGAATGTGTGGCTTAACCTCTGGTCAGAGTCACGGAACACCCATCCTCCTTAACACAAACCAGCCCAGCAATGAAACCCCCAACCCCACAGGCCACATCCATGGGACATTCACGGGAGAAGCAGCTGAGGAAATGTCATAATCCATCAAAGATCCTGTAAAGTGCTCCCTGAGGCCTTGCATCACAGGACTGCACATAATGCAAAGTGATGCAGCAGATCCAGATCTGCTGTGTAAAACTCCCCACTGCAAGGGAGGTACCTGGATATTCCCACCTGGCCTGAACACATATGACTCAATTGGATTATATGTTTTTTGGGGGGCACCCTTAACACCAAGAAGATATCTGGATAGGATCATCAGGAGTGGATCCACAGAGTGGTGATATTTTCTTTAATCTGTCTCTGTCACTATCTTTCTGTCCCCCCACCTCTTTTCTATTTCTTTTTCTCTCTCTCATATTTACTATCAAATAAAATCACAGAATCACAGAATCACCGCCTTTCGCTGGTGGCTGAGCTTAGGGAGGAAGTTGAAAGATTAAGGGACTATTGATTTTGGCCTGTGGTCTTGCCTAATTCAGGCAGAGGCATTTCTAATAATTTTAATAAGAGGACCATAACTATGGCAAAGAATACAGACAGAAAAATAGTATATAAGGGTCTCACTCTCATACTTCCCTGATCTGAGAATAAATAAATGTGTGGGACAGCAGTTGTGGCTCCAAAAGTTCTAAAATTAGTTAAAACAATCATAGGAGCACAAGAACAAAACATCAATCTGTCTCAATGTTCTCCCTCTGACAAGTGTTCTTGGGGAAGAGTACAAGAAGCATGGCCTGTACAGAGTGATAATTTCTAGAAAAGTACATTTTAGTACCTCTAACCAGAGGTGGTAGTTGAACCATAATGTTAAATTTTCTCTGGTGGAACTCAACTTTATTAATTTCTTTTTGAACCTGCTTATACTTTAACCTCCATGAGACTTGTGGCAATGAGATCCAGAGTTTAATAATGGAGACACAATGAAAACTGTTCCCAGTTTACCTTCTCCACACAATATATGCTTTTATGAACTTCCATTGTCTTTCCCTTCATCTCTCTTTCCATTCAGAAGCACTGTAGACTGCTTTGTCTGTCTTTATACTTCTGCTTTTACAGTACCCTGTGGCAATGAATTCCAGAGTTAAATAAATGAGGAAAATAAGGTCCCACATTATTTACAATGGTACAAACTATTATGTTATCTTCCTTTAGTCTTTCTAATCTGAAGAAGTCTGGTCCATTTTATGAGTAGTCTTCACTTTTTAATAGGAGGTTGCTTCAAAACTTTAATAACCTCTGTTATACTTCCCTGTGCCTGAGTTCAGTGTTTCTTTTTGAAAAAAGGAAGACTACAACTTGCAGAAGTTTTTTAATTAAAGGTACATCAGTGGCATAATGATTGCTCCATTTGTTTCTCATTCCTTTTGAAATGATCCTAAACAGTATATTTGCTTTTCTGACCATTGTGAAGCACGTGATAACCTTTTCAGAAAACTGTCTAAGGTCTTGTTTTTTCTGAGTTATTTTAAGTAATTTCAAGTCTATTATTATGGATATATTTTTCTCCACGTGCATTGCTTCTCACTTGCCTACACTAAATTTCATTTGTCATTTTTCCACCTAATAATTTAGTATTGTGAAACTGTCCTGTCTCTCTGGGCAACCAGCTGGAGTTTGTACTATAAGAATATTGTTTCAGAGGCTGCTAACAGGAGTAAATCATGTAAACCTGTTGTCATGTGAGAGAAAATAGTTATTGTCTTTTCTGACCCGTATTCAAGAACCAATAGGAAGGTACATATATTTATCTACTTTATATCTTTAGGTGCATCTTTATAGGCAGACTGATATAAAATTAAGATTTATTTTAAATATAAATTTTAATTCTAATGTTATTTTATAATGAAATATACACAATGAGTTAAGAGAGCTGGGGTGAGGAGGGATGATTTACTTCTTGATAAGTTGTTTATTAGTTAGCAAAGTAAGTAAAATAACAATTTAACAAAGACACATTAACATTCCCAAGAATCTGGGTTAATCCACTTCTTTGGTTTAAGAGACATCATAAACTGTCTATTTCTTGCAGAAGAAAGACATAAAAAGTTTTGAGGAAAGAGATTATATGTCTGGAACCTTGGAGGATTTCAAAGGAGAGATTGGCTATAAAAGCTAACATGCATCACCAAGACAGGATGCTCTCTAGTAATGCAACATGAACAGCATGATAAGCAAAAATAGAAAACCCCTGACAATCACCTTGTCTGGACAACTTACCACAAATCTCCTAAATATGAGATAAAAGAAGAAAAAGATGATTCTTCCTCATCTTAAGCGAGTTAAGCAACATTTTACTTTCTCCATCCATCCCCCTTTAAACTTCTGTGGCTGTTTTGCCTCTTTTGCACAGTGTAAGAAAACATAATTTATTTTGCATTTCACTTACTATGGAGTTAGATACATGGTACAGGAAACACAACTGTTACATTTTAACAATAACACATTCCTCACCCAAAAGTGGAATGAATGCAATTTCCTAAGATGCCCATGACAGAACTCTGCTCTGTTATAAGCAGTAAATTATGCCCTAATTAGAAACGAAAGGAACATAACCTCCTTCTAAGCAAAAGGGGATTAGGTATGTTCATTTTATGGCACAATCCACTCAGAGCCATCACAATACTCAATTCCACATGAATTTTTGCTCTCTGATCTCATACAATTTTCTGGAAATCCAAAATTATCAGATTAAATTATTTCTATCTGATCTGCCTCTCATCTGAAAATCCAAGGTTCAGTTCCTGTGCAAGTGATATGTTTTTTTCTCATGTGAAATAGCTAAAATAGAACAAATAAGAATTAATATAGAAATGAAGTAGGACTTATTTCTCTAATGTCAGTATGTAAAGGTACAGCTGGATCCCAGCTAGGAACATGTTAAGGAAAAAAATAGGAATTATCAGGGAACTGTTTTCTAGGCTGTGGTGGGTATCTGAAAAAGAGCAGCTCAAACTCAGTTTATGGTATCCATTCCTCTAAAACAATTACACTGGTAGCCTAAGGAAATTACCTGCCTCTAGCTTTTATATATCTGAATTTAGGTGAGATGAAGCATGTCTTTATTGACTGTTACACAAAGACACTGTAGTTAAATGAAGCGAACAGATGAAAGTGGGTCAATGGGGACAGAGAAGAAAACAAGAGCCTCTAATTCTTTCTAAGGTAATTTTAAAAATAAATGTAAATTTAAAAAGAAAAGCAAACAAAACCAAAAATCTTCCCAAAGACTACTCTCTCTATGACTCTTGTCATAGAGACCATGTTACCCTATACACATTCTGCACCCACTGAATACCTGATTTGCTTTGCTTTTACTGGGGTTGCACTACTACAAGTGTGTGCTGCCCTTCCCCTTTTTGCATCAGCAGGTGAACAGCAACCCTGTTCATGCAGAGATTATGTACTGCTTATGTTGTACTGGGTATGTGTTGTAGGGGCCCATTGACTCTGCTTCCAGGTCACAAGCAGGGGAAGTAACAGTGTTTGCCTAAGGCAAAACATCTTCACTTATTTGCTTCTTGGGGTAGAAAGGTATTTATTTATCATTGTATTCTCTGAACAAATTTCTGTAACAAAGAGGAATGTTTTACAAAGAAATTTCTTTACAAAATAACTTTTCTTTCCCTTCTTATGCAATTGCATACTTCCCCTCTCTAAAAAAAAAAAAAAGTGAATAAATAGATTCTACTGGTTAATCACTTTTTTTTTTTTTTTAATCCAACACCATGCAAATCCCATTCTTCCAGATGCAAAGTTCCCTGTTCTTATAATCCTTACATTTTGCCTTTGGTCAGTTACCCCCAGAACCTTGCCCCATCTGTCCTTCCAGGCTCCTTCAATCTCTTACCATTACAGCTTCAAAGAGCAGAAGACTGCAGCAGGAGAGGGGCTGGGAATACAGATTTATATGCAATGTTCAACTGGTATTTAGACAAGGAATTTGCCTGCAGCCAGTAGGAGAATGAGGTAGATTAAATTAGTTTGATGTTGTAAAGAAGTGAGTGACATTTTTATATTTTAATTAAGTGAGACTAGGAACTAGGAAAGAATAGGAATGCAGGAGCAAGGAGAAGAAAAAAAGAAAGGAAATGAAACAGCAGCTTGCAGGAAAAGATGAATAAATAAGATTACTTTTTAGATTCTGTATTGTAAAGCAGGGGATTATAACAAGATGAATATGAAAATGTGAAGGTATCAGGAAACATAAGCAGGAATTTATAATATATTTCAAATGACCTTTTTATCTTGGAATCTGCAACAGAGAATAATCCGTCACTCAAGAAAGCTAATTTTCAAAGAGCATTCTGGGTATTACTATTATCTAATGCACCTTGTTTAATATCCTGGTTTTTCATCAGAAGTGATATATCACAGGTCAGATTCCATTTCACTGCACATGCTGAGTAGCTATTCCTTACTCATTGAGTAATCACACTAGTTTCGAGGAGAAAAATCTGCAAGTAAAATACTACTCAGTAAAGCTCAGACCTCATCAAATGTTTTTGAGTCTCCATCCACTCAAGGTCCTAAATATAATGATATCACTCTCACTACCTAAATAATAAGCTTAAATTAATCACCTAACCTGGTGGAGTGTATGTGTGTGTTGAGTCTTGCATTATGAGAGTTTTGAAGCATCCGACTTTGACAGACATACAGAAGAAGAAAACATACATAGCATTTAAAAATGTCTGGCAGATTTCTTAGTGCACTTTCCTGTGACACAAATGTATCTTGTGTAGTGTGGAATATGCTTTTTGCAAGAGTAGTCAACTACTTCTCCTCACATCATCTCTTTTTTCACAGTCAATGCAAAGACAAATTCATTGATCGTGACTTTGACCAAAGAAGTGACAACCCTGCTATTTGATCTGGCTTTTGTCACCCCTTTCTCTTTAGCAAAATGTATTTTCATTCTGTAATTCTTATTGCAAGTCATATTGCCATAAGTTTTCTTGTGGTTGGAATCATGAATTCTTTTTTAGTCAGAATATGTATTAACTTTTATTAAATTAAAGTTGAATTGTCATCACGTTTTCAACGTGTGTCAAAAGCTAGACTGTAAACACTGCAAGCATTTAACTTCATTGTATATGTTAGGTACAGAAACAGGATTTTATATTTCATTTAGAACATTCAATTAGTTCAGATTAATGGCAGTGATGTTTTTTAAGCTAACATTGTTTAATCCCCCAGGTGGTGTATTTTTATCCTTGCCATTTCCTCATTCATGCATTGTGATTGTGTGCTTGGCTTGTCCTTACGAGAAGATTTCTGTAGAAATCAGAGTATTGTAAAGTGCTAAGGGCTTTCCGATAGACTAGACTTGAAACTAACTTTTGAAGTATTATTGGAATCCAAAGCTCTTCTACCTCTGTAAAGTAGCACTAGTGGTTTTTCTGGGTCATAAGCATGTGATTATTTGAATATTTCTGAGTCAATGTGTAAGATTTTTGTGCAGAATTGTCCTTTGTGCATAGTCACACAAGAAAGAAAATCATAACATCCATTTGTTATGGAGGGTTTTCTTTTTCCCACTGTTTTCTAATTACAAAGTGACGGCAATTGGTTTTGACTAGTAAATGTATTAGTTTGAATAGCAGCAATAACAAAGGTGTTAAAAGAATTCTTCTGTATGCTCAAATGGGGGAAAGACATAATGTTTTACTACTCTGTAGGGAGTTATAACACCTGTTTTAAATGTAAAGCTGCAGCGAGCATTTTAGCAGCTATCTGAACTCTGGAGAACAATAAAGTGCTTGTAAACTCACTTGAATAAGTTCATAACCTAAAGAGAAATAGTGAAAGTGAGAGAAAAAAATTTGAAGTGTCACTCCAATTTCTACCATTTCTAAATGCTCACAGATGTTACTTGTGTTTAGGAAGTCAGTTCACCTTACCCATGCCAACTAATTACTCTCTAAGCCCTTTCCTTTTAGAATCAAATGAAAGCACACAAATATCTTTAAGAACTTGGACAATTTAAAGTGTAATTTTGTGCATCATGTTATAATCCCTATTACCATCGCAGTCAAAATAGACTCGACTTAGTTTAATTTAATGACCACCAAATCAGGGAAGGATAATATATAAACCCAAATCTCAAAAAACATCTTTCCCCCACCTCTCCCTTCTTTCTGGACTCAACTTTAATTCTGAACTCTCTCCCTCCTCCCTCCCAGAGGCACAGGGGTACAGGAATGGGGTCTGCAGTCAGGTCTGCACATCACCTTTGCTGCTGCTACCTCCTCAGGGGGAGGACTCCTCAGACTTTTCCTCTGCTCCAGCATGGGGTCAGTCCCACAGGAGACAGACAGTCTTCCACAAGCTTCTCCAACCTGAGTCCTTCCCATGGGCTGCAGTTCTTCACAAACTACTTTCCATAGGGTGCAGTTGTTCCAGAGCAGTCTGCCCCAGTGTGGATCCCCTGCAGGGTCACAAATCCTTCAGAAAACCTGCTCTGCCGTGAGTTCCTCTCTCTATGTGGCCAAAGGTCTTGTGGCTACTCTCTTGTCCATACAGCCCAGCATGCTGCTGGTCTCCTTCACCTCAGGGGCACCCTGCTGATGAAGGTTGTTTGCTGTTTAGCAGCACTCCACAAGGACTTCCTGCAGTTGCTTTCTGTTCCATTGACTCCCAGCTGAAAACAGGAGTGAGTTTTCAAGCAGGACTTAGCCTTTGATGAACTTTCTGAGATACCTGCCAGGCTAGTTCTCCAGCCTGTATAGGTCTTTCAGTACATAGAAAACCTGCTCTCCACTGGTATAACCCACAAATTGTTAACACCCCATCCCATGGTCCAGGCCACTCAAAAACATGTTACATATCATCAAATATGATATCAGTCCCTGAAGGATGCCACTCATGACCAGGTATCAGGCAAGGATTTGGATCCCCTATCTCACTATTTTGATCCCAGAAGTCTAACCAGTTTTCCACCTAGTCACCCAGTCAATATTTAGTCTATGTAGTCCTAAGCATGCTATGAGAGAATTGGTTGGATGTCTTGCTAAAAGCAAGGAAAACAGCATTTGCATTCCACAAAGTCCCCTACTTCATCACAGAAAGCTGTCCATTTAATCAGGCTTGTTCTGTCACTTGAAAAATCACAAATCCACACAGTCTCAAAGAAGTCTTCTCTTTAAATCTTATAAATCCCTTCTTTTCTCTGTGTGATAAGAAAGGTTTGATAGAAAACACTAATTTCCTTCCATTTCAAATAACTTTAATCAAGGCAATTGACTTTTTTATGTGTAGGCTCTATGATATTGGCAATTATGTCATCAGAAAAAATTAAAGTAAAGATCTTTAATCTTCAATGTGTAAGTTTGAGGTGGATACAGAGGTTCTTTGATGGATAAGAGTACCTGGAAGAAAACTGGGCTAGGAGAGAGAAGACTCTTTCTAAATTATGGTAAACCTGTGTTCTTCAGTTTAATCAATGTACTGTCAAAGGTGAAGACTAAGAAAATTTGGGTGAGAATGCCATACTCGTGCTTTTGGTTATAATGAGAAATATTAACTACTATTACTATGAAGAGAATATAATAATAGACTGCTTTATTCAAACTACTTTTTTATATGGAAATTTTAGTACTAAACATTTTATGTGGATCGGGGTATACATTTCATGTGCCCAGATACAAACTGAAATAGATGCTGACATATCTTTATTAATTACTTTGTATTTAATCTAATTGTTTTGTTTGCTTTGAAATAAATAACACCTCTGTTATTCAGTCAACTTCCAAATGGTAGAAAATTTTAACAAATTGTCAATGGTCTTCTTTGTTAATTTACCATAATTTTTTAATATCTGCAGCAGTGTGAGCTGATAACCTCAGTAATGTTAGACCACCGTAACAGTTTTCCTAAGTTGTATTTTATACAGCATACATTTAAAAAATTTAAATATCAGTTATTTAAACTCTGAGGTGCATTCAAGAACTACTCCTTTTATTTTCCATCAGCTTGTGTTGACATATTTAATTTCTTTACAAATGTTGATGATAATGATGATTGTTGTTGTTATTGTTGCTACTATTATTGTTATTAATTATTATTATTATTCATTATAGCTTTCCATATCAATGAAATGTTAGTATTGGAGGGATCCTAGTTATCTGCACGTATCAAGAATCACCTGTACTTCATCTAAAAAAAATGGAAAAAAAAATTTTCCTGAGCAAATAAATTCAAGTCTACTATTAAATGCTTATCACATATCTTGTTTCCCAGATTAACTCTCCAGTTTCTGCTCTCTTTCCAGTTGCAGATTTCCATAAACTATGGCTTTAATTACACTTTTTAACAGTTATCTAGGAAATGAGATAGCTTAACAACATTAGCATATCAATGTAGAGAACAGGAAGAGGTTGTGTTCCTAATCGGAGGTCTAAATTTAAACATCCCTGTTAGATGTCTTAGAGAGACAGGAGAGATGAGAGAGGTTTAAGAACCCATAATAATGAGTGATGGTCTAGTCATTACATTTAGTAGAGCCAAAAGGTAGATTCAGGTCCTGCTAAGCTGTCTATCAGTGTAGAAAATGCTTGTAGTGCTGTCTGAGGAGCCCTAAGAGAACTGATGCACCCACATGACGCTACCAGTCATGACAGAGGCTCTACAGGATACTCACATGCCTCTGGCACAGCAGCTGTAGAGCAGGCACGATGCCCTGAGGCATCATGACAGAACCTAGAAGCCTGCATGACAAAAGCATTTAGTCACTTGAACCCAACCTCCCTGGCTTATAGGATCTGTCTGTTTTCTAGGGATAGATCTTTAGTGGCCACTGTATTCTATGGCCCAAACATAGACTTCAGTGTAAGTTGATTCACTGCTGACAATCTACAGATGCCTCTGTAAGACAGATGACACAGCATGGCAGGTGTCACAGAATGACAGAACATTTGAGCATGGAAGGAACCACTTGAGAAACCTTAGTCCCCATCCTTCTTCAGGTAGGGTCAGCTAAAACTGGTTGCCATGGACCACATCTAGCTGGACTTTGAATATCTTCACAGATGGAAACTCCACAGCCCATCAGGAAACCTCTTACTGTGTTGGACAATGTCAAAAAAAAAAAAAAAAGTGTTTTGTGTTTTCAGAGTTTCATGTTTTTTAGTTTGTGCCATTAACTCTTCTCTTGTTGGTAAAGCATTACTGGGGCAAGTCTGTCTCCCTCTTCTTCACATGCTCTCATGATCTATATATAAAAAAATACATTTGGAAAAGAACTGCTGGCCCTCCCTGAGCTTTCTGTACACAGTCTAAGAAATTCCAGCTCTCTCATGATCTCATTGTACAAACGTTGGTCCAGTCCCTTAATAATTTTCTTAGCTTCAATATTTTACAATAATAGACATCATAAGTCTGTTTTTTTCCCCTGAGAAAATAATGACAAATGCATATTGGATGCCACAAGCTTCTGTACAGTAACCTGAAATTTTCTCATGAAAGATCTTAAAAATGAAAAAAAAAGAGCACAGATTAACAAGTATCTCAGATAACAATAAGTTCTTTTGCCTAAGCAATAACAATTTCAGAGCACTGATCACTAACACTGAGAGGGAGACAACTGAGGTAGGATTTAATTCTCTAAACAAACAGCCAAGTTGATTTCCTTTGGTGACTGCACTTGGCTTACACAGTTATGCCTCTAGAAGTATCTTGTGTTACCTATGAATCCATTAGTGTACCTGATAATCCAAAGCAGTTCTTTCAGTTGACATAGAATCCCAAAACTGTATCTGCTTAGCCAAATTAATTTTTTTCCTGGTTTATATCCTTAATCTAAACCCATTATATCCTTATAAAGCATGGAGTTTACAGGAGACACTATGGCAAATAAAGACCAAGTAAAATTTTCAAGTGTACCAAAAACAGCACAGAAGTCTCATCTGTGAACAAATGAATTTTGTCCAAGGAAATTATACCTCAGAAGATTGATATGATGTAGGCATCATATCACCTACATTAATCAGGTTCTCAGAATATTCCCCTGGCACGATATATGCATATATAGCTCTTTTATTGATCACTGGGAGACCTAAAGTTTGGGGGTTTTTTTGTTTTGTTTTGGTTTGGTTTGGGGTTTTTTTTGTTTGTTTGTTTGTTTGTTTTTGTTTGGTTTTTTTTTTTTGTGGCTCTAACTAGATGATGGCAACAGTTTGAATACATCCTCAATGAATGGAAAAAGTATTTTAGCCCAGCAACTGTCATGCTAGGGCTCCACAGTGTCACAGTGGGATTTAGAATAGTTCTCTAATGTCAAATGCAAAGGTGTTCCGAGTTCTGTGTATAGAAAAAAGGTAAAGGCATTGATATTGTGAGCTGATACCTAAGTAACCATTGCCAAGCATATAGGAGCAGCATTCTGGAGGATCTAGGATCATAATGGCTTTGTTTTGGTCATGTAGAAAGATATACAGCTAAAGTAAAACTTTATCTACTATCATTTGTCTCCTTCAATAATAAACAGCATCAAATAAGACCTCAAATCTATAATGATACATCTTTTATATTAACTGACCAATGTTTTAGATCAGTCATATGATTTCCCACTATTGCTACAACTGAGACAAGAGTCAGGGTCTACTTTATATTGAGTAATATATTATTTGATATCTAGAGTCATATAAAAACCAATAGGCATATATCGGCCATGGTTACTGAAAGATTTTATCATCTGGATTTTTATTTCTATATTTTATTTCTTCTTGCTCTGTTTTGTCATTTGATCTATGATAATATGTGGTTTGTTGAGCTGATAGTGTTACTGATACTTTGCTGCAAAACCACAATAATCAATAACAGTATATAAGGGGACAACTGAGACTTAGCCTAAATCAGAAAATTTTGACTGAAAAATAAGTATTATATGTGAGGGATAAATTACTTGAAGTCATGAACATGCACATAATGGAGTTCTGTACATGAAAGATAATACTGCAAAGAAAAGTTAAATTATACTAGTAACATAGCTTTAAGGTAAGCCAGGAGCTACTTGGGGAAAAAACAAAAGAGACCATAAACATATTGAATGATTTTCTAACTGTATTTTGATATAGATCCTCTTCAGTCTGCTTTATATTCAATTATGGAACTTTGGGAATATGGGAAGATACATGCAATGCCATTGAAATGGAACAAGAGTAGAGTTCAAACTCTGATCAGGGACTTAAGTTATCATGTTTTGGATTGATTGAGTCACTAATTTCAGTATCAGTAAGTATTGGATGTGCTCCTATAAGTGCTAGAAAAGTCCCTCCTGTAGGCTGTTAAAAAGATTTGTCACACCTGGCAATACAAATTTATGGTTGAACAAAAAGATAACATTTCAAAAAGGTGAAACAAAATGTACTACTGATTAAAATGCACTCACAGGTACGTTTCTGTGTTTTATGGGCTCCTGAGATGGAGATGCATCTATGGAATGTATGAAGTATGTGGAGAAAAATATAAAAGGACCATTTCTTATCTTCTGCTCAAGGCAGAGACATTCTACTGTCTCAAAGACTTCTTGAAGCCCAGATCTCTCATTAAGCTATAACAGGTTTTTATTTATCAAAGTTGTGTTTGAAATTAGAAATTTCAATGAAGAAATGTGTTTCATTTTTTAGAGCATTACTCCCAGAGGGTCTGATTTAAAAGTAAATTGTGTGTACTTCTATCTGTGTGATGTACTCTCCAAAAAAACAGTACACACAACACATGCTTTGGTGCCATTTTTATGTTTTTATGTGTAATATACTATATTGTTGTCAAATAATGCCTTAACATTTGAAAAGTTTTTGATTTACTAAATGGGACTGAAGGTCTGTTTGGGAATATAGTCACTCTTGTTCATCCCATGCCACAATAAAATTATTGGAGAAAATAAAACACATTGATGTTCTAATGAAATAAGAATGCTGTGTGATCTCCATGAGGAAGCAGTATTGAAAATACATTCTGAATTATCCTATGTAGCACTCCTACAGTTGCACAGTTCATCATCGGACTTTATCTGGGAAAGACAGGAGCTGAAGATATTAAAATTTAAAAGGCACATTTGCAGAGAATATGTAATGAGTTCAAGAAAGATGATTGCATTTAACTATTGTACAGAACATGTGTAATGAAAAAATCAGAACATATTTCAGGAATAGATAGAAAGAGTAAAATCTTTATTAATACTCATAAAATCTAAGTGTCAGAAAGCAGCATAGAAATCAATGAGATTAAGCAAAAGTCAAAAGGCAGATGGCAGCGATTTCAAATGCAGATATGGTAGCATAAACAGAAGAATGTACAGATCTTTAAAACAAGCAGAGCAAGTAAAGCCATTTTATAATGTGTGTAATTGGCAGTTTTAAGTTCACAAGGATAGGGAAAACAAAACTAAATACTATTCTTTCCACACATAAATTAAATAAGCACTTATATGGATTAATTCTTAGATGTGGTATAGGAAGACCACTGGAGTTAATTAATAAAAATATATATTTAAATAGAAAATAACAGAATAAATAAACCTCTAAAATGAGGAGCAAATTTCTATTGTAGACTGAATGCATTCCATTGAATTTTTAGTAGGTCAGTGGAGTTCCATTACCTACACTGGACTCAGGCCCTAACATGGAAATAATGTGGCTGTATTAAAAAAGCAGCATTTTCACCACCAAGTGACATACAGGGCATGCCATTGTGACAGTACAGGCATAGATTGAAAGCTGCCCTCTCCCCTCTTGTAAGTTTATATCCATAAAATGTATTGCTTGTTTTCAAGGATTTGTTTAAAAAAAAAATAAAGTGATGTATCTTGAAAATAATGCGGAAGCATTAAAAGGAAAAGAATATTTCCTTTGTATATGGAACAAGAATATTAAAGAAGAAAATAGATATGATCAGCATGTTAATGTCAGGAAACCTAAATACTTCCTTGTCCAAAATTGGCAAGGATAGTGTAAGTAATATCACTTTTAAATTTCTCTACCTAATTCATCAAGCAACCAGAATTTCCCCACCACATAGAAAAGTATTGACAAATGGAAGAATTTTAGAGGGCCTATGTCAAGATGTGTAAATATAAACTCAATATAAAGAATAATATATTGAAAAAAGAAAACAGCAAATTAATCATAAATAAAATGTTACAAACAAATATCAGCAAATAATACAGGTTTTGACCAGGAAAATATCCCAAGGGCTCTGCTTGGTCATATATACTTCAACTATTTTCATTTTTGCATGATACTTGATATGGCAGATTGAGTGCTTTGGCTGCATATTTTTCAACAGTAGCAACATAGGCAACCCAAAATACTCATCTGGAGGACCTGGCAGAGAACATATGCAAGAGATGTTAAATATGGACAGGCAAGCTGGGCCATTCATTTTGCTATGGCTATTTTTGTAAGTGACAGATTGGGTCAGATCCTGTTCCAAAAGAAATCAAAGGATAGAAGTCCTTGCTGTTTAATAAACAGGAGAGGTTTTGTCATCAGAAGAGCCAGAGAGATCACCACAAGAGTCCCTTCTACAGAAACTATTTATAGACAGGTGCTGTTACGTGCACTGCTGGAAATATTGCACAAAATTCTTCAGTTCACAGTTTTCACCACTAACGACTGTCTATGCCTAAATCAAATTACTGATATAAAGCAAAGAAATTTAGGGACTTTATTTCTTTTTTTGGAAATATATTTTGAAAAATATCCAGATAAAGTGGTAAAGATCACCTTCATCTTTGCTTAGAAAGGACATTGGAAGGTGAAGATCAATTTGAATTTAATCCAGAATCATACTGGTAGCATTATAAGAAATGCTACTCGGTATATAGTCATGAATGACATCTACTCCTAGGATGTGTAAGCAGTAAATTCACACTTGTAAATCACTCTAGGATTTAAAATGGTAATCCAAGTTGTAAAGCAAAATGTCAAGTTTCACTGAGTTCTGAGCTGAGGAAGAGGGTGATGAACTCCCCAACATAAGAAACTGCGATCTATGGGAAAAACTTGAACATATCGCTTTACTTGGTTTGAATGAAATACGATTCATATACCCATTTTCAGAGAATAAAAGGCTTCAAAATCTTGGTCCATGGATAAAATTGTTAGTGGGATGGAATTCTACAGGTTTGAAATGTCTACTTGCTTTAGCAACAACCTGGCATCAGCTTTCTCTCAGACATTAAAATCAATGGCAAAAGCTCGGGCTTCAGTACGTGGACTATAGGGGTAAAGCTAGCAGATGTTCTCCATCTTTTTTTTTTTTAAGTCTAATTTTTAATCAGAAGATAAACTCACTGGCATGTTTTCGTTCTTTCTTTTTTCTGCAGTGACACAAAGTTACTCTGGAATCATTGCATTGACAAACAAAAAAATAGTTTATGTCAAGTTTCGGCAGGTTTGCTGCTTTTGTACTGCTGAAGGACAGTGATAAGCTTGACCCTGTGTTTCTAGTGGTTGTGTCAGCCCTAGTGTTTGTCTAACAAAGACTGAAGAATAGATATTCAACTATACAGCAACATATGAAGTTGTGGTAAATGTCAAAAATAATGGAAACTGAAAAGAAACATAATAAACACTTCATCAAGAGTTTATGTAAAGCACAAAGAAATATTCTGTCCAGTTATTGTGAGATATAGACAGGTTTTTCTCCTTTCTCTTCCAGTTTTATCACTACAGCTACTTGACGAGTTTCTGTTTCTTCTGAAAAGTGTCAGCTAAGTAGTACAAAAATATGCTACATTAAACTGGCAACAGAGCTGATCTTTTTCTCAATGTCTTTGACAGGAAAACTTATTGAGAACTTTAGAACATTTTTCTATGAAACAAAGCTACTTCATCAATAAATGGAAAAGGTGCTGCTCAATAGCAATTTATAAAGTACCTTTTCCATTATCATTCCTTAAACTAAGCTAACATTTATAAGCATCAGATTAATAATGATTCCTAGAAGTAGGCTTCTGAATAAATTATACCTATTATAACATTGCAGAGAAAATTATTCTGAAATACTCAATAAATTATTTAGTGGCAACATTACACATTGTGGTTCAAGTGATGACTTTTAAATAGCTTTCAATCATGAAAATTTCCTTTGTAAGAGAATGTGCCATCTCGCAATTCACACTATTGTGTGACAAGATTTTCAATCCCAAATGTTGTCAAGTCAGTCTAATATGTCTTTATATAGAGCAAAAATACACTTTTTATTAGACAGAAACCAGATCAGTTATGCTACTACATATCCCTGTGACATTTTTTTAAATTTAAAAGCATACTTATTAATTAGTTTATTATTTAAAATCAGTTTAAAACTCAGGGCATTTAAGAATTTTGGCAACAGTGCCAGTTTTGATTTTGTCCCAGATGATCATAGAAATGGAATAAACTTTATATTTAGTCTTTTTGTCATTAATATTCTTTGAAATTTTGTTCATAAACTCTCTTTGAGGAAATTGGGTTTTAGCTTAGCATCTCTCTAATTGTTATTATTACATAAACTATAGACTGGTCAGGGAAATATTATGTGTAGCTCATCAGTGTGACTACTGTGACAACAGAGCTAGTACCTGGCCACCCTTACCCACTTTAAAACTAATTTGCATGAAGCAATTCAATTTGCTTCAATGAATGACTACTATTAATGTGCCAAGAATTCTGACTTTTAGGTTTTTCATTCAACTCTTGCTGCTTTTTAAAGCTTCTGTGGAAAATTGCTTTTGAGGCTCTTGGGCATGAATAGCACTTTACAGCACTGCTGCCTTGTCAGTACTGCCTACAGTACTCAGCATTGGGGAAGGAAGTGATACAGAAGGACAGGGAAAACCAGGCCAATACACCTGTCTGCAGAGATGTCAGAATTGTGTTTGCCCTTCACTATCAGACAACAGACTACCTCAAAACCCAGGAGAAATAATATGTAGACAATGAAATGAAAGATTAATCCCACTTGGCACTAGAAACAACAAAAACTGGTGAGTTTTTTTGTTAGTACCACAGGCATAAGTGTGTGCTTCCAGATTATAACCTGCTCGATTTCCTCTAAAGGTCATTGGCTTTGGCATAATCATAACAGTTCCAAATTAAATTAACTATGAACACTTTCATTCCAAACCAATATATTGGGTTTGGATGGTCAGGTTTTGGTAGTAGAAGGGCCACAGGGGTGGCATCTGCGAGAAGGTGCCAGAAGTTTCCCCCATGTTCTGTAGAGCCAATGTCAGGTGGTTCCAAGATCGATGTGCCTCTGGCCAAGGCTGGGCCAATCAGAAGTTACGGTGAGACCTCTGTGATAACATATTTGTGAAGAAGAAGGAGAAAAGTTATTGTGCAGATGTAATTGCGGCTATAGAAGAGCAGGGTGAGAATAGCTGTCTGGAAGACTGAGATGAAAGGAGAATTAGTTAAATAGTTAGAGCGTGGTGCTAGTAACCCCAAGATCATGGATTTGATCCCTGTATGGGCCATTCTTTTCAGAGTTGGACTCGATGAGCCTTGTGGATCCCTTCCAAGTAAGAATATTTTGTGAAAGTCTGATGATTATATAGTTGTTACTGCTTGATAGTCCAGATGGTACTACTAATTAATTAATCAATCATCTATATAGTACTATGAACATAAGTGGCATTGTATGAAAAATAACTTCAATGTGCTGTGGAGTTCATAATAACACACCATGCAAAAGAAACAAAGTCAAAGCATGGGATGCATGGGAAACTGCAGAGAGAGAATAGTGGTAATACAAGGAAGATTGCCTAGAATAAATGAATTCTCCAAAAGGGTTTGAGGAAGAGATAAAGATATATGGTCTGTTCACAGGGATGCCAGAGACCTCTTGGGTCAGCTCCCTGCAGAAAAATCAATTTGAAACCATTTTCATAAACCCTCCAAGTTCTATCTTTAAAGCCTTTTGGGGGTGAATTGCCATCAGTACTTGTGCCTGGAAGACTGGGCCAAAACTGTGCTCTGAGAGTTAGAGCCTGTCTTATTCCAACTTCAACTTACTCATAGGGGTTGATAGTCACCTGTATCCATGTCAGTCAGATCTTTTATCTTTAAAAACAGTTCTCTCATATGCTTGCCACCATGGCATACTCATATAGAGTAATATCTTCCCTCATATTTAATTTTTTCTGGATTAATATCTTATCCTGAGATTAAGGTTCTTCTTGTCCTTAAAAAACTCAGATATGAGTACATCTTCAGATATGATTTCAGTTCATTTTTCTGTAGTATGTTGACAAAAATGGAACATGATATTACATTTGAAATCTCAAATGGGTCTTTAAAATTACATTCTGTTAATTTATCTCCTGGGAAAACCTCTCCAGATACACTAGAATCACCACTGAATTTTCTCTGTGATAGGATGTAGCCATTCTGTGATCCTGTCATTAGATAGTACCATTAGTCATTTCACAGATGAAGTATCTCCTAGAAAAAAATATTTTTGTTATCCAAAGGATTAGGCTGATTCAGTAAGTCAACAAAATCAGCCTACAAGAACACTAGCAGATGCCAATGATATATAGACCCAAAAAAACCCTGAGATCTGGACAATTCCTTTATATTATATGCACAACTGCAAGCAGATGGAGGATTCTGTTACCTCATCCAAAAGCTTCCTAATTTAAAGGTGGTAGGAACCCAGAGTTAAATCCAGAAAAATCATTATATTCAATTTTCTTTTAGCATGATAACATACTGAACTGGTTTTTCTGACTTTTTGGTCTTGGAATTTTATTGTTTGCTAGAGTCCAGACACTGCTTTCACCAATATGAAACCTCTCCATTGCAAGATTCCCTTCCTGTCTTCATTCTCAAGGAAATGTTTTCCTCTGTAGGTTCTGCATACCTTCTTTACAAGGTTGTTGTTCCATAAAGAAACAGCTCTATTCAGTTTACTTCTGTAACTAGCTTACCTCAGTGCATCTAATAATCTCTGTCTAATATTGAATCTTAGTTACTGGCATTCTCATCTGAGACTTTCATTTGTTTTACACTCAAATCTTAATCTCATTGTAGATGCTTTCAGAAGTCACAGCTTTGCTACAGTAAAACTCAGACTTTTACCCTGCTTTTTCCACTGTTGGTTTCTTAGACTTTAAGCCTGTTACCTCCATCATTGCTGTCTCATTGGAGGGTAGCATTAATTGCTTTTTGCACTCCATCACACACTGAACTGTTCTGTGCTACACACAGCACAGGATCCCTCGCAGTCTCTTGTAAGCTGTGAAATGCAGCCATGTCTACCCCTACTTAACACAACTAAGTCCTTGGGTCTCACCCTTACAGTGGAAAACACAGAGATTGGACACAGAGAGCAATGGAGCATAGAAAACTCATCACAGTTCCATGTCCATTCATCAAGCTGTCATTGACATTTTCACCTAAAAGAAATAAAGAAATGAAACAAGATTGAGAGGAGAAATTCTGCATGGCTATAGAAGATCTATCTAAGAGAACAGATAGAGATATTAAATTTGAAACAATCTGATGATCCCACATATAATTTCGTTATTTCACATTAAAGTAAAATTCAAATTGTCATAAGATATAAAATTATATAGAGTACTTCTGTTCATGACTATCAGTGATCTCTAGTTTATCACTTCGTTTGGGATGGCATTATATACATAAGAGTTTCTTACATATGCAAATGTGGAGTTCCTGCATAAATAAATTTTTAATCCTCTAATGAGATCTTGATTTGTACAGAACATTGCAGGAATTTGTTCCAATCAGCTCACAGTTGTAGGCCTTCCTTATACACCTGCATCTCTGGTGTTTCAGATCATTTCTAACAGTAATGAACTAACCGTTTTTTAAGGTGGAGTTACTTAACTGCAAAGCCTTCCATAAATCATGCAGGATTATGAAAAGCTCTCTCAAGTCTTTGATCACAATTCAAACTAAATGGGTCATTTAAAAAGTATTAAAACATAAATTAATTTAAAGTTTTGATTTTTTTTCCTTCTTGTTTTAGTTAAGGTCAAACAAAGAAACATTGAGTTACTGAAAATAATTGTGATTTATTCACCATTTGATGAAATAAGTTCCTGACTTGCTGCTACATGTCTGTTCAGCATTTCCTATTAGAAACAAGTCAGTGATTTCACATGTTGTTACTAATTTTAAGGATTAACCTATGCCATTAGATTTATCTGTGACTTTGACTGTGACAGCCAAGGGTTACAGATACATCTTTCAGAGATATCTAACACCACTCCTGGAGATTTCTATAGTAGAAGGAGCTGAATTTCAGCTTTGCAAACAGAACAGTACTAAATATTTATTAAAAACTACTTTCTTTTAAAAGGTTGAAATGTCTATGGAAGAGTATTTCTTTTCCTTTACAAGCATAAGTGTACATATACACATATATATACATATACATATATATATACACATACACGTACAGTGCACACCTACTTTCATATTACTACCGCTCTAGACAGGGGAGAAATTCAATAAAGTTTCCTTCTAATGACTGATCTAAGGAACCTGCTCACTAAGGAATGCCTTAGTCTATCAGTTCTTGATTATTATTAAGGAAGGAAATTTATTCTTCCAGGGGATGTGGACAGACAAGATGATGCCTCAGGCTGTTGCATACAGAAATTTGGTCACCTGTTTTTCATTTGTTTATTTTACATTGTCATGGGAACTTTAGTAAGTATCTTGTGTTTGATCCTTTCTAAGACAAGCAGCGACCGAGATATTTGGCAACTTCTAAACTTTTTGTGTGTTTTAGCATTTGTGAAAATGTTACTAATATTTCCCTGGACAGTTTCCCATGGAAGAGAAAAATCATAGCTAGCACAGTTAAAAAAAACATCAGTTATGACCTATGATCTTGGTCCTTATGTTTGTGAACTTTCCTGGTCTAGCAGTTAGTGACCTGTGTTTTCCATATAAAAGCAGAGGAAATATTGCCACTGTGAATATCCTATCTCTGACTGAAGGTCAGTAAAATCTTTTTCACATCACCTTGTATTTTCTTTCTCTTTGTTTTGAAGTACATAACTACATTTGGGTATGTTCATACAGTCATGCAGTTTTAAGACCTTTTAAGAAATGTTTGCTCTCTTAATTAATGAAAAAAATTGTGATATTACTTTAATTTCTTGTTGCTATGAGACAAAAACATTTTTATCATGATGTTAAAAGATGGTATTGTGGCATTAAAATGGCTTGTGTATAGTTATCGGGTAGTAATTACCATGTGTGAAAAAGCAATTTTATTTTGTAGAAAAAATAGTATGGTATGGTATCACATTCTGTTTTCATTTCTCAAGTACATTGTTGCAACTAGCTTCCAAGTTGAAGTTCAGTAGGAATTTTGTGCACCTCAAAAAAAGTGATAACCTTGCACTGTTTGACATCAACTTATCAGGATTCAGCTATCCAAATGAACTGGTGATTTCAGTCTGGAGACACATGCAGGAGTTGTCATACAAAATATATTGCTATTACAAAATACTGACATCAGTATGACTTTGTAATTCAAAAATGTATCCACACTCCATGAACTTCACACCAGGCAAGGTGCTATATGATCATAATAAAAAAGTAATTATTCCCAGAAACTGTGTGCTGCTATACATTTTTATACAGTGCAAAAATTACTCACAGTAACCCCAATACAGGAAATACCACATTATTCAGAGTATTTAGCACTCTACCACCAGCTGGGAATTTTGGGAATCTAGAACATAAATTTTGACTTATAAGTAGAAAAAATTATGCTCACTACTATAAAATGGCATGCTGAAATTCAGGTCCTTACATTTAACTTAGCATATTTCACTTTCTCAAATTTCCACCACCCTAAATTATTTATTAAATTTTCATGTAGGAACTTACTGAGGGAGGAAAGTGTCAGTGATACAATTTCCAAGTAGGCAAGAAAACAAATTATTCCTTCCCTAAGAATTAATTATTGCTCAGCTGATGTAAATGGTATCACTTCATTGACTCACAGAAACTGCATCAGTTTACACCTAAAATGCTCCATCCTGTATGATCAGGCACTTCCATCAATTTCATTTTTAATTTGCACGCTTTTATTAGCAACTAATAAATGTCTTCATTACTTCTCCAGGTAGTTAAAAATTTAAATTTCACTGGTCCCAAAGCGGTTTCTTTTGTTTTTTGTTTTTTTTTTTAACCACAGCTAGGCAATATTCCTTTTTATTTTTAACCTATGGTTTTCAGTGTAAGTGTAATTCTTTTTTCAGTTAAAAATTTCAGTTTTAAGTGTAATTCTTACACTTAAATTTATGATTTTTATATCACAGTATTTTGTGTTGTTTTTTGGTTCAATCAACTAGAGAGAACAAATGTAGTTTTCAGAGAGTAAAAGATATTTTTTTGGCAACCCTTATGTTGAGTTATTTAATAAAAATTAAGTTTTTAATATAATCTTGTGACAATTAATCCCATTTTTCTTTTGTGTTTCTGTGAGAGTTTGCACAAACAAGACCCTGTATAGTTTGTAACATCATTTGGAGTGGACAATGGCTAACATCTGCATTTTTATTTCATTTCCACTGAGAAATGTCTTCAATCCCTCAGAAACAGATTGTAGATCATTAATCATAACACTGACTCTTCAGCAAAGACATGCACTTTCAAAGTCATGCTGCTAAAATGTTTTCACAGAAAATAGGATTCCTGACTAACTTGTCTGAGTAATAATTATGCTAATTTCATTGCTGCTTCTCCTCCAGAATTCTTCAAAGGCTCCTTCCATGAGCCCCATGGAGGCAGTCTGGACCTCTTTCTGATGGGTACCAAAGAATAAAGCCCTATTGCCTAATTGCTTGTGGGACACAAGCAGAACATTTTAATTCACTCTTTTTCTCCATATAAATTTATTATAAATGTACACTATCAAAACAAGGGACACCATGATATCTAAAAATCCAGTGAGCTTTAATGTGGTCTGAGCTTTCCCCCAACATATCCTAATCCTCATAAAGACCAGTGCTGGGTACAGCCTACTTCCCTAAACAGTGTAAAATTGTCATCCCTACCATCTCTTGAAAACTAAAGCAGCTGGCAATACAATTAGAAAGATGAGACTCATTATATGAGATGGCAAAGCTGGACAGATTTATCAAATCAACACTATTTCAACTTATTTTCAATACAGCAGTCCTACACCTGTTCATTGCTTCTGCAAAGAAAAAAATGACTATGTTTCTTGAATGCTTTTCTGTAAAGAGATCAGACCACACACAGACCACACTTTTGTTTGGAGTAGTTTTCCATCAAATCAATTCCATCTTCATCGTTAGTGATTTTCTTGTTGCATCTTCAGATCTAATTAAGGCAATCATGCCTTTTCAATTAACTACAATTACTTTAATTAGGTGAATAACAACAAGAAAAAAAAGAAAACAACTTCCAAAGTTAATCAAATTAGTGTATCCTTATTTACAGACTGCAATCAAGTCTGTAGATTTCAGTCTGGTTTCCATCTTCAGCACACACCGACCTCAAGGAATGGTGGCACTACACAGCCAGCTCAGTTTGGAGAGGGAAGTCCTGTGGGTTTAATGTAGCTTAGAGAAGAAACCATATTCCCTGGCAGCTAGATATAAAGCAAGCAACTTTCCCTATACAACCAGTGGCAAGAACCCAAACACAAATTTGTTTGCTATTTGCTAAATACGTCAATTTGGAGGAAAAGAAAACAGTGTTTATGACTTTTTTAGGGGCCATCAATTTCTGTGCTATATTTTGAATGCAACTGGAATTATTGAAGCCAAGTCTTTATCACAGCTTTGGAGCACTAGTGGTTCTTGTGAATAAACTCTGCGCTCATGACCTGTGAGCAGATTCACTTTGAAGGGCAGTTCTGGAGTGCATGGCCTGGATTACTTTTCAGTGGACTCTAAACTAGAATCCTGAAATACACTGAATACTTTAAAACTCCTGATGGAAACATAAGTATTCTAAATAAAAAATTATGGCCTTTGGACAGCTTTGATTGAGAGGCAAGGTGTGCTGGTTTTGTCTAGGATAAACGTATTTTTCTTCACAGTAGCTGGCATGGGTCTGTGTTTTAGATTTGTGCTGGAAACACTGTTGAAAACAGGGATATTTCAGCTCTTGCTGAGCAGAGTTTACTCCGAGTCAAGACCTTTTCTACCTCTCAGCTGACACCAGCAGTGAGGAGGCTTGGGGGGGCACATGCAGGGGACACAGCCAGGACAGCTGACCCCAACTGACCACAGGGATAGCCCAGACCATGTGGTGTTGTGCTCAGCACACAGAGCTGGGGAAGTAGAAGGAAAAGAGGGGATGTTTGGAGGGATGGTGTTTTTCTTTCCCACTCACCATCACCTGTGATGGAGCCCTTCTCTCCTGGGGGATGGCTGAACACCTGCCTGCTCCGGGAACCGGTGAATAAATTCCTTTTTAATGCTTTCTTTTATGCACAGCTTTTGCTTTGCCTGATAAACTGTTTTTATTTCAACCTCCAAGTTTTCCTACTTTTACCTTTCCAATTCTCTCCTCCATACAACCAAGATGGGGGGAAAGAGGCTAGGGGGAATGACTGAGTAGCAGCATGGAGCTGCTGATTGGGCTCAAACCATGATACAAGGTGACAAAAAATGAGGCATACATGCAGTAAGGATGTCAGATCATGAGGCCAACCCAAGCCTAAGAGGAGCACAACATCCAAATCAAATATGAAGCAAATGTAAGAGGTGGTCTTCAGCATCAACAAATTCATGATATACCTCCACTGAACTGCACTGGATCACTAGACAATGGAGCCATAGTCCAAGTTTTGCAGTATTTGGATTGATGAATTGATAATGAGATTGTTTCTTTCTTACAATAAGCTGAATAAAGAATGGGAAGTAACATGAAATGTAATTCAAATGAGTATACTAAGCCTAAATTCCTAATTCCTGTTCCTGTAAACCTAATTCCTTATGACAGTGTTGACATGTACTGACATTTGTGCCATCTTCCTTTAGAGAAAGAATTTTGTCTGGTATAGCCTTTGTTTCCTGGAGAACACAAGCAATTTCCTTTGTCAGCAAAGATGATGTCTGAATTCAAACTGGCAAGCAATGTTCCCCCACATCTTTTCACCTAGGAACATGTCCTCACAGCATGTTCTATTAGCGAGTATCAGGCAGATTTTATATCACAGCTAAGAGGATAATAAAGCTGAAGAATTTTCAAAAGATTGATTTGTTGCAGTTGAGATTAGAAAAAATTAGCTCCATACTTCCACTAGCACAAGAAGTATGCTGCAGGTATATAATTTCCCTCCATCAAACATAATTCTTGAGAGAACAGTTGATGCAAAATTGAAAATGGATGCCTTTATGATCACTAATAAGTGGTGAGAAAGCCCATTAAAAATGCATTCTGTTTTCCTGAAATACTTCCTTCTTTCATGTGCACAGTTTTGCCTGCCTTTCATTTTAGACAATTATATCTCACTGCCAACTCAGAACAATTTATAGACTAATACCAAGTACAATTTTTTAAATAACTCAAATAAATTTATGTTCAGAAATTTCTTCCATATTAGTGTATGCTTTACTCGTAGTAGTTTCTTGTAGCATGGGAATAAGAGGATGAAAATCTATCCCTAGACAGATATGAAGAAATTTGAAGCAATTTCAAAAATTCTCTTATTTATAACTTTCCTAGACATAACTTATTTGAGTTACTTTTATGCATTTATAATTCACTGAAGGAAAAAAACAAAGAAACTTTATTAACTTTCAGTCACTTTTTATATTTCTATGTAGCTGTGACTCCTTTCGAGAAAGTCTAGGAATCAATTTAGCAAGTAGTATTCTTACAAGATAAATATAGGTGAAAAATAATATCTTTGGAAAAAAATTGGAAAATTCATTTAGATACCTGTATTATATTTAGGAAAAGGAAGAATTTTTAGATACTTTCTGAACTACAAGGGTGTATTCCAAAAAGGAGTGTATTTTTCAAATGCTATTTAGTATTAGTTTTTCCTTAGCTCATGTTATTCTGTTAAACATGAAGAATTAATAGCACTAGCTAAAATCACTGTAAAATTTATGCCCAAATCTCTGCCATCAGCATTTAACACTGAATTATTCTTCATGTTTATTTTGGTTCTTGGCTTCATCTGAGCAAGGATGAGTAAACTCTGCCAAATCTTATGTTTATATCAGATGAAAGGCAGATGTCCTTGGGAAAAGAGGTTGAGACTTCAAGCTTTATTTCAATGGAGAATTAATTTCATTCTCATTTTTTCCCCAAAACAATGATTCACTGCAACAGTCTAATCTATAATGTTTCCCTTTCAATTTTATAAAATATTACTCTTCATGGTGATGATTTAATATAGGAGTGCAAAATTTATCTCAGTGATGACTCATGTCGTCAAGAGTAAAGAACTTTGGACTAAGATAATTATCTAGCATGTATGCATGTTTTTCTGACAGCTCATCACAGAGCTGTAGAAATGAATTTGCTTTTCCAAGTTTCTTTATAGCCTCTGTGAAAAGGGAATGTACTACATTTGTTGATTTCTTGTTTGGTTGTTAAGTTTTATCCAAATGCACTGCTTGTGTTACTGCATGCCTTTAGCTGCATTTCATGAAACTGTTCTAAATCTACTGGAGGGGGTCAGAATCAAACTTTATTTTCTGCTAGCAAAAATATAAAATCCCCTGACCTATGAATACTACTTCCATAGCATCTACTCAAATTCACAGTATACCAGCTACCATAAACCAAATACTTGCTCCCCAAGTACCCAGTCAGTCCAAAAGGGCAAAAAAACCTTAATTTTTTTTTTGCCTGCCAAAGTAGAGGAATGGAAATTATGATAGGGTTCAAACAAAACACCAGAGAAAAATAGCTAAAGAAGCCCAAGGTCATGCAAAAGTGCTATTATTATTATTATTATTATTATTATTATTATTATTATTATTGTTATTATTATTATTATTTCTAACTATTTGTATATTAACTATGATGTAACTATTATTATACTACACTTTGAGTAGTTTTACATTTCCACATTCATTAAAGGTGACAAGAACAGACAGATCAGAAAAAGAGGGAGGCACTCTGCTTTACAGGTTAGCAAACACATTTCTGAAAGCTAAATTTGCAGTGTGGTTTCTTAACAACACTACAGAAAGCAGAGGAGCACCTCCCTAATGTGTATGTGTGTGTATTGTTTTAAAAGGCAACAAAGACTCTCAGATGCACAAAAGACTACACAGCAAGAATCAGTAACTCAGAGATCTGGCAGAATTAACTCTTTGAATGGTAAAGCAATGAGTTATTGATCACCCAAAATTAATACCCTCCTTTCCACTCCTTCTTAGTTACATCTGAAACAAAGAAGTCCAGTAAGGAGTTCAGTGAAATAAAAAGGGCCAATGAGATCACTAATTCTATTTTATTTTGTTCAGTCAGACATGGACTTTAAAAAATGTCCCTGCCTCAAGGTAGGTTTAATAGTTATAACATCTACACATTTCTTTTTATGTTCTTTCCCAGTGTAGATGAAATGCATGGACTGTTTTCCTCCAAGGACATGCATCTCATAGTTTCCACGGCAATGTTTGTTTAAAGTATAAAATGCATATTGCCACACTTCAAACAGCATGGCATGTGTATCATCTTTCTGCCATTCTGAAAAATGAAGTGCATGAGGGTCTGGTAATGGTGAGGATGTTTTTGTGTATCATTCATTCAGGTGAAAATTGGAAAGGTGAAATCAAGTGTATAGTGATTAGAAAACACTTGAAAGAGTAGCTGTAATCAGGCTGATAAATGTCACACCTCAGACCTGGTTTTGGGTAATTTAGAGATCACAGAATGGCCCAGCGCAAGGTATGCAGACAATAAACTAAAGTGCTTTGACTAGTTTTGAGTGGTTTGTAATAGCTAAAGATTAGAAATAAATTTTTCATTGTATTCTCTTTTCTTTTGATTCCAGTTTTTTTTTTCTTCTCAGTGTCTGCCGTTTAATGCAGGCTGTGTGCCAAAATGATCTTAGAAAGTCTGCTATGCCAGATGTCACCCTTTTGCCCTTCTGCTCTGTCTGCAGAATTTCTTTTAGCAGCATTTGAAACTAAGTTAGTGAGCATACATTTTCCAGTAAAAAGAGGCATTATGAATAACACTTCTTGTATCTCTGAATAACTCCCACAAAGTGCAGTACACATTATACACCAACTACACCAACTAAATATTTTAAAAAAGGTTATTCTTAACTCTTATCTATGTGGAGAGTACCTCAGTGGTGTCATTCTTTCAAATACAAATAATAGCTAAAATGGAGGCTTATATTAGGAGTTAATAAAACCCCACAGAGATGGATTTTACAACATTAATTTGACCTGTGCTGAATAAAGATTAGATACCTCTTGCAAGTTTCTTATCTTCTGGTGTGCAAGAACTCCATTCTATTATTTCCAAAGGAGAAAACTGTTCCTGTTTGAATTCTTTGTGTCAAAACAGGATTAATTTTCTAAGCTTTCCTTCTTTAAACTGCAAGTTTCTAGACAGTAGAAATGCCTATTGCTTCTCAAATTATAGGCATGAATAAAAACATTTTCTTTTCATTAAAATAAAATGAGACATACATAAACTCTCATTTTCACAGGCTTTCCCCATGCTTCAAGTACCAGGCACTAATCAAATAGTTAACTTATGTTTTCTTTCTTTGTATAAGAGAAAATTTTTTAAAAACTTGAATTTAATAAAAACTCTAAATATTACTCTGCATCTGATGACAGTGTATGGTCAGACTTCCTTGGTCTGAGTATTGCAGATGACTGTAATGTGCTCTCATGAGAAAATGTGTTGGTGTTTTTGTTGTTTCAGTTTTTTTACTCAATAGAATCTGGGCAGAGGTTGACTGTTGTGGATCACTCTTTTGGATCAACCATCCAATAAAAAAAATGAAACAAATAAAAATCACTAAAAAATGTATCCCAAATTCAGCCTCCTCAAAAAAAAAAAAAAAAAACAAAAAAACCAAACCAAAACAAAACAAAACAAAAAACCCAAAGCAAACAAATAAGCAAACAAACAAACTTAAAAAAAATCAGTCAAAATATCCACAGTCTGGTTCAGTAAGATAAAGTAACTGTAATTTAAATAAAACATTCTGTTTATACATACAAATTGAGGAAGGAGAAGCTGGAGAAAGGCTCTGTAGAAGGATATCTGGGGATTGTGGGTGAACACGAGTTGGCAGCGTGCTCTGGCACCAGAAGGGCATCAGGCTTAGTATCACTGGCTGGTTGAGAGATGTTGTCCTACTCAAATCTATGCAGGTGCAACTTTACCTCGAATACCGTGTGCGATTTTGAGCACTTCAATATAAGGACATAAAATCATAAATATATTCAGAGAAGGATTATCAAGACTGTGAAAGGCCTTGAGGGCAAGACAAACAGGATCATCTGAGGTCACTTCATTTGTTCACAATCTGAGGGAAGGTCTCATTGCTGTCTCCAACTTCCTCAAAGCAGGCAGCAGAGGGGCAGGCACAGATCTCTCCTCTCTGCTGACCAGTGACAGGACTCAAGGAACTGGAATGAAGCTGCATCAGGTGTTTCAGGCTGGACATTAGGCAAATGTCCTCTCTTAACTGAGAGGTTGTTTGGGCATAGGACAGGCTCCCCAAGGAAATGATAATGTCAAAAACCCTGCCAGAGTTCAAGGAGTATCTGGATGATGCTTTTATTCATATAGTTCAGCTTTAGGTCATCCTGGAAGGAGTAAGCAGTTGGACTTCATGACCCTCATGAGACTGAAGATCTCTATGGTTTTATGAAAATATTGTAATATTCAGATAAATTAAAGTCACTGAAGTGAAACTGTGAAATCTCACCAGGTCATGGAAACAGTACTCTGAGTTAGCTGCCAATAATTTATGTAAAGGAAAAAGACATGTTATATACTGAAATTATCTGTAAAACAGCCTCATTTCTACACCGGCCTATGATGCAAGTAAGTAAACATGTAGAATTGTTCACTTCAGTAAATTTCTATGCTATATAGATTTCTATGCTGTGCTATATCAGCAGTCTCCTTCCACAGCCACATGTACCCTGCCTCATGTTGAAATAGTTAAAAAATGGTTGTGACAAGATTTTGTAAGTTTTCAGTGAACACTGATTTAAATATAGAGGTGATAATTAGCTCTTGGAATACATGTTTTGAATTATGCAAAGCAGTTTAACAGAGCAACAAGTTGCTGAAAATATTTTTGAAAGGTCAAATCACTTCTGTGTCTGCTTCATCTTTCTTTTTGTAAGTATACTCTAAAAAATGAAAGACATTAGAACACTATTTACCTTTCTATGAATAAATGTCAAAGTCATATTGAACAGAAGAACACTAAAATTTTTACTGAAGGCCAGCTGCCAAAATGGAAATTAACACCTACAAAGAAATATTAGATAATTTCCCCAAAATAGTAACAAGACAAATATAAACTTAAAGATTGATGTTACATAGAATATTAATTAATATAAACTGATATAAATTAATGGTAAGGCTCAGAATTTTGATCTCCATGAATGGGCAAACTGTCCCTTAGACTTCTAGTGTTATTAACTTATTTTGATACTTTGCTAGGCTTTAACACCAGTACTTTGTTTTCTGTAAATCTGTCATATACTAGACATCGAATACTGGCCAGCTGCCAGAATGCAAATCAACACCTACAAAGAAATATTGGACAATTTCTCCTTTCCTTGTAATTTTGCCTTATCACTATTGAACATAGTTGAATATTCATCTGTCCATTAAAATTCAGGTCATTATTATAAAAAAAAAGATTGATTTTGACATAGTTTTTCCCACACCATCTTCTCCTTCAGGATTTTTTCTCTGCATCAGCTCTAAGTGAAAACATATTCTTATGTCAGTTTAAGAATTAAGATTTTCACACATGTATAAAAATCTTATCCTCTTACAACTTCAGTAACAGATTAACAAACACTACACTTTAGCTATAATTAGAAAGAATTAAATCTGAATTCAATAATCTGTTATGAAAAATGTAGACATTTCTGAAATAGACTTTTTCCAGCAGGACAATTAAAAAAATATATCTCTTGTTTACAGCCACAGAGATTTATTTTGTGGGGTTTGTATGCAATAAGATACTGAAGGAGGGAAACTTTAAAATGCTATTAAATTTCATGGTTCCAGTGTATTACTGTGTGACATGCTGTACTGCAGAGTAGAAGATGGTTCCCATGAAAAGACAACCTCTTAATTCAGAACATTACCAAAAAGCCATCAAAGAGAAAAAAAAGGGCAAAAACTAAGATTCAACTGCCATTTAGCATAAATATATCTATGTGAGGTCATGCAGTTAATAATTTCACATTTTATTAAAATTTATATGAAAACAAATTCATAGATTTCATAGGATAATTTAAATTGTTTTAAAACAGGGGTGGTTTTTTTTTAAGTTTCTAACATTTAACATCAAACACTGAACTACCTAAACCATTTTTCTTATAATATGTAAATCTAGGGAGTTGGGGTTTTGTGGCTTTTTCTTGGTATTTGTTTCTTGGGGGTTGGAGGGTTTTGTGTGTTTTGGTTTTGTGTTTTGTTTTGGGGTTTTTTTTGTTTTTTTTTTTTATTGCTTGCTGATTTCTTTTTATTTTTATTTTTTGTTGTTTTAAAGCAACTGTGATATGAAATTCTTGGTAGTTGGGAAGATTACACTATGCTTCCAAATACAGAATCATATCCTCATAAAGCCTAATTTATACAATTTTGAAATTACTAGCAGTTTCAGTCAATAATCAGTAATTTGTTGGTCAGTTAGAAGATTCTTCAGTTCATACAAAAGAAAAAAATCTGAATATTTCCATCCTTTTTTTATGTTTTATATTTTGTAAGGGTTGTGGGAATGGTGCTGTGATGCAGAACATATTTTCTGTTATTTTCATTACTAAGAAGCTTAATTCTGAATAATTTTTTTAGACCTCTGAAATCCAGATGCATTTCAAGAAAGCAGGCATCAGAAACTGGCTCACTTAAGACTTTTTTTAGGGAACATAATCTTATTATACCTCCCAAAATAAAGGTGCATTATTACACCATACTTTATTTCTCATTATGCTATCATCTTTGTTTATAGCACTAAAAAGATTGTTCCAACTTTGGCAAACCATAGCTGGAGTTTAATTAAGCTTTTGCCTCCCCTGTCAAAAGATATAAATAGAAGATAAAACACATATGTAAAAAAAATCTACAGCACTTGTGAAGAGAAGTGGGTGCCTTGGGAGACTTGGAAAAAAGGAAACTTTTTTCAGCTACTCAACTAGTTGGTTACTTATTTAATATCCAGCTACAGTATATTAAATTTAAAGCATTAAGTTTCACACATTATGTGTTTAGTTTTATATAATTTAAAACTAAACAAACAAACAACTCTCTTAATTGACTAAAGGTAAGAGGGAAATTAGAAGGCCAGAAATGGTGAGTCTGCAAACTAATCAGGCACTGGTTTACCAGGGAAATGTAGAGGGGTTACTTTTTAACACTATACATATATACAAACATATATTCAAAGACACACATCTGAAAGATACCAAAGTGCTCTCCTCTGAATTAAGGAATTTTCATTATACTGTGTTGGATATTTTTAACCAAGGGTACAGATGCAGCATTTAGGCTGAAGATTGCCAGAGATATGAGTTTTTAAGCTTAATCTATATGAGCTATGGTACAGTGCCACAAAAGCAATCTAAATTAAAACATAAACCTTCACTACATTGACTGATTGGCAGTCTACAAGTATGATTATCTTTCTACAGAAGAAAAAGTTCTAAATTTTCAACAATTCTAGGAAAACATTAACATTGTAAAACAGCATTCAAAGCCAATTGCAATTATTTTGCATTCAGAGACATGATTTGTTTTGTATATCCTTTTGATTTTCACTTATGGCTTTTTTTTTTTTTAATAGCAAGAACTGGTAAAATGTGAGGCATCTGATTGGTTAGTAAATACAAATACTAAGATATCTCTTTTAGAGTGTATGTTGAAGCTAAGTTTAATCATATTTCATAAAATTCTTTCAGATGCAATGACTAGCAGGTTCCTGAAAATGGAAGTTCTCCATTTGTTAAGTTCAAAAATCTACCAAAATCTTTATTTTTAACCTATACTCTCAAAATACATGAGCATAAAGCTGTGGAACAAAACAAGAGATAACTCATATAGCAACCTTGGATTTGTTATTTTTGTCATTAATGATGAAATCATGCTATGGAAAGTTATAATCACATCAGCTATTTTTGACTCAATGATATTCTCAAACTCCCTGTCCAATTTTGTAGATACTTATTTTTTAAATTGAAAATTCCCACAAAACTTTTAGGCTCAGAAATGAACTTCACATCATTATCTCTACTGCACACACCTGTTAACACTTGTCTTCTGTCTAACCTTATGCAGTATGCAAGAGTGCTTCATTTATTCACATCACCTCCTGGCAGAAATCACTAAAAAATACAGCTGGAAAGGTGGAGTTGGCAGTGGTGCTTATGATGTTCCAGCCTCATTTAATCCATGAAGTTAAGGGATACAACATTCATCATGCATGTGTCCAAATCACTCCTGTCAAAAGGAGTTTGAACTCCAACTCCAAGAAATTGCCTCATCAGCATCTGGTGACCTGAACAAGTGGGACTCAGTCATTCCTACTGTGGGTGATTCACCTTACAAGAAGGCTACATCAAAATACAAGATCTCATGAGAAAGTTATTTCATATCCTGGTGGTAATAGTCTTGCTATGAAGAGAAAACCTAAGTCAAAGTCACTGCTTTGGTGAATATGCTGTATGTAATTCCAAAATGCCAGCTGGCTGCATATCCCTATGTGCTAAAAGTCATAATTTTCCTTGGCACTTCCAACCTGTTAACACACATCTCAACATGACAGTTTCTGAAGATTCTCTAAGCTCACTATAGACCTAAAGACCTAATTTTTCTGTCCTTAATGTAAAGGATACCAAATTCTTGACACCCACATTTTGGAAGGAGGCCTAGCTACCATATTTAGCATTCTGAATGACTTACGAACGACTTAACCTCCACATATCAAATCAATCCTGAAGAGATTAGTGAGACAAAAAATCAGGGCCAAGACACACCACAGGACATCCACAGGACACTGTCTCTATGTCTTTGATAATGGCCCTGGAGATAAGAGTGCTGCAAAACTGCAGACTTTGGGGAGTGTAATGTTAGAAATCTCAAAGGGCAAAAGAGCCCAAACTGTAGTAAATAAAATCATCAAATTTATCTCTCTGTTAAGCTCAGTGGCTATAGTGGCTGCTATTCTTTGCCCAACTACCCATTCCATCCAAGGAAACACCTATTTCATCTTTCTACAGCTTTTCTTCTCCATGCCAGTTTTACAGTGAAACTGGTGTGATCCTAGAACCTGACTTATGATCCTTTCCCAACAGTTGTCATTGACAAGCCACCAGCACATGAGAAATGTTCCTGTCCTTTTCTTCTTTTTCAGGCTTTATTTGGCCTCATGAAATTATTTGAGGTTAAATGTTACATATGTCTAGAAACATTAAAAGGCTTACAATATGATTTTTTCTTTAGAATACATCAAAAACTGAAAAATATTGTATACAATACTTCAAAGTTCATAGTACAATAAAATGAACTTTTAGGAAATTGTCACTGACAGTCTTCCTGACACTCCAGCAATCAAATAAAACCAGGAATTAAAGACTTACCCTGTTAGGTTTAAATTGCATAACAGAATTTTTTTTCATAGACAGTCTTCTATGCAGAGTAAATTTTCACTTCCAAAGTTAATTTTCTTTTTTTAAAAAAAACAGTCAATTTCCAAAATGTTACAGTATAACAAAGCACTTAATTGGTTTGGCACTTAGAACATCATAATTTTGAAATGCAACATTTTAGTAAAGAATATTTAAAATAAAACTTCAATGAGAAAAACAAATGTATTTTAAAAATTATTAATACATTTTTATGTTGATTAAATACACTATGCTAAATGCAATTAATTTTACCCAGCAAAGTTTTTAAATAAAATGCTGCCGTGTTCCCTTTATAGTACAACTGATGTTTCTGATACATTTAGATTTTTAAAAAGACTTTAACTGCTACACCTTATGTCTGACATCACTAATATGATAGAGATTTAATTGCCCATTACAAGCATTCAATTATTCCTGTAGCAAGCATCAACCATAGCTATGGGATATATAGTTACAGAAACTTAGATACTAGAATATTTGCTGTATGCATACAAGTCAATAAATTTGACTGTCCTGCTCACATCTCTGGAAAGGCTAGCCTGCCATATATCCATCCTGCCATAGCAGTGCCAAGGTCACCGAGCTTTGAGCTAGAGATGGCAGGTGGCTGGGTGCTCCTTGGGTGCGGGAGGAGTGCGGACTGCGAGTATGAGTTTCCATTTAACTCCAGAGACATCAACGTTTCCATGTTACAGGCTAGCCACAATTTTTTTGATAAAGTTTGGAAAAAAAAAGTTAATTTAGCCATAGACAAATATTTGGCTATAGCGTGCAGTGGCAAGAGCAAAGCTACCAATGGTCTATGAATGGCATCTTGGGGAAGGTACACTACAAAACTTTGGCTATCCCTTCGCAATAAACATGGATCTACAGTCACAACGGTTTTGTCAGCAAACTGAACTCACACTGAGTTCAGGCTGCCTGAAGGTGACATATAAAAACTAATGTCAGTGCATTTTTTGTGAAGTAGCCTATAAAGTTTGGAATCCTCTGAAAAAGGTTACAGTTATTATTTCTGCCTTTGGTTTGGCCCTGTGGTTAAATGAATTTCACAGAAGCAACTAAAGCAGTTAAAGTGGTTGATGCACTCTTCAAGTGCAGATTACATATCATGCCAGAAATTGCGTCTCCTCTCCTCTGGTATTACCAGTGAATTCATCTCCAGACCAACATTCAAGGTTTGCCAACATGGTGTGCAGCTGTATTAGTTTATCACCAAATACAGTCTGAAAACAATTCTTGTGTTATGTTATGATGAAAGATTTAAAAACAGAAGTATTTGTCATCACTGGAGATGCAGAGAAGTGAATGTTAAGAGTGAGTTGAGAAAATCCAAGATTTCCCATGAGATACATTGAAGACTGCAAGCTACCCAATTATAACTGTAATACAAGACCAAAGATGGATGGGAGTCCAGATATGATGCATTTTCACTATACACTAACAATAGACAAGAAAATCAGACTGCATTTATTCAAGGCAAAGGCATTAATGACTTCAAATTCCAAGGTCTTGTTCAATGGTAGAGTCAGATAAATTTGTGACCAAAAATGTGCCTGTTATAACTAAGGGTGATCCTTAGGCAGTAAGGATCACCCAGGAATTAAATTCCTGAAGGCATTTTTTGTTGTGATAGAAATAGAGGTCAAGGAAAAAGCAATCCTGATCCACAGCAACAACTTGAACTGACAACCTAGCAGGTTCCAGTAATGGCTGCATTCTGGCAAGCCAAAACAAGACACTTGAACTATTCTGTTTTGCTTATATTGACACCTAGAGAAACAGAGAGCCTGAAAGCTGAGACACATCATAATAAATAGATTTAACAATTTATGGGAATTTTCCACAGTCTACACATTCATCATGTAAAAAAGCATCAAGAAAAAGCCAGTTCTGAATTCTCTAGCTCAGCCTACAGTGATATAATGAGAAGATAAACTAGAGAAAAATGTTTTGAGCTAAGAGCACACTGCAAACCAAAATCCAGATGCTTTCCAGATACCACTTCTGTAGCACAGGACACAAGCTTAATCCATGTGATACTAGAGTTGTAAATCTCTTCAAAAGAACCCAAAAACCCCAAAAGACTGTGATGTTGAGTTGCTTCATCCATTAAAACAGTGCATACTCTAGAATTTAGGATCCAATGCTAATGGAATTTATTACCTACTGCCCGCTTATTTGAGGATGAGCTGGGAATGCAAGATAAACTTAATCAGTGTTGTAGGAGCTGACACTTAGCTGAGCAAACATTTCATACTTAATGCAAACCAATGTGCACAGAGCAAGCCAAAAGTCATAACTACAGGCCATGAATTTGTTGAACATGTCTTTTGAACAGCATGAAATGCACAACTGTTCAGACATCATAAAACTTTTCAACATCTTTAAATCACAACTGGGTGTTGAAACAACTAAGGCAGATATAATTTTTACAGGCAGAATTATGTTTCCAATTTACATTTAGTGATTCCTGAGAAATCTTCATGGATTTTAAGCTGAGAACCAAGTGGGAGACTTCAGGCATATTTTTCAAGTATTTGGTTTACAGAAGAAAATGGAAATTTATAGGCTACAAGATAGATATGCAACCACTCACACAAAGCAAATTATCAAAGATTAATCCTGGCTGTATAATAAAACTAGAAATCAGGTCAGTAGAAACGAAATCAAGGACACCTGCAGAGCAAAGGCAAATCAAAAGCCACAGTGAAATCAGGGGCTTTAACTCAAACAGTAAGTTTTCGGAATTAACAGTAAGTTATTCAATAAATATGAAGATCTGGTGGACCAAACTAAATGAGCTCTTAATAAAAATTTTATTCCTATGACGCCATTTTTACTAATCAGTTCTTGCTAACAATTCAGGCAATAGTCTGAGAAAATTCAACTACAGACATCACTCAAGGAAGGAGTAGCTACCTGAATGTAACTTGGAAGAAAGAATTTAGAATGAAAGGCAGCCAAGAAATCAGCTTTATATCCTTACAGACTAAGTGTTAGCTACAATTTTCACCTTTCTATAGGAGGTTCTTTTATAGAGAGAGTATACAATTCTAGAAATAGTATAGAAACATGAGGCGGAACACAGGTTAGTACTGCATGTCTGTAAAAAAGTAAATAAAAAAATAAATGAAAATTAATCCTAAACCTTAAAGGTATTCTGAATGTATTACTATGAGTGATATGAACATAAACATGACATGATGCAAGCTTAACTCAATTTATAGGTAAGCTATTGAAGGATAATAATTGTTGCTATTTATACTGTGGCTATCAGAGAAAGGAACAACATCATTCCCAGAATGTTGAAATTCACCTGGTCTAACAGCAAAGTATTTTAACTTTCAATGTAAGCAATCCAGGAACCAACCCTTTTCTATTTCTATGTTAGGAACTGTCATAGGGGAGAGTTACACCATCCATGACCAAAACTGTTAATGTAATCAATGAGCATTTGGGCATTCCCTGGCATCTGCACTGTGCAAGTCTCAAAACACTCCCATTTGTTTAAAATAATCTGTGTGAAATTACAATGAGGAGATAGTCATTGCCTAAATTTTCCTTTTTTAAGTCAGGTTCATTAGGATTGGGCACAAGAATGTGAAAGTACAAACTTGTGAGTGTTAGATGAAAATAATTTGCAGTCTCTTGGCAGCAGCTTGGAAATAACTATTTCTGCAATAGCAAGTTATGTCAAATAATCTACCATCCATAAAAGACACAGCACTAAATGTAAACTAATGAGGATTGCTGAGTCTGGGAGCAATTAAACCTGTGAACTAAACCCCACACTGCAGACATGAAAGGTACAGTGCACTCCAAAACTGAGCAAATCCTCTGTAGCTTTTAATGTACTTCTTCCAGACGGATTTGGTGAATTAAGTAGAAGAAATGGTCAAAGGCTTTAAAAAATGTGGTTGGTTCCTGGACTGCAACCTCCCCAGTGAAAAGTTCAAATGGTCGCTGCTGCCTTTTCATCACAAAATTGAGCTCTATGAAAAGGGCCACTATCAATAAAACATGCTTAAAGCTGGGGATGGGAAATTGAAGGAAAATACAGTTCAGGGTGACCATTTCTAGAAGCCATTTCTCAGGATGTAGAGATGATGACCACCAAAAGGGTCACAAGGATTTAGCAAGCCTTGGTTAAAGCCTTGTCTTGTGTAAGGTAATGAATTTCCTATGGATTTGCATTATTGCACAGTAAAAATAAGTTATTTTTGAAGATGGGTTGTTTTGTATATTACCATGCTAAATAGGTCACTTACCGGTTTTAATTTGTTCCTTTGACAAGAAAAATGTTTATGAAATTGTTAAGTATGCAGTTTCTTTTGTAAAGAATTCTTCTGAAATTGAATATTCTAGCTTATAAAAATAATGTTGCTTGCTAGTTTATAATTGAAAGAGTCTAGAAATGACAACCCAGAGGAAATGTCCCAAGATTAAAAGTCCAATTTTGTGTCTTGCCTGCCAGTTCACAATATTTTCCATGCTTAATAAAGGTGATTTGAAGACATGGAAGCGGTCTGAGAGCTGGGAAAGAAGTTGCTCTTTCTGTTTTTGTCTCTTTAAAAGAAGAATTAATTCCTAAAGAAGAATTGTATGAGGGAGCATCAAATCAAGTCCTGAATTTTAGAAGACATAAGATAGCTTTAAATTAAATGTATAAAGTGCAAAATAACAAGCAGCTTAACTTACCTTGGGCTGTTTCCTTCTTAAAAAATCAGACATGCATGAAAAAGGGAGATTTTTTGGAAAACTGACATCAGCTCTTCCTTTGCCTTGGCAAGAATAAGAAAAAGATGAATAATCAAAGCCTATCCTTGTCTAAGCCAATAAGTGTCATTGCAAGTTGGTAAAACTTGAACCTTTCTAACTACATTAGGCAGAAGAGCAACCTGACGCAAGCAGATCTGGCTCTCCCAGCTTGTGTTGAGGGGAAGCTGTGACACTGCAGAAGCCAGATACACCAGCAGAAAGATGACCTCATTGGAAGGGAGACTAGTTGATTGTTCAAAGCCATTTCCATTACAGTTTTAATCACTTTGAGTAATGAAGGACATAAACATTTTTGCCTAGTCCCTGGTTTGAATCAAGCCATTCTTCTGTGAGTCATGTAGCTCTTCAGAAGAACATCATTTCATACACAAGAATGTTACTAAAATTGCTTTCACATAGCCTTTTCCTCTCTTGAGAGTGTAGAATAGGATGGGCAAACATTATGAGAAAGTCTGTGTGTAAGGTCTGTCTTTCTGATCCTGCCAGAGAAAGGACGTATTCGAAAAAAGGCAAAACCAGATCTCTCTTGTATTTTCCTAGTTTTGCATATCACCACCAAACTGAAATTGTCATCCTGTGATGCAAAATATACAGAATTCAATTAAATAAGCACAAAAGGGATTCAGTAGTTTGAATTGCACATGCATATACATACTGTGATGATTTCTGTCTACTGAGCTTCCAAGCTGATGAAAATCAGCTCTCTGAAGCCCTCAAACAGGCTTGGCAATCATGGATCTTACACTGGGCTATGTTATGCAGATGAAAGTGGCAGAATAATCTGTGTGCTTAGCTGCTATCCAGACTGCCCTGACATTCTTGCAGTACAAATGAAATCAGTAAACCTTTGAGGATCCTTAAGGACATGACCTGTAGAATACTTATTTATTGCTTTATTATTTTGAGTGTACTTAGAACAATAATTTTCTCCTATTGGAGCATTGATATTTGCAGTTTCCCATTTTGTTAAGGAGCAGGATAGTGCTTGACAGAGGTGATCTTTGAAATTTTCTTTCCATTTAAATAAGAGCACCTAAGTGATCTGAACTGATATGAGAGAATATTAATACAAGGAAATAGCAATATAAAGCCTTGGAAGGCAAAACTGCTGTCCGTCTACCAGCTCAGCACCTTGATCAGCCTGAAATGATGGTTTAAAGTTAATACATCAGTCATGTTAGAGATTTAGTCAGATTTATGAAATTCAAGTTTTCTTTGGTCCACAAGAATAAATTCCTTTTTCTCAATATTTTAGATTTGAATTATTTTTAAGCTCCAAAACTCCATTTCTATCTGGGAGAAGCATTAAAGCATTAAACATGCCTTGAAAATATCATTTATGGTAGACTAAAATGTATTAGATTTCAGATGTGTTAGTGACAACAAAACAACGTAATAGAGCTTGGCAAGATGAAGACAGTCATAACACGTCTTTGACAACAGCATCCAGGTAGCAGAGAAAATAAATCTACTTCAGAGGCCTTACTAAAAACTTATAATGAATACATAAATAATATATGTAAGAATATTTTTTTTCTGGTGAGAATCTCTCTTTGCATTCAAAGGGGACACTGCATAGGATGCTAAGAAAAAGAGAGCAGGTGAGGAAACAAGTCCGAGAACCTTGTATGTTCAGCATTTTCAGCTAGGATCTCTTCATGCTGCACATAATAATTCTGTCAGAAAGAATCATCAGTAAAAGATGGGTAAAGATCCCAAGAGTTCACAGATAACATTCCATGGCCAGCTTTAATAATTTTAACTCCATGCAGAATGAGTTTTCAGAACCCATAGGCTGACTGCAAACACTAAAAAGGTAAAGGAAAAAGACACTCTACAAGGAACCTATTTCCATTAGATCACAATTACTACAGCGGAAGTAGTATCAAGAATATCTTTTCCTTTAAATTATTCTCTTCTCTATGTCTATCTGATGAAGTGCTCTCTGTTGATGTTGTCCTAACCCTTTACATTTACTTTGTTCAAATTATCCATGATTATCATGTGAAAAGGGTAATCATGTAAAATTATATTTTCACTGCTCCTACACCCATTCAGTTTCAACTGAGACCTCTGTCAAGGCCATGCTCATGTTCAACAGCCCTCACTCTAACTGTGGGGCAATAATGCAAATATCCCATTTATTAACCATTTTTAATCCATAAGTATATGTTGCAATTTCTAAGTGTAATAGAAGATTGAAGGGCTAGAGAACCTGGTGTGTGAAGAAAGACTGAAAAAGTAAGGTCTGTTTTGCCAGGAGAAGGGAAGGCTTGGGGAACCTCATCACTGTATTCCAGTCCTTAAAGGACAGTTAGAAGGAGGACAGAGGCTTTCCCTCCACAAGACCTACATGAAGAACACAAGGGGTGATGGGCACCAGAAGAGATTTCATCTCAATATAAGAAAGACATGTTTTTACAGTAAGAACAACCATTCCCTGTAACAGCCTCCCCTGGCACATGGTAGAGTCCCCACCACTGGAAGCTTTCAGGATGTAATTGAACAGGGTGGTATATAATCCTATCTAGGCTCCTTTTCCTAACAAAATGCTGGACCAGATTGTCTTTTAAGGTCTCTTCCAACCTAGGGTTGTCTATAATCCTATGGTCCTATTACCTTTAATAGAGGTTTAAAATGGAGTGAGTTTTTGAAAACACTGTAAGAGTGATAGATAGACATTATACTAAAAACACAAACAAATATTGTTGCTCTTTATTTCTTAGGTTAAAAAAACCCCACAATAAATTTTGTCTGTGGTCTGGGAGGCCTTTGCTTTTCACCACTGTCTCAAATAATAGTATTAAGGGTGCCATTATGTAACACTGGATTTTCACTTTAGGAAAAGTCTCAGAAATATGGTAATTCCAAAACATAATGGAATTAACAGTATTTTTTCTGGAAATTTTATAATGATCAGAATTGAATCCATCATCTTCTTAGATAAAAATAAATGGCAATTAATGCCATCATTTTCATTACTAGTTTTAAACATAGACACAGACAATTCCATTACAAGTACAGAAAAAGTAGCTTCACCATTCATCCAAGAATTTCTGCCTGCTCCTCAAGCAAATTAATGTAATTTTTTCCCGTTTTGTGCATGTAAAATATGTGTGATGACCTTCCAAAACTTTCTATCCATTACAGATAAGAAGGTTTTTCCATATGTATCTGAATGAATATAAATGATTCAGCAGATCATTTAATGCATAAATATATTAAAATTAAAGTGGGAAAAGCTCAAAAAAGTCCCAAACAAACAACAACAACAACAAAAAAAAAGAAAATAAATTTGTTGTACACCTGATATAAATTTCTGTAAGTCTACCATAGATTAAACTGCAAAGGACATCAACTTCACTCAAGATAGAGGATTTAGGATTGATAAATGACAGTGATGAAACATAATATTTTTCTCCAAAGTGGCTGTGAAAGCACTGTATAAATATAAAAATATTTTCTGACTTTTGCAATTTGAATTGCATATCTTATAAAACTTATGAGTTATTTCAATGCATTTGTATGATAATTTACTCCATTGGAGTAAATTAACTAGGAAGGCCATTTTCATGAGAATTTTGGGACAGAACAGAAGAAGTTTCTGGGGATATTAACATTGGAATTGATAGCTTCATTCAGCAATATGGAAGTTACTAAAGAATCTTTGAAAGTTTGGGGTTTTTCACTGGAAACTAGGTGAAAATCAACAAAGTGCAAGATAATAAAGTCTAATTTGAGAGGATAGATCTCAATGAAAGCTGAAATAAATCATGTGAATTAGATGACTGTTGACAACATTAATATGACCTTGAGTTTCAAAAAGAATGTGACAAAAAATTTTGGGACAGTTTATTATACTCACAATGTGTTTTGTTTATATCCTTGTCATTCTAGCATGTAGTACTATGTACCTTAGCAAGGGAGAAAACACAACCAAAACATAAGTCCATTTGATTCTAGTGAAAGAGAAGACAGTGGGTATGTTATTTCTATAAAACAGTTTCCCACTGGATCAGGAAAATACCTCGGGATGTCTAATTTAGATAGCAATCATTTTCACATCAGCAAACAAGATATCAAGTAATAACAAAAAGTTCACTCTATTGCTGACATAATTAATATGTAAAATTTCTAGGAGTAGAATATTTAACATTGTTAGCATTTTATAAACAACAAACAGTGAAAAATCATTTATCAGAATTTTTTCCTCTAGCATAAACAGCAACAACACCCTCAGACAATGTGTTTTAACAGACAGATTTATTAATCAGGAACTGTTACCAATTTCAAAGGCTGGCCAGAAAGAAGTGAAGATAAAAAGAGGGAAGAAATCTAATGTGCACCAGATTTTAAAGATTATAAATAATAGTGAATGCAGTTCTCTTTATTCTTTGTTTATTGGATGTCAATGGACTACCAGGTCAGAAGGTGTAAATGTGTACAGAATTATAAGAACAAGTCCAGGAGTTCTCTTCAAATTAGGTAACTATTGCAACAAAAGGAAAATGTGTATCTTATTATATCATATTTAGTAGCACCTGGGAATTCAGAAAGGACTGTCAAATCTGTATTTTTGTATTTTTATAAAATATGTTATAAAGACCCTTGAGCTAGTTCAAGTCAAGCTGGTGTGAATATATGGCAGAGAGCAATGCCATGCAGAGATAACAGCTTTAGTCTCACGAACTTCGTGAACAATTAAAGCAGGAGCCAATGAAAACTTGAAAACCCTGCTTTTAAGTGCAATTAAGTGGCTCAGGTACCACATTGCCTTCATATGCATATATTGTTTCAACTTCAGCAGCTAGTTCCATTGGCACTAGCTTTGCACATTTGCTACACTTTGGTATAAAAAATATGCTAAGCCAATTACTCTTATTCCTTTTTTCTTTTAACAAAACAAAGCAAACAAAAGACAAATCCTTATAGATAACCATTTTACCCAATGCTTGGAGAACTAATTTGGGAAAAGCTCAAGCTCAAAACTTCTGATTTAAGGGATTTGGAATTAGAATTTGATCCCACAACCTTTCCGCAAGTCCCAAATGCTAGGTTAAAGTTGAAAATAGGCTTAGAGTATTTCCTAAATTTTCAGCTCAGAAAAAAAAATCAGTCACTCCAATCTGGTTTTGAGGTCTTCTAATAGTACATCAGGTCTCTTTACCAGCTTGAAATCTGACTGTTTAAAGAGTGTCCCACCCTAAAAATACTTACTTAACTCTTTTCCCTGATGCATCTGTTCTCCTGCCACTTGTTGCCACACCATTTTGTGGGTGTCTGAGCAATGTAAAAATAGAACATTGCTTTTAGGGACAGCCAATTCCTTCACTAAACTCAATGTCTATGCACAGTCACTGAAATCTGGCATAAATCCATCCTTCTGCCACATATAGACATACTCACAATGGTCTACTGTGGCCATTGCAGGCAAGACAAGGAGAAACTAACCAATGCTGTCTAGGTGAGAAGTGCTGGTATATTGAACATCTCCCAGGGAGACACCACACTGTGTATATTTCTTTACCTTCCATGGGATAGCCAGACTTTTGAGTGACTATCAAGAGTATCCAGTAAGGGGATTACAGTTACTTGCAGCGACTGGAAAAAAAACCCCACAATTCCGCCCATGAGGCTGCAATGGGAACTAAGAGAAACAATCATGAACAGCTGCTTCTTAATGCACAAGCAAGTTAGATTCACACACATAGAAAACTCAAAAGCCTAAACACGTGTCCTCTCAAAGACCGTTATTCAGGGCCTTGACAAAATATCTTCTTTATATAGGCTTGATGGTTGCCTATATTCCTCTGTTGACTCAATCTCATTTCTCTTGTTGCCCATTCACCTATTTATCATTTACAGGTTAGATATCTAGCTTACTTGAAATGTCCTTCCATGGCCTAGATTATTTAATTTATTCCACTTTTAAGTATGTAGGGCCTAATCTGGTAACTCTAAAAATATGTTATGGGGTGAAGGAAACTCATTCATATACAAAGTAAACATTGTTAGGGGATTTGGCCAAAAGAGAAAGGCTTCCCACCTTCTCCAAAAGATATTTAATATTCATGTGTGAAGCAGAACTGCAATAGAGAAGATGCATACAAATATGTTTCATCTACTCACTATTTAGATGGAAAATTTGAGTCTAACCCTTGCTAAAAATTAAACAGAGCAAGGAATTGCACTGAATCTTCTGTATGCCATAACACTCAAACTACAAGGAAAAAGTTATGCTCCACAAATATATGCAGCTGGTCATACAGCATATGAAAGATAAAACACAGATTTTTAAAGTAGTTTTGTAAGCACTTCAAATGGAAACACTATCAATTGTTTTACAGCTTTGCTTTCTTTGAACATTTGTTGGAGCATGCATTTATCTCCCTAAATGATTGCAATAAAAATGGTGGTGAACAACACCTCCAGCAAAGCAAATTACCAGCTTGCATGTGAAAGAAATCTATCTGCTGTTGCATTTTCCGGCCCTCTTCCACTTTGGCTTTTACAGGCATCAGAATTCTCTCTCTTATAATAAAAAAAATATTGTAGAGTGTATACCATAGTGCAGGAGGACTGATTGAGTAGAACTACTGGAGGGCAGAACTTATCAACAGGCAGCCATGACTGTGTCATTTACCTGTCTGCTTTGAAGTCTGCTAATCTTTTTATGTAACATGAAAAAATGTAAGCAAAGAACTGCTAGTGTATACACACAATTTCCTTCTCTTGCTCAGTCTCAATCAGTCAAATACACATGCAAATGCACATGCACACACACTGAGCATTTCTTTCTCTGTTCAGCTTTTATTATGACGGTTATCAGCTACATTCTCTGCAGTTTTGTTTTTTTATTTTTTTTTCAGTTAAAGGCTTTTCAGGAGGAATTTCATTTGTACAGGCTGAAAACTGGAAGAAACCTTTGTCAGTTGACAACCACAGAATTTCCTGATCTTACATTATTCATTTTTAAACCATTATTGTGAAACCAGTTAAAGGACTTTAAATGGAAAATCCCAGGCTTTACAGTTCTTCACTGCTTTTTATCCAGTCATTATTCTCATCGGCATTTTCTACTTAGAAAGAAATGCTTTCATTAAGAAGAAATAGATTTTTTTAGCTGACTAGAATCTTTCATATAGCAATTTTAATGTACACCTTTATTCTAAGAAGTGAGTTTCTTAAATAACATCTATTTGCTCTCTGAAAGTATACTAACAGTCTTATACAACACACTCCATTAGCATGGAAATGGATTTTTTTGTGTGTAATTTATTTTTCTTCTGCTGTATTACATTATAGCTGTAGTTATCAAAGAGAGACTGGAAAATTCTTGTTGTATTTTGAAGTGTATAAGATTCCATCTGTTTTGGGTTTTTTATTGTATTTCTAATAAATCTGCTAACAAACAACATATTTTGTAATAAGTGTAAGTGTATATGTATATCACTACAGAAATGTATTTAAATTTTTCCCATTTTTGAAACATTTCAAGAAATAAAAGTGTTGTAAGGAGCATGTGTCTATACTAGAAAACTTTAGATTTATTAGTATAACATGTAAATATTTAGAAATAATATTCCATGAATTATGAGAGAATAAAAAAAGTGCAGGTAGGAATGAGAATATTATTGTGTTCACTTGGAGCTATTTATTGCTAATATGAGTCATTCAAAATATACATCATGGAAAACAATTGCCAGCAAGTATGTAGCTACATGACCAAAGGAAGTTATTTCTTCAGTGAAATTACTGAAAATAATTCCTAATGCAAATTTGACTTCATATGACACAACACTTGGTTCTAACCTTAGCACAAAATCTTACTAAAAAAATTAAAATATGTTGAGAAAAGAAAAAAGTACTAAGCAACTGAGCTTTTCTAGCAGTGAGCTTTTCTAGCAGTGATCTAGGATGAAATCCTGAATGCTGAAGTTGAACCAGAGGCAGTTTTGGACACTTTAGAATTTTCTGTACACAGCAGTACGCCAACTCAGTCCTATTTGTGGCTATTTTTCTCTGCCACAGACAACTGATAAGTCTACCATGGTTTGATAAAAAAAGAATTTCTACTTACCAACTTATTCCACTTCAAGACCAATATAATGAGTCTTGCTGGGATCTATTGGGGCCTAGAATCCATGGATATCAACTGGAAGCATTGAGGAAACCAGACAGATCATGAATTTTTATGCAGAACATTCACTATATGTCTAAACAAAATATGTTCTACTACTGAAAAAAAAGATTAGAAGGGTAACTTTTTCTCCCCACAAAGCAGGTTGAATAAGTTCAGTACTCTGTCTATATGAGTTAAGCTAATTGCACCAGGCCCTCCACAGGCAAAATGCGTGACTAAGCAAGGTTCATAAGGACAGAGCACCTGGCTGTTCAGCTGTCCCATGATGGCAGCATATCCAGGTGCTGGGAGTTGTAAATGATGTTCAGTCACTTGCTCCCTGTCTTTACCACCACATGGTTCAGCCTTTCTGCTCCAGGTGCTGAGTTCCACATTTCTCCATGCTGTCTTTCCTGGCACTGCTGCCAGCTGTCCTCAGGCTTACGGAGACACCTTCAAACTGGAGCCATTTTCTATGGCAATAAATCTCTCTCTCATTTAGAACCACCTACAAATTTGCTGATGTTGCACTCCTCTTCAGCAACTAGTCATTAATGAAGATGTATGAGGTACAGTAAGAGGTCCACTATACTGACCTCAAAGTACAATGCTCATTCACCGCTATCAAATGGATGATTGAATCTTCCATCTGAGCCCTCCTGAGTCTGTGTATAAGCCTACATTGCTTTCAGCCTAGCCACTACAGCCCAGTTTCCATGACATCCTTTTATTGCTCCTGTTAGCTTTAGGCATATCTAAATTAATCATTATTTTGGATATCATTATTTTGTAATCATTATTTTGGATTTTATTATCAGAGTCATCTTGCTCCCTGGAACTCTCAAATTCCTATGCTATTTACGTTTGTCTTATAGATAATTTAAAATCCTTAACTTGTGACAAAAACCTGGGATTTTGGCATTTTGCATGTGAAATATTGTTGAAATACCATAGGGGAAAAATAAAAGATTTCTTCTTTATTATAAACTATTTCCCTCTCTGAAGAGTTGTTGGCTTGTAAACAGTTCACTGCTTAAATCTGCCTTATACTGAGAGGACAATCCCACCTACTTCACTTCATGCAGCAGTTATTAAAAGTTAGATTGCTTCAGAGCTTTCCAGTAGATAAGGCTTTAGCTGAGGATTAACATCTCTGAGATACAGATATTTCCTGAAGATGTGGGAAATAAATACATACCATAGCATAAAAGAGACATCCAAATACCTGGTCTAACTGTAAACAAACCTTTCAATGTTGGGATTTCTTATAGTAAACAAGAATTTCCCCACTCTTTAAGGAGAACAATCTACTGTACAATGTCTGCTGAGAGCTTTGCCTAGGATTTAATAAAAGCAAAATAGACTCCATCTCTTTGCAATGCTCAGCAGCTGGTAGAAGGAAAGTATTCCAGAATGGTCTGTGTTTGCAGACCTTCCTGATATTTCTATTTCTGATACATATAAAGTTGCTGTGTATATACCATGTTCATGCCACAGGTACTCTTAGGAGAGAGTGCGCCAGCACTCTCTCAAGTTTTATATTCCAAGAAGAGAAAAGGCAACTTAGTTCCCAACACCTTGTACAAATTTGCAAGGTCAGGAAGATCTCGAGTTGTATGCTGCTGTGACAGCTGCTTATGTTAAAGGTAGTTTTTATGGCAATACATATTCTTAATTTTCTGTTCACAGAGAATAGATTCATAGAAACAGAAGGTGAAAAAAAATAAAGCTAGCAGTCCTATCAATCAATAATTTTCTATGCTCATTCTTCATCTTTAAAATTTAATACCTTCGAGTTTGCTCACTTTCAACCATATGCAAATTGATAAGAGACAGAGGCAAATGTAAAAATTGTTTGTTTTCCTCTAACCAGTACAGTGGCAAGCCATGGCACACAGTTTTTCAATTCAATTCTCTAGGCAGCTGCACTCCCTTTAGTGCAATGTATTTTGAGACTTAGAAGCAAAATAAATGTTAGTTTCAGTAGAGTATCCCCTTCAGCAACTTCAGAGCATGGGAGCCCTGTTACAAAGGAGAATGTTAGTTTTCCTCGGACACAAACACAGAGCAGGAATATCTTCAGAGCAAAATGAGGACTGAGGACTTTGGTGGGATGAAATCATCTCTATCAATGAGGTCCAAGAAAGAGAAGACAGAGACTGTCTCAAAGGTCTCTGGATTCAGTTTTCTCTCCTTCCAGGTCCAAGATGGCTAGTACTTCACCCATCACTTTACCACTACCAACAGAGCCTGGAAGGAGTCTAGGGTTTAACTTTTCAAGTGTGCTGCTTTCTCTCACCACATAACTGACTGAAAGTCTCTGTTATGGGGAGCAGCAGTTCACCCCAGAGACACCTAATTCTGGCACATCAGCACATGCACAGTCAGGATCCGTGCCTGTGCCTTCACAAGGGAATGAGGACATGAGTGAGAGGCTCAGCAGAAACCCTGGGAGGAGCAATCCCTTCTCTGTCCTTTTCCTCTAGAGCTTAGACACCAGAGTGAAGAGCATCTGCAAGAGAAAGTAAAGCGATTCTTTGGTTGCAAAATCAAAAGGCAGAAACCTTTTGGCCTTTTGGCATATTCTTCATCCACTCTATGTCTCAAAGATGGAGCAGGGCAGATTGTTAAGAACATGGCTGCAAACAGCCCCTTAAAGATGAGGCACTCCACAAACCAACCCAAAAATAGTGAGACTTTTTTCAATACAGCTTTGCAGGCTAACTATCAGTGCCTTAGGAGGCCTGTGATGATTAACACATCTTTACTGTTTCAGTGCAGGTCTTTGTAGTAATAGCCTTCTAACAAGGCTTCAAAGGCTTTTTGCCATATACTCCCTCGACTGAGAGTCCTCTGCTACACCTGACACAGATAGAAGGCCTCACCAGGCAGTTCATACCAGATCTGATGTTGTCTTTACGACACAGTCATGCTCAGAACTGTCAGCAGTGCTTCCAGCAGCTCTGTGGCAATGGTGGAAAGTGTCCACAGGAAGCAACGGAAGAAGCCTCTAACCTGGAAGTTGGCAGCCTTAGCAGTGCTATAGTGGTGGCAGTCAGAGAGGGTGGACGTGCTCACATTTTGAGACTGTATCTGCAGAAAGACACAAAGAGAGAAAAGCAAATTTGAAATGCAAGAACTTCATAAATAGACAAAGACAATAGCAACAAAAATAGAGCATTCATTTGGGAGAGGTATGAGGACCAGGTCTTTGCTTCTTAAAATCATCATGTCTCCATAGATTTCAGTAAAACTATATTGATTTACTTCTGTTGGGTGCCTAGCTGTTTCTACAGTCGAAGAAAGGTTTAACAAACACATGGATTGCATTCTAACCCTGTATAAATTGTTAAAGTTCTCTTTGTATCAGTGAAACCACGGCAGACAAAGGTTAGGCTCAGCTATACCCAAGAACATTCACTGAGTTCTTACTGAGCCTTTGTGTCTCGGTTTCCCTACATATGCACTCTCATTCCATTAAGTACTTCCAGAAGCTGGGCTCCCTACATGCAAGGGGCCTAAGTTTGTCTACAAAGGGCATTTTAGGATTTTTATGGAAATTTGGTATAGAAGAGATGTTGTTATTTACCCATGCAAATGTAAATGTATCTCTTCCATCTAGAACACCCTGATTATTGAAGAAGGTGTTATTTTCATTTAATTCATTGTGCTTGATGTATAATTAAAGAAAGCAAAAAAGATAACAGCCCATTTGTCAAAATGAAATCTAGTTATAGCTGTCAAAGTTTGTAAGCAAAAGGCTATTTGCAGAGGTGCCTGGGCTGAAATTTTCACCCCTCATGACTTTATGTAAACCTGAACTGTATTAATTTTTTCTGTATTACCTCACAAATACATCTTCAAGAGTTAGGATTATTTCTATAAACTTATGACAACTGTGCTCTGCTTTGAAATATTACTTCAGAAAGTCTCTCATATATTGATTTCTGATGTTGCTGGTTTTAGCAAGATAAGAATTCTAATCCATCCTGCTGAATGTTACTCTGCTGAAGATTAAACAGCTGTCATGCCCACTCCCCAAAATAAAAAAAGGGAAAAAAAGAAGAAAATATGTTAGTGGATTGAAGAAGGTCTATTTTCAGATATAAGCAAAAGACAACAAGTGGTGTTATCTTCTGTCAGTGTCAACTTCTGAAGCTTTAAAGACATCTATCTGCAGTAAACAGAATGGAAAAAAAAATCAACTGCGTGATATCCCTACCTATAAAAATCAGAAACACATCACTCAAAGCAAATGAAAGGCTTTCTGAACTCTACTCAGAGGTACAGACTTTTAGCCCACTTAAACTCACCCTCCTCTATTCTGAATACAGTAATGTATACAAGAATGTACTGGGTTTTCTTGGTAATGTTTTAGTACATTGGGGGGCCTACAGAGGTGACACCTGTGAGAAGTTACCATATAGCTGATGGAGACAATGCCAGCCAGCTCCAACAAAGACCCACCACTGTCCAAAGCTGAGCCCATCAGCAACTGTGATAGGGCCTCTGGCATGACAGATTCAAGAAAGGGAAGAAACCACCACGCAGCAGCAGCAAGGAGAGAGAGGTGAAAATATGTGAGAGGAGCAGCCCTGAAGACCCCAGGGTTGGTGAAAAAGGAGGGGGAGGAGGAGCCAGAGCTGAGATTCCCCTTCAGCCCCTAGAGAAGGCCCTGGTGAGGAAGGGTGTCCCTTTGCAGCCCATGGAAATCCATGGGGGAGCAGAGATCCACCTGCAGCCTGAGAAGGGCTCTATGCCAGAGAAGGTGACGTCTGAAGGGAGCTGTGATCCCATGGGAACCCCACACTGGAGGAGGCTCCTGGCAGGACCTGTGGCCCCACAGAGAGGGGAGTTCAGGCTGAGCAGTTCTGCTGGCAGGACTTGTGACTTCACAGAGTACTCACACTGGAAGGGCTGCACTGCATGGAAGGGACCCCTGGAGCAGGGGATTAGTGAGAGGAGTCTTCCCCTGCAGAGGAAGGAATGACAGGAACAGCACCTGGTGAACCGACCGCAGGCCTTATTCCCTGTCCCCCTGAAATGCTGGGGGGTGGAGGGAGAGAATGAAGAGAGCAAAATATCACACCTCTAGCATCCAGGATTAGGGTTAGGTTTGAGAGAAAAGATATCTGTTTATTTTATTTATGCATTATTTCAAAGGTATATATATGTTCCATTTTCTACAAATTTTGCTGCATATAACAGAGGTAGCAGTCAAAGGATGTGAGAGCATATGTAACTATGTGATCATGCATTAATGCTTTAGGAGGACTGTATGTGAAGTCATAGCATTAATAGCATCACTTAACCTGAACATGTTTCATTCTCTTAATTTAACCTTCAGATGGGTAGATTAATATATCTAAATTTTTCAGCTATCATTAAGTTCCTACAATAGGTTTCTTGTGGACAGAGGGGAAACTCTTATGACCCCTTTAAGTCACAAGATTTTTTTTTGCACAAGATTATGCTGAATAAATTGTTCTCTGTTTTAACATGAATAAGTTTAATAGTTTCAGTGGTACAGCACTGCATCAAGAATGTGGTTTTATAATTTAAACTGCAATTATAATTTCTTTAATATGAGATAAAAATCCAAGGAAAGGTGAAATCTTTATATCTTCTGATTTTTTTTCCTCATTTGTTGAAGACTAGGGAACACTTCAAATTGTAATTATATTGTAGGGCACTTGAACATTTGTATTGCATGAAAAGACAGAAATTTATCTTTTCTAATTATAGAAAGTTTGCATTAACGTGTGCTGTAGTTATGCATTTTACAATTAATCTTATGGAGTTTAAATTTCTGGGTTTGTTCTGCCTTTGAATATGAAAATCTTCTGAATAACACAATACTCAAGTAAAATTTCTTTAGATACTAATACCCTCTCATTAAAGTTCACTAATGTGCCTTCTGCTTCAGGAGTAAATCTGACCTTTCCCACTTTCATACTCAAAGCAAGCAGGCAATAGAGAAATAGCAGACAAGAAACCCTCTGGAGCAGTTAAGAGTCATCCAAGAGGGACTTGTGAACATCCCGTCTCATACTATTGCAGGGGAAACAAACTCTTCTTTGTCATCAACACATGAAACTGCACCCACTTTCCAAAGTTCACTTATGAATTTTGGGATGAGAGTGAGGCTAAGCTGGAAGGCTTAGTACCCTATAGATGTGTCACAGGCAAAACCTGGGACACCCTGAAGGCATCTGTGAATTGTGGGTTTTCTGATCTTTTTTAAAAATTATTCTTACTTTCTTCTGCTGCTCCACACTGAAGACTTTTTCGCTCAGTGTATGAGCAGCAATATGTTCCTCAAGGTCGTTAGAATTACAGAACTTGATGCCATCAAAGTTTGTCTTTAGATATGTTTACTTCACTTACTTTAAGATTATCCTTGAGATAATCTTCCCAATGTTTCAGCCACCCAGTTCTGCATCTTTGTCTTTCTATCAAAACAATGGGATGCTTCCCTCAGGCACATGAACTCCATGGCATTGCTTTCTCATCTGAGATATGATTAGTGTCAATGTCAAAGCTTTTACAAACTGCAGAGCTTCAGTTCTATTTGTTTTCTCACTTGACATCAGGAATTTGCTTAAAACAGCATAGGTGAAAATGAATGAGGCATTTACATAGCAATTTGTCCAAATCCTGAAGCCATAAAACTATGACAATAGTAGCATAATATTCCCATTCAAAAACTAATTTTGAATTCAGTGGCTGGAACCATAATTTACTAAAATGTTGCTAGCCAAGTTGATACACTTTGTGATATCATCAGCAATCACTACATTTCATTACCAAGATAACAAAAGTTGTTGGCAGCCTGTATCACACATTATCGGTGGACACTATGGGCGACTTTTACAAAGTTAGTCTGACCTGTGGGATGCACAATTTCTAGGCCTTAGGCTTTTTCCATAGACAGTGAAGTCACTGTGCTTTGTAGAAAGGTAATCAGTGGTCAATGGGATATCTGCAGATTTTTTGCATTTACAGGTTTCAAGTGTATGGAATAACACTTGCTGATAACTGACCTTAAATTTGTCCATCAACATGGCATCACGCACACTGCTAGGGTTATTATGAACTTAGTTTAGCTTATTTGAAAAAGCATAAAAATATTTCAGCAAACATCTTTGCCTGATGAGACAAAAGCTTTGTTCCATATAATGGATATTGCTGACTTACTAATTAGGGCAGAAAAAAAAAAACTGTTCACAAAACAAAATAATTCATAGAATCAAAGACTTTAGCAGAATTATGAAATGGTCATAATGTGGTTTTCCTCAAGATCCAGGTAGAAAAACCAGACAGTCAGAATGGAATCCATGTTAACTTCTACATGTTTTTCACCTCTGAAATTTCACTAAGAAAACAATTTAAAAGAGTTGGCATGCACCATTCCAACAGCTGCTGAATTCTATCACTCATCTGAAACTGATAATTTCCCTCTTTCATAAGTGAACCAGGCAGATAGGCCGTTTTTTTGGCAAAGGCAAGGAAGGGACAGAGGGGGTATCTGCTTAGTAATTCCAAACTAGCCCAATTTAATTTCTGTCAAAACATTGACTTTATTTTGCTACCAGTGTTTCAAAATGTGGAATGACCTGGTGTGCATATAGGGTCTAGATCCTTTGTTCAGCCCTCAGACCTGAGTCATCTATCCTATGGTGTGCAGTGCCATTAATCTACCATATTTGCATTGGGTCAGTATTCAGATTTCTTCAAAAGTAAAGGGATATTTGCAAAAGACATTGTTTGCAAGCCTTCTGTCTCAGAGAATTACATGTTTCTGATTGAGCTTTATCCTACGGAATTCAAGCACTAGAAATAAAATAATAATTTCCTGTCCTGCTGGAATAGGATGAAAAAATGTTCAGAGTGAAATCACCTTAATGCCTTAATCCCATTCTCAACATAATGTTTTTTTTTCTTCCAAAGTATGAATGTCAGTGAGTGTGGACTTGTACTTTTGTGTTCTAAATAAAACTTCATTGTATAATGGAGAACTTTCAGAAAGCTATTTAAAATATATATTTCACTTTAAAATAAATATGTTATTAATAACCTTTTCCCCATTTTAATCTCACAGTGGAGCAAAGAGTTCAACATAACTAATGCAAAAATATGAAAAGTTACAAGCTTATAGTTCTGTTTCTAAAAGCAGTACCATAGGACAGGGCTTTGTCAGTATAAGGAGACAGGTAAAGTGGCATATTATAGGGAGGAAAGAAGAGCTCTGGCACACATACTTGGCAAGAAAAATGTATATATATATATATATATATATATATATTTATCATTTCAGTTTTATCTGACCAATGATAGTCAAAGTTCTATAAAGCAGAGAGGTGCAGGAAAGTAAAAGCAGCAATACATAAGTGAATTGCTTATGTTTCTTAATCTTCCCTACATTTTATATTTAATTGCACTTGTCTATTCTTATATTAACTCACCACCCAACTCTAAATCCCAGATAAACACTAGTAACAGATGTTCAACATCTTGCAGGTCAAATTCTCAATACAAGAAAAAATACTGACAGAGTTTTGGTGTTTTTTCATGTGTGACCCTTTATACAAGTCCTGGAACACAGATGGAAAGAAACAGAATTTAAGTAATCCTTTTTCAGAAACCAAAGCAAAACATTTCTGTCTGACTTAGCCTCAGAGGGTAAATTATGAGTTGGAAACAGAATTTAGCTAGCAACCAAAGTATGGTGCAAAGTCTTTCACTGGGCATTCAGGTTTTTTCTATCCAGAAATTTGTGTAATGCTATTTATAAAAACACAAATTTTCTGGTAAAGAGACCAGGGTTATACACCTAGAAATAGGAATTCAGACACCAACAATGTCTCCCAGAACAAGATATATTACTTGTCCATTAATCTCCAGTTCCACTTCTCTGGGTTACTATACAGGAAATCTTTCTCAACATTATGTTCATCAGAAAGCCCCACAAAGACTGGCCTCTTGAACATAACTCTTCTTATGAGTTTATCATCAATTTAGCAATGATTTTTTTTCTGTAAGTTTATTTCATGGACATGATCACAAGGAATATTTTTCTTTTAATTTTCAATTGTTATTTTTCATTAGAATTCTTAACCCATAAAATATTTATTTCAAATATGAATATTTCATTTGTTATTTATTTCTTTAACTACATTAATTCATACAGGAATGTCATTGTTTAATATACCAGATATCATTTCTCCATAGAGAGATTTTTAAACTAAATACATACAATTTCATTTATTAATTTTGACAACCCAGTAACATTCCAGTGACAAAGGAAGTTAACATCATGAATATTTTTATATGCCCAGCAATATTGTCTGCCATCCATAACAGAGCATTGAGTATTGATTTGGAGCACTTGTAGCCCAGGGATACATATTTTTCAAAGAAACTACTTGGTCATGTTGAATAATTTCCATTCTACTTACAGTATCTGATTTGCTTTAGAGGCACTTACAACTCTGTCAGTAAAACTGAGATTGATTAGGACCACAGCACAGGAATACATAAGGCATGAAACCCTGTTATACACTGAGTCTTAAATCTTTTTTCATTCAGGTTGGAGTTTTTAACTTAATTTATTTTCATCTAGAAAAAATCAAACCAATCCATACAAGACCTCTCTTAACCTTTGTCTCAGTCTGCCCTCCAATTAATTCCTTCCTCAAAAATGTACCCAGCTGACTTCAGTTAAGTCAAACTTCTTGTCAGAGTTCAAATCCTTGGCATGTTCTATATCTCAACAATATGTTTATAGACTGACTTACAGGTCAATGTCCTATTTAGCCACATTCAGAGAATGTTTTGGTTTTGACCTAGCCACTGTTAGAAACTCTGCATTTCTGACTACCCCGTTCTCTTTCTCTCAGCATTTAAATGACTTTATAACATTCCAGCTGGTCACTATCTAATTCCAACTAAAAGCAAAATCTGTCAAACAAGATAATTTAGACAAACCAACAAAACCTGATTCAACTTTTCTGAATCATTTGGTATAGGTAAAGGCAAGAAATAGTGACATGAAAAAAATAAGAAAAGGAATCTTGAGCTGGAATAGTAGATACACTTAAAGACAAGGACCACCTTGTTTAAGCAAGTATTCACCAATGGCCTTTCTATCCCCCATCATGTTCCAACTGTGCTCTAAATCTCAGCTTGATTTGCTGCGTGCACCATATGGATTTCAACTTTGCAGCATTTTCTTTTATGATGCATCAATACTGAGATGAAGAATGTAAATTTAAGTCCATCATGTAGCTAGATATTTATGTTTTCTGACCTGGATACACAAGAATTAAATTTCAAAATGTAATATTCAAAGATACTGTGAGAAGAAAATCCTTAAACAACCGTTTATATTTTTATTGTGTTAAGAATTATTATTTATCTTATATTATATATAAGGATAATTATATTTTCTACAAAGTTGAATTGCATAATAGGGTTATTAAAAAAATCAAAATAAATGTTTTGAAGGTTATGAAGAAAAGGAGCACATATGAAAAAGGAAATACTCTAGGTGAGTAGTTAAGCAACAGAGTGAAAACTAGGAAAAGTGAGAATAAAATTCTTTAAAAGAGAGGATTTTTCACCATTGCCCATGAGACGGAAAGTTTATGATAATCAAACTGATCAGTAGCGTGAAAATAAGAATTATGGACTGTGACCAGAAAAAAGGAAAAACTAAGAGATTACTAAAATAAAACAAGTAGAAGCTAAATATGAGTGTAAGAAGTTCAAAAGCTTTAAGTTATTGAAAAGCATTTGATGATTGAATTGCCATATTGTTTTCTTTCCAAATAGGTGATTGAATTATTGGAACTCTGTATTCCAAATAAACTTAGATGAATCACTCATAACAGTAGCTACCCTCATGACACTTATGCTTCCTGGCACACTTCTACAAACTCCTTCCCTGCCAGTTTACACAATATAATTTGTGTCATCTGAAGAAATATTAAGTGTCTCCTGAATTGAGAACTCCTTCCAACCCTTCATTGCTTTTTGAAAAAGTACTAATTTTCCTGACACTCTTCCCATGCAGTTTTAATTAACTAGGACCAATGCAATCTTACACACTAACTAACCTTTGAACAACTGGGACACTGCCTTGTTCAGTGCACTTTGAAAAACTCATTCTTCCATAGCTAATTCTTCTTATGCTAAACAGGGACACTGGGTATTCATATTAAAGATGCTAATTAATTAAAAGTATTTTAGCACTTGAAACTTTTTCTGAATGTGGCTTTTCCTTCCTTAGACACCTACAGGATTAAGTATTGTGGATATGTGGGTAGGTGAGTGGGTGTGTGTGGATGTGTGTGACAAAGAGACAGAGAGAAATATACACAACAGAGATTAGACACACTGTGCCTACATGATAGGCTAAAAGAACTTATATTCACTGCTAGATGACTAAATCATTCTATGAATTTATCACAAAATTATTTAGCATAAAATATCCCATTACCTTGCAATCAAGGCAATGTATCTACTTGTGCCATAAAGTATTTTAAGTATTTTTAGAAAATCCTATCAGAGGTTTTCTGAGTCTTAAAAATTTTGTTCTGTCTTGTTACTGAGAAGGGTCTGTTTAAAATACAGGTTATTAATAGAGAAAAGGTGGAGGAAATAATTTTCTTCTTTTTAGGCTGTTATCAAAAGAGCAAATATATTCAAACCTACTATCATGATCTTGCACTGATTTTCAATAGTGACTAGTGATTTTGCAAGTCAGGCATTTCATTTCAGATTATTCAGAATGAAAACCATCTGATTTTCAAAATGCTTTAAAAAGTAAACCACTTTCACTTCTGGCACCTGATTATTGAAGGCTCAATGTAAGATTTGGAATTGTGTTGCTCAGTGGCCCAAATAAGTTTAAGCAACTGTAGAGAGAGAACAAAAACCTCTATTTTTGTTGAATTTGCTAGATACTACTGTGTTTAGCCCATATTATAAAAAGAATATGCTTGCTTATATAATTGATTTTTTAATTTAGTTGCTACCATTGTTGTATGGTTACAATGCCAACAAAAATAATTGCTCCCAATTTAACATAGAGGATAGCACAAGTAAACAGAAGTTAAAGAAAAAACTTTCAGACTTTACTCAGTTCTGTTCTGTTTACAAACAGACTTTTCAGATGTTGCTGTTAAAGACAGCACTAAACATTTCTATAGATAGTGGAACGTTCAGTAACATTAGAAAGGATATAAGATAAGTAAGAAATTTAAACTTTCATGCCCCAGGGCATAACACTAACTGCCTGGGGCTGAAAAGTAATTTCCCTTTTGGCAGGTTATTCCAAACTCTTCATTATAGGAAATATAACTTCCTAACCTCTGTCAGGAACAGGATACTGGACAAATGGACTTCTTATCTAAACCCTTAAGATATTTCATGTCAGATTTAGAAACCACCCATTGATAACGAGGGAAGAAAGAAGAATAAAATAAATGCATTTCTTTAATTACAGGCTCATCAAAAGCAGGTTAGAAAGTTAAGTACTACAGCCTGATCTTAGATCCTGAGGCAATCAAGTCCTACAGAAAACAGGACCATTTGTGGGATTAATACTTGTAATCAAATGGATGAAATTGTGGGGATTGCTAAAAAAAATTGCTGTTCTATGTTTCATTTATTAATTGAAATTCATTTAAGAAAAAAATATGGGTATGGTATGTTTAGCTCCCAAAGGATGTAAAATTCAATTTTGACATTTAATAGAAGGATATGAGAAAAGGTTAGATGTTAAATAAAATGCTGAGGCATTTGTGAGTGGGATGGAAAAGGAAGATAGTGCATAATATGGTGGATTAATATAGTTCCAATAAATTATCACAAATCAAATATTTTTTTTAAAATTAAACCTTTCCTCACTGTATGTCTGGGGTCACCTGCTATTCAGATACAGCTGCTGTATTTTTAAAATAGTCTACACCTTTAGGGTGTTAACTACTAAATCTTACAAAGGTGAACCCCTTGTCCAATTACAAAATTAATGAATTTAAATCAAGAAAATATTTGGTTGATGACATAGTTTTAGCATTGGCAATATTTTCTGTGTAATGTTCTGCTTAAAAGTCTCTTGAGGTGCAGTTGCATAAATCAGCTTCTGGTTTATCTTTTATTTCACAAACTAAAAAATGAACAAATAATCCCACAGCATTCAGGGTCATAAGGTGACTGCTAAAACTTCCACAATAGGATATACAACATTTTTTAATTAAAAAACACTGGAAAACGCTACCTGAAATTAAATTTGTAGTTGTGGTACCAGATTTAATAGTCTGAGCATTTAATTCACTGAAAGGAGTTACTGAAAAGGAGTACAGATGTAGTGATGAGACCTTCAGCTCTGCTACCTCTGGGATTCCCAGTCTATCCCTTAAGCCACTGCCACGTGGTTTCTTACAGCCTTTGTCTTCTAGTTTTTTCAATAACTTCAGTCTATTTCTGCACAAAAGTGTAGCTTCTATAGCATGGAGAGAAAGGGCTGCTGCATGCTGTTTACACAAATCCAGTGGTTTGGGTGAAACTCAGTATTTTTGGAAGGACATACCCTAAGATATTTGCCACTATTATGGCCATATATCATATTCTATGAGCCTATAGCTCTAAAGACTTATATTTGCCTCTCAACATGCAATTGTGGAAGGCTAAGCTGTCTACTCAGCTCCTTTTCTTCATAGCCTTTAAAATATTTCTTTTGATTTTTCCAAGAACTCTATTATACAATTCAACTTTGTAGAAAAAATAATTATCCTTATATATAATATAATATAAGATAAAATAAACAACAATTTTGGTTGTCACTGATCTTTTAAATTCATTAAGATTTGTACTTTATATTGCAAATTGTACATTTTTTTCATTGAAAATGCAAGGTAATGACTGACAGTAAATGACAGACAATAATTAGCTAGACTGTGATCTAGGAAATTCTGGGATTTTTTTTCCCAAATCTATCCTATGTATCTTATGATTTTGGACAAGATGCTAAACAGACCATGGTAAAAATAGACCATGTTGGCATGGAAAGGAAGAAAGTAATAATTTTCTTGATGATAATAGTAGTGATATTAAAATATTTCAAACTGAGAGAATTCTTCCCATTATAGTAAAACACCAAAGGATAACTGAAGTTACAAAAGAGCATGCAGGTTCATCAGCTGCTAGACACCCGAGCAACACAACTACAGAAAGATAGTTCTGACAGCTAGCTTACTTGTAATATGCTGGAAATGTTCAGAGCTCTGTCTGATTTGCATTATAAACAAATCTAAAGGAATGAAAAAGATATGTGAAAATGAAATGCTGCATAGGAAGACTCATATCTGTCATCACTTGACTATACTGTGGTACATTGAGTTCATATGTCTCAGTTGTGCTTGTAATGTCTGGTGTTTTATTTCATCAGTTTAATACTTGAGGATCCAGGCAGTGTAAACTGTTTACTAAAGCACAGTCTATTTTCTTGGCTTTACTTTTTTCTCCTTGGATAGTTCTGCACTAAATTATCCATTTTGCAATTGCTTCAGAACTGAACAGCTAGTGCTTTGTGCATGCAATGACAGATTGCCAGCATTCATGTAGCATCATCTAGGTATGTTATCCTAAAGGATAAATAGATGGAAGAAGTGAAGCTCAGCACATCTTCTGTGCTATGACGTTCTCTTGTTATGGGAAATCCTGACAACCTAATTGAAGATCCTTAGATTCATTAAATGATCATTCTTTACTTACATCAGCTTTACACTTTCTGAGTCAGTATTTTGGTTTTCTGTATGAGGCTATGCTGCTGAGATACGCAGCTTTGCTCTGTCACTCTTTCAGGGGTAGTTGTGCATGTCTGCTAAGAGTACCAATTCCTGATCTTTTTGCAATGTCTCTCCTTGCTCTACAAGTGCAGTCTGACACTTGGGCCTTAGGAAGGTGTTTAAGTGATGCCTAAAACATTTAAAAAAAATATCAAGCTTTAAAATATTCTATCATCCTTTCATTTCGTAGTGTCCTACTCCTTACTTGTGCTCATTCTTATTTAACTCCCATGAAATCATACCTTATTTCATTACAGATATAAGCCAGCACCAAAAACCAGAAGAGGCCTTAGAAAGCTAATCATGATGGCCATGAGAATTTTGTTACTGATTTCATTACTTCCAGAACAGGCTTCTCATTATGTGTTTCATATTTGAAGCTTGAACCAAAATATATCAATAAAATAACAACACCTTTAAATATGTGCTTGTGTGTGCCAGTCTTGGTCCTTTCTGCTTTGAAAGGAAAGGTTTGCCTTTCATGCTCTGGATACTGAATTATCTATTATGTTTTCTTTGAGCTATTTCTATTCACCAACATACATGATAATGTAAAATGTCATGCACATTAATATGATGACAGTATGAAGAAAATAGCTTCTTTTACAGGAAACTGGTTCCTTAGATGCTAATTAGAGGAAAATGGTACATAAGGGCACTGTAATACTGTTAGGCTAAAGAATCTAATCTAAAGAATCATAATTATCAGTCAAAAGGAATTAGATATTGATGCAACTGCCTGCCCAGCATCAAAGGCACCACCAAGTTTACCAAGCACAGAAGACCTAATCAGAGAATGTGTAAAATAGCTGATGTGGACATCAGGTGTGGTTCATCCATCAATCCATCTCCAACAGGCCTGATAAAAAAATTTAAAGTCTCGCAATAAAAAATAATCTACTCAAGTGTTTCATTATTTTTTATAATTAAAATATTTCTTTATGTCTAAACTAACAGTCCAGATGTTGCATTATAAATTTATTAGTTCTGCTCCCACACATTATGAACTTGAACAACTAATGGTGGTCTTGCATTTCACAGCAATCTTTCATCATTTTGAAGACTGTCTCAGACTCTGAAGACTAAATGAGAAACCCAGGTCCTTCCAACATTTCTCATAGGTGATTGTTTTTTGGTTCCTCTCTATTTTTGTTGTGTCTTTCTAAATATTCCAGTTGTCCTCACTGTTTTTTGTATCTGGCACCTAAAATCATACCCTACATGAATGTAGAAGGGATATTGTTTGCTGTGTTTACAGCCTGCACTGTTCTTTACAAAGCATGTATTTTCCTTGTTCAGCATATTGTTGCCTCATGCTTAACTACAATCCACTATAATATCCAAATTTTCTTTCAACATAATCCAGCATGTATATGGGTAATTATTGCGCCAGACTCTCTGCTCATCATCATCAAATTCAGACCACTGCACTCTAATACCATTCTCTGAAGTTACATCTGTCTTTACAACCATCTCCAGACTTAATAGGCATATTCTCTATTCCATAATTTCATCATGTATATCCTACATAAATCTCCATATAAATACATTAATATTTATAAATATATGTATGCAAATATAGATTAATAAATATTTCTTGAGGCACGTCATAGTTGATTACTTGGGACATTGAAACTTCCTGTAAACTAGCCTGTATAAATTATGTAATAATGAGCTGGTCCTCACAGAGACAAAGGAGCCCAAAAGAACAATGGAAGCAGTGGGAAGCCAAATAACACCATGATTTAACTCCTTTGTGTCTATTAGAGGAGTCATCAAACTGTGAAACTCTCACCTCACAGCTGTGAAGGAGTACTGAGGCTCCTGGACCTACCTCACTGGGTACAGCTAACACCAGGAGTCAGAGGAGAGGCTGGCTGGCTTGGCTGGCAGACTTGCCCACGGGTACAGGTTTTGCTGTGGAGTGCAGGGCAGAGCATTTCAGTACTGCACAAGACTTCTTGTGGTATCTAGGGGATCAAAGTCAGTGAAATGGGGATGGTTCAGGGAGGATCAACTATGGAAAAATATAGACAGAAGAATACAATTTTTAACCCAGTGAAGAGAGCACCTGTCCAAGCTGTGGGAGACAGTGTCAAAGATTTCACTGAAGTCCATGAAATAGCCACAATTTTTCCATCATCCACTAGGAAGGTTACCTGGTCATAAAATGATATCAGGTTGGTCAAACAGGACCTGCTGTTCTTAAACCCATGCTGGCTCAGCCTGACCCCCTGGCTGGCCATGTGATCACATTCAAGAAAATCTGCTGCACAATGTTCTCCAGCACCAGGGCAGGCTCACAGGCGTGTGGCTCCCTGGATTCTCCTTCTGTCCCTGAATAATTCTGAATTTACTGCAATAACACCCAAACAAACTTCATTAGTTTAACTAAGAGAGTTCAGAGACCTTTTTGGAACAAAGAAAGATCCTGACATGTAAAGTATTCCAAGTCTACAGAGCTGGAGCATTTAAGAAGAAAGATAGTAATAGGTAATTTTCATAGTGATTGAAGCTATCATCTAACTCACAAGGCAGATGTATGTGTTGAAAGAGCTGTAGACTTACATTAATCTGGCCTGAAGTTCTGATAATTGCATGTTTTTAGATGAAAATGTTTAAAGATTTTTTGTGTGGTTTGTTAATTTTTTTTTTAGTACTAGCCTATGTGAAGTAAAATTCAATAAATATGAACAAAGGCTGGCTCATATTGATTTGTCATTGAAAATGTGTAATTTTCCAAGTTCTTTTCACTTATAATGTGTGCAGCTTTACTGCCTAGTCACAGAGTATATTTATAATATTATACTAGAATATTAATCACATATTTCTTATCTAATTACATTGTTTCAAAGAAATGTGGCAATCAGTACTAACAAAGATTTACTCTACTAGAAAAATTAATTAAACACTGTCTTCAGATAATGTAACATCATTTATACAATTTGACTGAATATCTAATTCAGAAAGATATACAGGGAATATTTATATAAAACAAACTATTTTTATCCTGAAAAAGAAAATAAAAATAAGTAATAGGCACTCAGTTTAATAATAGAAATAAGCTGCATTAAAAACTTTTCACCTACAGAAGTACTGATTCCTTATTACTAGTAATTATAGGACAATCCAAAGTATATATGTTTTTGGTGTTTTTTTCTTTTTTCATATGCAATCAATATTAATAATTTCCATGAAGAATGTAAAAGATCAAAATAGTTTATTGAAGGTTTTAATAATTTCTTGTCCAGAGAAGCACAGGTACAGACATAAGCCAAGCATGTTACTGCTCCCAGGAAAAAAATGAACATTCAGTTCCTCTACAACCAGTTCTTTCAAACTGAATTGATATACAATGCCCTAATGTTGGGAATTTTTAAAACCCACCAAACAATAGAACAGACAAGCAAAAGAAACACGAAGAATTTCTCGTGGCATTGTAACATTTAGATGTCACATGTATTTGTTGACATGACACTGATGTCAGAGGACATGGCAAAGCTCTTACAGATCATGGTATAACCACTGCAACTCTTTCTGGTTGAACTTCATGTCATTGTTCTCCTGCCTGGACGTTCAGATCACTCCTGCTCCCTGTGGAGTGGTTTGCGCTCCGGAGGAAGCATCGGCTGTAACTTCTGCCAGCGTTGTGGAGGCCAGAGAATATGAGTGGCTCTGGCATGTAGAAGTCCAAGAGAAACCTACAACCAAAATACAAACCAGAGGTGTTATTAGGTAATGCAAATAAATCAGTATCTGAAAAATACAAAGCATGTAATGATTTGTTAGAGCAGGGGAGAATACAAAGCAGAAGAGTAAATACTCTCTCCTGCATGTAATGAGGAGGAAAGAAAATGTCTTTAGTAACAATGTCTTATTCTTTTTTTGATAAACCATTTTTTGGAACTCAAAACAGTTTGCTGAAATGCACTGTCTGTAACACATTTCAAGGAAAACACATTTCATTTTCAAGGAAAAAAACCTGCTCAAAATAGGTGAGGCCTAATCCATCTAAAGCTTTTTGGTTATTAGTTATTCTAGGTCCAGAAAACAAAGTTTAAGTATCTATTTTGAATCTGTGTCTTAGATTTGAGCCCTGTGTACTAACCACACCAGATAGTGGCTTTTTAAAACCTGCTATGTTTACTATTTATCACTCTCCTTAAAAACTCCATTTTGTCTTCAATCAAAAATGAAAATTACTGTGAATTGTAAAGATTTCCCTGAGGATGAAAATGTATTTCTCTACAGATCAAAAACTTTTGAAGTGCTAGGACTACTAATACCTGATTAATATGTTTTGAGAACATGTTTTACCATCTTATTATTTATTATTATTTACTTCAGTAATTTTACTTCAATAAATCAAAATAAAATTAAATTCTGATATTGCTTATAAATGAATCAGAGATAACATAGTATAGAAAACAGAATTGCTTAGAATTGTTTAAGTAAATTATAAAAAATACCCATTTCATATATGGTATGAAAATGGCTAAACTAAGAATAAGAATAGAACAGTTACAATTTCAGACTGAGATAAGACAGTCCATACTTAACACTGAAATTAAGTCATTTTGTATGGAGTTAATATCAGTTAATTTGAAAAGCCTTCAGCATAAATTATTTGTTTGGACTTGTAGAGAAAATAGCATGTAATAAGCATCCAGCACCAACAGAAATTATAAACAGGACACAATCAGGGTTAGAAATACTGGAATGTCTGTGTCTGTGAAGAAAATGAATAATTCAGACTCCTAAACAGAAAACAGTGTTATAATGGTTATAATGGCAACAGAATTAGCAATGGCATGGATTAAAAAATGCACAGACTTTATTTGACTCTAATGTCATTATTTCTCATAAGAACAAGGAAGCATCTATGATATTATCCTAAATAATTTTTTAAGATATAAAGGAAATGCTTTTCAGTATGTGCAGCATTACATCATACTTGCATACATTATACAGGATACAGAAGTCACCAGAAGAAAAATAGAAAACTTGTTAAATAAATAACGATGGGAGCGAAGTCCAACACAGGTAATTGACCATAAACAAACAGTGTAGTCTCTGTACTCCATACCAGGAACCACCGAAGGAAAAATGTGTACTTGCTTTGTTTCTATATTTCAATGACCTGGTATCGGCTGTTGTAAGAGCCAGGAATGAAATGGATTTTGAACTTGTACTTTGCAGCTTGAATTCTTATGTAAACTCAGTTCCATTCCATTTCTCATTAAAAAAAATAAAAGTGATTTTAGTAAGCAGGTAATTCAGCATTTCATGCAAACAGACACCAAATAGGCCCCTAGGAATATCTTCAGCAAATTTTCTTGATTTAATTTCATAGGATTAATATATATGCACCAGTCTCTCTACTACATAATCAAATCAGTGAAGCTGAAGTGGTATATATCTAATTCCATATTCGGTAGCTTGATGAAGCAGGTGCTGAATTACTTGAATGTAATTTGGTTATTTAATAACCCATGATATCTGAAAGAATCTGAAGTGGATCACTGAATTAAAGTCTAGCATTATATTTCACTTGCTTGATCCCTTGCAGGGACCACTTTTTTCCCAGATCCGTAGCAGCTGTTTTTCCTACATTTAAGCAAAGGACATGCTTCTAAGTGACAACTCTTTTTCAATAGCATTTTTAATGGCTTGCCACACTTTTGTGCAGTTTGGTTGATATGTATGGAATTCACAACATCCTTTATCTTAATTAGCCCATAAAGTGGGCTGCAAATGTAATATTACCATGTTGGGTTTTTTTCCCTGAGCATACAGCATGGTAGCACACACATTACAGGCTGGTGCCAAAATATAAAACCGCAGCAAATCCCACAGCTGCATATAAAATGTGACAGCATTAGTACAGAGAAAAAAATGTTAGAATACTCTTTCCAAACACAAATAACATCTCATTTTCAAAGCTCTGTGTTTTTCTCAGTACATTGCTTGTTACTGATGTCAGCAGGAGGGCTGCAAACAGACTGAGAATACAATAAATGAATCAAAACATGTTTTAAGCTGAAGCTGGGAATAATTTTACCCAGAGGATTATTTCTACTGACCATCATCTGCCTTGAAACTAATAAAGAAGTCTCCTTCCTATAAACATTATTTACAACATGACTAGAGTTAAAAAGGAAAAACAGATATTGTTGGGTGATGGAAGCTTTTGCTAAATAACAAATTACACTGATGCTATAGGACTTCTTTTATAATAACTTAAAGGCTCACTTTAAAAGCACCTTGATGTTTGACTTCTGCAAACAACCATAATAACTTTCTTCCATTGCCTATTATTATTCTGTACTTACCACAGCAGCCATGAATTTCACTGAGGAAGAACAGAATTGTTCGCAGAGAATAACCTGCCCTTGCTAATAGATTTACCCTTATCAAGGTTAGATATGTATGAACTCAGAAGAGTGAACTTAAAGGCTACACCTTCTGTTGTAACAGTGAAATACTAAGATAATATATTAATTAATCGCTTCACTATATTTTCTCCCTTTACATAAGAAAATAAGTTTATTCCCTTGAAATGCTCTCTTAACTATAAGAAAAATCAGTACTTTATAGACATAAATTCTTTGGGGAATGCGTTTCCTTTCCATCACAGAGATACCAGCAATTAAATAGCTATTATTTCTACATTATGACCTATTTGTTATTCTTGCTGTGGCAACGACAGCCACTATATTAAATCGAATCCATATTATTGCGCCTAAGCTGAGCTGTTTAAACTCTTTTTAAATCTTTGAATATTAAGTTGAACAACTAAGAAGTCACTTCATTAACACAGCAATTTTATCTGCAAAGTAAGTTTTGAATTAATAATACTGTTTTGACACTGTTACTGTGCTAAAAGCGTATTTCCTCAGTGTCTGCTTGTTAGTATGTTAGTTATATGGAAACTGATTAGTTTTGGCACTGCATAAGGAAAAGATAAGCCTAAGACTGATAGTGCTATCTGCAGTGGTACTTAGAACAATCTTGCTCATTTTGTCCAAATAGGTTTGGATAAACCACCTTTATTAGTATGAAGTCTTACAATAATATCACATCCTCTGGTTCTAAAATACATCATGAAAGTGGGAAAAGTAGTATTCAGACTGTACAAGAGTGCATTCATGCAGCATACAGTGGAGCACATCAAAATTTCTGTGCAATGGCAGGTACTCAGTTTGGATCTCAAGAAAAGGGAAAGTCCAAATAACGGTGTGATTCTGTGTGCTAGTTTTGGCAGGGGTAGAGTTAATTCTCTTCAACTCGGCTGGTACTAGACTGTGTTTTCGACTTGTGCTGAACACAGAATTGATAATGGATGGTTTTGTTACTGATGAGCAGGGTTTACACAGACTCAAGGCCTTTCCTGCTTTTTGTACTGCCACTGCTACTGACAAGGAGACTGGAGTTGCCTGAGATTTTGGAAGGAGACACAGCCAGGACAGTATTCTGTACCGAATCCAGCCAGGACAGTATTCTGACTCCATCAGTGGATTTTATTTTGTTTGTACTATGACATTTGTGGTTTTAGTTTTACTAGTAAAGAACTGTTATTCCTGTTCCCATATCTTTGCCTGATAGCCTTTTAATTTCAACATTATAATAATTTGGAGGGAGGGGGTTTACATTTTCCATTTCAAGGGAGACTCCTGCTTTCCTTACCAGACTCCTGTCTTTTCAAACCAAGACAGTGATTTTAACGCAGCTGTGACTTGGTGGCTTCTCATGTAATGGAATTTTTCTGGTTTGCTCACAACAAAGTTTTGACTGCAACATTATGTTAGTTTTAATTTTTTTTCCTAAGGTTGTGTAAATTCTCATTAAATGTTGCACAGTAAAGAAAAGTTATCTTTCCTTTCCCCACTTGGTATTTCTTTTCATGTTTTTCTGAAACCAAAATGGTGGTTTTGATTAAATGTTTATAAACACATTTCACTATTTCTTTCATTTAAAAAAAGCTCCAAAAAAATAAAAATTATAAAATTAAATGGACTGTTTTATGATTTCCTCACAATGTATTTTGACTTAGGGGGATAGTGACTGAAATTTTAGTTATTTCAATAAAAACATTAAATATACATGAAGCATTTGCATCTTTGTAACAGATAATGTAATAAACACATTACAGAGTATAAAATTAGAAAGCTTGGAATATCTAGATCAGTCACAGAAGATAATAAACAAAGGAAATATGAAGAAAATAATAAAGCACAGCACTCTAACATTGAGTCAACACAAAAATCCTTTCTGAGAGTGTACTAGGAAAAGTACTTGGGTATTAATATACTTCTGAAGAAAAAATATGATAGTGTTTCATAATATTTCAGCCTAGCAAACAGTCAACACTTCTGTCGTTTTGTCTCATTAATAAATGTCTAAATTGTGCAAATCCCCTGAAATGCCATTGAAAGAACAACAATAGCTACTGAAAAAAACTAGAAATAGAACTAAACTACAAGTGCCACACTACCTATGTACTCAAAAAATTTCAGCAACAGTGACAACAGTGACTACAATTTAAAAGGCCAATCTCCGGTTTTTTTTTCTTTTGCCTTCGTTTTTTATATTCTAGCAATATTGCACAGGTCTCTCAAATGTCATGGCCAATGATAAACATGCAAACACAAAAAATCTAACATTTTCTCACATCAAAAGAAGATAAAGCAATAGAAACAATCACAGTGTTTCAAATTGTGTTTTTTATTCTCTGATGTAATATAGCCTCATATTTTTTTCCTTCACATGCATAGACGTTATACATAGACTTTCACATGGCACTATGGAACATCAGCTATATATGAAATTTCCTTTTCAAATTTTCTGTTTCATAACACAAACTCATTGGGGCTGGTCAGGAGTAATTCTGGAATGGCAAAGGTCTATTCAGACTATATTTTGCTGGCTGGATACTTGCCAGTTTGGAGAGAGGCTCTGAAATGTGCCAATACACATAAGATGAAAAATCCTCCAATATGGCAGGCATAGATTTTCAAGAAAATTTTCCACACCTAATAGTTCATTGCCCCACTACCCATATTCCATCAGCCAGTCAGCTTTAATTTGATGATACTGATATTTTTAAAGACTGGGAATGGCAAATATGCATGTTGGATGTTGAAAAATGTGTAAAGGGACCAGGCTAATGAAAAAGGTGAGAAGTTGTTCAAAAATATTCAGCCCTCAAAATCCAAAGAAATCCTTAAATAGAAACACCTATGCAACTACCCAGCATTTCAGCTATAACCCCAACAAAAACATAAAGCCTGGAACAGCTATCTGTGTCAAATTAGATTGCATGACTTTAAAAAGATTGTGGCACTGGGTTTTGATATTAGACAGTAGCTGTAAAATGGTCTCACAGAGAATTGTCCCAGTAAATTAATCTCTCAAAAAAATCCATACTTTAATAGAAAGAAAACATGATTGCTATTACATTTCATCTTTTGTACATGGTTGAAGCTTGAAACAAGTACTATCAAGCGCAGTAGTAGGAAAAGAGCACAATAAAAATAAAATCCTGTGGATTACAGTAAAATCCCATAGAAACCACTTCCTCTAGTAGAAATATCTGTGATAATGAACAGTGACAGAAGAAACAAATATCCTTCACCTCCTTCTTTTATGAATCCAAGAATAACACAAATATTAGAATCAATAAATTATTTTGTAAATAAACTAATACCAGAACAGATGTACTTTAATTCATATCAGCTCGCTGAAGTTTGAGGTAAGGTGCCAATTAGCTCATGAATACAAAAAGTGATAGATTTCTTTCTAATACATAGCAAAGTGCCAGCATATTCATTGTTCTTTCTTCTTGTAACTGAAGAAATCAGTCTTTAAAGAGCCACACAGATCTAGTGACAAAGAAAAGAATGCAGCCCATTAATTTTGTTACTAAGTGTTCCATTACAGTTCCATTAGTCTGATAGCTGAAACAGCAGCTCCAGATATAGATAAAACATGCCATATGTGTTTTCTTTCACAGAACTAGTATATAATCAGTCAAGGTCTGTATTAGTCATCAAATTTATAAATGCTCATTTAGATAGAAAATATATTTTTAAAATCTGAAAAAATATAGATGACAATTATTTTATTTTAAGAAAGTCTTAAACAGTGAAAATATGCAATTAAAAATTATGCACATATCACATATATGCACAGACAAAACTACAAAAAATGTACAAGAGAGATTTATTTCAAATGCAATGGTTGATTCCTTTCCCAGAATTAATAAAATTCCCAGAATAAATAAAATTTTAGTATGGAATAGCTGTGTGACATTACTATAACAATTGTGACTGTACCCATCCAACACGGTTTTGCAATTTAAGCTATTCAGAAAAGAAGAGGTGAGCACTGCATTGTAATGACAACTCAGGTTATTGATTGAATGGAAAAAAATGTACTAAATATCAAAATAACTGGATTGCACTCTCATTTTTCTATCATGTCTATATGCTTACTTAAACCTAAAGTTACCAAAGAGGAAAAGGAAGGAAAAGGTCACTGAAAACAGAATAGATTTAATATATGAGATTTCTTTACAGTTAAATGTGCAGAAAAAGACTAGCTAACATTGAACTAAAATTGAAATTCAAAGTAGCGCAGATTTAAAGGAATTCACTATAAAGTAGTGCATCACTTATTCATCTCTTGAAGAAACCAACTGTCAATGCCATTACCTAAATTAAATACAGTAACAGGCTTAGTTACTGTTACTTAGTTACTTAGAATTCCATGAACTGAATTCCATTTCAATGCCTTTTCTTGGAATTGTCATGGATATATTATTGAAAAAGTCACTATAGCTAAATAACTCCACTCCTTCAAAGATTTTTCTGTGTTTTCTATTCTCTAAAGACATATTTTTTAAATAGAGTTAGCATATAACACAGCACAACTTTTTTCTTCACTAAGTATAGCAGTCTTAAGAAATACTCTTTCTTGTTTATGATTAATAGAGCCATTATGGTAAATTTGTCTACAAAAGGATTTATAAACCAATCTATTATTTATTTTAGATTTCTAGTAATAAAAAGGTAAAGGAATTGCTTAGTGCACAGTATGATGTACTTTGCATGCTGCATATACATAAAAATCATTTAATAGTTGAAACCTTTTAATATTTCACTGGATGATGCACAAAGCTCCTGACTAAATAGGATTGTCACTAAGTCATGTAACTCAACAGAAAAACAATCTGTACTAGTAGCTCTCATGAAAGAGACACACATAAAAAAGCCATAATACATTTGCAATTCAATATTTTAAGAATTGATGAATCAAGTGGCAGGAAGAAAAGAATTACTAAAACACATTTATTATCTTCACCTAGAAAGTATTAGCTAATTCCAAAATCTATGCATATTAATTATTTAGTAATACATAAAAGACTTCAATGTGAATTCCTGTTCAGCCACGTATTGTATCAGCACCACCAGTCAGAACAATGTCAGGCTTAGTGACATTTTTCAGCTTACAACACTGATACATTACAACTTACAATTGCTGTACATTACTAATTAAGTTGATTTCCAGTTTGGTGCCATTGCATGTCATTAAATCAGTTCCAGCCTGAAGGTTTGGCAAACCCAGTGGTGCAGTGCAAGGCATTCAAGCACAGGAGTGGCCCCAAGAGCGAACACACTGCCCAGGGACTCAACTCCTCTCACTATGCTGCTCCACCACAGACACAACTCATCAGGCTAGCCCTCAAGCAGAGGACCACTCCTCTGCAGTCCTCTGTGCTTCCAGGAGAACCAAATTCTGCATCCCAGCACTGCTCTGGCCACGGAGATTTACCATGAGGCTCTGTGCAATATGGGGGAGAGCCCTGGTGTGCTCCTGCTCTGCTTCCACTGCACACTCACAGATAAATCAGGCCCTAATGATGAGTGGCTGGTATTCAAAGCTGAGCAAACAAGCTAAACTGACAGGTGAAATTCCATCAATTTTCTGTGGAAATGCACAACTGTGCCAGGGATCATATGCCTACAAGCTGGGAGAAATGACATTTCAGACTCATTCAGGAGAACTAAAAAGAAGGGAGGGGGTCCTACTGTAGAAAGAAGCAGTAGGATTTAATCTCTAGATACACTCAAATTCTTCTTCAAGAAAAGTGATGTGAAAACTCCCCACATGCTAGTTGCAACTAATTTCTATTCTTCATATACTTTCTAAAAGCTCAGAAAAGTACCTGATCTCATGGGTCAAAAATCGGGGCCATTTATTAACTTAGAGAAGTACCAAAATTAAAGAATGTCATGGAGAACACCTCAACCCACTGATGTCTTTTCTGTCTGTAGAAGTATCTCCAGCCTGAACGGACCCATCACTGTGATGGTACAGCATTGTGAGTATTTGGGAAAGGTCATAATTTTAAATTTTACTTTGCAGACATGTTACAGTAATTATCAAATGCTGAGGGAAGAAAGAAAAAAAAAAAAAAGGCCAGCAGTAGCCAGAAAAGTTAATTTAAGGGAATCAGTGAAAAATTACCTCTTAATTAAAGCAAAAAGGTACAAGACCTTATAATATTACAGCTGTTACTGGGCAAAGCAAGCCTTTCTAAAGCTAAATTGTTCAGAGATTTTCAGGAAAAATAGCTTGTATGTACAGCAAACACATCTGTCATCTGGCTCAGATTTTCTGTGGGTTTTATTACATCTTTTAGATTTAGTCTGATACAAATGAATTTGTTGCAATACTCTTCATAAAATAATTTTTATTTTCTCTTACCTTAAAAAGATGACTGTTCAATAGACTATTCCACTTAACTAAATATTTCAAAATATCCTACTGTGAGACTTGCCTATATTTTCTTTCAAAATGGCGAAAGAAACATTTTGACTTAAGAAAACATGCTGTTGGTAATACGAGCTATGAAAAGCAACAGGGAGTAAATATTCAAAGAGTAGTTAGGATATCAAAATGTCATTAAATAGCTGCGTGATATGTTATTAAAATTATAAAAGACTTTTTAATAGAGCTCTTTGTGTGAGGATAGCTAGAGCTCATCTAAATTGGTAAATTTCATCAAGAGAGTTCTGTATATGTAATCTCCTCAAGTTGATTTACTGGAAAAAACCCTACAGAAATACTTCAAATATATATAAATGTTTTTCACTTCCTTAAAGTGATAATAATAGCTATGAATTTAAGAATACTAAATACTTTCTCTCATTATCTGATTTATTCTGTATTTTTGCTAAAACTGTGGAGAAGATTAAATTTACTAAACGCAGCCTTTACTTGGGGAAAAAAAATCTCAGAAACATTAATATTTTTCTTATTCAATCTTACTATTATTTAGCATTCTGTGTTTATATAATACTGTGACATTTGTCAAAATAGAAGACTTCTTTGTATAATTGTACTCATATAGCTCTTCTTTCACTTCATAACAGAATTTATGATTCAATAATTGACACAATATACTTATGAATATATTTTCTCCAGCCCACCTAACTAATTCTGTTCAACTTTTTTTTCTCTTTAGTTCATTTCTGATTAGCTTAGGATAATGGCATAAGAGGTTTTGCAGAGAAAAACAGTTTCACAAAAATATAGCAGAAATACAACAAGATACACATCCTTATCAAGATATAACATTTATCAAATACTGTTGCAGTTCTTTCTCGCAATCTGGAGTCTACAAGAGCAGCACATGTACTACCTGTGAGACGATTTAGTTGTCCACAGAAAAGTCCCTCAGTGAAGGAACAATAGTCCTTATGGAGAAGCCAGTTTTATAGAACAGTGACATGACAGATCAAGTCCCCAAGCCTGGCTGGTGCACCAGCAGCCTCAACAAAAGAAGGGGCAGGGGACAAGCAGTCAGCTCCTTTTAGTTATGGGGACATCAGAAAAACAAAGAAGAATGGGAGAAGCCCACATATGAGTTCCCTGAACATTATATTTGAGGTTCAGTTAATTGACCTGAAGAGAGGTATTGCCTTCTGCCATTTGATATGCACAGGAAACCACTACTGGCCATGGTGCCTCCTCATTCAGAAGGGCAGAGGCTTCTTCAAAGGCCTGTGCTACATCTTCAAAAAGCACTTAAAATTTGTGTAAGATTCATTAGGACTTAGGAAAAACAGCTTTGTAGATAGCTAGACTTCTCCCACAGCTCTCTTCAGGACCTTTGGTATTTTTGGTGGCACACACTCACCAATTACTTTTTTCTGGTTTACCTTTGATCTCTAGCCTTCTTTGATGTGTCCTTACAATACAAGACAGGATACTAAACGAAGTAACTTAGTCACAGGCTTCATCATTTCAAAATTAAAAAAAGGTGCCTTCATTTTTAGCCAAATACAGTAGCCATTTGTGGCTGGAGGCCAGGTGCCCACAAAAACTGTTCCATCTCCCCCTTCCTTAGCTGGACAGAGGAAAGAAAATGCAACAAGAGGCTTGTAGATGAGAATAAGGACAAGGAGATACCACTCATGAGCAAAACAGACCTGACTTGAGGAAATTAATTTGATTTATTTCCAATCAAATCAGGGCAGGGAAATGAGAAATAAAACTTAAAAGCACCGTTCCCCCACCCCTCCCTCCTTCTTCTCTGGTTCAACTTCACTCACAAATTCTCTCCTCCCCCTGCAGCATTCACAGGACTGGGAATGGGGCCACGGTCAGTTCATCACACATTGTCTCTGCTGCTCCTTCCTGCTCAAGGGGAAAATTTCTCACACACTTACTCCAGTGTGCAGTACCCTCCCATGGAAGACAATCCTCCATGAACTTCTCCCATGTGAGACAGGTCCATTTTGGAGCTGACTGGCATTGGCTTTGTTGGACATAGGGGAAGCTTCTAGCACACACAGCTTCTCACGGAAGCCACAGAATCCTGACCCCAGCCCCAAATCACAGCAAAACCTGGCCACAAAAACCCAATAGAGAAGGTTTAATCCACAGCTTTACTATTCAGATTTATATTTATCTCAAGGAGAAACTAAAACTTTTCCTAAGCGCTACATGATAAGCAAGAAAGTAGTGAAGACTAATGAATTCAGTTCTCTGCATATGTAATAAAAAATTCCCTCATAGTCATAATCAAGCCATAGTTCAGCAAAGCATGTGCTGAACTTTAAATATTCAAATAATACACTTAAGCACATTATTAAAATTAAGTAAAATAAAATAAAATGAATAAATTTCCAGGGAGCTGATGATCTAGATTTATTAACTCTTTAAATGACTCAATTTTTCAGATTATGTGTAGCTATTAAGCTGTTTTAGCAAGATATAACCACACAGGATTGCCAGGTCATCAGTACAAAAAAAGGATTAGCACATTTAGGATTTCAAAGATATACGTGTTAAAACTTTACACCATTAAAACTAATTTTTTACATGGAGCTCTTTCACTTCCAGTAAGAAAATCAATGTTATTAAAATTCCTTTAAAATGCTTACCTTTATAACAAAATCAGATATTATATATGCTATAAATCCAATGCTTATTTTGTTTCTCAGTGTTTTGGGGGACAAAAATCACATTTTTGTCAGCAACAGACTGTGTAGCCATCACCATTGCTACAATGCCTGAAGATCTAAGTCTCTCAAATTAGCTGAGGAGACAGCAGCAGTGAAATTGCAGACAGCACAATCTGATACATTTTCATCAGTCTGCTGTGCAGAAAATATATTCCTGTATGTTTACTGAGCTGTTTTTTTCTGCTTCAGGATCTTAGCATTCAAAGCAGATTTAAAAATGCTCCATATTTTAATGAGATCATTATTAATAGTTCATCTTCTCACTTGCTAGAGTTCTAAATTTCCAACAGCTATAGGCAAAGGCAATGTGAAGATGGTTATTACATTGCTTTACAATGGATTCTGGCAACTTCCCCACAGCATCTTTGTTCTCCCATGACTGCACAGCTTAAGCAACTCAATCTGAGCTTGGTAAGGACTCTACATTATAATTTCCAAATAATTTTGTGCATTATCTTGTTCAATGAATCTAATGAATGTTTTTATTGAACAGGCAAACCAGCAAACCTACAAAAAGAACCAAAAGAAGGCTCCCATGTTTGGCTTACTCCAACTTTCTCACAGTGACCTAAGTTTTCATGCTGTCTGGAGCCTTACAAAGGCAGAAGTGAATTGGAAGCTGCTCTGACCTCAGGAGCCTGGTGGTATGCAGCATTAGCCCATTTGAAGAGAGAATCAGTCTTAAACTGGAGTCAGCCACACTGTGTGCTTGTAGACTGGAGGACATGATTCTAAGCATGAGTGAAATACATTGGTTAAAATCATAATTCTCTAAATGCAGAAAGTAAGAAGATGAAAATTGGTAACTAATGATAAGGTAAAGTGTAGTTCATATCAAATGTGGACAAATGCAGGGCCAGATTCTTAAGAGAGCTGGACTTAAAAAAAAAAAAAAAGAAAACTAAAAAGAAAAAGGAATATGTAAATAGCATCTAGGGCCTTTTAATAGGAGTTTAGAGATGTTTGAACAACCTACATCCTGAAATTAGAATTTTTCCTTCCCAAACATCAGAAATTATATAAAATCAGTATTAGCTGCATTCCCAGTTAATACTAACACATTAAATAAGAAATCAAGAGCTTCAAAGTTATACTGAACAAGATTAACCTTGAGCATCCATGGCAACAGCAGAGTCCAGTGCAGCACCTGCTGTGTTCTGCAGCAAGGCAGCTTTCTCTTCAATCTCAAAATAATACCTTATATCATTTTTCTTCATAATCTCTCCAAGAATGCAGCTGAAATTAATTCCCAGGTAATCCAAAGTCCTTTAGTACACAGTTATGTAAGGTACTTTTTATGTACAGATTGTATCTGGATAGAATTCTGATCCTTTCCTCCCCGCTAAGTCCAGCCACAGCTCCTGAGTGACCTCTCCTATGGTGTCATTCTGGCAGGCCTGTTATCTTTCCCATGTGTGTGCCAGCTGGACTCAATCATTTATCTGCAAGGCCTCCTAGTTGCTGGCTGGTAGCATTCCCCAGGCACAAGAAAGCAGCAACCTCCATCCAGTGCTGTGCAGAGCAGGACCCAGCTCCAGTTCCCAGACCCTCTGCTGCCCCACTCCATTACACAATGGCAAGGGAATCCACCAGAAATCCCCAAATGCTGTTTTGTGAGGCGGGCTGGAGAGCAAGGCATAATCACAAGAAAGTGGATGACAAGGAATACAGAAACAAGTTCTAAGACAAATTTCCAAGTTCAGCCAAAAGGTAAATTCCTCAACAGAAATGCTAAACCCCATGGCATCTGAACAAATACTTTATCATCTGACCACAGAACAACACCTTAGATTAGGCCTTAATTGAGATTAATGGGGCATAGCCTATCTCTCTTCTTTTTTACACCTCATCTAAAATCAGGGAAGCCATCTCACTTGTCTGATTGCAATGAAAGCCAATTGTTATGGTCATCTTTTAAATCATAAAGAGTTAGTCTTTCTAAAGAGAACTCAAGATTCTCCTCTAAAGAAAGGTAAAATAAACATGAAATTTGTACAATACATTTTTTGTATACTATAGCTGCTATTCAGAAAACATAGCAGAAATAGAAAATAATAAAAGCAGTATATTCACAGAGACAATATTTCAGCTGGCCTTACTTTTTAGGTTTAGCTATTGAAAAAAGTTTCAATACATTTTTGGCTTTCAAATGTTGAGTTTATAAGATATTCAAGATCCATTAAGTGAAACCCATTCCCTACAACTCTATGTTTATTTAAAGGTTTTGCTAGCATGTATCATGGCATTGCTATCAACACTTCTTAATCCCTAATACTCATTTCTGAAAATGCTAATCCAAGCCTTCAAGCTAATGAAAATTCTACACAGGCTGTTCTTCAAAATATACATACACAGAAATTGAGACATTATGTTTCAAATCAACAACTTTCTCAAATGTGCGACAATCAAAAAGTTGAGTCTCTACTTACCGTTCTTTAGTACTCATTTACATAATAACAAAACACATGAAAAATACTCCTTTTCTTGAGAACCATAGACATGAATCTACTAATAAAAAGATGTCAGAATCTTTATTAATTCAAACTGCATCTTAATTTAACAAAATTTATTGCTCCTACAGAAAAAAGGTTGAGCCTATTTAATTATTATAATTTTAGACTTCTTACTTAGAACTGCATCAGAATTAATTCTTATTTAATGAGGTTTTTGAAAAGTGTTTAAAATAGCAAAATTCTGAAATATGCTCATTAGAACTATTTGTAAGTAATTAAAAATGATAGCTTTTAAATAACTTGTGATTGAATCCTAAAGCCATGTCAGAAATAGTGCTCAGATAACAGCCTGTCACATGAATTTAAGCTTGATACATGAGCCCTGTTGATCACTAAGCAGTGAATATTTTATTATTCTCTTGAAAAAAAATGAAGTTAAAATTTCACAATTACTTTTTCCTTTCTTTTTCCTCCTACTTCATGACACCTAGGTCATTGACATTATCTTGCTGAACATTAGAAAATCATTAATTACTTAGTCTGTGTCCTCCAGTTTTTCTGCTATCATATGCCACTGTTACAATGTAAGAGAGACAAAAATTGAACAGAAAAGGTAACCAATTGCTCATGAAAATCTATTTTTCTGTTTGACAGAGACACTAACACGATGAGCTATGGTGTTTTTATGTAAAATCCTTTTTGGATTTGGAGTGTGTCACATTCTATCACTCAGGAGTCAACATTTTGCTCATGACATTGCACCCATAGGGAAAGTTTGGGTGTGAGCTTTTGTTTTCTTTTGCTATTTTAAGAGTTTGGCAAGGATTACAGTAAAGATTTTGAAGACTTCTCGGCCTTCAAAGTGAAGTATAAAAACTGTCTTTAACAAAGATATTCTTAAATATGAAGTGCCCTTTATTTTTCATAAATAAGCCACTTGAAATGCAGAGTGTTTAAAAATGCGCTGGCCAACAAAATCATCAAAATAATTCTTGCTAATAGTATTTTTTTCTATTCTACAGAAAGCCAGTTCGATGACAATAAAATAAATTAAAATTCAAATTAAAAATAAGAGTATCTTTATTCAACAAACCAGAGTCAGTGGCAGAAGTAAAACCAAGATTTATTTTTCATAATTTCTTGATTGTGATAATAATGTTTAAGGCTTTTTAAGAGATTAGTTCTTAGTTAATTGATTTTTCCTACAGAAAACAAGGCTGTCCAGGACTAATTATGTATATAGATATGTGTGTACTCATGTGTGTATTTTCTTTTTATATAATGATACATATTGCATATAAAAAGCCACAGTCAACCATGAATTTCTTAATGTCTTATTTTCAGGTATAATTTGAACATTGACTGGAGCCTGGTACCTGTCCTCAAACTGATTAGTAACTTACTTGAAAGCTTGTTGCTATAATTTGAGAGGGCTATTCCTGTAAACCACGGCTATTGCTCATGTTTAAGAACATCTGAGTCTGACTCTAAGATTTATTTAATTTCTGCTGCAAAATGAGAGATTAAAAAAAAAAAGAAAAGAAAGCAACAACAAATTTATAGAAGATTGTAAAATGTGTATATCAAACTTCATGTCTTGAATCTTGCAGGTTTCAAATGTTAATTAATATAACAGTGTGAGAAACAAGGTTTAAAAGTATTATTATTCTGATATAGGTAGATGACAATCTAGTCAATTGCACTACATTTTACTTTTGATGAGGACTATTATTTCCAACAGTCATAATATGTTACAATGCCACAGCTTGTCATGACTTATCTGGAAAACAGGAAAGCGTGCAAGAAATACATAGATTTATGAATGTCACTATTATACAGGCACTGTTTTTCATGGTACTTACTGAACTGCTTTTGTAAACCTGGTCTGATTCATAGGGGGAAAAACAAGAAAAATAGAGAAATTCTATATTTTCTAAGGGAAAAAACCTCTAACTAAGCCTCAAATATTTTTTATTACAGATATGTGCATGCTACTAAAATATTGTTTTTATCATTAAACAGTGCCACTGACCTAAGGAACTTGTTTAGAGAACTTGTTTATCTAACAGAACAAAGCCTTATGCAAACAAGGAGAAATACCTGCTCTCTCCAAAATTTCTAAATCTCCTGTCCCTTTATGAAGACAAGATACAAACAGTGAGCATTGAATTGCCTCACAGGCATTACACTCAGACAACTATTAGAATATAGTGCAGACTACTGTAAAATTTACAAGACTGACACAGAGCTGATTAGATTTAAGGGATATAATTGCATTTGATTCAATAGACATTGCATTTAACCTCGTTGGTATGTTCCAATGTCTAAAGCATATGGACAAATACCTACAAAAGGAATTATATTCAGACCCTTATTCAGAGTTCTTTGAGTGGATAAAGTGATAGATTCAAATATTTTTAGCACTATCATCCTTGGCTTACACTGCTGCATTTTTTTCCTAATTCAAGGATACTTGTCTTTACACAGGAAAAGTTCCCTAGCCATCACCAGAGAATGATCTCAAGTAATTCCTCTGTATTTGGAATACATGTTTCAATCTTGCATTCTTTAGAAATTTTCTACACTAACAAGTCTCTGGCCCAAAAAGATGTAATAGCATGCAGGAGGAATAATAAATGAAACACATTAGGTGTTTTGCTAGCCCTAAATTAACTACATGTACTAGAAAGAAACATCAGAAAAATATTGATTCAAGCTGGTAATTAAAACTTTTTAAAGCTCAAGTGCTCTGATTCCCAAACAGACAGAGAAAAACATGAAAAAGCAGTGATTACTGTTGAGGTATTAACCTTATTTGGAGAAGTTTAAAATGCATATTAAAGTTAGAAATTTAAAGTTATAAAATTGCATTTGAGAACACATTTAGGTCTAAGACCTGAAGTTAAATGAAGGCTGATTTAATTGTTTGTTTACTAGACCTTCTCTCAAGATTCTCCTGAGATCCCATGGATTCTCTTATTTAAATTAATAGCCTAAAATGAAAATCATGCTAAGCTCTGTAGACAACCAGTGAAAAGAGAGGACCTTGACATTGTGATGTAGATCAGTAGTAAGTTGTGTTTTCCCCATTTCTCTTCCTTGACTTTAGAGGGAAGCTAGGCAACTGTGCTATTAATTTGGCTGTCTCTGCTCAGGGCTTATGATTAGATTAAAAGAATATGGGCTTCTATATTGACTTAAAAATCATGTAATGTTCTCCATTAAAATCTATCTCTTCAAAGGATATCCTTGAAATAAATGCAAGACATCATCTGATGTTAAAATTACCTTTCTAAATTACTTGGTACTAAATTTAGAGAGGACAACAGCAAAGCTCCTTTACTGGCCCAGAACCTGCATACCCTGACTGACACTGCATTTCCCAGTTTAACAAATGATTTGTGAGGTTTCTCCTTCCTCAGAAAATTGTCAGAAGTCCTTCTTTTTATACTGCAATGCTAAAGGAGAGCAGCAAATAACTGCAGGTCAATTACTGAGCATAGGTTACAGGGTTTGAAATCTTAGTGACCTTGAGTGGAATCAGGTTCCAAATGAAATTTGTTAAAAACCATTATGTTACATGACAACTCTGGGAGTCAGGGAATAAGAGAATTGTAGAGCCAAAGTCCCTTGAGGCAGTCTGATAAAATGTAGCAAAACCTGTCTAAATAACACATTTGTTACATCTAGTTTTGTTGCTTTAAAATGGTTTTCTCAGGAAGCTGCTAAACTCAGAGGAAGAAATCACCTCATCTCAGCCATCACAAAGGCATTGTTGTATACTGGCTCTGTTCTAACCATGGCAACACACTGCCACCAAAAAAAAAAAAACACTAAAAAATAATTAAAAATCTGTGATGCAAAACTAGATTAAAAATATTCATCTCAGAATTAAAGCATAACACATTAAACACAAAGATTTCTTGGCTAGTATTTATTCACACAATTTTTTCTTTTTAAGAACTCTCAATTTAACCTCAGTTCCTAGATTTTCCTTTTTAGATTCTACTTCTAGTGCAGTAGATATGCCATGTTTTCTCTATGGAACTACATCTGAAATGAGTCAGTCACTCTATACTACTCACAGTCAAAAGAACTTCATCTAAAAGTACCTTTAGATTGAATCTTTTGTGTGAAGCCTGAAAAATCTGCAGTCAGTGAAGAATAAAAATATATTGTGGACTCACTGCCAGAGATGCAATCGTGAGATGCAGAAATAATTGCTAGAAAATATCAGAAGACGGTGTGCTAGTGAAAATTTGAGTTTTGTCTGCTTTTAGAAGATTCTGTGTATCCAGCCAACATACTTACTTTACTGTCCAACGTGCATGTAAAAGAAGTATCATATACAAAATTCATCAAGACCTGTTCCAACATAAAAATAGCTGAGTTTTAACAAAAAAGATAGGGCTAAATAATGATCTTTTTTTTTCATTTTTACATACAAGATAAAGTCACCATCCAGTTTCTAGATGACAACTGAGCCTAGTTTTACCCCTGACTAATTAACATGCAATGCTTATAGTCATTTATGGTTATAAATATTATATTAGTTTCTATTAAGGTAATAGGGATTATAGGTTTAATTTTTCACAATTTTTGTCAGGTTTAAAAAAACTTGAGGTTTATGTTTTTAGTCTGAAATAGGAAAAAAAAAGAAAAAGAAAGAAAGAAAAAAAGTTATACTGAAGAATTTGTGCTGGAGCTTTTTTTCTGCAGGTAGTTGATGACTATTTTCTCTGAAAAGCAGTATCTCTGAGATAATTTTCTTGCATTTTATGCTTTTCCATGAATTATAGAAGAATCCACACTGACTGCCTATGTTATTTTGCAAGAGTCACCATTCTTTTTAGAAGCAGACTGAAGTAAGGAAAATTGAATCAACCAAGCAGTCACTTGGTGCCACTATAGACTTGCCCAAGGTACAAAGGAAAGTCAGCATGAAAATTATTTAGAGAGATAAAGCAGGTAAAAAAGAATGAGGTCACTATTTCTATGAAAATAACAATGATCAAGCAGATCAACAATTGAGAGTTTTACAGATAACTGGAACAAATGAAGTTCCTAGAATATTGTAGCCTTTCCAACTGAAGATCAAGAAATGTCACATGTTTACTGTTTTACTACTAAGTCAATAATATACCTTAAAATTCAACCCCCAACTTCCCCAAAAAAACAACAACAAAAAAAATAAAAATAATTCCATCTAATAAATCACCAACCTTAATAGCTACAGAAATTGTAGCATTTTTTGAAAAGTACTGAGAACTAAGACATGTAGAGAGGCTGGCACTGCTGGCACTGTTAAAAAGATCCAGTGCAGGTCATCAGAGTTTCTCAGCTGGGGAAGCTGCAACTTTTTGCAAAGATTAGACTTAGATTAGACTGCACAGCAAGGCATCTCTCACTGCACATGCATCAGGGAGTACTGTGTTTAACAGTATTATTCATCTCTTCAAGGAGACACTAATTTTAGGATACTTTAGAAATGCTGTTCCATCCGTGAATTAAATGGCACTTCATGTCTCACAAACACCAAGAACTAAGAAGTCACCTTCACTTTTTCTTGTTCTATTTAATGTTAATTTTGCTGCAAGAAGCATGTAATCCACAGCTTTCTTTTTTGTGCCTGGCCATTTAAATTTTTGATCCCTTTTTAATACACTGTAATAATCAGTCCATAAAGCCCAATTACTCAGGGTAAAAATGACTGGCATCTCTAGACTCAACAAACTCCAGCTTAACAAAAATGTATGCCTGTGAACTCTATAATTTTCTGTGTAAATCCATAGCTCCCATTTTCATATTGTCCCAGCTTGTATCTTCACTGGCAACACAGCTTTGCTCTTATAGGCAGGAAAATTTAACAACAAATTACAGAGCATGTGAATGCATAAATCATTGCATGAGTATTAAAAATAAAAGTGGGAGTAATCTGCTGTTAAGGGGACAATGTGGTTAAACAACTTTAGGTATCACTTCTCCAAGAAGAACCCTGGAAAATTTTGTGTGACTGGATTAAACAAACCTTCAGTTTCATGGAAATTCTGAATATCCCAGAAACATTAGAAAAATCATTAATTTCTAGTAAACAAGGACAAGGCATTAGTGATATAATCCCTTAAAATATAAACTAAAGATAGGATTAGGAAAAAAAACAATTGGATTCTCCATTTATCTCGTGTTTTGCTCTTATCTGAGTCATTGTACTATGTACCTTTCCAAACAAATTTTAAGTTTTATAAATAAGGCACTGTTTCAGTAGATTTGCTAAATTCAAATTCAAAATATTTATGATAAGATGATAAGGATGTTCTATGTGTAAAAAGATGCTCCACTACAAATGTGCACTTAAAATACCTAGAATATTACATCTCTCATGGCTTTACCTGAGGCAGGAAAAAAGTAGCTTTTACACTGGGTAAGTCATAAAGTATTATGAAATGCACTATATTAAGAATTATAGAAAACATTAGTATTTTATGTTTTTATTTGAAACTATCATGCAAAGTTAAAAGCTCCTTTTTTTCTTAAACTGCAAGAGAGAATTCTTTCTCTGCTTAAAGCAAAGGTCTTTTAAATAGCAATGCAATACTGGAATCCTAATTCTGGTGTTGCTAGTTTATACACAACTGGTGGCCATCTGACTGCTGATATGAAGCCCGTTGCAATATGCCTAATAAGGACTGAAACCTTCTGCAGTTTCCTGAATTGTTTTTATAGAAATCATGGTGGGGGGAAGGATTTTGGATAAATTTACAGGATAATGTATTTACCTGTTATTTGCGCTAATAACATGTTAAAAAAAAAAAATCCCAGAAAGCCATGTAGTGGACTCCCAGCATAAAAAGGTCATTGACCTGGCTAGAGGGAATTCTAAGAGAGCCACTAAATTGATGACAGGGCTGGAGCACCTGTCCTATGAAAGGAAGGCTGAGAGAGTTGTGGTTGTTCAGACTGCAGAAGAGAAGGCTCTGAGGAGACCTCAGAGCAGTCACCCAGCACTTAAAGGGGCCTAGAACAAACCTGGTGGGGGACTGTTTACAAGGGTATGTAGTGGTAGAACAAAGAGTAATGACCTTAAATTTAAAAAAGGTTGATTTAAATTAGATATCTTTAATAAATTCTTTAGTGTGAGGGTGCTGAGACAAAATAAGAGGTTTCCTAGAGATGTTGTGGATGGCCCATCCCTGGAGGTGTTCAAGGCACGGCCAGATGGCCAGCAAAATGTTCTAGTGGAAGGTGTCTGCATATGGCAGGGAGTTGAAACTGGGTGATCTTTAAGGACTCTTCCAGCCCAGGCCATTCTTTGGTTCTATGATTCTATGATAAATCAATTCCAGATAACACACGTAAGCAAGACTATGAGAAATTTATATTGTCCCCATTTAGTGACCTCTACTATGTGTGCTGAAGTGTCTATGCTGTAATAAAATAGAAAGAACATATTTTTCTCTGCATGAGCCAGTGAAAATAATAAGCTAGATCAACCAGAAAAAGAGCATGAATGAAGGAGAATACAGTAACATATGAAAGATAATTTCTCAAGTAACAATAAGCAATCCTGTAAACTTGACAACTCAAATTATTTTGAACAATGAGTAATTTATGGCTGTGAACAGGCAAGCACATCCCTTCCTTCATTTATTTGTTTTATTCCCCATAGCATACAGCAAATAAATAATATTACTTCTAAGGAGACATTTTCTGATGTTATCATTTGCACCTTGAGGAAATGGATCTTAATATCTTTGAGTTTATGAACAAACCCACTTACTGTCAGACATTCCTCCCTTTTCTTATTCTTCATAATAAATTCCACAAATTTTTGTGTTGTCACATAATGTTGCTCTAAAGAAAAGCAACATTAGCAGGTTTAGTGTGATACAGATTTAGGTTTTTAAGATTCTTTAAAGCTACAACATTTGCACAGCAAGTCAATAATTATTTCTCCTAGCTGGAAAGATACTTTCTTGACCTGTTCAATTTAGAAATAAGTCTTGTGTATCCTAGAAAGCAGATTCAATTCAAAATACTAAAAAAATCTTGAAAGTTATTTAAAATGCAAATGCAACATGTATGTCAGTCAAATTATACAAGGTTAATCATCAGAATCCAAATTTAGAGCCTTTTCCACAACAACATACTGCATATTAATTGACAAGGTTGAATATTTTTATATTAGCAGCATCACAACAAAGCATTAGCTGTGCAACCTAGAACAACAGCCTAACTCCAATAAATCATTCAGTAATATAATTTCATAATTTGACAAAAATACATGCAAGAAAGAATATGTGTGTTGCAGCTAAATCTAGGCACTAGCTACTTAGTCTTCACTCTCTTTACTCTTAATGGTGACAGATGTTAAGATCCTGCTGAACCACTTTCTATAGAATTCATTTATGTTTATGGTTTTGCATTGACCATAGATGCACTCTAAAGAGATCATCCTAAAGTTAGCTTTTGGGAATACAAACCAATGCCATTTTTAGCCAATTTCCCAAGCAGGTGACCACAGACAAGGTTCAGATGTTCCTATAGATTGCTATGCAAATGTAGAAAGACAAAAATATATATTGTTGAAATATAAGATGAAAAAATATCTAAAATATTCCTATACAATGACTGTGATCATAAGCACTAGATAACCAGTAGTAAGTAAATCAGACCTGTTTGTAGTTAAGTGTGGGATAGAATTCATAAACCTAGAAACAATCTTGAGATGTAGCAATTTTAGCAGTTGCCTCTTTCTACACTTCTCACAACTGTTGCAATTCATTGATGATTTTACCATCTGTCTCAAAAGCTAATATACTTGGTTTAAATACATAAAAGGCAGACAGGCAACTCCATTATTACATGCAAAGGCATCTCTAGATCTGCAAACAGAAGCTTAAAACTTCCCACCACTTTTGCAGTTCTACCTGTGTTAACAATTGTGAGACTAGAATGGGCTTGTCACCAGAATGGCCTAATCTAGGATTTGTCATGGCAGTGCAAATTAATAAAAAAAAAAACCTCCTGGACTGAATTAAGGTTGCATCAAATGAACTGCTTAACATGTTGGTACATGTCATTGAGATATTTCAAAGACAAGCTGGGCAGGTCTATTAAATTAAATGAACCCTTCCCATTACATTCTTATTCTTATATGTTACAGACAAGACTTGGGCAGTGCAATATCTCTATTATCTAAAACATGATAGTCATGCTTTAAGTTAGGTAAATATAATCAGAAGTGAAATCAAAGGAACATGCTAAGCTGCAAAGACCCCTAAGTGTTTCTTTTCTCTTGCAATTCTTTTTATACAAATTTTAAGTGTAACACTGGGCATTAAAGCTTACATAAATTTTATGTATCCTAGTACCTCATGATGGGCTATAGTGATATAATGTGCAAAAAAAAAAAAAAAAGAGGAATAATTATTTGTGAAAAATATCTATACCTTTTTAAGTGATCTTGTTCTGGCAGCACAGAAATGTTATCTAAATTCCTACATGAAAATAACAAAAATACATGAAACTCAATTGTATAATAAATTGCTTCTGAAATAAGATTTTCTGCCATATTTCAGCTCAGAAATATTTCATAATATCCAATTCCACCTTTTGACGAACACACATTCTGAGTTAGTCTGGTATGATTTTAGTTGCAGAAGCAGAAGCACATGTACACCTCTAAAATAAAAGTGTTCAGTATTCAAACTTTTCAGGGACCACTTCATTTAGGACTCTGAGGGTGATATCAAATCTGAAATGACAGTTATGATTTTCAGGCATATTTCCCTCTGTAACACGTACATTCTTCACACTTTAAAAAAATGAAGACGCAGTTACAGCTGCTGCCTACTGATTTGTGTGCACTGAGAATTACATCAACATATTCAGCTTATCACAACCATATGCAAGAGCATGTTTGTCAAGCAAAACTATCTCAGACCATAAGAGAACTGATGTCTCAGTTGGATTACTTCACTAACTTCTATAACAGCATAGAAGGGTTATTTTAACTGAGACTATGCAAACAAAACCAAAAAATTCTCACAGACTGTTAAGTAACTCAGAAACTTCATCACTTTGAAATCTAAAATAGTTTCAAGATTCAACACACAAATAAAACCTAGAGCTACTCTGAATACAACAGCAGGAAGAAAACTACAAGCTTCAATATTGGCCTCTTTCCAAAGTATAGGCCATATCTCAAACAACAAATGGGCATCCTGGTGCAGAATATATTAAAAAATACTGATAATTCCAACATTTTTATAGAGCTATTCCTCAGTGAGTCACAGCAAACTTCATAATATACCATGTACCTTCATAATATACCTAATGTACCATTAGGCTCACATCAGAGGTGTGGAAATAAGCACAACAGGACACTCCTGAGCTTTAAGCAAATACAACTAATGATCAGAAATCACTGATTGTTATATAGAGACCATGTCTATTAATTTGTCACACTAGTTTGGCTTCAGACAAAATCTCTTTATTTATGACTTTCAGCTTAAGGGCAGCTGGAGAACAAATTAATTATAACAATGATATCTCTCTGTTGATTAACCTTTTAGACCTTTGATGCCTGAACATAAAATTCTATGTGCTAAGGGCTATACTTGCCTAAGAAAAAGATAGCTTTTCCTAAATTGCTTTGAAATGTCACATATGGACTAAAAAGATAGACTGGTAATTTCACTTTTTACTATTTATTGTTAAAAGAACTTATGGCATTCCCATGATCTGTGTTCACAAAAGCAGGGAAAAGGGCATATCTATGATTTTTTTTTAATACGTATTTGGCTCGTCTAGTCCTTCCTGACTAAGCTCTCTAACAAACCAACTCCTTTCCTCAAATTCCATAGTCAAGCAAGATTTGGAGACTTTGAGGAAAGAAGACAAGGTATACAGAAAATTAAAAGCAGATTCTTGGAAGTAGATAATTGCTAATTCTCTTAGCAATTATATGATTACAAAACTCATCTCTGTATACTCTGTATACTATTTGATGTTACTAAAATATTCCTAACACATTACAATGCTTTATAAATGTATTTGTATACAATATATTATATTTGTATTTTATATATAAATATATACAAATAATATATAATTACACCTTTAAAAAAAAATTTAGAGAAAGCTTCTCAGAATTAAAAGCACAAAAGTGTCAATCCTTCTTCCAGTGGTGTCTACGGAAAAGCTGGGCAATTTCAGTGAGGCCAGGGTTTTGTTAAGGTTCAAAGGAGGCAGTCATTTTGACTGGACTATGACAAAGTGAAGAGTCTTGTTAACTTGTATGGCATCAGCCAGTTTTAGAAGGGGTAAAGTAATTGACACTACCCATTTAAGGAACATGAAAAGTGAGGACAGGGACCCATAAGAGTTCACCTTTTCCCATGACTGCCAAGTTATTCTGATCAAAAAGTATCTCAGAAAAAGCTTCTGTGCTTTGTTAAGTATTTGCAGCCCCTCAGCTGTGGCTCTGACTGACCTTTAACTTAGCACAAATTACTCTAACTGTTGTACTGCCATATAGAAAAGATTGGCTCCAAATTAGTCTCTTCTGATATGAGAGACCAGAAGAATTGATTGCTCAGTGCCTTCTTACTGACCTCCCACTCACTTGAATATTAAAATTCCAGAACTGGCATGAACACCTGAAGGGTTTTTACATACATAACAAATGCATTTGACTACCTTACTGCAAACATATATAACTCAAAGTAGAATTGAAGGATTGCATAGTGAATGTTATTAAGAAAATAATCTCATTAACATTTCAAAGGGCAGGATTCCCTTCTCAGAATAGGCAGCAAATAAATATAGCCTAAAAAAATGCTAAGCCCGGGAGACCCTGTACTCCATGTTTATTAGAGACCTTCATAGATGGGGAAAGACTAACATGTGATGTCATAAAGATATCTGGAAAGAGATGAAAAGAGCCAAGTAGACATGCTTTGGATGTGTTGAGAATACCAGCCTGGGAAGATGCCTTCATACAGTTAGAGGAGATTCAAGCTGTATCAAGCATGTCTCAAGGCATTTATTCTCCAACAGGCTCCTACTGCACTGTGCTAACCCATTGAAATTATATAGCACTATAGAAAGACACAAAATTCCCATGGCCACGGGAAGGCAGCCTCATTAACCTCTGAGTAAACCAAAGACTGGCTACACAAAGCAGGAATAACAGAGGAAGCAGGGAGAAGCAGCCAGGATTATGCTAAAGCACGTGCCTGGGAACCCTGAGTTAGCAGGTTATATCCAGGCACACAGATGCAAACATCTACATGCCCCTCCACAAGTTTTTGGGAGTCTGATGCTGCAGAACATTCCTACCAGGCCATAGTCTGTCTTCTGCATTCCAAGAAGACAAGGTGGATGGAGGCACTTGCTAAAGCATAGTACTCACAGAACAACATATATGGCGCACTACAGGAAACTAGGGAATTTTGGTGTGAGATGGGAAGATACCTTGAAAGCTTAGGACTTTGAGAGTTAGGTAAGACCTAGTCACTGGGGTTTATATTAATATTTCAGGTTTAGATGCCTGAAGGTCATTGGATTTCCACCTTAGAGATCTTCCCTAGGATCCCAAAGAGTAAATACATTTTGTGCTTGTTATGAACCTCATAAATACACAGTAATTTAATTTTCCCAATAAAATTATCAGCAGGGGAAAAATATTTTATTATCTAAAACCAGGGGAAAAACATGTGATTTGTGCAGATCACCACCAATTTCAGTAGGGCTTCCCATAGTGACAGTTACCCTTCCACTTAGAGTAAACTAGAGGCCAAGATCTAACCATCTAAACAGATTTGCTAGTTACTCACAAATTGCAAAAATAAGCACAAACAAAAAAAGTGGAAAAAAATCAAGTTACCTATTTTTTCTGCTAATCTTAAGTAAAGACTAAAATTAGCATTTTAAGGAAGAGATTTCATTTCCGGACTATAGAGAGCTATTAATGAATTTTTCATAATGATTTTAGACAGCTCTTCTCCAATACACACCATATCATAATGTGGACAATAAATGCTTTTATTAACAAGCAGATGAGTTTGCCATTCCTATGCCAAATAAAGATACTCTCATAATTAGAAACTGCACATTCCCTAGAAGGAAATTTCTTACTGAGTACACAGCTGCAGGGAAATCCTCCTGCAGCTGCACCCTACTTCCCTCAGAAGAGGTCCCCATGGTGTGGAAATTACTTCCAACAGTGTTATGAGCATAAATACAGTTTATATTTAAAATACTACCTTTAGTTTTGAAACTTACGGTACACTGAGAGTGCAGTTACAAACAGATTCCACCCATCCCTTCCTCTTTGACCCCAAGTTTAGTAGCAATATATGTGACTGAAACTTAAAAGTGGAATTAATGGAGAAAAACCAAATCATAAACCAGTGAAAACATGTGTTATTTCAAGTGGATACAAAGCACTTTTATAAGGGTAAGTTTCATAAAAAATATCACAGCATTAAGCAATGAAGTTACAACTAATTGAAAGATCTCAGGTAATACCAGCCC
>QUSF01000009.1:11316374-11466461 GCA_003676055.1 Chloebia gouldiae | reverse complement strand
ACCCTTCAGGCAAGGGTATTAGAAACCCAAACCACCCTTCAAACCACTCTGGCTTTTAGCTAGGGATTGCTGCGTTTTGCACCCTATAGTGTTTGAATTTTTCCAACACCTTTCAAACACCCACTCAGCCAAGTGGCAACAAAATGCTCAATTTTGAGACAATCTGGAGATTTTCCCTTGCTTGTCACAAAGTTTGTTACATTTTAAAGTATAAGCTCTTCTTTTCCAACACTTGGTAAACTCATCTGATTTGCTGCCCACGGGGGTCTATCTCATCACATACTAATGTCTATTTCTGGAATCTAATGTGAGCACATTTGCAAGGTAACATGTGAATCACACAGGATCTACAGCTGAATTTTCTATTCACAATGCTGTCAACTTGAGTTTCATGTCAAGGAAACATGTTGTGAATATGATAAAGAAGGTCATCTTGGGGCTTTTCAGACATTTATTTTAAGGCTATCAGAATTTGGGGTAGTCTGTAAAGAAAAAGATAAAGATAGACAAACTAGTAGCTCAAAATCAGTAGTTTATTTACCTAAATATTTAGCTTCCAAGTGTCTTTTTTCAGTGTGTTCGGCACTGATTCATAATCAATGTCAAAGATAGTTTAATATTCTATATTACTTTCTCCAGAACATGTCACTATGAAGAGCAATCTCATTAGTAGCAGTAGACAGGGGCAGGCAAAAAAAAAAAATCTGAACTGAAACATACCCAATAAAATTTCAAACATTTTCAGCTTTTTAAATCCAAACCTATTTTTCCATGAAAACTAATGCTGGTGCAAACATCAAGGTTTGTGAATCTGCCATAGCAACAACTACTTCTAGATTCTCATACCGATCTTCAGAAAAGCTACTTTAAAGTTCAATTAGATAAAGGAAATAAATGCTTCTGGAAATGCTGAGAGAACTGTCAATGTGTTTTGCAGGCACAGATAGTGAATAGAAATATCTGTGTGAAATTTTTCTATAATATTTAAAGTAGATACTAGTAATACTAGTAAAACACTAATAATTTCTATTCTTGAGTGACTATCACAAGGACTATCTATGATCAAATTGTACCTATAAAGGTAGTTTATGAATGCTATTTTTATTGAGTAGGTTAAGATATGTAATTAAAAGATTAATTTTTTTCAAATAGCCTATAAAAACCTTTTTCCTCTAAATATCTTTATAGTAACAAAGAAAATGAAACAATTAATTTAACAGCATCCTACATTTTTGTAGACTCCAGTAGGTACACTTCGATTTTCAGTACAGACAGTAAGTATTTACAAATAAGACTTAAAAATTTAAAAATTACATAAATGTAAACCTCTCATTTTTCAAAAGTATTAGAAAACAAACTACCATTAAGGAAGGAATTTTGATTTACAGATAGAACACAGTCAAATGCATGGCAGTTGTAGGATTTTACTCTATCCAAACAAAAGGCTGAATAGCTGTCCATAATGTAATTAATGGAGCTGAAACACAAGTAAGAATTCTGGCCTCCTGTTTGTGTCTATTGGTATTCTTGTCAGCATGTTAGTTAGATACACACAGTTTTGTTGTGATATGCTGACAGATTTGGGCTGTATATATTGCTACCAAAGGATGTGGGCTCAGTTTGCACAACATATGCCTCCACAAACTGGGTTTCCTCTAAGGAGTAAATGAAGGGCATTCAGTATATACTGTTGCCATTATTTGAGTCCTAAGACTCATAACAGTTACTCCAGTTACTCAAATATTTTTACTGCAAACACCTAAAATAAAGATGAAGAATTCCTGGTAAAAGAGTTTCTTTTTTTTTTTTTTTTTTCAGGACATATGAAGGATTCAAGCAATAAGTATTTTATCAACAACAGATACAATTATAAGGACTGTCTACACATACACACCATCATTCTACCAATCTTATGGTTTTCTTTTGTGTTCTATTACGGACAGCCACATGTCCTTCTCTCACTGATAATTCTGCACTACCTGATCTGCAATATGGGCATAGATCATTTCTTGACTTTGTAGTCACAATATCTCACAATATCTGACCCACAGTCCTGAGAAGTCTAGTACATGCCAACACTAGATGAAAGGTGAAAAGAATTCTAAGAAACTACTGGAAATATTCAAAACCATGAAATAATAATTTATGTAGGAACTTCAACGCAGTCCTTTCAAGATTTTTTGTTTATCTTGACTGCCTTTTATAGTGAGAAACAGCCAAAGCAAGGAATATTTTATGACAATTAGGAAGATTTTTGGAACTATTTTAATCAACTCTCTTATCCTACTTGATTGTATACAATGGAGTAACCATCCTGTCTGTATGGTAATATCTCCATGGTAACAGATTATAAAACATAAGCACAGGATTATGATCACTATTTCGAAAAGAAGGCAATTGAACATGAGGAAATTCCAGTTTCAAATACTTCCATTTCTTTAAGATTTCAGCAATGACATTAAAGGACTGGAATGTCCCATACTGCAATCACCAAGTTTCAATTAATAATATATTAATTAGACAGTTTATATATTTATATTAGGAAAAAAGCTGATAGATATATAGATAGATAGATATTTTTTATCATTTTTTTTAAGGTAACCTTACTTTTGGTTCGCCATGAGTAAAGTCTTGCAAATAATATTTCTGTTGAAGTCAAATTGTCTGTGGGACTATTTATTCTCTTAAGGGGTAGCATTTAGTTTACAGCATGCACGTCTCTATAGTGTTCTGCATATTGTATTTTTGATCTAATGTATAGTCATACAAAAGAAGGTAGCAGAGGTACCTCAATCCATGTAGCTTTGTGAGAATGCCTGAGCAAGGAAAATTATCTGATCAGACATTTCCTTAGTTACAGTTATGGACTGTTAATAGGAAGAGACTGAGCACAATTTGATTTCAGCAGACTTCTAGGAAAATTGCCTTTATGGATAAGTAACATACTTATGTTTGGAGCATATTTAAGTAGGACGAAAGAAAGGTGTCAAAGCTTTCTCTTCCATTTATTGCATTTCATCTTCTCCTGTGTGAAAGAGCCTATCATCTTTTCCTAAGTATAAATGTGCTGATATGAGCAGTGATATCTAGTGCCCTTGCTTTTGTGGAACACAGATTACAAGAATAACAAAAATAATTATTTAGATGTGTTTGCTGCAAAATGAATTTGCAGTAAGAACCTAAGCATTTTTCCAGTGTTGTTGACTTTTAGGAAAAAAATATTTATATATATTATTACTATATTCTTATATCTTATGCAGATTGAGTGGGAAGTTGAGCCTAAATACCTAACCATTCATACCATGCCAAGATGTGTCCAAGGCAAAGATGATTTACGTTCAGCAGTAATATTTCTCTGCAATGGTGGCAGAGGGAGCCAACATAACCAGCTAATTTTACAAAGCTTCAAGATACATGTCATAAATTCCAACCCCAGCTGCAGTTCAGTACTTTATTTATTTACAAATAAACAGAACTGGCTTGCAGAAGATGCATTTCTCTCTGGGCACTTTGTCATTGAACAGGTTGTATCTAAATATCAACTATTTTGTTCTTGCTCTATCTATTTCCACACAGACCCAGAAGTATCTAATCACTGACCAAAGTGCAGACAGCACACTTACATGGCATTTTTCTTGCTGTAGACTACTTGGAATAGAAGCAGTTTGAAAGATTCACAGTTGCAAGTAGTAGTTTATTTGCATTACTTGTGAAAGTCCTTCAGCTAAATTTCCACACAGCATGCTCATAATGTCCATGCAAGTGTGTCTGTGGAGCTTTTAAGCTTATTGAGACAAATAGTGAAAGCAACAAACAGCGAGAGCTTACTGTACTGTGTGTAACTAGATTTTCATCTTAGCTTATTCTAAGCTCCCTCAGTGAGTGATCCTTTTAGCCATTTTCATATCATCCTAAACATGCATCAAAGGTCGAGGGGCAGTGCTGCATTGATTTAAAAATCTCAAATTACAAAAAAAAAGTGATTTCTTCTAAAATAATAGATATATTATCAGTTGTAATCTTACAGAAATTATGTTGGGTTCAAAAAACAGTAAAAACATTACCATGGACTGCATTGTGCACAAGTCAAATTTTCCATATACTAAAATAATTTTTCTTCTCTCTAAAAAGAATTTCTGAGCTAGGAAATAACCTGTCTGGAAGCAAAAGGCCCTTGGGCAAAATTCTATGGACTTCATTATTCTAGAGATTAATCTAAATCATCCAAGGATCCCTTCTAGCCTCCATGAAACTTACAGAAACTACAGTTTGACTTTAATGAATGCAAGTGTATATATTAAATAGTCTTTAACAGAGCCACATATTTTAAAGATCATTATGTTAATTTGCTATGAACTTCTAGAGTAAGCACTTATAAATACTTTAATTTAATGAGTTATAAAAAAATTCCTTATTAAGAGAAAATATAGATTTTAAGACTGCAAGTGATAAGAATCCAGTACTCTCTGGCAAACTGTCCTGGAGGTTACTACCCTTCATCATTATTGATTTTATTTACTTATTATTTTAATTATCCCAAATTCAGATTCTAATAATTTTGTCCAGTTAAGCCATGTTTCTTAAACCCTTCTTTTGTCAAAAATCTGTAAATAAAAATCTATTATAAATAAGCACCTACCATACTCATACTGTTCAATGAGATCAGATACTAATATTTTGTTATTAGACAGCAATTCCTCAAACTTCCCCTACAAAGGAAACACTAGTCATACCCAGTGTTTTTCTGAAAATTACAAGCTAACATATCCTTGTTAAAAACAAAGTCACAAATTCAAGTCATTCACCAGCTGGTTCTCTGGTGATTCTGTTTGAAATCTTTTTATAGATGTTTTTTCTTTTACTTTGTTTTATACACTATGAACCTGTATACAGTCATATATGTGTATGTATGTGTTTAAGACACATGTATATTTGTCTATATTCTGTTCGCAGGATCTCTTTGCACACATTTAAGGATGTGCAAATAAATAAATCCAGAAAATGGCCATACAATTACTTTCAGAAGTAATGAAATGGAACTGTAATATGTACTTAAAAGTTCTACATTTGCAAATGGTCTGCAGGATCATACTAGGGTTAATGCCAAGATCAAAAGCACTGTTGTGTGTATCATATGATTGACAGCTCATTAGGTCTTTCTTTATCATTGTTCTGATCCACTTGGTACACACAACTTTCTGAAGTCACTAATTCCACCATAATTGACATTGTACATAAGCCTCTAAAAATTTTACTCAGAATTTTGTTTTGCTTCCAGAATTATATAAAGATGTGGTAGGAGATTTACTATGTTCAGCAGTCGTGTTATGTTGCCTGTCTTAACTCTTAGTTCTCTTAAAAAGGAAAATAATCTTTAAATCATATTGGTACCCTATGAATCTAACCAATTTTTATTTTTGAAAGATTCATTAAGATGTAATTTGTTAATAATCACTTTGGCCAAATAGCCTATATTGCAATTTAATTCAGTCTTTTCAACCTTTGACCCAACACCAGGATTACACTTTCACTGATGGAGTGACAGAAAGACAGAACAGAAAGACTTCAGCAGCTCAGCGTGCTTCTTGTGCTATGTAAGATTTTGAAGCTGTAACACAAAGTTGTTTCAGATTTTGTACAGCTGAGTACATAAAAGCATATTTTTCCTGGAGACTGTTGGTTATTTTGAACACTTCAAAGGCATTGACTTATATTTTATTATTCAAAACAGAAAGCTATCTCACTTGTTCGACATGTTATGTCAATTACCACCAAAAGCCTCAAATCTGGGAATCAGCAGTGCAAATGTGGGAAGGTCACCACATCTCTGATCAGGGAGAAGTCAAAACTGTTGTTCCTCTACTAGGTTTTTGAGTTGAAATCACAGCAGTTTAAATTAAGGCTTACTTGAAAGGAAGCTTTATTTTAGCTTTCATTTTATTTTTCATTCACTTTATTCCCACCTTTACATTATATCAAAGCTGCCACATTGAAGGAAACTTACTGTCTCACTTGAAATTCAAACACTCATTTGGACTGAACAATGAAATATGAAAAGAACCTGACATTGCTTGCTTACCTATTTTTGCCTTGTTTTTAAGTAAAAAGCTTAATAGAATTGAAGGCTTCAAAGCTGAGTGATAAAAATTTGTAAGTAAAAATCTTTATGCAGGGGATTACATCCCTATGATGCCTCACCGTACTGTCACCATCTGCAATCATATGAGAGACAGATGATGAATCCACTTTGGAGAAAAAAAAAAAAAAAGAGAGACAAAGAGTCCAACAATGAAGAGAAAAGAAGAGTTGGTATTGTCATAGTATTTTTCCAGCAGGTCTGAGCACAGCAGTTAGCATGAGTTGTGCCTGGTTAGCATAGTTTTCATAGTTTTCACAAACTATGCTGACAATTTGCTGACCATGAAGAAGTACAAAAGCATGAATGAAATGTTCAGACTGTGAGCACCGCCAGAAATGACAGCAAATAAGAAAAAAAAAATCACATTTTGAACAGACTAGTCATCAACAAGTTATTCTCTACCCAATCCTATAACTGACAACACTTAGTTGGGGAATGTTGCAGTTTGTCTAGAGCTTCTGTAAAGACTTCTGGGAGGGATACTTCATGACCCTGCAGAAGCATCCAAAATCACCAGGGAAGAGGTGATTTCCACCACAAGAGACCCCATAACCATGCCTCAAGGACTTGTGCATGTCAGCCTGACTGACGTTATTCACTCACCCAGCTTCTCTGCAGAACTGCAGAATCTCTCCTGAAAAGATGACAGGTCAAAGTATTTTCCTTCTAAACCTCAAAAATTCTTGTTTATTTTTCAGAATTCGAGTAATTACTAACAGGTGCATATTGTCTAGACTTCCAAAGGTATGTGTACCTTTTTTTTACACAAGCGTAAAAATACTGCTGTCATCCACATGCACATATTTATAAACTCAATGATGAAAACCCTTTCTGATATGTCAAATGTTTCATGGGAGGGCACCTGAATTTATGTAAATTCATGACTGTGCAAACACACTCCTCCAAGTGCAGTATATCCCTCAAAGTAGTGTCACTTATTACTGCATATGAAAATATGCCTATGAATGTTAATGCCATTAAAGATAACTGGCAACTGGGAACTGAAGATAACTGTTTGGGTTTTTCTTTTAACTGAAAACAATGTTGATAAAATATTTAACAAGTGAGTTAATATTTTTTTCAAAAACATTACTTTATTATCATAATACTTGATGCTTCTTACACAATAGAGATAATAAAAATTCCAAGTGATATGCTGCTTTAAAAAAGGGAAAGAAAATTTACTGTTCAGTCTTGTCAAAAAAAAATGGCACTACCCATTATGTTATGGTACATAGTCATATCCAAATTACATAGTCTTTTGAACAATCCAGCTTCATCCAACTTGATCAACTGTTTAGATCAATTAAAAAAAATCAATCAAACCTAATTTGCTCAAGTGAAATCACTGCTACCTGTATAAATCACCAGTTTTTAAGTAAGGAGATTTAGGCTATGTCTATTTCTAAACCCAAAGTTGCATCCTAGTTTCTCTTAAGATGAAAGATGTGCAGTTGATTGCCTCCTGATTCTTTTGTAAGATAAGACCTAACCAAGCATCAGTCATTTCTCAGACCTGGGAGACCTTGCTATGGAAATCTGGGTACAGCAGAAAATAGTTCTGAAAGTTTCTGATTGTGTATATGCATCATTTTAGAATACACTCAGCTCCAATTTTAATATCTTTGTAATAAAAAGGTTCCAATAGTTTGGTTTTCTATTTTTTCCTGAAAGATAATTTTCAGCACAATTGACTGAGACGTCTTCATTGATCAATGGGAAGGGAAAAGACCCAGGACCTAAGCTGCTGGAGAGCAGCATAACAGGGATTCAGAACAGCTCTGTGGTCTCAGCCTTGAAGGTTGTTTGGGAGCACAGAATGACAGAGGGCATTCTGAACATGGGGAGCTAACCTGCAGCACTACAAGACTTCATTAAAACAAATGCTTGGGGGCTTTGTATGTCCCAAATGAAAACTTTAGTTTTCTATCAAATTAAAAGTTTTCATTTTGTTCTAAAGTACATTTCGGTATTTTGGTGTAATAAAACAAATATTAAAAATTAATTCTATTCCATTTTCTGTGTGCTTTTTAGTTCATCATCTGAACTAAATATAAGTTATTCTTACAGTTGTAAGTTCTTTAGAAATTTTTGATTCTCTAAAATCTATTATATTTTGTATAATTCCTAGCTGATTTACATTAGATCAGGCAGACTAGTTTAAGTCTTAATTTACCAAGCTCTGAACAGCTATTCCATTATTTTTTCAAAGTTAGCTGAGATTAGGATTAATGGAAGTAGCAAGGTACAGTGAGTAGGGCTGCTCTTGATTTTTTTAAATTAGGGTTTTTATTTTATTTATTTCATTTAATGCTAAAATAAATAAAAATATATTGATATAGTTTTCCAGTGAAACCAAGAAAAAAATTGTAGAATATATGGAAGTATTGGGAAGAAAAAAAAAACAGAATGTCTTTGCAAGATTTGTTAGCCCAAGATTGGGAATTTGGTAAAACTTAGGAAATCTGAGGACTTCATCAAAATGAGTTGGAAGCTTAGAGTTATGCTTAATGATTCTATACATTTAACCCATGTTTTGGTTATTAAAAGTTGAACTTAAAGGATGGAGACTCATAATCCTGGCTTCTGTTGTAGCTATTTAGCCCAACCAAAAGTTACTTTATCTTGAGTTGTGTCATTTCATTCATTATGAATTTTCATCTGGGATGCTTCTCTTCCTCACTGTTTGAACAGACAACCTTGAGTCACAACTCAGACATACATGTCTAATTTTTAGATAAGATGACATCTAATATAAGAACTTACTTTTTTTTCCCCTTTCCCTACACTAATTTATAATTCTGATTCTTTAGGTCTAAAGAAAAAAAGTACATTTTGAACACATGCATGATAATGGTGTCCAAAATTTTATCAGCTTACATATAATACTATTTATGCAATATTAAAAAAAATAGATTTCAAATACTTTCCTTTAGTTACTGTTTGCAGTTTTTAATCTCTTTATAGGAAACTGCATACATTGTAGCATCTGTAGCATTAATAAGAATAAACCATAAAGGTTTGATTAATGTCTTTGATTTTATATTCTTAATGCATTCAAGTAATATATCTATTAATTTGACAGTTGTAGAAAACATTTAAGGACACCTTTTTCTAAGAGCATAGAACTTCTATATTCATTTGGAGTATCAAAGTGAGTGAAAATACTCTGCATCTTCTTGTATAGATTTCTTCAATGTTTAAATATTCTTAAATTGCAGATGTAAAATATGTTCCTTACCAGATCTTTCAGAGAATATAAAAACTTACTCTTTACACCATACTACAAATTCTGAACATATTAATATTGATTTTTACCTTTGAGACAGGTTTGAAAATAAGATAAGAATGTAAAACTAATTCAGTGAGTACATTAAAGGTCATTTATATTTAATACTGCTTTTTCAAAAGGAACTTCTTGCAAACATCCTATTTATACATATTAATTTAATGATAACTTTAATGGAAAAGTGAAAAATAGAGTTGGTAGAGCAGATTTATTTGCTATATTGGAAATCAGGATTTAAAACTGATTTGCTTGAATATAAAACTATTTTTTTTCTCAATAATGTATGCTTAAATTAAAAAGGAGAAGACTTACAACGGAGGCTTTTACTTCAATAAGTGTACCATTTTATGTGTTGCTCAATCAAATCACAAGAATGGGAGGGAGTAACAACACTCCTTACACCACTCAGAAGCTCATCGAACCCTTTAAATGGGCCGTGAGGTGTGTGCAATCAGCATCCTCGGAGGCTCATTTTCACATTAATGGCAAGTAATAACAGGAAGTTCACAGGTGTGTAATTGCAATCTCACAACAATGATCTGTGGAGGCAACGCTGAATGCTGACAGTAAACACACCTCTCTCTGCAGCAACTAAAAGCTGGTCAAGATGCACCTATAATCCAGTTTTCATAAGAATGATTCTTTTACATTTCATTCAAATGCTGCTTCCAGGTTTCCTAATTTTTTTCTTTCTTTGCTTCTTCCTCCTGTACTTTTCTCCTCATGGCATTTTTTTCTTAAAATTGTTCTGCTTCTGTATTATACCTTCCTTTCTTCTGGCCCCTACTTCTGCCTCTTTTTATCTAAAACACACAGAAGACCAAAGGAATCAACAAAAGTCTTAGTGAAGCTGGAAAGATTAATTTATAAGAGACTGGTTCAGTTTAAACTAGAAGATTCAGTTCCTAGAACTAGTAGGTTGAAATAAGAATTAACACTGTGTGAGTTTTCACACATTAAACAGTAAGGAATTAAGGAGTAAACAAATGGATATGTGAAGCATGAATCAAGCCAGCACAGAGCTTAGGGAGGCAATCTTTTTGGAGAACAGAATAAAGGGGATTTGGAAATGGAAGCCTGTTGCGTGGGAGGCATGCTGGATTCAGGCTGGTGAAGCAAGCATGTGCAGCTGGATTAGAACAAAAGTTAATGGTACAACTCAATGACAATTTTTTTGATAAATTTATGATTTTAAATCACGACACAAAATGGCTCACCACGTACTTTTATTTTATACACCTTTGACCACCACTTTTACTATTTTTCTTTCCAACTTTTTATTATGTTCTTTAATCTAGGCTCGCCATTCCTCCCACTCGCAGTTTCAGTTCTAAATTTCAATTACTTCATGCTCTCATTCAGGCCAGACTGTAGGAGCCACTGTTCCATCTTTCTGTCAGTTTACCACCTGCCAACAGCGGGTGTCTCTCTGCCATTCTGTCCATCTAAAGTTGATGCTTTCTCACACAGATTAAGAGTAAGAAATAGGTAGCTCTAAGCAAAATTCTGGAAAACTTTGGCATTGCTGTCTTTTTTTTAATGTAGTGATAAAAGGATGGCATGTATAAAGGAAAAAATGGGGCATGATAATGGAAAAACCTTTATGACAGTGAAAGGGCTGGATTTGAAAAGGTTTCAAAAAGAAATCATAGATTACTCTCAATTAAATTATTTCACAGTTTTATTACTCGAAAAGAAATTTGGCAAATAATTTTCAAAGTATATATCTCAAGTATCAAAGAAAAAAAATGTTGGAATCAGCCTACATTCATAAACACAACAATGATTTTAGATGCCTCAGTTCTGAACTGCTGAATGATATACCAATATAATTATATATGGGGAACTGGATTCAAGTAAACACACACCTTTGAGCTACAATTCTTTTATCAGCTGGGTTATCAAAACCAGAAATACCAAAACTCAGTTACTTCCTGGAATGCAGCCTGAAGATCATGTAAAAATATAACATATATATATATAAATATGAGCTTTTCTTAAAAAAAAATTACATCACTCCTCTTATGTGCCAATATTTCTCTTCCAAAATCAGCTATTAGATAAATAAAATATGTAATCAAATTATCTCTAATTTGTTAGGTTGTTCAGTTTATTTAACTATTACACTGATAAGTTTTAATGAAACTGTAAGGCTGTTTTTAGTTCAACATTAATTGCTTGATATGTATCTTGTAAGTTAAATTAGATTTTAATATTGGCTGATAATGAAAAAATGGATCACAATAATAATAACAGGAAAGTCATTATGATAACATTAATTATTATAATCATTGTGTCAGTATTAAAATCATGCAATGGTATTAAAATGCTATCAGATTGAGGTCAGCTTTATTCTTTTGCAGAAGTCTTTGTAGCATGAAATTTAAAGCTGTGGAAAGTCACAGTGAAATAGTATCTCTTATGCACATAAAATGGTTTTCAGTTAGCAGGTAGCTGTAGATGAACTGTAACTGGTAGATACTTCCTGAGCATTTTGTTACTTAGTTAGTTACTCTGAAAAAGAAAATGGAGAGAGAATTTTTTTCTAAGCTGTAGTTGTAATGCCCAGACATTCTGAGCTGCTCAGCCTAATTTAAGTCTCATTATGAAACATATTTGTTTAGGAAATAAGGGTAATAAGGTGCTCTTTAAGCTAATTGCTTTTACAGAACACAGAAATTTTCTTTGAGTAACAAAATGAGGTCTTATGAGGTAAATCCAGCTGAGACAGCAACAGACAAAAAAAAAAATCTAGTTACCAGAGATATCTGGTAGAAGACAACTGGTTGAAATTATAATATTGGTCTAAACTGCTCCAAATGGAAATATTGCAGCACCACTTGAACGTCTAGAACAGGATATACAGAAGAGAACAGATAACTTGACTTGCAATATCTCTTAAGAAAAAGTACCTTCTGCCTATTCTTGGTATTATTTCTTTTCTTAAATAGTCTTTAACTGGTCAATTTTGTTTAGTGATTTGTAAGGTTTTGTTGTTGTTGTTGTTGGTTGTTTTGCCACAGGAATTTCCTGTAACCATTAGATAGCTATAGTGCAATACTGAAATCAACTTTCGGCATATAAATCTAACATAATTACCATTTTATCCAATATAATGGAAACCAGCTATATTGTATACATTTTCAGATAAACACTACAACACAAGCAAACTGGTTGTAAAATACTGCGACAATTATGAAGCTTTAAAGATTTTTCCTTTAAATCTCATCTTAAAAAACCAGTAAATAGCGCTTTCTCATTTTAGTGTAAGAAGGACACAGGATCTCTATAAATCTTTGTTTCTGAAATTATTGTGGTCCTTTACTGCCTATAGTTAAACTCCATATTATGTGCAATTTAAATAGATCCTGCTTCATGTACTTGCATGCCTTTGTATGCAAATATTAATAAAATTGGAGAATAATTAATTATATTACTTTCAAGGATATTTCATTTCTAAATGCTGCTTTCCTGCCAATGTAGACATGAAGTACTTAATTTTAAATGACACCACCTGCTCCTACCTATAAGTAAAATGAAAAAGCTGCCAAATAGCATGTTGGGTATTAACTTTCAACCTTTTCCTTAATCAGGCATTCCTCCATAACATTAGAAGCCAACAATCTCATGGGATCAAAAGCACCATAGTATATGTCTGCAATTCATTTTCAAACCCTCATTGTGATGTCCGACTCAATACATTTTTTCCTTACTATTTTTCCTTAGTTACAGTATGGGTCACCAATTACTTTAGCAGACATACCAGATAAATGCCCACACCTCATTCTGACAAGGACAGTGAAGATAAACAAACATTTATAAATGAAGGCTTCTCTGATTTTAGCTGAGTTTAAGTTCAAGGCCTATACTCAGACTTTCATTTCCAAAATGTGAGACTACAAGGACATCAGTGAAAGAGGAAAAACATTTTAAGGGTTAATAAACTGTACAGTTTGAAAAGCAGATATTAACTTCTCCATACAAGTGCAGAGCAAATGTAGCTTTGGGCAACAGTGCATAAGGCAGGCTTTGAGGGATACTTTTTTTATCTTTGTGCTTGAGGGTTCCCTTTTCCCCTAACTGCCAATAAAAAGGTAAGATCCAGTAGACTATCATACATTTTCTTTTGTGTCCTTAGTGTCACATTTGATAGCTTGTCAAACTGTTTATCATCATACATAGAACTGCCTTAGCAAAAGAAAAATCATCCTACAAGCATTTTGCATGATAGAAAATAGCACGATAACAATCCTTTTAGTTTATTATTGCTGGCAAGAAAAGCCATAGTGATGTTTTGCAGCAACCCGTCAAAGCCTGTTTATATCTGGCTCTCCTTGCTGAAGTGGCTACAAATATTGTAACAGCTACAACAAAATCATTTGCACTGCTGAAGTTCCTCGTCCAAACAACCATTCAAGTTTAACAGGAATGCTGCTGTATGCTTCAACAGCACACAGCCCAGGTTTTATGCTTCATATTTGTTCATGTGTTTCTGAGAAGCCCACAGCCTTTTTTGTCATAAGCGTCACACTGTTCTGTAGGTGGGAAGTATGATCTGCTGAGGAATTTGAAAGGGAATACAACCTTCCTCTTTTCCTGAATCAAAACACAATTTCCTCTGTGAGTGCTGAGTTCATTCCCTACACATACTGTTTTCAAATTCCTGCATTAAAAGTGTTATTTTTTTACCTTGGCATAGTCTACTGATAAAATACTTGCTAAAGTCAATGACTGTCTTGGCCAAGACAGTTTGTACTAGAAAGAGTCAGAGAATCTTAAAAAGGATCATTTAGATGACCTGGAAGATTGCACTATCTGTATATTTCCATAGTTAGACATACTGCTCAGATAGGCATATAGGAGAGATAATTTCTTTTGCTGCTCTGCAACCAAAAACTAATAAAAGACCAGATTCTGGATATCTCAGAGTTTCTTCAAAAAATCTTATTTGTCATAAAACAAAAGCAAAAGTGGGTCAAACAAATTTACTTAGCAATCCCAAAGCATAGGAATTACTCTTTATGTTTATGCAGTCATTCATAGATGTGCCTTAAATACATAGGGTTCTCCTGGCAAATTTCACAGTACTCACTCAAGTTCCTCTTGAAGGTACAGAAGAGAGTTGGGTTCCTAGACTGTAGTTCCCAAAACTCAATGCATTGAGCACTGACTGCCTAAATCACATACAGGAAAAGAAGGATTGATGGGAGCTCTCAGTGGTGGCAGGCATGCCATGTCACACATCTAAGACTCCATGCCTGAATTCCTGTGTTTTAAAGCTCAATTTTAACTCACTTTAATGCCAACTTCTACTTTTCTTTCTGGGCAGAGACCCAGTTCTAACAGGAGGGACAGACCAGATTAGTACATAGCTCAGCAATTAAGATACTCACAAGATGTGGAAGTTAAGTATTCAAATCTATTCAGGCTGAAGAAAGCCTTGAAGCCATTGATAAATGTTTCTCCTAGACATGCTTGAACATTTCAAAAATGAGGAAACTCAGAGTACTTAAAGACCTAGATAAAAGGAGCACATCCATATGTTTCCAAGGAAGATTTTACATGAAAAAACAGGCACCAGCAGTATATGAGGCATCCAAGCAGTTCCCCCTCCACTCTTCTGGCATCTAAACACATTGAATATTGGTGGCATCCATTAAGTACCCTCAGGAAAAGCCTAATGCTCACGATTGTAAATGGTTTTAGCATTCAGTTTTTCAAGGGGACAGATGCTGCCAGAGATAAAAGAATAAGCACCGAAGTACTACTAAACTTGTAGAACATTTGTGATTAGGAATAATTTAGGATCTTGTACCAGTAAAGACATTTTATCATTAAGCAGAACTTGCATGCTCTTTTGAGAGGTTGCATACGGACAGAATATATTCCCCTTAACAGCCACTGACAAAGCATTAGAATGCTGGTGCATTGCATAGGGCTGATCTACAGGAGTGAGAGGCAAACAAAGCTCAGGGAAGTCAAATACTGAAATCGCAAAAAAAATGGTATTAGGTTTGAAGAGGTGAGAAAGTTGAAAAGTGATAAATCATAATTCAGGGTCAGGCACTTCTTATTTTTAACCTACAGGCTGAAATTCTACTTTATGTGATAGAAAAAAATGGATAGTTCCTTCGGGGGTACCTAAAAATTGTTTACTGTTCTCATCACTTTACCACAGTTAATACTCACATCACATAATCTATTACCTAGCACTTTAGAATTATTGCTTTGCAGCAATTTCATAGTGCTTGCTTCAAAAGGAAACATGATACATGCCACATAAAGGATAAATGATGACAACAACAAATAAAAGATATATTAGTGGTATTTTAAATTTCACAAAGTTCCAGTCTATTCTGTTTTGTCCTGCACTTGTCAATAATATATGAAGGCCTTTTCAGTAACTGCTATTTCTAATAATAGAAGGTATTTAAATGGACCTTTCAATAGACTTTAAAGCATTTCAATATTTTAAATACACTTGTAGAGAAGACATATGAATAATGGACATGTATACCTATTAACTTACCTTCCAAAGGTCAAATGGAAAATCTAAAACAGATCAGGACATTGAGTACAGCTCTTCTAAAGTGTCTTTTGGAGCTTTCTTTCATCTAATTTAACTGTTTGTTACTTGTCTCATTTTCCCACTTCTTACACATCTTAGGATCTGCCATTTTCCCACATCTTATGATCTACCTTTCTTTGAAAGCAATTATAAAAAGGTGTAATTATATGAAATTATTGCAGCCAGCTTCACAAATTAGAAATTCAAATATTGAAGCTGTTCTCCCCCTTAATTTCACATATTAGGAGGTACCTTCAACACTTGGGACTCTGTTTTAAAAAGGTGAGATATTTAGGGCCTGTAAGCTCTTTTTTTCTTAAAGACCATAAAAACAGCAACCAAACTTCAATGTCTCACCTAATTTGAATCTTCATCAACATCATATGGCATTCTTTGTGCAAAATAATATCTCATTAAAATAATTGCATGCTGATATTAAGAAAAGAAATGTAATTAATCATTCTTTGTTTGAAATGTTCTGCAGTCACTGTCAAATTCAATTTTATCAGCTGTACTGAAGCCAGAGTACATTCTGAATTTTTAACTTCAGGGCAGGAAATGGAGAATCTCTACAGTTGTCTGGATAATGATGAGCTGTATTCTGATCCATTGTGTTCCAGTAAAGGTTTTAAAACTAATATATTATCATAGTCCAATCATTCCTCGTTATCAGTTTCATAGTTTATTGCAGTTTCAAACATAAACATGCTGATAAAGCATTGGAAAATCTGTGAGAGAGTTTTCTGCTGGCATGTATAGTCAGATTTCCTACCTTTTTATACCTACAGTTTATAGCCTGAGTTTTCATTAGGAACATCTAGAAACTGCAAATTAGTAGGGAAGAATATTTTCAGACTTCATAGAAAAAAATAATATATTTTCAGATAAACTACAAGGTTTGATAAATAATATTTCTATACGTCACTGTTTACATATTTTCTGTCCTGTGTGTTGTATATAGGATTAGGCCTAAATACAGTAATACACAAAAAAACATTTGAACTACTAAAAACTACAGAGATAATTATAGCTAAAGTACTCATTCTGATATCCTGTTAAGGCTTATTTTTTTCTAATTAGAAGAACAGTTAATTTCATTTACTCTTATATCCCTGTTCATAGATACAGTGAGAGGTTTTTCCCCAAATACTGTTGGTCCCCATTGGCAATTTTTCTGCTGCTTTCCTAGCAGCCACAGTGCAAGCACTGGTGCTAACAAGACACTAAACACATTTCAGAATATGGCACTGTGGACATTTGGAAATCCCAGGTTTCACAGTGGCAGAACATATCAGGACTTTGAGAAGAACAGGGGTTCATCCTAGTCCAATTGCCACACTTTTTGTCAACAGATGATGAGGCAGGAGGGCTGAGGACGATGTACATGCAAGTCTCATCCAAACATCCTGCTGCGATGTAGCTGGGCATGTTCCCAACCCTATGATGTGGAAATAGCTGGCATGCACACACATTAAGTGGCTGCCAGAATTCAGCCCTTCTGTTGTCCAAACCTGTACACGTGGTGTATCTCTCTCACGTGGTGCTTATGATGCCAGTGGCAATGGAGTGACTTCATGCTGGTGCTAATTCTACTGAGCTGCTTTGCAACTATGGAGACTGATAATGATTGAAAAAAGGGAAATTGATAAGGAGGGGAAAAAACCCCAGAGGAATCTAATAAAGGTGGGTGAACAGGAAACATGACAACAGATAAAATTCAGTTTTGACACAGGTATCATATTGTCCATTAGAAGGAACAATGCAAACTACTTACATATAGTGCCTAGATCTAGCAACTGTAATTAGTCACAGAAAAGACAACACAATTGTAATGTAATGAAAAGTAAAAATATTGACCTGCTGAACTCTTAAGGACTGACAAGAAAACAGAAGCAAAAAATCCTGTATGTCCTCAGAGAATAATTTCCATTACTGTACTAAAAAATAAACTATGTTTTTAATGTTATAGGTGAATTTACTTGATGTCAAAATCACTACACAGTACCAAGGATGAAAAACACAATTTTACTCATCCGTATCTACACCACAAAATCTGTTCTGATTAGCTAATCAGTGTCAAAACGTTATAGGCGTAAAAGTAATTTCATAATAAAAGATGAATAACACAGAATGGTGGCATCTCCTGTCTGGTCTCCTTACCAAGTAGACACTATTTCCATTTCATTAGAATGATATTATAAAAGGCTTCTAAAGTGCCTATAGTTTGTTTTTTTTTTAAATAGTACAGCAATAATCTACTGGGAGATCTGTAGTTTTGTTAAGAAATTCAGGTTAAAATAGCTACAGAAGATAGATACATTAGGACATCCTTGCCAAGAATGAAAAAATTCTCACAAAATAAACAAAATTACCTATCAATTGTAAAGAAATTAGAAAAAATAAACAAACAAGCAAACAAAAAACATTAGACAGGAGAATATTAGCATATTATTTTTTTTGTCTCACAGCTACTTCTGACATGTTTAAAAAAATCTGCATGTCAAAGCAAAACATTCTCAATATAGATTACATGTTTTAGACATAATTTTTATCAAATTTTATCTAAACAAAATTTCTGTCTCCAGACTAGGTTTGACATATAGAAATATTAAAGACCATTTTTTCTCATTTAGTGTTTTTAATTTATCTTTTTTTTGGGTGGTTTTCTTGGTGTGGTTTTTTGTTTGTTTGTTTAGGAGGGGTTCTGTGGTTTTGTTTGTTTGTGGGTTTTGTTTGTTTGTTCTTGGTATTGTTTTCTAATAGAGCAAAGGATATCATAATGTCCACAATTCTATTGCAAAATGCAAGCTACTACACCGCCATATCCCCAAGGATAATTCATGGCTTCTGTGGATTGTGGAGTAAGGCAGATCTTTCATGCAAATGCAAGCTTGCCAAATATGCAATTATAAAAGTTGAAGACTTGCAGAGTTTCTGTGCACTAATATAGACTAGCTTTAAATTTCCTAATTTTTCTGAGATTAATTACACTTCTGGACTTGTGACTCCTGTTTTTGCATTTTTCAAACTTTGTTTTCCTTTTAATCACTTTGTTTGGGAAAATACTGAATTATCTCATACACTTCCATATAGCTCTCTTTCAAGCAAAAATCTGTCCTTTTCTATATTTACCATGAGCTATTATAGGAGCATAAGATGCCATACCTCTTTAATTGCTATTAAAACATAGAGCCTGTTTTTATTCTAGTAGAATGTACTCTAATAGAGAACAATGACAACAATAATAACAAAGATTTTACAGATTATTAACTGAAACACAACTTATCAGTCAATATTGCAGGAGCATTTTTATGCAGTGTTCTCCTGCAGACATATAAATATAAGCAAAGAATCCTCAGTTGGGCCTGGACAACCTAACTATGGCATAAAAAATATAATCTACTTTGTTCAGCAAGGTGTAATATAAGAAAGAATTTGAGACAAGCAAATTTCCAATTTTAGAGATTTGGATAGAATTGGATGTACATACAACTTCAGTGCTACCCTGAAACTTAACAGTACATTAGTCTATGGAACCAAATTCTGGAGTGGAAATCTCACAGGGATACATAGCTTGTCAAAGCTGTATGAGTTGGCTTGTTGTAGTACAGCAATAAAAACTGAGAACAGCCTCATGCAGGACTCTAGAACTTTTGGTACTAGTCAAAACTGAGTCTGTGAATGACAAAATGTAAAAAAAATTAACATGAATGTGGCCAAATGCTTTTGGACTACACAAAAGAGTCCTTAAAATTTTATATCTCATTTGGATTAAGTTTCATGTGGTTCCAGTTCTCACTATATTGGTAAATACCTACAGAACTCAAATTTTAACTAAACCAGGAAAATTTGAAATAAGTTATGAAAAAAAAATCTTAATATTAAGAAGTACCTCTTTCTTTCTTAAATTAATCTGAACATGATTCTACCTCAGCTGTACCCAACACTTACCAAAATACTTGTCTACAGTGAACATTTACCAAGTTGCATTTGTTGGCAGATAACAGAAGCATCACACTTGCAATTGGGACCTTACTTTAGCCTTATCTCTACAGAAGCACATTTCATTTATTTGAAAATGAAACCAAATTAATGAAAGCTTATCTTTCCTTTTCAATTTCTATGTAATTTACCATTCACTTCATAAGTTTATGTGTATTCTACACAGTAAAATGGTATCAGCAGATCCTTTCAATAAGTCTTTCTAAATGCCCTGTAACTATGGACTGTTTCCAATTTTAAATTGCAATGTAGTCTCAGAATGTTCTTATATTCAAGTACAGGGCTCTTTAGCAGGTGCTTCAAAGGCCAATTCTCATGCCCATGGAAACAAATTAAATTGCAACATTAAGATTAATTAATATGTATTATTTTAAATGTGTAAGCCAACTGTTAAAAAGAAGAATTGTTAAACTGGCTATATCTTTGGAATTTATTATCTGTGATTCATGTTTCTTTAAGAAACTCCCCTTTATGGCACTCATACATTTTTTTCCATTTGTTGCTACAATTCATTATTTTCTGTTAGACAATACTTTGAATTTTGGTAACTATAAAAATTGATGGGCATAAAATATCTGGATCAGGAAAAGTTGTGTCACAGTAGGATTTATTGACTTTGCAATGAAGCTTTATAAGAGCATGGGATCACAGTATTCTTAATAGCTGAAATACATTTTCAATCTTCCTATATATTTACTTCAAAATTAACTTGCCTGAAGTTAGAAACCTGTGAATGATCCACATGCTAATTCAGAGCTCATTTGAAAGATGAAATTCAGAATCATGACTAGTCAGAAACTAAATCTTGTCTCATAGGAATGGTTGGCAGGAAAGCTGTAGAATCTACTCAAAAAATCTGAAGAAATTATTCCAATTATTATAAAAATTGAGTTACAGGGAATGAAGTCATGTATCCAGCAGATCCAACCCTGACATTAGGATGATTTTACAGCACAACATTACCCCTCTATCTTAGTCTGCTAGTGTCACCCACACAGTTCAATATACAGGTACATTGAACAACTCAGCTTGCAGACAAAAGAAATAAGAACAGCACAGAAGCAGATAGCATCCCAGAGGTGGAAAACTGTATGCAGAAAATTACTCAATAAAGGATGTTAAAAACTATTTTTTTGCAGGCACAGGGAAAATAATAGAAAATTCTTTGGTCTGCGCTAGGGGTAGAGAAGATGGAAGTTTCACAAATCACATGATTGCAAAAAACAACTCTAACAAGACTGTAAATAACACTGGTGAGTTTAAAACATTAACTCAGAACCATTAGCAAATTTTAATGTTAAGACAGCAATTAGTAAGTATATGCTAAGTGATCTAAATTTTGCTTAAAATTTTAAAATTTTAAGCAAAATTTTTAAAAGCAAATTTTTGAGCAACTTTTTTAAAATAGAGAATATCTTGGCCAATTTGCATCTTGAGAAACTTACTTATATTCCTAACCTGGGACAGACTTCTTTGAAACATATATACTCAGTCAGGTTAAAACAGTCATGACCAGGTCAGGTGGGATGTAGAACAGTTTCATGAACTGATATGTTTAAAACAACCTGAATTTTTAATTTCCTAATTAAAAATCAGAATAAGTAGATATTTTCTGTTCTAAAATTCCTTTAATTTTTTGGTGGACTAATATCAATAAAAAAGTGAAAACAGGACAATCAAGATAACAAAATCTTAAGAATGTGAATGATAAATATGGGCTTTGTGCAGCCATCATGGTCTTCTAGAAAGATATAAGAGGGGAGATGGCTACATGTCATGAACACAACAGTCCTGAGAGAACTACCAGTAAAAAAGAGGGGACAATGATCCAGACCTCATCATGAGAAAGAATGACTGTTAGCCAAATTAATATACCATTCTGACTTTAAGAAATGTGCCAGTGTTGATCCCCAGTGGATGATAAGGATACATTAGATTAAAGAATATCCTTATTGATCAACAGGACAAAGAAAAAAATTCTTAAAATAAAAGATGGAGCATATCTAGGAAACTGCTCCTGACCCTCTTTGGAATACAAAATTTGGGCCTCAGTATTTTGTGATAAATGAGTTTTATTATTTACTGACATAAACTCCATTTGGCCCATATGAAACTACTTTGCCAATAATAGATCATAATATTTGAACAGAAAAGATCTGATGTGCTATGTACTCTTCAGTAACACTGAGTGAAAAGAATACTGAGTAATACTTTTCTTGGATATGATATATTAGTTCCTTAGTCACTACTAGTTAATGAACCTACAAGGAGTAGATGATTAATTGTAACCTTTGCAAGTTTATCAGATGCATTTGCAGGACCTACACTGAAGACTTCAGCGAAAGCACGAGGATTACAACACAGGTTAGACACCTGACACTTTTAAGATATGTGTATATATAGCTGCATGGCATATTGAATTATGCCAGTCCTCCTGGCATCTACAGCTAATTTAGGTATTCTTGGCTTTTTTCAGAAATATCACCATTGATGCAGTGGCTGAGAAGATAGACTCTTTCAGTGTCTTAACTGGGTCATTTATTGGGATTAAGTCCCCATACAGAAAACATACTGTAAGAAGACATACAGGTATCAAACACTTTATTTTATCTCCGATAAAGCAAATAGTCCCAGATGCAGTTACCTCACTCTGGTGGCATCTGATCTTAGGTCAATTTAAAAAAACTAGAAAGGAGTTCTTTTTTAGCTGGCAGGTTCCTGCCAGCAGGATAGTGATCATACTTCCAGTTAAGTGTCTGCCATGCTGAGGGAACTATTATATAGAGTTCATATATATCCTTGCAATTGTCACTGAGGTAATAGAAAAATGTAATGTAAAGCTATCTAAATCTTCTTTCAAGTCCTACATCTGATTCAGACAGACATTGATTCCTTCATTCATCAAAAGTGGTAATAAAGCTGCCATATCACAATCCATAGGTATCCATCAGCTGGCTTCTTCCATAAGTTGGCTGGAAAAGTTTAGGATAGAATGATAGTCCTGCAACTCAGCAGATGTAAAACTCTTAAGAAGATTATTGCCAGCTGTGGCATGGAAGAAAATTGCCATCATTTTGTACCTGAAACAGATCTTTATTAAGACTCTTACAAGGGTCCCCTTTTTCTTAAGAATAAAGAAATTGCAGAGAATAGAAAACCATATTCCCTTGAAATCTAATAAAATCTCTTCTATCAAACCTAAAATAAAAACATTCACACCTTTAAAAGTCTTTCATGGAAACAAAGATGATGTTGTGAGATAAAAAATATATCAGGTTTGCTACCATACATAACTTTGGCTATTCCACCTAAAGTGGTGATTGAAATGTACTCAGCTCTTTTGACCTCTATTCCATTTTCTCAGTAAAGCCCCTTAAATTCTACTTTGCTCATGAAAAGGTGTTATAAGCTTCAATTCAATGATGATATGGAAAACTGGCCCATTGCTGTATAGGAAGAGCATAAAACATGCAGAATGCAGCAGTAAGATTCATACTGAAAGCAGGCTTTTAAATAAAAATTATGTTCAGTTGGGACTGACATACAAAAAGAAGCTGTTTTCTTTTTCAGTTCATTAAGGGTAAGGTTGAAGGAACATTTCAGTGTGTGCAAGGTAATTAATTCTTCAATCCAAATACAAAAATTATGAGCTTATCTCTGCCTTATTGTATTGCTAAATGCATCCACTTTCAGAAGATCTTAACACCAGCTCTCAGATGAAGATAAAATTTCCATTTTCTTGAAATCAAAATAGTGTTAATGTGACTTGCTTTGAAGCTTTTACTTTTAAATAAAAATTTCAGGAACTGATCCTAAAATGACACCGCAATAAATCCTGGAACAAACACATGACAGATTTTTAAATACTCAAAAGAAGCACAACTACTTGGTATTTGACGATATTCCCACTGACTATTCTAAGAGAACCACCTATTCCATAAATAAGATTTGTTTTCTAAAATGAAAAGTATCCTCCCTGTGCTAACTAACCATAGCTGTCTAAAAGTTTAATTTTCAATTTGCCATTTGATCAGATGCAGTTGTACATTTTCACTTTAGCAATTTACAAACCATTAGAGGTTAAGATAAAGGCAGTATCAAATATTCAGTTTTAGTTAAATACCAAGTAATGCTATGCTCGTCAATTTAGTATGATTTACAGAAGAGTCTTCTTTTTCTCTGGATACTCAATATCCTTCATTGCAAAAACACAGATTCAAAGGATCTTCATAAATTCAGGTGAAACTGGGCATGTCACCCTTCACAAAGGGGCTGATGGAAAGGAAATACCGCTTTGTACTACTCAGCTGTATTAAAAAAGCTAACTAATTGCAATGTTGACTACACACAGTAATCTCTTTATTGCAATGGAAAGCAAATGTGAAATGGTATTCTGAAATGTTTTATGAACAGAGCCTGTTCAAACGCATCAGATTGGGTTCCCTCCAGGAATGCTCTTAGTCTTCAAGATACCATTCACTACAGTACAGCTCTTGATCCTCTTGCAACCAATAAATTCTTGTTTTATATTAGTAAAGTTGTACTGTAGTAAATGATGTCTTTAAAAACTATTGTTTTTTACCTTAAAGGTTGTGCTCCTCTATTTTCTTGATACCTTTTACATCAATAGTTCCACGCAGTCAGCACAGGATAGCTGAAATCCCAATAAACAAGGTGGTGACCTTTTGTTACTTGTAAACATAAGGCAAACTTTATCAAATATTCAACAAATTCTCTTTCAGTAGCACCTGTGTTCTAAGCCCAAGAGGAAATTTGAGAGCAAGCAGATGGATGAGGTGCTCATATTAAAATACAGTCTCAAGAACGAGATCAGTGCAGAAATGCCAACTGAGATTTTATTTACTGTTCAGTCAGTGAGGAGCACAGAGAATAGGAAATGGAAAATTCATATGTGATGGGAATTATATACGAAACATCAGCTAAAACACAATTCTACTTCTTGTTTGCTTATAAAAAAGTGAGCTTTCAGCAACCTCAGCTTTCTTAAGATACTCTTCCTACCAAGGACAGCTCATACTTTGGCTTCATGATCAGACGTCCTCTTTCAAAATGTCTCCTTTCTAACCACACAATGTAGAATTGACAGAGCTATATCCACAACAAAGAGCATTTTCATTCTCTTTTGGCCTCCTGCAATTCTAAGCCATTCTAAATTGAGGGAAATTAGAAATTTTCTCTAATTTTCCTGTCAAAGTTCCTGAATTTCACTGGGAACCTTCTGAACTAAAATGGGTATGGTTGCTCTTTGGGTAGATTTTTTTTATTTTTTTATCAAGACCAGAATTGAGAATAAGATTTTAAAATGCATCATTCTGCTGGAGTGCATCATTCTGCCTTTGTTCTTCAAGGCTTGCTCTAGATATACAGGTTTTATGGGGTAGATGTCTCATTATTATTTCAGATAGTTGCAGAACACTGTGAATCTACTAGCCACTCTTGCTAATAGCTTCAAAAAATTTGATATCAGAGTTTGTGCATGAAAATAGTAATATTCAGGTTTTGCCCTCAGACTTCAACTACATTAAAAAAAAAATATGTACTTCGTGTTAAGGAAAAATCAAACAAAAATCTCACTTGCATGCTAATTAATGTTATCGAAGAACAAGACCAGCAGAAAAGGTTTTATAAGAAACCTCATTCAAGAAAAAACAAGTTTGCAAAAAATAAATTTAAAAACACTAAACTGGCAGCCCCAATGCAGTTTCATTTTTTTATATCAATTAAAGTAAAATTTCATTTTCTTCTGAAGCATTATGGATAAACTCATGTTTAGAATTTAAGGTCAAGAGACTACCTTTGTTCCTGATCTAACTTCAGTGATTATGGTGCAACTTTTAACAGGAGCAATTTTTATAAGGGGAATATTTGGGTTTGCATTTCTATATATACTCCTTAGAAAATATTTTGATGAACAAGGATGCTTCCCCAATCTAAACGTAAATGAGACATTGAAGCCTTGTGGGAAAGATGTAGTTATTATTTATATAGTACATAAAAATAAATACTTTCTTAAAGCAGATTCAAGAAGATCAAAGTTCTGTCTATTTCAATCACTTAACATGGTGAAGAGCCTCTGTGAAGTGGCAATTCTTAATTAACAGATCATTACTAAAGGTATCTTCTATGTTAAGAATCCTCATTAAAGCCACTGGAAACACCTGAGATAATTTCATTACTTTTCCTGTGGATTAGTACTTGCAAAGAAGAAAAAAAAAAAAAGAAAATAAAAGAATAATAAATTTTGAAAGTGTTTTCTTATAACTCAAACTTTTGAGTTGCACTCAAGGAGGCAGACGAGGAGACTAAAGCGAGTACAGCACTTACATTATTGATCTGCTTCACCTAGATATGGCTAAAAGTCTACAATTTCTGCACTTGGTTATTATTTTTAAAGCCCTAAATCACTAAAAACCCAGAAAAATAAAAAAAACACCAATACATTGGATTCCCTGAAGAGCAAACATAAAGGTGGTGTCATTGCAGCTGCAGTACAGATGGTTTTTTCCTACACTATTTCATTGAATACTAAACAGATATTCAAAATGTTTGAAAGTGTAATAAACAAACAACTGAGTCTAAAAGCCCTCTGCATTTATCAAATAGACACATTCAAAATAACTGGATGCCTACGAGATTTTAAAAAAAATGAAGAAACGACAAAGATATACTCAGGAAAACAGTGAAAATAATTGTTTTGAAATTACACATAATTACATATTTACATTCTTACTGTGATTAATAAAAAAGGCAGGACTGATGGAAACTTCTGCAGGATGGGGAATGAAAAGAACACACACTTCTGTATACCAGTGAAAAGAATTCCTAGATTGTGCATAACAAAGTGAAACTCAATCAGTTCCAGACATTTAAGTTGGTATGATACTGTGACACAAAAGCAGCACATGGAGGCACTGGAGGGTGCAATGGGTTGCCACATCTTCTGACTTCTCATAACCCTTTAAAGCTTTTAAAGTACAATGACACCAAGTCATAAGCATTCACCTATAACAAAAACCTAACCCAAAGTTCACTCACCTCTCTGTGGCTGTCAGAAAGAATGGACTACAGAGCCACTATTTACACAAAATTTCTCATTCAAACCATACATATACAACGTGACAGAATCAGAAACAAATGCAGTTCCATGCTTCTGGCAAGTGAGCATCTATAACATTACACAGGCACGGCCATTAGTTATCTTACAATGCTTTTCAACATTTCAAATTTAACCCTTCCTTGACCTTCACTTTCTAAGTGTTCAGAAGAAATCAAATCATATAATGTTATGCCAAATGTAAATTATTTCTCTTGATGTTAAAAATTCCACACTCTCTTAATAAATTAAAGGATTGTTAGTTAAATAGATTTGGGTTTTCTTAAGATGGCTTCAGTATAATTTCTTCAAGTAGTACTTGTAACTACTATATTTTTGTACAGTCTTCTGATGTATTCTTCCTTCTTTTGCCAGCGAAAGGATACATCTTGTGCACATGAATGATCTCAAAATATTTAGTCTTTTAGCCACTGAAATAGGGAAGCTTTAATTTCTTTTGGGATTCTGTCACTCACAAGGAGTTACAAATCCAGAGCAAGTTGAATGGGGATAATTTCTTTCAGGGGAATTCACAATCATTCATTTCTTGAACAGTGCTAGCACTTTGCTGGTGTTTGACAGACTGGGTTTTGCTTCTTCTTTTTCTTAAAGGCTTTGCACAAGTAGCACAAAAGGCTTTCTGCCTTTTACTTGCAGCCAGTGCTTGGAGCATAGGAAAATCTGAGGATTATTATCCCATCTTTGCTCCATATTATATAAACAAATGCTAGAAAATTCCCAGTGCATTTCCTGTCTTATTAAAAATACAGCTTTGAGCCCATATAGCATGGTGGAAGATTTTTCCCTATAAGTTTACAGAAAAAGAAAAATGTAAAATTTGCCAGATAATCTTGTAAATAATTTTCCATTGTGAAAAAGTGTTTCTTTTGAGACATATTGATAAAATCAAAAGAAATTAAGAACAAGTCAGTAGAATTGAAAAAGCCTTGCATAAAAGGGACCTTGAAGCCATCCTGCCTTGAAGCAGATAAAACAAAGGCAAACTCTTTAAGGCTTCCTTACACCCAGCATAACGGCAGATGTAACCTCTCAGCCCTAGACTAGTGAGAATTTATTTCCTCCTCTGTTCTACTGTGGTTATACTTTCAGTTGCCCTGAATGAGGTTAAACCAGGTTCACACTTTACACATCTGCACAAAAAGATTACCTGACACCAGAGAGACTCCTGAAGTACCACAGACTATGAATGAATCATTCTGTAAAGGAAAGTTAAAAGGCCCAACACTGACTTTCTTGTACAAGCAGAAAATGGCCTTCAAACCTGCTTAGGGTCAGGGGTGATGTTGAAGAGTTCTTTCAATGTGAAATATATTCCAAATGGCAGATTTCAGATGTGTTCATAATATATATTACTTCTGACAATAATGCATGTAGCCCTTTTGTTATATTACTTGTATAAATATTGGGCAGTGTGGTCTAGGAAAAAAAAAAACAAAACAAACATAATAAAAAGAGGAAGAATTTTGGAGGTATTTTTCTTCTAATCCCTAAATTATTTTAAATTATCCAGACTTTTATAGTTTATCTACATGTTTTCCTTTCACATTTCCATTCAAACAATATTCTTCTTTTCTTGAATATGGAACATCTTTATATCCTGTTAACAACCAGCAACAGGGAATAATGAACTTCACAGCATGACATAATAACTAAAATTACCCATTTCAGATATATGAATTACGGTCTTTTCAAAATACAGAGGAAAATACTAGAAATTCTTCTTGGACTCTCTTCAAGTGCAATAAGGCTCTATAAACACAAATTGTCAATTTGCAAATATTTGCATGGCTTTTATAGCTAATAGACAGCTGGAACTTAGGGTTAAATTGCAAAGCTTTTTTTTTTTTTTTTTGTGAGAAATGTAGAGGGTAATTTATTAATAAATTAAAATAAGAGGTAGCAAATTGTAAGAAACAGCTTTTTGTCTTTTCAACTGTCCTGGAATGCATAGAAATTTTGTAGTAGAATTCTTACTGTTTACTGTAACAATTCACCTTGTTTGTCTTGTCTACTTGTGTATAACTGCAATGTGTGTAGTTTCCTATTTGCTACTGTATTTTTATTAAGCATTGAATTGCATTAGAATTCACACAACTACCTGCACAGAAAAGCTATGGCCTGATTTGGTACCCCAATTGTTCAGATGATGAAATTTATTCTTGAGGAGCAGCACAAATCCTGGTTTTTGTGCACGCTTTGGATTTTTTCTATAGAAGACACTGGGGAAAGAATCTTGAGCTCACCTTAATAAAGTGCCAAGGTATAGGCAACGTGTACTCTTTGACCTGTGTACAGGAAAGTAGTCCATGGTTCCATCCTTAACTGTGACTGCAAGAATTTTTCAGGATTTTATACCATCTGTTCTCAAACAATGCGAAAAGGCTACAACAATGACATTATCACCTTGTCTAAAACCTCGAACTCAGAAGTCTTTCAGAATATCAGTGATGAATACATTTGCAATTGTCTTTGTTTCTCATAAAAAAGCATCAGTGAAAGGAAGTTCTAGTTGTTTTGAAATAGCTCACCTTGAACCTTGAAAAGTACACACAGGTACTTTTACAGCCTGTCACATTTGCATATATTGCTAGGGAAGAACTCCCAGAAGTTAATTTTCTTACATAATTATCAAACAAGAGAAGCTATAGGATAAACATGAAGTCCAGAATTTATGATTATAAAGGAATGTCAGCAATTAGAATATTCTGTTTCCTTTCAATTTTGATCACAACTAATTAAAATTCAATATAAGGATATTTCTTGTGAATTCCTTCTACAAAACAGTTTTCTGGTTAATTACAGGGTTGGATTTCCTAAAATGTAAGTAGTAGTGATACAAAATTCATATAATGTCACAGCAAATCAGTTTCAAAATACAATGAAGGTAAGGAAGTTTTCATTTTCCAAAACAATACTGTGAACATACCACATTGTTTGAAAGGCAATGAATGGTAAAGAATATACTGCCCTATGAGTGATTACAACAAATTATTAAAAATACAATAAATTCTTTTTCTTTACAATGGATGTTACTTTATAAAACACCCACATAAGAAGGCCCATATTCTGTGGAATTTTAGCAAGAAAAATTGAGGGCTGTTTCTACAACTGGAAAAGGTCACTTAAAGAACTCCAGCTGAAATGTTAGTGAAAATGTCTGTACTATCTAATTATTGTGTGAACGCTGGAAAATATTTCCTTTTACAGTTCAAAAAGGGAAACAATTGAGAGAAAAATTTGGCTTTATTTTCATATACAAGGAACAAAGCTTAACCCAACAAGCTTTACAAAAGATAAGCTTGATACTCTTATCACCTTGAACTAAATTAACACTTATCTAAAGGTTTTTTTAGTATGCCTAGAGAAACAGTATTTTAAACTTTTTTTTAATTATTGTTTTTATTTTTTATTGTTGGGTTTCCTTACAGTTATTTTGGCTGACAATAGAAGATCACTGCATTTTACCTAGACTGCTATCTATTTGTCACATCCTCCCACCACCAAACACAAGAAGAGGTAAAAAAAGCTTTGTTCCTCATCTAGCAGTAGTTAGACAAAGATAAAACCATACTATTTGGGGTGAATTTCACAAATCCCTCGAAATCAACTGCTTTCACCACGTTTGTTGCTTCAAAAAAAATCAAGCTTTCTATTTTAAGAGGGCAAGGGCTCAGTGCATTCACTTCCATAACATATCTTACAAATCTTCCCTTTGCCTCTTGTATTGAGTTTGCCTATTAGAAAACAGTATGAATGATTCAATGAGGGAATATAATGATTAGGGTATAGTCTAAAAGGGCAAGCAGAATCTGGAGGCACTCCACTTGTGCTTCCAGTCACTACAATTACTGACTGCTTTTCTTTGGCCATCAGATTAATTCATCTGTACAATTAACCTTATGTCACCCTCCATTTCTTATCTTTCCCTCCTGTATTCACCTATTTTGACTTATTGCCTGTGACTTGCTTTTCACATGCCCAGCTCAGGGTACTCAGCACACTTCAGTCTTTGTTATCTTCCTTGGACATCTTTTGCTCACATTTCTTTTTTTTCTATCTTTAAATTTCCATTTTTAAAATGTATACATATAATAAAAATAAAGTACCTTGAAATAGGATGCCAGGTATATTTTATAGGCAATTATTTTATAATTTAAAAAATTAGAATTGTTATAAAAGAAGATATAGTCAAACCATGTAATTGCAAGGCAGTATTGCTGCGTATTTTATTCTCCTGCATGAACTTACACTGTCACAAATAAATCAGACTGTCAGCTGTCCCTTTTTTATCTGAGGAGAGTCAATGTAGTGCTTTATAAATGCAAAATTTTAAAAATACAAGATTTCTTCCTTGAAGATCATACAGTGAGAAATAGAAAAGAAAAAAAAAGAAAGCAGGATGAGGGGAAAGAGCAGGCAAAAGAAGAACTAAACACAAAGGGAAAATATGAGACATATTTTTTTGGCAGCTGAATAGTACTGATAGTACTTGGAAACCAGAACAAATGGGGGAGTCTGCATTAGAAACAGAGAGAAGGAAATGGATTTTGCAGGAAGATACTGATGGTGTTCTAAGTGTTTTATGAATATGGACTATGAAGTTTAAAGAGGATTTTCTACAATAGCATAACTCCCAACTTGAACAATTTTCTAAATTCATTCACATTCCTGTCAGTTTGACTGTGTTGGTTTAGATTAAAGCTTTTTTCATCAAAGCCCCCCCCGCTTTACTGCACCCTCAACACAAACCATGACCACTAAAAAAAAGTTATGAATATTTCAAAGAACTAAATGGCATGGATGGATTAATATTTTAATTCAAGTTATGCTTGCGTTTTATCAGGTTGTAACTTTGAACATAATAAATTCTCTTTAAAGAACCAAAGGCTTTCATATTCTATATTTTACCTACTTTTTCATTATTTATTTTAAGTGTTTTTCTAAACACTAGAATGCTTATGGACCTAGCCAATGGCATGTCAAAAGCAGAGAAAGAATTACAGTTGTACCCAGCTTACTCCTCTGATAAATTTTCAGTCTAAACAAAAAAATAATTCCTTTTACCTTTGCCTATTTTAAACTTTTGTGCCAAAACTTTCTTTACTTTAAAAGACAAATTCAGAGCATTGTACAGTATTTACACCCTAAAAATGTAAAGAAATACTTTTTGAGACTCTGCTCTAGGTGACAGCTGAATTACAGCAGTGTGGCCAGTGTATGCTACTGGGAGTGTTCACAGGACTAGAATTTAACAGAACTGAATGATTCACTTGCCTTCTTTTGTGATATAATCACATTTATTTTCAGGAATTCATTGATAATAAAGTGCAGGCATGTCATCATATAAAACCAAAACAAGTTGATTAGGCTATCTTCCAATAGATGGCCTAAGACACTGAGATTTTGCACCTCAAATCCATTTGGACACACAGCTAAAATTTCCTAGACTTGAGAAAGGCAAAATTGAGCTGCAGAAGCATGAATTTTGCATTTCTGTCACAGAAAGTTAATATTTCTGATAATACCCTTCAGATAATATCTCAGTACTCTTTCTAACTTAGTAGCTATTTCAGTATTTATTATGTTTACTTCATTACATCATAGTGGGTTCAGTTCATTCAATTCATTGGTTCTAACCTGGGCTGCATTAGACACAGCCCTGCCAGCACGTCTCAGGAGGTGACAGGAGCTGATCCTTTCCCCGTGCTCGGCCCCTGACAGACCCCTGCAGGGATGGGCTCCTCCTCTGTACAAGACACTGGATTCCAAGGGAATGCATTGAGGATAATTAAGAGATTGAGGGATCTCTCCTAAGAGGAAAGGGGGAGCGATCTGGAACTGTTCAGCCTGGAGAAAGTTTTGTTCTGTTTTAAGAATCATATTATACTTGCAATATGAAATACTCACTGTCTCATGCTAATGACAGCTGTGGCAAAAATGAGGCCCTGCTGGATATAACTAGAAGAGTTCAGCATAGCAAAATAGTTCAGCTAACAATATACTCAATTTCAAATCTTGGCCCATCTTTGAAGTTGAACAATAATGGGCTTATAAGGAAACAACAACATTCTTACAGTATTCAGGGTTACTGAGGCAGGATACCTGAAGTTGCTATGCTAAATATGGCATCTCTTGGCAGTAATGGTCCAAAGATTTTTTTCCTTGGAAGACCACAGAATGAGAATGGCTGAGTTTGGAAGGGACCTCTGGAGGTCATCCAGAGGTTCAATCCCTCTGCTGAAGCAGGGCCACCTAGACCCAGCTGCAAAGAACCATGTCCAAATTAGGTTTTAATATATCCAGGAATGGAAAACCACAATCTCCCTGGTCTATCTCATGCTCCTCTGGAAACACACCAACAAAGCTAGAAAATTCCAAGACATAGTTTTTCTCTTTCATGTCAAATATTTTCTTATTATTTTTTTTTAAAGATGCAATATTCCAAACAATCTGGATATTTTTACATCTTTCAACAGAAATTCTTAATTCAGATGGAGGTGAATGTGAGATAAATGTGAAGCAGCACTGACTTCAGTACGGCTGCAGAGATTTTTAAACAATAAAATTTCTGATTTTACTTTTGACCAAGTATTATACTATCACTACATTGTATTTCATCTCTTCCTCAGCCATTTTTAGCTGTGAAGTCTGTGCTAGAGAGTCTACTTTTGTGATTTCTTAAAATATATATCCAAGCTAATTTGATACATAAATCCTCCCGTATGAAAGAATATATAGCACTGACTTCTTGTTTGCAACAGTGAATACAAGACATTCCTGCAGCAAAAAAAGTAATTTTAGAATAAAGAAAAAAAGAAAAAAGAGATGACCTATTTTATCTTGCAATGGCAGGTTTCCAAACAGTACACACCTAGGAACATAAATTACAATTGATTCATTAATCCTTTGCCTTTTCATACTTCTTAGGACAGCAACAGAAACTGATAGATGTTCTGGGTTCACTAATTTTGACTATTCTGTTACACAGAGTATAAAAACTTCCATTTAAGACAGAATTGTCTTAAATGGCAGTCTGAGAAACTGAATGCTAAGACTTGTTACATCCTAAAAATCAACACAGTAAGGTGGGTCACTTATGGTTTCTTACAGTTATGGTTTCTTTGCTTATGGTTTCTTGTCATGTTTTTTGTCTTGCTCAGACCTTACGAGTCATCAGACTTGCAGAAGTTGCCTTGCAGATATGGGCCCACAACAGACACATCCACACATTGCCACAAACAGCAATATGTCCTGGTTATGCCAAAGTGAGAGGGTTTAGGAAAGGGAATGTGCTACCACAAGACAAATTCAGTACATTGTTGCTGCCCTCTTTCTTCTCTGGTGTTGGCCTCTGGTGAAAACTACAGGTAGATGCCATGGAGAAAATGTATGCATTTAACAGCTGGCTGCAGAAATCAGGAAGACTCTAAGATTCTCTTGGTGTTTTGCTGTAATTTTAAGTTGAAGACATACTTTCTTCATAAGAATTTATTCAAATTTTTTACAAATTCCAGTGTCATCTTTCTAAATACAAACTTGCAAATTAATGTCTGCTATTTGTGTGGAATACCTCGCCACTAGACTGTTCACAGGGTACAGTGTGTGTGAACAGGTACAGTGTACCACTTCTATTAGAGCTCTTGATCCTGAACTATTGTACAAAGTTCAGACTATAAAAAATACGGTTATGTTCTCATTGCTCCCCATCCTTCTATAGATCTTCCTGCAGTAATCTGATATTTACTTTGCTACTATACACTGAAAGGTCATTTAGAATTAGTATTATACACTGAGGTAGTGGTTCAGCCACTTCCACTTTTTCTGAATTGGGCTGGGTCTCAGGCAGTCATGATCAGACTCCTGCTAGCCCTGTCTTCTCCTTCTCCCCCCATCAAGAGCCCAACACAAAGGACTCTCCTACTTCCTTCAGTGTGGAATCACTATGTGAGTATTGCTTAGATGTCAAAAGAGGGAGAGTAGGCTTGGCTTAAATATCAGTACAGCAGATAACAGATAACAGCTGTTATCTGTATATTTCCACAATCTTAATTATTAAAAATAATAGTGTTTGTTACTTGTTTACAAATATTTCTCACCATACTTAAAGAAAACACAAGGTGCATTAACTTTTCCCACAGTCATTAGAAAACAGAGGAGAAGTAACTGCACATGCAAGGCTCTGACAGAAACAATTTCACAAGAACATTTGACAAGAAAAATTTGACAAAAAATTTTACAAGATCAAGATTTAACACCAAGTTAACAGGTTCATCTTAAATAAATAGTGAAACTTTGTTTAAAATTAAATACAAAATGTACAGAATGTCAGCTTCCCTTGTACTTTGATGATTTAGAATAAATAGAAGATTACTCTCATACACATTTCAGATGTAGCACATGCAAATATTAGTTAAAATAGGAAAACCCTGTATAGTCATCTGCCTTACAAGTATTTCCTTCATAATCATCAGGAATCTTTCCTGCATAGTCTGAACTTTCCTGCATAGTCTGCAGGAAAGTCTTTAATGTACGTAAGACGTACATTAAAGTTTACTATGAAAGAGAAAATCATTAAAATCCCCAGGAAAGGGTCTGAGGGTGGCAGTCAATGACAAGTCTACACTGTAACACTTGCAAAACAGCAAATCTTGTTCTTGTCTGTTTTAAAAATGGAATTGTGCATGACACACAGAAGCCAGTAATTTTCCTCTATGCAGCACTCATGAGGCTTTCCCTACAGAAGTGCTATGGTTACATGTGATACTAAGAAAAAAGCACATTTGTGAAAGAAATATAGAGCAGATGACCCCAAATTATAATTTCTTTATTAATTCTTTGATATCACAAGTCTGAAGCAGAAATATATACCTACATGTCAACTTTTTAGAAGAGAACTACATATTTATTGAGAAGAAAAAAGAAATAGGAAGCTACCAAAAATAAAATACCATAAATGGTAACACAAAAAATAACTTCAGCTCAAAGAATTATTAAATTTTAACTCATGACAAATTCTATTTTGTAGTATTTAATTTTACCCGCATATTTTCTAAAAATACACATTATCCTTGTGTAGTTCAGTTTGAATGAAAAATAAAACTTAGAGAGCAAACAAGCATTTATATAGGGTCTTACAAAAATAGAAAATTAATTCTTTTGCCTGGGAAACTTACTATGAAACCTCAGAGTAAACAGTAAAACCCTACTGCCACAGGACTATGCTAAAGTACTTGCTGTGGAATTCTCTGTAAATGAACTATACCCAAGGTATACTTGCCAATCTATAACCCCAGAAGAATTGAAATTTAGGACATATAGAGAAATAAGTTATGCTGTAGGTGTTAAATAGCATTTTCATTACTTTTCAAACCACTGTTTCTTTATGCACATTGTTTTATCTTTGGATCAGTTGAGTAGCGACTTGGTGGAGAAAACATTTCCACAATTAATCTCGTGTTTGTTTGGGCATAATTGCATGTCATGAAACACTCACTGAACATAATTAGCTCCTTTGTACTACTAATCTGAAACTTTTTTTGTATGAAAATACTGACTTGCCAGATGGTAAGAAACATCAAGCTAAATCACCAGCTGGGAAATCTGAGTTCAGGTTCATAGGCCATGGAACAACAATGATGAAAGGATACAGGGAGCCCCCAAGGGTAGAGAGGGAAGACTGCCAGGCTATTCCTAAACAAGATATGATTCTTGCCTTTGTTATAGTAAGATTTTTAACATAAGGCAGTTGGGTAGGAGACAAAAGCAAAGGCAGGCAGTAAAAGGAGAGATCAATCTAACTGCACTCAGCTCATAGAGTGCAGTTCTTTCCTCCACTCTTGCTTTCCTCCCTTTGCTTCCCCTCATCCTCTGCCTGGTTAGACTCTCTGCTGCTATTGTGGACAACAAAAAGAAAGGCTGCATTAAGGAGAGTTCACCTAGATGTACAGAAAACCAGACAAAACACACACACAAAAAAAGGAAAGATGCAAAATTTCTGCTAAGCTAGCAGAGCTCAACAGAAGAATAGATTGCTCTGCATATTTGTTCATTAAAAATTTTGTGCTATGCTTTTCAAAACAAAAGGAGAATCCTGTGAGCTGTTTCATTATGTATCCTTGTAGCTGAGATTCTATGCCGTGTTTAAGGGAAGGCAGTTCTGGCTGAGGTGGATGAGGGGAAAAAAACTATAATGGAAAATCAATGTACTTGTCTCTCAATTAAAATTCGTGGCCTAAGCAGGGCATTGAGCTTTAGATGTCTTAACTTCATTCTGCAGCCATAAATTATAAGATCTAAATCAGGAGGGCTGAGTCAGATTGAAACTTTCTCTGAAAACCCTTCTACCAGTTTTCTATTTCTGTAAGTTGTGTGTTACATTTTAAGGCAGGTAGGACTAAAACTGCTTCTTTAAGAAAGGTAAAAAAGCTTCATGGGGTAACAGAGAGGCCAGCTGCTTCTAAAGGGCAAGAGAGGAAGGCAGCACCTGGCTGGGCTGTCATGGAAAGGATGCTCTGGGCCAGAATGTGCACTGAGGGAACTGGAAAACCCAGAAGTATAAAGCTCAACACAAGACCTATGTCTGTCTCCTCATTTAACATAATTTTAATCACAGATGGAAACAAGCAAACATATTGTTCCAAGTCACTGCAAGTCCTTTAAAAGAAAAAAAGAGATCTCAAACAGCTTCTTATCAATATGATCCAAAAATATTAGTTTGAAAAACACGTAGTGCAATGAGCTGCAAAAATTCTGAACAGAAAGTCAGCAAAGCTCCTTGCCCAGGCTTAATTGTGGTGTTTCCTCAGAGCTGATGAAGTCTGCACCTTTGTGTCCTGGCTTACAGGTGCACTGCACACCATTAGAATGGAGGAGCATCTGTCACAAGCCTGGGCCAAGCTATGGCCTTGCTCTGCCTGTCTGTGAAGGTTCATTAAATCAGTGGTGTAACCATCAGAAGAACAATAGCAACAATACTACTAATAAAAATACAGATCAAGCCAATCTTTGTTTTATCACAAAAACTATCACAAAACTACAAAAACCTTGCTAGAGAACTAACAAGCAGCAGTACTTCATCTGTTTTCCACACAGTGATACAATTTAACTCACTTCCACATTTAATCTTTTATCTTTTTCTACTATTTTGTATTCTGTAACTGAAAATGTTTTTTTCCTCCAGCAAACCTGTGGTGAAGAAGAATGTAAATTTTGCAGTAGCAGCAGCAAGTAAATTAAAACCTGGAAAGTTTTATGAATTAAATATGAAACTGGCTAATGCAATCAGTTCTGTACTATTTACATTATTTATTTTATTAAATTAATTTGACTGCAGCTCAGTTTCCAGGGTGGTAAGGATTTCATATCAAAGACACAGTAGGACACTGTAAGAGAAATGGTTTTGGAGCTGAGCAGAGAGCATTAGGGATCTGGCAAAGGAGACTGCTTGAGGTTTGGGGATACACACATTTTGGGAATATTGGTGCTTTGATAAGCAAGATGATAGCTTACAGCTTTGACATTTAATCTGTGAACACTGGGCTACAAGACTAACAACTAAAAGGAGAGTAGAAGCAATTCACACTTTCTCATGTCATGATTTAAGTCTTTCAGGGAACTAAGACATCACTGCAATGGTCATATAGCATTTCCATTTTGAAATCTCCTTTGATGTTCTATCCCCAAGGGATACTGTAACAGATGGCTATTCAACACACACGTAGTCTTCCAACCCATACGCCTTTATTCCCAGCTACACTTCAGAAACCACTAAGGGAAAGTGTGAAAAAATGCTCTCAGTCCTACACCAGCGAGGGCTGCAAAATTCTGCTCCTGAATACAAATCCCCTTTTCATTATTTTTAAAGCGTTCCACTCGGTATAAACTTATTGCCTTTTCAAGATGATCTTGCAGAAGATATTTTATCGTTATTTGGAGATTGGCTGTTTATGAAAAAGCTACAACTGACTATCCATCCAACCACCCATCTACCCTTCTCCCCCCAAAAAAACCTTTTCAAAATGCATTATATAGAAAATATTAAAGTCTCATTGCCTGTTAAATAGATGTTGCTAATATTGTTCATTTTTCTCATGAGAACTAATGGGACTGTCACAGTATTTCTCCTTTGAAACAGGGAGGTCAGCTTCTTTAAGCAATTTTCAAGGAACTATAATCAGAATAAATAGTATCTTAACTGGAAATAGACTGCCACAAAAATATTTGAAAAAACTCCACTGTGAGGAATACAAGCCCACGAACAGATGACCACAAATTAGTATCTTTTTAATGTGTAATACATATGAATGGACTACTTTCTAAAGAATAAAGGTGGCCAAAGTAATCAGACTATTTGGACACTGACCAGAGGAATGTATCAAGGATGGTAAGTTTTCTGAAATTATGGATAGTTATTTATGGAAATTTGGAAAAATTTATCCCTATATACACAAATTTACTTATTTTACAATTGGTTAAACTAAAATTTTCTTGAAGAGGACCATGATTTTCTTTATATTTTCACAGGACATAGTACAGCAATCACATCTCACAGAATTAAAAGTGGGTGGATAAAGACAGAGCTGTAAGATGTTTGCAAAGGATCACACTAAAACTATTTCAGATTTTCTTGAAAACATTACTTGAAAGATGTCTAAAAAAATCACAGACAAACTGTTTTATTAGATGTCAGCATACCCCAGTGGGAAATGTTGCTAAAGAAACCAAGGGGGTTTCTGTGGGATGCTTCTCTGGCTTCTGCTGCTGGGAACTTCACTGAAATTTGTGTGGAGAACAGAGGATCTCTACCTTGTACAAACCCTGACTGCCATTATATTTACATTTACAATCCTTCATTAGTTATTAAGTCATCTGTAATTGCTTGTTCAGATATCATTTATGCACTTTGACAATAATTCCTTTATAAACAATAACAATAATTACTTGGCAAAAATAAACCACATCCCAGATTAGAACTTTCCTTCAAAATAGCAGCTAAGACTCTAATTAAGGAGGAGTCTCTCAACTGACTGCTGAGAATATGGAAAATTATCAAACCCGAGATCAAAGGACACCTGATCTTTTAAAAGGTCTGCCCTTCAAAGAGAAAAGGGGAATCTGTCATCTACAACTGACAAGCACAGGCTGAAAAAGGCATCCGTGTACAGTAGAGAAACAAAGAACACTTAAAAATTACTGAGAAATTCCAAGCACTTTGGCTGCTGTAGTACTAACAGTAAAAACTGAGAAATTGTTACTAATGAATTGTAGTTAGTTAAGAAGTATCTTAAGCATGCTGTAGCTTGCCTCTGTATCCCAACATTAATATCAATCCCATGCCAAGTGACAAGGAAGAACTAGGGAAATGAATTTTGTGTCTGTGTGTCAGCAGGGAGAGCTGGGCACTTTCCAGCCTGCTTTTTCAAGACAAGTGCAGATAAGCAAAAGCCCAATCTTACAGCCATGGGTATATGACCTCAACTGCAACACTTCCACAGTGAACAACTGGGAGATTGGGAGTACTCATATTCCAGCTACAGCCTCAGATCACAGCACAGCTAAAAGCCTGAAGAGTCATGATTAAAATCAACTCTCAAATTGCTTTGTGGTTTATTGATTATAAAGAATTCAAGTGTGGCCACTGCTTATAAAACATGGCAGAAGCCATGAATTAAAGTTTTGTCATCCAAACTACACATTGCTATTAGAATTTATGCCTAATACCAGTTATTATAAGTTTTATAATACATAGAGGATGTGTAGAACTTATAAAAGAAGGCATCAACTTATTTCTTTGTTTTGAAATTTATTGTTCCCTAATTAAAAAAAAAAAAGGATGCCATTTTTGCAAGGCTGAGCACAAAGTAACATGCTTTGATGAGGCACCTGAAGAGACAAGGCAAAGATTTTTTCAGAGAATCAAGAGCTCCCAAGGCAGAAATAAAGGCATAGCAGTAAAGGGGAAGGGGGGCGGGGGGGGGAAATCAAGAAATGGAAGAAATGGAGCTGCACAACTGTGAAAAGCAGAAGTAGCTACAGCTCAGAGACATGCAGCAAGAGCAGAGATGCTACAAAGAGTTTTGCACTGAAAGTTGAGAATCTCTGACTTGACAAAGGGAAGAAATACAGACAAGTGGACATCAAGAGTATTCATTCGATATGATGTAGGCTTTTGTTATTATTTTGTAATATTTGTCAAACTAAAGCAGTGTTTTAACCAGACTCAGGATATTATTTCCTGATCTTTGACATTTGGTATTACAAAAAAGATTAACCATGACTTAGACTGCAAATAATATTACCTGAATTAGTTCAGCTAAGTTTTGCAAGTTCAGAGCCCTGAATAATCTAGGAAAATAGGTCTAGTACAAAAAAAAAAAAGTGAATCTAACCTTAAAAGTGCATCACATTTCCTCTGAAAAACAGATAAAAAAAATTCAAAGAATAACTAAGAAAGTGCTAATCTAGAAAATAATCTAGAATTTGCTTCTGTCAGTAAATTATACTGAGTTTACTTGAAATTAAACAATTGAAATGCAATTTTGCAATTGTATGTGTCCATAAATGTCTACCTTTGCAACAGAACAGGGATAGATCTTCCCTACTTAGCACAAGTAATGCTGGAAAACTTCCTGCATTTATGAACAGCTTGTCAGTGGAAAGGCTGGCACTGCCATAGAGGTGTAATTCCTCTCATCTGATGGGACTTGTTTAACCTATATTAGTCACTGAGTGTCCTGGATTCTTCTAGGCACTTTTGGAGGATTATTCATCCAGCCATCTAAAATCCCCATTTTTCAAAGGGATGATTCACCTTCTAGAGGTGTCACAGGTAAAAAAATGATTGTAGATGATTAGTTGAATTTAGCGTGGCAGGCAAAGCAACATAGTGCAGCCAAAGCAGAAGCATGTGGCACCCATAAATTATAAAATATAAACCAAGATATAATTATTATGCTTTGTCTGCAAGCCAAGAGTAATTCAACTAAAAAGTGTAACCAGCAACAGCATGTCTTTGCTGGTTCTAAGAATGTGTAGCCAGACACAGTGACCATGCATTTCACATCAACATGATTACCAAAGGTGCAAACAGTGGACATCAGACATCAGAGATACCAAGGAAAACCAAATTGAGAAATATGATTAAAACTAGTCCTAATATTTACTGGGAATAATAGAGTATTGGCAATATCATCTGAATTAAAATCAAGATTGCAAATAGAATAGAATAGAATAGAATAGAATAGAATACAATAGAAATAATATTTGAGTTGGAAGAGACCTACAACAATTCTAGTCCTATTGCCTGACCACTTCAAGGCTGACCAAGTATTATTGAAAGTGTTCTACAAATGTCTCTTAAATACTGACAGATGTAACCCCCAAATAGCATAAAGGCATCAAGCACAAGGAGGAAATATGTAGAAGAAGGAAGAAAAACCCATTAAATAAGTATAAACACTATTTTGTATACTTATTCCTGATGGTTAATAACATGTAAAATGAACTTCATTATCATGAAGTATGCTGTTAATAAATGAGTTGAGTAACACTTTTGCTTAAACTTTGAAACTATCCTGATGTGTCAGTCTTTAAAATGTATCACAACAACCTCCAGTTCCCTGGAAAATATCAATATACATCCCAGTATTTGAATCTGGACACATAATAAGTTGCGGCAGTTTTGGACAGCAAAAGTTGCTGCAAGCTTACCTTACTAAAAGATTTGATGTTTATTTTAATATCAATATATAACTTTAAGTATTCAAAAACATTTAAAACTCATGGTCTAAGATATCAGACCTTCCTTATGTTTATCATATTTTTACAGCAGCCAAATTAGATCAGTGTACAAAATGTAATCCTAGGACAAAATTAACCATAGAACCATAGGACATTTGGAAGGTACCCACAAGGATATCTTTCCTGATTCCACACAGGACCACGTCAAAGTTAAACCATATAAACCAAGAGCATTGTGCAAATGACTGAAGATCTAAAGGCTTGTGGCCACGGCCCCTTTTTCTTGGTTGCAGGTTCTAGCAACTGACCACCCTCTTAATGAGGAGTCATTTCCTAATACTAAGTATAACCTTCACCTGATGCAACTTTAAACACTTTTCTCACATCCATTATTTGTGTAAGGACAGGGATGTTTAGAAGTTTGCTAAATAGAATGGACAAAATTAAAAGTTATACTTCTCTATTGCAAGCTCATATTACTGAAAGGTGAAAGCAAATCTGGGAAAAACTGGTTGTCTGCAAACATTTGCAAACCTATTTGAATTTGGACAAATCTGAAAAAACATCTCCAAGTATTCACACAGTCCTAGATAAAATGTCTTTTCTATCAGAACATTCTCACTCTTACATTTAGAGATAAATAGATGTACATTACCAATATTGCAATAAAATTTAAAACATTGTTATATTTCTTTAAAAAATTTTAGAAGATAAACAAAAAACAAAGAGCTGGACAAAAACAAAACAAAAACATTTTATATTTTTCTAAAATGTTGTGACTATTTATTTTCTAATAAGATTTTTTTGTAAAGCTTCTTAATTGTTTTACAAAGCAACATTGCCTCTCATTTTCATTCTGCTAGGAAGCATAATTTTTAATTCTAAACTAAATTTCAATCGAAAACATTTTCCAATGAATGGAAATCCCGCATTATCAAACTGTGCATTGTTAAATACTTTTTCAGTAGATCTTGTAAAACCACAGCACTGGCACCATAAGCTTCTTCTATACTACTGAGATAAATAAATCTCTGGAGAAGGCAGAACATTCTTTTCTACTGCAGGAAATATGGAAGAGTATTAAACTTCTGAACTGAGATTTGGTTTTGGAAAAAACTAAGTGCCTACTTTCACTATCAGCTAAGATAAAGGTTTAGTATGAATCATGTGCACTTTAAACAGTACTGACAAGAACAATGTATTATTAAGCATTGAACTCTGCCTCAGCAAATAATATTTATCTGACAAAATATAACAAGTGACTGACATTTTCTATATTAATGTCATGTTTCATCATTTTAGAAAACTTATTTTCTTAATTCCTACAGAAAGCCCAAGGTGTTTGAAGCTTTAGCAGATGTATGACATACACTCTCTGTTCATAACATTTCACAGACTGACTCACACTCAGGGAATCAAATGTAAATGATACAATAAAGAGGAAATTAAAAAATAGAATAAATATCTGTAGTGTGAAGTCATGATGTACAGACAGAAAGTGATTATTCAGACAGAATTTAGTGGAATAAACTGAGAACCATAGGCAGCATTAGAAAGTTAGCCCCCAGAACCCCTGAACTTCTAAAAGCCCATAGTAAATTCCTAATCCCAAGGTTTGAGAACTGTGACTTTTGTTAGGAAGAATAAGAACTGTTCCTTAAGAGACAGACAACTGAGACTGAGACTTTCTGTACTTAAAGATATGAGAATGAAAACTGTCTGTGCTTCCATTTCAGTAGTGCATGAAGTTAAAAAAAAAAAAAAAGTATTTTCTTTTGTTATTGGGAAAAAAAAGGACAGGTAGAGATAGGGAAGAGAAGGAAACAGAAACACAGGGGAAAAAAGTAAAAAATTGAGAGTGGGTTTTACATTGAATGTTCAATAAATATCTAAACTTCAATAAATATCATGATCTTCTTTGGAAGATTCATTAACTGAAAGAATCATATATGCACCATATTACTGGAAGCTAGACTTCCCATTAAGTGACATTTTGAAATTACAGATTTAAATGCACATCTTACCTTATACTTCCATTATTGCGCAATATTTTTTGAAAGAGAATATTTTGATCTTTTGGTTAGGCCTTCTCAAGCATTTTTAGTTTATCAATATTTTCTTCCTTACTACAAAAATAGCACATACACATTTCAGGTGTTTGTCTTGGGACATTCTATGAGCCTGCGCTGGAAAGTGAACACTGGGAATTTGCAGCATGTGTCAAATGTGTCAAAACAGCCAAGAGTGAAATCATTACATATATAGATACCTATATATTTACTGCAAGATTAATGTGGAGGAAAGGTGCTAATTTGAGAGTTGCCAAGTCTCAGCTCCACAAAAGGTGGAGAATACACATTAGCAATGCCAAATCTACATAAAGTTTACACTATCTAGAGCACTCAGAAACTGCTACATTCAGTAATGAAATAAAATTCAATATTTGCAGTGCTTTGCTTCTTTGTCTTTTCTGCAGAGAAGGCTTAAAGCACATTATGCTAGTTTTATATTTTTGATAATGAAAGTTTTATATGAACTCAGTTCAGAGAACCAAGATTATTAAACAAGAAAATGTCTTCAGCATGAAGCATCTTGCAATCATATAATCCTTTACATCTTTTATATATGAGGAAAATGTCTTAAAACATGCTATGCCTCTCACATAGTTTTTTGATGGTTTTGTCAGTTTGCTTGTTTTCCCACAGTGAAATCCCTTGCACTCATTTTCACCATCCTTTCAACATACCTTCTTTCGTTCTACTATCTGAAATGTCTGGCTTTGTGTTGTTACTAAATACACAGTCCTGAAGGGCTGCTGCCTACTCACACACTGCAGTAGCATTGAGCTCAGTCAGAATGTTCTTTCAAGTGCTTTGAAATACCTTGAGATAGAGAAGGTATTATAGAAAAGCAAACTCTTTTCTATTTTATCCATGTAAACAGAAATCTATACCGTCTTCTGCTGTGAACTAACAAAGGCTGCTGCATGACAGATGAAATGCAATTCAGGAGACCCACCATGAGAGTAATCCTTTCAAATGCACCTAGGATTGTTCAGATGATCAAGAAAAGATGTGGCCATGAGTATTCATACATTATAAAAAAAAATAATTGGGATGTGTAAAATATTAAACTAGATGAGATTCTACTTGCCTGAAAGACATTTTTGTACTTAATACCAGATGATTCTGCAAACCTTACTCCAGTCTGTGACTGTGTGAAAAAGTGTCTACTGATAGGACAAATTAGGAGTGAAAATATAACAAAATCAAAAAGGAGTTCTTTTATGACAATTAAAAATTAAAAAAAAAAAAAAAAAAGCAAAGCATTTTTCCTAAGAGGGACTCTGTGCATTTTATTCAGGTAGCCTAATAAAAGTTGTTACTTTTAGCAATTGCTTTTCCTCTTTATGTAACTAGATTAGTAATACCACACTAAATGTATTTCTGGTGAATTACCCAGAACCCCAAGAGACTTTTCATTTTATTGTTTCATGCTTTAAATTCTACCTATCTAGCAAATGTATTTGCAATTTGCTGGCTATTTGCAATTTTTGCTTGCGACACACAGAGGCTGTGAATTATGACTAGCAGTTCAGAAACTACAAGCATTTTGTCACATACACAAGTGAGAAAAAGGTATTCCATTTATGGTATGCAATCCTTTTCTAGTGTTAAAACATGGAATCAATTATGAGTTTTATAATTAGCTCAGGTACTGGGAGATGTTCTTTACTGGCAAAGTGCTACCTCGGACTATGTTGGTTTGAAGGACAGGTTGGTTCTTACTATACAAATAGAAAGATTAGCTCTGCTATGTGTATTTAGCACTTATGTGCCACAAAACAACATCCCACTAAGAGAGGAACGCTCTAAATATGACACAGGAATAAGAATCTTCTGGTGCATGGTTGTATGACATAGATATGATCCCTTTCTCCACAAAACCCAGCCCTGGGCAGATGGAGCTTGGCAGGGGCTGGAGCAAGGCATTGCTGGGAGAGCCATGTGCTGTCCCTTGCTGGGGACAGTCTGTGGCCGTACGTCTGCAGCACAGCAGCAGCAGGAAAATCCTGCTGGTGGATGAAGTCCTGGCATCACTGACCCTGGCAAAACTCCCAGAGACAAGATTTTTTCCAAGTTTTAAGTACTTTAACATACTGTACAAACCAAAGACAAGATATTCCAGCTTACAAAAGATTTGGGGATTTTTTTTTACCAGACTTAGGTAATAAAGCTATTGCAAATGCCCCAGAAATATTTATTATTATCAAGGAGGCATGTAATTATTTTTAAAAGTGCAATGTATATTTATATGTATACAGAACAGAAAAATGAATGCAATATTCTCTAAGAGATTGCTTAATGTCATCGCTGTGCTGTCACTGAAAGCCCTGTTAATACTGGAGCCTAATTTGCACTTTTACCAAAATTTCAAAATGATGAAAAGATGACGTATCTTTTGCCCTGTTCCAAGTGCAATGAAAAAATATGTTACCCTTTGTTGCAGAGAAGACATGAAATCTAAAGCTACCTGTCTAATGCTATGTAACACTTATTCTATGAAAAGTTTAAATTAGTCTCCAGAAAGCTGGCACCATTCCATTTTAAGGATAAAATTTAATTCTTTACTTCAAAACCTATAAGTAGCATCTCTTTATTAATTTTTTGCTACATAGGAAACTGATAGATTTAGCCCCTTATGAATATCATTTAAAAATAAATGCATTTAAATGCCAACTGGGACTTTCTTTAGAGAGCTAAGAATAAAGGTTTTAAAGTGGAATTCAGAAAGAAGAATAAAGTTAATGTTTTTATTCCCAAGGTAACTGAATCTTTTCCAGGTATTACTGTTATCTGCTACGTTGTCTACTTCTGGTAAACAGCTATTTCTCCTTAGATTATGTAGTTTGTTTTTCAGAAAAATCACACAGGTATTCTGACAAGGAAAAAGCCTCAGAAGAATAATCAAACCTTACTTTTATCCACTGTATCAATACTCTGTTGAACCTAAAGGTTCAACTACTGTTACTATTAGTACTTTTTGTTTCACTAGTCTTGGTTTCTGCAGCAAGACACTACGAAGAGCACAAGGCCAAAATGATGAATAATAAAACTAACACATGCAGCAACATATTATTAAATCTCATTGAAAAAGGGAATATAATGTGAAACAGAGATTATACTGATGTTATTTATTAAGTTTGTTTTACATAGATATTTATAATTGAGTTGGAAAAATTCATTCACTGAGGGTTTTAGATTATAACTGTATAAGTTCTTTAATTATGCATAATAAATCACATGGGATTTTCAAGGGATCAATCATTCACTTTAAATCTTGGATTTCATAAAAATAGTATGTCTACTCCGACCTCACATTTTTTGACTAAAAATAGGAAAAACTTCAGATTTGAAATACTAGAAGAAATTGCATATTTTTCTTTCTGAGCCTACAAACATGAGATACCTGGAGGTAAGATACCAACTTCTATTTTAATTTTTTTCTATATTTTGTTTTTCCTTTTGTTTTCAATATGTTTGTGCAAGCATCATTGAATAAGTGCATGTTCTCTTTTCCTGTATAACCCTGGAAATATAGTAGATGTCTTCAGAAAAACAGATTTAGGCTAGTAAGATAAAATTTAACTGTAGATGTTAAGTTTGGTTTCACGGGATTTGTCTTTCAGGTTATCATTTCAAAGGCCCAGTGTGTTGTTAGGTCCAGAGCTCTTTCTGATGGATAAACCCCTAACAGCCTGAGACATAGTAACAGGGGTAAAACTAAGGTTACTATGCTGCTCTACTTCAGGTAGTGTGAGATTCACTAAAAAAAAATTGTAAGTCAGGGAGAATGTGAAAACTCATTTGGCAGTAGATATTTTTTTCCTCTCTTTAAAGTCTGCAGCTTTTTTCTATATATAAGCAATCTATTTGAATGTGATGAAGCACTAAGGTTTCACACACTTAAAGACAAGTGATAAATTGAAATGACATGGCTCTGTTGCTAGTTTACTGCTGAAGTAATCCAAATACCTTTTTAGTTTTTGTTACTGTCAAATTAATTTGTGTAAAATGTGCCAGGAGAGAACTCTAAAAGCAAACCAGGGAAGAAAGATACCCCATTATAATCTTCTATTTTAGTGCATGACTTATTTCAGGCTGCAGCACTTCCTGAAACTTCAAACTAAAACATAGATGTAAAATAAGCCTTCCATACAAACCACACTGCATGCAAATGCAAATATAAATGATCAAGACAGTATCTTTATTATTTTCTTTTTTAAGAATATAGCTCAAACATGAGATGAATGCTACAACAGAAATACAAGATTTTTGTCTACTCTTATGAGTTGCATCTTTTTCTATGCACAAAGCAAAGTACACAGTTTTGAACAAATTTGGAAGAGAAGAGTAAATATTATAGAAGGGAAGAGATATGAGCTTTTTGATACAAACTTTGTTTCTAACTTATGCACTAAAATCCATTTCTTGAACAAGTTTCCATTGTACAAACATACCTGTTTTGCACTGGTATGTGCACAACTAGTGGGGCTAGTAGACCTCTCAGCAGTATAAGGAAACAATGAACTCTAGATTTTAAACAAATGCATTTACCACTGCTGCTTCTTGAAACTGAGATGTTGTGACAACAGGAAAGTACTTATGAAAGATTTACAGGAAAACTCTCCCAGAGAACCTAACAGTAGGAAGATGCAAGAGAGTTCTGAATGGGATCCAAAGTGACTAAAGAACATTTCTTCCTAACTCACATAATTAAGTGCAAACATGAAGACTTTATTCTTTGTTAGTATTTTTTGTCTTGTTCAATCTAAGTATTTTTCACTTAAAAGCTTTCTAATACTATCAAACTCTTTAATTGACAATACTATGGTTTATTTGAAAATTGACGTGAAAAAAATGCACTCTGATATTACAAACATTTTAATAACTGTGAAAATTAGATTTATTCTTTACATGGCTCCATTCACTAAGTATAATCAGATCTTATATTAACTAAGGAATGTTTTGAATTGTGACCTTATGCTTTCATTGATGCATGCAGAACTCTGAGGGACTCTAAAATTCCTCTGACAATACCTAAGACATAACAGCACATTTGAGTACAGATATAATGAATATGAAACAATTTCTAAGGTCCTGCAGTAGTAGTTCTTAAGTTCTGTATTACAGGACTTAGCAGAAAACAACACACACCTCAGAGAAAACAGTATATTGAGCTTGTCAAAGGGGAGTGTTTTATCTCTTCACAGCCTGAGGATACAGAGAACACAGCAGTTGCAGCAACATCAGAGCTTTTGGAGGGGGGCATCCCTAATTTCACTCCAAAGTGCATGTTCATTTTTTTTGCTATTAAGTCTGGAGGAGTAACACAGGTATTTCTGACTTATCCTATATATGGAAACCTGCACTAGCAGCATTTTGAAGAACAAATTTCAATTAGTGTCAGAATCTTATAATTATGTCAGGCTGTGACAGAATTATAAGAGTCTTGAAAAAAAAAAGTGGATCCTGGAATGCCTGTGTCTAATCTCTAAAATTCTAAAAAACATCATCTAGTGTGCTCTTTCTACCTGCCAAAGCCTCTGAAATGTGAAGGTGATCATTACATTAGGTGGAGCTATAACCTGCCAAGGAGCAGTCATGGAGAATTTTGTAGGCAGTCACTTCTTCTGATCCCTCTCCTTTTTGAGTGTATTACATCTTGTTTTGGTCATAGGCTTCCCCTGGCTTTCATTAGAGGTAGTGTGTATATGGCCAAAATTCTGTGTTGGATATCAGTTTCACATCTGTTACAGAGTAGTCCAGAGTCTGTTATTTTGGCAACTAAATGATACAAATCCTCGCTCTTAATAAGTTGTAAATTAAACCTGAATTGAAATTTTCATAATATGAAAATATGTGCATATGATTGGGCATAATACAGAATTGAAAATACTAAACTCCTAAAATGATAGTACTTTTAAACTTTCTGTTATTTCTTTTGTGCATTTTTAGTGGAAGGAAGATGAGCTTTTGGCTTTAAAATTTCTGACTGGCTAAACTACAAAAAACATGAGTCCTGCTAAGGTGATCCAAAAGAAAAATTGGGAAGGTTAGTAGCTCTTTGCTTTCCTGTCTTGGTTGCATACCAAGTCAAAGCTATATTCTACAAATAATAACTGTGACAGTTGACTAAAAGTTTTAATAAGTTAAACCCCTTTGCTTAAGTAGCCCTTCATATACATTAATCCAATGGCTGTAAAGCAGTCATTGTGGGGACCATTTACTATGCTCTTAAGAAAGATCATGAAGTTACTCATCCAGAAAATAATTGATAATTCATTTTGCCATCATAGAATACTGACAGAATTTTTTTTCTTATAAATTTAACTGATGCTGCACAGACTTTTGTTACTAAAATTGCATGACTTCCACCAGAAGTGGAAGTATTATTTTGTGGAATTGTAGATTTGTCTTTTCTTTCTTTCTTCCTCATTCTTTCTAATTATTGATCAATTATTGATCAATGAATCATGATTTAGAGTGAAAATTGTTCATCATCTTCAGACTTATACCTTTGCTAGGAAAGAAATATCAGATCTTGTCATCACATCACATCACATTAACCAGTACTGTGGTTTCCTTCCCACTGCAAAAAGTGGTATCTCACAAATACGAGGTGTACAAGTTAACAACCCCCAAAGCTTGTAATCTTCCAGAAGATAGATTGCATGGAAGAAGAGACAACATTGGTATAAACTCTAATGCATACATAAGAACAGCATTCCTTAAAATTATATTGGGATAGATTACCTGGGATAAAAATGAAATTTTCCAGTTAGAAAATGTGATATTGAGTAACAGATCTTGCAACTTGCAGGCATTGTTACCAAGGTTCACAATCAAAAGTTTACATGGGACTTGTCCTTATGACCACAGAGGGCTGATGATCACATGATAGGAGATTTCAGGTTTGCATTAAATGCAATTAAACACATTTTCAATAATTCCATCAGAACACACATTATAGCTACATAAATGGTGCATATATGAATGAAGAAATACCAGTTTTCCTACTATACACAACTCTTTTCTAAATCCCCAGACTGACAAGAGAAAAACAAAAACTGTGCTGGTTCCTGAATCTTACATGGAGTTGCAGGAGCTCTTAATTAAAATCTACATAAAATTTCAAACCTTTATAGACACTAATCTGCAGTGCCCAAATCCTCAGAGCAAGTAAATTAAAAGAACTATACCCAACTTTAATTAAGTAACATTATCTCAAATAGCAATCAAGGGAAGAGGAATATATTTTATGACTTGTTTTGCAAACCTAGATATGCTACTCTGTTAGTAGGCATTAGCCCTCTCACCAAATGTAACATTATATGGGAATTACCTCTGAAGAATTATTCTTACTTGTCTCTTCTGCAATGAAAGAGAGAAATAGTAACTTGAAAATTCTGCTATCAATCTGAATATTTCTCTGACAAGACCATGATTATGTTCATCAAAAAACTAGTTCTATACTTTTATATTCTGAAAATAAATAAATAAATAAATAAATATATCCATTACAATTGTATTTTTCAAAAAAAGCCCACACAGTGTGGAAAACGCTTTGATTACTTGTATAGCAATCAGGAATTAAATTACTTAACAGCAAAAGTTCTGCTTAATTAAAAATTTAAGTTTTCACTGAAGTAGCTGTCATCACCAGAATCAGCAAAATTATTCAGTTTGAACTAGGGTACTTCATTTATTAATTCTTTCAAAATAAAAGATGGGTAAAAGACACAACATTAACAAGAGAAGCAGTGTGAAACATGCAGGCCCTGGACTTTATTAAGATCCTATAGACATAAAATATACAAAAACAAATGTTTGAATGATCAGGATCCTAGTCCAAATCAGATTTAGCTCAAATTAAATATTATTATTTGCTCCATAGCATGCTTATAAAGTCTGAAGTACTACATGAAAAAAAAAAAAAGTGTTTGCTGCTAATATTTGAGGAAAATTTTTCTTCTCTGCTCAGGCTGGAGTTTAAATATGTCCAGGTTAGGAAAATTCGTGATATCTAGTATATTTTCTAAACTATTCATTTTTGAACAGAGGGAATACAAATAAAGGTTTGCAAAGAAACACTTGTACAATCTAAAATGCAATTTGACACCCTTGATAATCTTCTGAGAGTGCACCAATAGAAAAGCAAAGTTACTATTTTCTCTCTCTTGATAAATGTGATTCTATCAGTGTTAACACGTAATTTTTGTCAGTTTTTACTGTCCTATATACTAAATGAAAGAGTTTGCTGACAAAATAAAAATCTTTTTCCTATATGCACAGATATATAGGTAAGAGGGGACATCTGGATATTACCTTGTCCAACCTCCTACATGGGAGGACTCACCCAGCTCAGGTTGTCCAGGGCTCTCCAGGCAGACTTTTTTACTATCTCCAAAAATGGAGATCTTCCTAACTTTTTCAAAAACCAGTGTATGACTTTTCCATAATGAAAAAAACCCCAAACTTAGATACCCTAATGTCTGTTCAGAACTCTGGGTGCTGTGCCTGTTGTGCCTTTTCCCATGACGCTGCGTCTCAGAGTGTGGCCCTGCCTTCCCCATGCACTGGGCAGCAGCTGGGGACAGCTGCCCCCTCTCCTTGCAGCCTTCCCACCCAACGCTCCCACCCAAGAGAGCAAATTCTCTTCTTGAGCCTCTGCATGGTGTGCTACAGGTCTGTCACAGGCGCCTTTCACAGGGCTTATTTCCCAGCTCTCCTGCAGCAAATCCCCAAAGCACACTATCCTGACTGCACATGCACCAAGAGAATGGAAAACATCTCTTCCCTCTAATAATTCATAGAAGCACTGGTAGAGTATTTATCATGGTTCAATAATGTTTTGCTTCTAAATGAAAAAACATACATTTGTTTTTATTTATTTATAAACATATTACAAATACATTTGTAATACATTTACATTTGTAATACATTGCAATTACAAATACAATAAATATATTTACAAATGTATTTATTTGGTTTGCACATTCCCTGCCATAAAAATACACATATTTAACCTTCTAATATAATGTACAATCATATAAACAAGGTGCTAGAGTAAAATAGGCTTATTTTAGGATTAGGACTTTTAATGGCATGAGTACTTATTACACCAAAGCATTTATCTTATCCAAAAAAGGAATCAGGTAAATAAAAATTTCCTACAATTCTGCAAACTAAAATTTAGAACGTTTTTTAGTAATCACTGTCTGAGCTTTGACAATAATCCATGTCCAAGAAGGTAAAACTATAAAGAAATAAATATATTAAGTGTTTTTTTTTTAATTATGTCCTGGCAAATATTAATATAAATGCCAGCATGAATCAAAATTCCCTACACAGTTATACTATACAGAAAACTATACAGTAAAGGTTTATTTGTGCCTCATATGCATTAAAACAAGTAATTTTTTTTTTATTTTATATAGACATTATAATATTAAGAATACTTCAGAGAGATTGTCAGATATAAGGGTATTTCAAGAATAGGGAGAAAAATAGAATTGTAAGGAAACTTCCATCGTAAATATGATGAAGGAGTATACAGGGTTTCGCAAAGTATTATATTTGAATGCAGAGCTGTTCAAATTCAATAATTAAAAATTATGGCATGATTCTGAGAGCTCTCTGATCTCTTCTAATATTTCATGAAATAGATCCAATACTGTTTCAACATTTTTTTCTAGTTTATTTCAATATAAATGATGTCAAAAGGCGTCTCAGACTACCATTCTTTCCAATGTGGTTAAAAAATTCTTTAAAAGTTCTTGCACTCAGAAATACTAAATATTTGCATAAATAATTCATTGTGTTTGAATTTTTTACATAAATCCTGCTCCATAAGCAGAATGACTGGAGCTTTGTCATTGCTAAATAAATTATATTTACAAATAATAGAGAAAATTAGCTAGACTGCATAAAATAGGATTTAACATAACTAAGACAAAAAGCAAACTTTCTATTGCTAAGAAATAGCAATAGTAGCCTTAACTGAGAGCTTTTAGTCACATGATAATTGCCATATGCATTGGTTTAAAATAGGCAAGCTAAATATTTTACTTTTCAAAATAATTAGGACAGCTATAGGGGACTTTTTATTCCCTATAGTGCAAATTCAGCTAGCCATGTTAATTTAATGGACAGTCAGGCCGCACAATCTTATTAGCAAGGCTCCCCCTCAGAAGCTCCTGGAGTGAATTGTCATTCTCCACAGAAAAGCCACCATCCCACTTTGCATCTCACATATAGTATGCTTTCAAAGGGACAAGCATATTTACCCTTAGAGTTTTATTTATCATCAGTCATACCACATAATGTCCTATCCGTTTTATCCACCATAGATTTTTAAAAGTTCAAGCTGAGCATCCATGACATTTATTACTGGTGACTTCATGCTCCATATGCAAAGTCTTTTTTCTGATTGTAAATGGTTTCACCTATTTAATTTTTGTCAGTAGCCAGAGATAAATCACATGGAATGGCATTGATTGCATGTTTGCATTACACATCCTGTTTAAACAAAGGCTTCATTTCTTCTTTAATGCCCAAGAGAGAACTAGAAATGCCACTGACCCCATAAGAGTCATGCCACTCTCCAAGGCTACATCTATATATCAGAGTGGAGGTGCACTGGTGGCAGTGGTAGCAAAAAGATAACTCATTCCCAGCCTTCACTGGCTCCTTTGTCATCACTCTTCTCCTCACCTACATTAACTTTATGAGTGTAAGCACAGATAAGTGTTTTCTTGTTAAAATCACACTTTTATATTGCCACCCTTGACTATCTCTTCTTGACTGTTCTAAACTAAGAAAAACAGGGTTTGGTACTCTGCCACTGACATATTTGTCTTAAGCTTCTTTGAATGGCATTTTGGAGTCAGCAGGTATTTCAAGTCCTGGCAGAGCTATCTGTGGGAAGTGTGCCCTAGCTGTGTGCCTTATTGTGCAATTTAATGCAGAGATGTTCAGTGCACTGCTGGGAGCTGTTAAACTCTTCCCACCTCTTGTCTTAGATACTGCTCCATTTCAGGGAGATATGCAATCCTTGCACTAGATTACAGCTCACATATGAAAGTTTCTCCAGATGGCAAGATCATCACTAAGATGAGGTGCACTTTTAGGACATGTGGCATTTTTTTTGTTTGCTGTTATGTAAGTAATTCAAAACTACAGAAAGTGATCTGCTTCCTCCTTCAACTGTCCACTGAACCTCCCTTAGATGACAGAGCAAATGAAGCAGAGGCACTCTCACAAGCTGCAGACATCTTGGTTTAAATATTTCCTTATCAGCAGGAACCTCGCACTCCACTAGAAGTGTCATATTTTAGTCCACCTTACTGTCCAATATAATTTTCTTATTTTCTGCTTTTGACTACTTGTATTCATTAACAGGAATTACAGAGAGAATAATAAGAGGCCACATTCTACTACTGTTAGGAATTGAATTCCCCTGTTGAGGGTTAACAGTTAAACTATTCCTCTCTTATAGCTGAAAAGGATCATGATTGCCTTTGAAAATCAAATCAAAATAACTAATAAATCCAGCATATTCTGCTCAGTGTCACTCTGGTTTATAGTTTCCTAGTCACAGTCTACAGGTTTGTGCTGTTAAATGAAAATGTGGTTAAACAGATAGAAATGTTTTTCAGATCTTTTATTCAATGAATTTACAGTACAGAATAGGCAATCATAAAAATTGGCCTCTACAGTGATGCTAACTAAAAGCAATTCACTCATTTGAAGCTTATGAATGTAAAACTTCTGTCAAACAAAAATTTTGGCTCACATTCAACAAGATTTAGTTTTGAAAAGAAGCACATTAAAAATAAATATATTTTCAGGAAAAGTGCTAGGATAGGGACCTGGATGGGCCAAAAGAGATGTTTTTGACAAGATACTCAACCTACCTGTGTCACAGGTTTTCCAGGGAAAGAGTTTTTTTGCCCTTACACTGGATTGTACAGGTTAACTCATAAAGAACTTTATTCAGAGCCACTAAAGCAAATAGAAATCTCTCATTGACTTTAATGAGCTTTTCTTCAGGTCTTATACATGACAGCTGAAAGACTGCCATTGATTGCAAGCCCTAATTTTATAAAGGTCTTTCATATTCCCAGGTTGGAGGCATTTGGAAACATGTAAATTTATAAATAAGAGCATTATAAGATTAAAATTTGCTGTTCACTTTTAAAATTATGAGAAAGATTCTCATTGCACATATGTACATCCAGGAATATATCAGTTATTCTATGCACTTATTAATAACTCTTTCTTAGATACCCTCACATATTTGGATAACCATCTCTGCATTGCTGGGTGACAGCTCTAAACATATAATCTACACAAAGTACATTTTTTATGACTTTTCCCTTGATTTAGCCAGAATATTGGACACAGAATATAAATTGTCACTTTGCTTTTATGCTGATGTTATACTGACTATGCAAGCAAAGACAATACCTGATATGGCATAAAGTTAGCTCTTTAAAATTTTTAAGAAATTTGAAGCAGCAGAGGAGTCTAATATTTCATCAATTCTTTATAATATCTCCTGCATTTCTGATCCAAGAAAGCAGAAGCATTGCCAGGAACATTACTTTTATATTTTCTATGCTGTTGAATTACAACCCATAGTAAAAAGGTCCATCAAATAGGAAAATTACCAGAACTGAAAACAAAAAGAAGAAACTTCAAAAAGTGGTGCTTTAATTATATTAGGTGTTCATGATCACATTTCTGTAGTATGCCAAATAAGGAATGTTAACCTAGTGTTATAAAACTTGACTTCACTCAGAATTTAGAAACAGCAACACTCAATTTAACAGACATCTCTATCTTAGTCCAGGTAACTGAAAAAAAAAAACAAAAAACCAAAACAAAAAACCTAGCACTATGTAATTTTTTAACCCTTAAATAATAGTAAAATTTTACAAGTTCTATACATGTTTATTGGCTTCTATTCAAAACAGCTATTTTCACTGTTATGAATGGCTGACAGATTTCCAAACATGAAATACATCAGTATTAAAGTGATAGTGTTATGTATCATCTGCTATTCAGTATTACACAAAGCATTTTTAAAAGACAATATACAATAGCCATGAACTAATTAATTTAGTCCCATATTAAGAAAAGAAAAAATTAATACCTAAGTTTTAATCATATAGAAAGCTAATAGCATTTCTAATTCAGCACTAACCATAGATACCCTGTTATTTTTCCACTATCAGTTAGGTATTAATTTTATCCAAAGACAAAATTAAGCAGAAAGGAAATAGAAAACCTTTAAAAATCTTCAGTTTAAACAATTTCACACTTCAGGAAAATATGTGTCTATTCTTTAAAAATACAATTTTCGTCTTGTAAAACCAAGCAATAAAAAGATATTATTTATTTTATAACCCTTTTATGGACTAAATAAACACAATTTAATCAGGCCAAGTTTTGCAGTTTAGAAATTCCTATCTCTCCAAAGGTGCATCTAATTTAGAAATTGATTGGTATCAGGGTTTATGCTTTATCAACCTAACCCATTAGGCCATTACACAGAGTTATTCTCCAAGAGAAAAAATTATTCTAACATCTGTTCTCAATCTGTTTTTCTATAATTTCCTTTTATGCCCCATGTAACTCATTAAGTTATCTACAAAACATTACTGAGCCTATCTGCACTATAAATGCCTTTCTCTTATACAATCTAATGAAATAGCAGAAATGGTAGCCTACAACACAGTCCACTTAAGCCTCCCACTATTTCTACTGCATTTTTTGATCGAAGAAAACATCATTTTGAAAGTCAGAATTTAATTGTGACACACATGTCCTAGTGTGCCACACATTTAACCTAATGCCTTAAGTGAGCTATACACTAACAAAGTGAGAAAAACACTTCCATGTCTTACCATGTCTGTTCCTTATCACTGCTGGAGCCTTAGGAGAGAAATTTTTTTTCAAAAAGTACATACGTTCTGAATGGCTTGAAAGAGTGATTTTAATATTTTAATTCATTTGTGCAAATAATCTCCAGAGTACAGAAGAGCAGTAGAAAATGTCCCAGTAACCCAAAATCTTACATGTGTAGGATGAAAAGAACCTGGAGTCCAGTGTGTCCTTCTAAATACATTTTTCATTTTCTTCTAATAATAAAAAAAAAATCTATATTTTAATATTCTGAAGCTAGTTTCAAACATTGTGATCTCTTCTGTGCCTTCTGCTTGTATTCAGTGATTGCTGTTCTAATTCAATTTGAGAGGAAAATACCTATTTACAGCTGACTTGTCCATAATGTATTCATCAAAGCAATACAAAGGTCATCCTTCCTTCAGAAAGATAAAGAATTCACTGTCAAAACCTGTCCTGCTAGCTCTCAAAAGTGCCATTTCTGTAAGAAAATGATACACTATCTGATGTTAGCTAACAATTCATGATTAATGTGAGGTCAAAGCCTAGTGAAGGGGATATACTAATATTTATAAACATCGGTGAATTGAGCAAAAATATGAGGGTATTTAGATTTACCCCAACCTTCTATCTTGCATGAAAGCTGCATGGTGCCTACCTTGAGGATTTTACCTTGTATGAATTTCTGTGTGAGCTGCTGTAAATCTGAAACCAATGTCCAACTGCTAAAGGTTCTTTATGCTTTGAGCCTACATTGGCAATATATTTGTAAGTGAAAAGAAGATTAGTGGCTTTATGACTAAGATTTATGTTGTGAACAGAGAGTGACTGAGAAAAGCTTACTAAGGGAGGAAAGCAATACCTGCACAGGATAGACTGAATTAATTCTGCAGGAAAGAACCTCTAAATCTAGATGTTAGAAATCTTAGAAGATAGTAGAAGGAAAATAATAATGAAAAAGAGTAGGAAATACAAGCACACAAAAAGTAAGACAAACTAAAAGAAGGCATCACCATTACATACTCCAAATCAGGCACTAGGCCTATTTTGTATTCATTCCTGAGAACAAATTATTTCAATTTAATAATTGCACAATACTTCAAGAATCCAGATAAACCCATAAGCTCCTTCTTGTCATTAATTTAATTAGTCAGTGGTATGACTTCTGTATGAAATACACATGAAATGCATAAGGGTAGAAAAATCCAATCTTGACAGCTTCTCTGTGATAAACAGCGGGTTTTTAAATAACATTAGAAGAATATTCTCTCTTAAAATAGAGAAAAGTCCTGCATGTGAAATAGGGCTAAAAGAGTTTGTATTTCCACAACAGGATACACACTTTATGCAGCTATTTCCTGCATCCTAGATTAAGTTAAAATAAGAACAAGAATCTATACAAAGTGTAACAAAGACAAAACCAAACCCAAACTAGAATTCAGAGAAAGAATTGACTGTTCTCCTGATGTAAAGATGCACACTTTTACCCATTAAGAAACAAATTTTACAGGTTACATTTTTTTTCATTCAATATGCAAAGAAAATTTACATATGTACTTTGGGAAGAGTTTTGAAATATCTCTACTATTGTCCGCTGACCAATTTACCAGTTAACACTTGTTAAGCATGGTTACAGTTCCCCAGTTCTTTATCCCAGCACTGGCACTAAAGAAAGACAAAGCTCCCAGCAGGGAATAATTCCAAATTATATCAGCTGGCAAAACGTCCTCAGGGAGCATCTGTCAGCTACAGGGAGCTGGCTCACCCTCTGGCTACAATTCCAGCATATCACTCCAAATTTAAAATCTCTACCACATCTCCTTCCATGTGGGAAATTGAAAGAAGTCCTTATTTTTTTTAAATAGCTAAGAAAAAACTCAATATCTGCTGACCAAGATATTTTATCAAGTTTAATAATTCTCACAAAAATAATAAAACTACAATCACAATCAATTCATATTCACTGTGTTTCACATTTTCACAGTTTTTATGTTGCAAAGTGTGACATACAGAGAATTGACTTACAGGACCAAAAGCGTTGCTGTCAAAGCTGTGCCCATGGTGATCCCCTTCCACCCAAATATGACCATGTGGAACTTTCACATACTTCTTTTTGTATCCAATGGTTCTAAGGAGAATTGGAAAAAATTGTTAGTTTAAAAAATTTTTTATACAAACAAAGAAACAAACAAAAAAAACCCAACTTCCCAAAACTCCCAAATCCAGAACACAAAAACCCCCACACCTAAAAATGTTTTTTTGGGAAAAATTCACATATTTCTTGACTTTGCATACAGCTCAGCATTAGCTAAAACCTGCCTGCACTGAAGTTCTTTGGACTTCAAGAGTGTTACTCACGTCAAAATATATAAAAATTTTGTATGAGCTGGTTGCACTATCAGGGCCTGTTTACTACATTGTTTTGTCAGAAATCACACCACAAGAAAGGAAGAGACTTTTCAGTTATAATTAACTGATGATTAACTTCACTTCTGTAGTAACAAAATTTTGAACCATCAGATTTTATCTCGGGTAAATACCAGTAAACATATATATGTTGCAGTCACATAATGATACAGTTTAAGATTGTTTTTCTTCATCAGAAATATACTGTTGTATCTGAACTGGCCTCAAATTCAGAGCATAGATTCCTGCAATTATTCTGTCCTGGGGGTAGGATTCATTCAGCTGTAACAAGCTAAACAGGATAAACTTTAAAAAAACCTTTAAGAGAAGGCCAAGTGATGAAGAAAAATGACATTGATGCCATCCTCTACAGAAAATCATACTGCTGCAGCATGTCCCAGTATTACAAAATGACAAACTACAGATTAGTACTAAAGCTGAGGTGCAGAGGATGGAGAATTCCTGTATTTAGGTCCCCAAGAAGCTGTCATTTTCACAATGCCAGTTTGCCTTCTACCACACACTTCTGCTTTCTTTCAGATGGGACCTATTATTCTGCAATCATTCACGCAGAGATGTTGTCATGCTTTGGCCTCAGACAGCAATTGTCATGCACACTGAATTATTACCAGGATGAAGAATTTACAGATGGGACTATGAATAGTGATATCTCTTATTTAGTTTTGAATAAACAAGCCTGTCCATCGACAGAAACAGACTTTTGATCTAGCTTGTTGCCTGCAGCTGCTCATTGCTTTTCACTGTCTGGAAGATATGCCCCCAGAGCAGAAGGCAGAAGGAGCACATTCTAAAATGAAAAAAGATTCAACTGGAGAGAGAAAACCATCTTCACCAAGAGATTCAGCTGAACTGTGCAACAGCACTCATCAGGGATATTCACCAGTCAAAATGAAAAATATTGGGTTTGGGGAGATTTGTTTTGGACAAACTAATCAATAACCTGGAGGCCATGAAATATTAGATGAATAAGGAACCCTCAAAAGTGAATTTTATTAACTTTGACTATATTAGTCAAATAAAAATAATAATTATTTTATTTGCAAGTCAAAATCTGACTAATCCTTTTTCAAACAGCTTTTTTTGGCAGCTAAAATGATGAGAATTCCAGTGCTATATTCAAATGGAATTCTACATGTACTTTCATTGATAGCTGAAAAAATAATAGCCTATTTGCAGAAAAGAAAAAGACTGATCTTCTCTTTTTCTAGAACAGTTCCATATTATTACATATTATTCAAGACTAAATTCCTAAACCATTCAAAGCAGAAATGTAAAACTGTCCTAGCTGTTAAATATATGATTTCCTAAATACAATGACTATGCTATAATTGTTCAATTTTGTTAAAAAAATCCATTTATTATTATGCCAGTCCTTTATCTTTTTTTTTTTTTCAAGAGATATGGCATACAGTTTGAATAATAAAATTATTTATGTTTTTAGATTTCATAATGCTCCACCTCACTGATAGTTTCTTTTACAAAGTATCTTATATTTTACTAGTAAAATGTTTTAAAGTATAGGTTGAGAGTTGTTCATTAATTCTGCTATTTGATTAGACACTTCTGAAAATTATTAAATAGGTCTCTTCCATCAGTGATAAAGGCAAACAATAGCTCAAAAAGATTTAATTTTCTCTTCCATTCATCCTCCTGAATACACAAGGGTATATTGTGGTAAAGTTTTGCACTCTTGCAGACTTCATGTACAGGACTGAATTTCACTCAGAAGGGTGAAAGGATTTGAAAGTTAATTCTGCTGGCATGTTTATCTCATAAATGTCAGGAAAATAATATGGCAAAGGCCAGTCAGTGACTCAATTTCAAACCTGACACAATCTCTTATCCTCAGATAATCTCCTCCTTTATCATGATTGGGAAATCACTAAGATGAAGGAAAAAAAAATTTGTAATAAGTACTTAGAAACAAAATTGGAGGAAAAAATTGGTCTGCATGGATAGGTGTTGCAAAGGTTTCAGAGACCCTTTGAAAATCTAAGGCTTTAACACAGGTGTATGGTGTGTTCTTTAAGGCATAAGGCAAAAGGAGAAAAATTACAGAGTGCAGTAACTATAATTGGTTCTTTTTATTATTTCTAAAACATGGTAAATATATATTTCTTTTCTACTCTTAAGATAAGCATCATAAACCAGAATATTTTTCTACAATTATGCAAAAATAAAGTCTCTTGTAGTGATTAAAGAGGAATTATATTCAAATGCTTATACTGAAAAAAGCAGATAATTGTACACAAGTAGGTTTTACTTGGAGGAAATAGAATTAAAATTTACAATGTTAATAAACACATTAAGAGAATAGGGGAGAAAAAAAAACATGGACAAGAAACAAAAGCAGTAGTTCTAATTGCCTACTTTAGTAGATAGGAGTGATACTTCATTAATAAATCCCTTAAATTCAGCAGTTAAATGTAAAACCTTCTGCCATTTCATCTATAAGTTATATACATCATATTTTGCCCACATGTATGCTCAAGAGAAAAAAGTTATATTGTGAAAAATAAGTGCCCACATACCTGTGAACAGAAGAGAGGCAAGAAAATCTATTTTCCTAACATTATTGCTTCAAAATGTTACTGTAGTATCTGCATGGGGCAGTTATCTGGGGACTTTGCAGTCTTTCTAGCAATATTATTGCAAACACTGTCGTGTGGAACACTCTGGAATTTGAAAACAAACTTCTATCCAAGATTTTTGCTGCATGCATTAATAACAAACCATAGCAAAGGCTCATGTTACAGTGAGCTGGATCATCTGTTTCTTGATACTGGGTTTAATTTTTAAAATATTTTCATTGTTGAGTTACTCCACAATACAACAATAAAGTATTCCTGCAAACAAACCAGACTGCAGGCTTTAGAAAGCCATCTTTGGTCCACAGTGGTAGATTATTTTTAGTTACTCTTGCAAAGACTGTGTTGACACTTTTGAAATAAAAATGCACAAACTTCGTTTTCTTTCCTAAGAGAACACAAATTGATTCATAGTCAGAGTTAATTATTGTCTCACTTCCATGAATCCTGCAGAAATTTTAATTTCTGACCTAAATTGCACAGAAGAGACTATATGTGTGTGCTGCAGTGGCAATATGGCTCCTGATATAAATGTAAAAATTACCATTTATTTGTTTCACTGGTTAAACATCTCAGCTGGGCATGCTGAAATAAAACTGTTGTCCATCATTTCGTGCAATGCTACAAGGCCAAATTACTAACAAAAACATTTTTGAAAAATGTTGACTCCACCCTTTTTCTTAAGGATAGCCTTGCAGACTAGTGCTATCACATTTGGGAGTTTAGATCTATGTAAATGAGTAACATTTTTAAATGTAATGATCAATAGTTCAATGCAAAATAAATACAATTCAAAGTGAAAAAATACTTTGTAATGGTTCTAGTACTATTCAACAATGCCTGCAAAACTAAAAATCCTCAAGGCAAATATCAATTTAAAAACACTACTAGCTCATCGGGAATTTTACATCAATTCCTTGTGAAAGGTCTTTGCTATAAAGGAATTGAAGTCAATAATATATTTGAAAGCAATACAAACTTCTATTTTTCATTCTTAGTTGAGCATTCTTAGGCTAATTTCTCTGCCTGGCTGTAACCATGACCTCTGTTAGGTCTCACACATGAAGTTTTTAATTAAATTTAGAAGATATCTGGATGAATTCTTAAGAGAAAAATTGTTATAAGTAATAATTTACTTAGTATTTGCTAATTTCATATCTAGTTCATTAGCATGAGTTATAGTTATTGAACAAGCTCTTAAACTTCACAAACCTCTACTAATGAAGAGTAGTCTTTCACTTTCTTAAATTTACTATTCTATAATAAAAAAATAACAAATATTTAACACCTCTTATTCTTCCCATTTAAATTGTTTACTTTAGCAATACTACAGGCAGAGACATCAAATTGCTCAGATTTTGATATATAGAATCCAAATATCTGTTAAAAACCATACTGGTGTGAGTAAAAATAATAATTTCAGGTTTTACAAAAGTCTTCAACACATTAGTAAAAATCACCAAAGCTGCTGTTGCTCAAACTGTAGTTGAAGACTCATTGGCTTAAGAACAGGGTCTACCAAAGTTGCAGTTATTTTCTTGTTCAGAACATAATGGAATTGCATTTACCTTTTTAGACATTTTTACAGAAGTTGGTCTGAAATTCTGATTTACTTTTTTCTTATATATGAGGTACATACATGAGGAACCTTTGCAAAGTTGGTTGTTTTTTTTTTTTTCTCCACAATTTAATAGCTAACAGATGTACTTATAGCTATCCTTGGCTGAGAAATAATTTCAATCTTGACAGTCAAAAATGAGCTCTATATGGTATTCTAACCACCTGCCCACAAGGAAGAAAAATCTGCTTTTTTAGGATGCAGTAGCAGTGCCAAAGCAAGAAACTTGGCTCAGCTAAGCTGGATGAGGAATGATTGCCTTCAGTTTGATTTGACCTTGAGAAATCCAAAGGTCTCAGCAATCTGCATATCTTTGGGAGTCAACAGGGAACAAACACTGTAGGTAATGTCCTGTTTGCAGAGGAGATAAAACAAAAGTACAAACTCTTTTGCATTTACTACCTCTCTTTAGGTAGTTTCTATCATACTTAAGAACAACTTTCTCCAAGGAACATGAATTGCTGTACATGTTTATTGGGTTTGAGTGGCCAGGTTTTGGTAGCATGAGGCCTACAGAGCAGGCTCTGTGAGAAGTTGTCACAAGCCTCCTCCATATCCAAAAAGGCCAATGCTGGCCAGCTCCAAGATGGACCCACTGCTGGCCATGGCCAAGCCCATCTGCAATAGTGATGGGGTCTGTGGGATAACAGAGTAAAGGGGGAAAAGTTGCTGTGCAATAGTAATTTCACCAAGAGAGTGATAATATATGTTAGCTCTGCACACAGCGCAGAGTGATGAAGGAGGAGGAGCTGGTCCAGGTACCAGAGCAGAAATTCCCTTTCAGATCCTGCTGCAGAACCTGGTGAGTCAGGCTGTCCCTCAGCAGCCCATGGAGGTCCATGGTGGAGCAGAGTTCCACTTGCAGCCCACGGAGGAACCCACATTGGATCAAGGAGATGCTTGGAGGAAGCTGTGGCCCCAAGGGAAGCCACTCTGAAGCAGACTCCTGGAAGTCATGTGGCCCCATGGAGAGAGGAGTCCATGCTGGAGTAGGTTTTCCTGCAAGATTTGTTACCCCACAGAGGACCCACACTAGATCAGTCTGTTCCTGAAGGACTCCACTGAGTGGAAGGGACCCATGCTGGAGTTCATGAACTGCAAAGTGAGAAGGGGTCATGTTGGAAAAGTTCATGTTGGAAACTGTCCCATCAGAGAAACAACAAGATCAAGCAGGAGAAGAGTGGGAGGAGTCCTCTCCCTGAGGGGAAAGGAGCAGCACAGATGTGATGAAATTATTACAACACCCATTCTATGTGCCCCTACACCACTGTGATGGAAGAGGGAGAAAAAATTGAAAGTTGAGTCAAGGAAGAAGGGAATGGTGGAAGCAGGTGTTTTAAAGATTTGGGTTTATTTCTCATTATCCTACCTGGATTTGCTTGGTAATAAAATACACTAATTTCCCCAGGCTGAGTCCATGGATGGTAACTGGTGAATGATCTCTGCTCACCCTCATCCCCACACACAGGACTTTTATTCCACTTTTTCTCTTATGTCCAGCTGAGGAGGAGAGTGATAAGAAGCTTTGGTGGGCACCTGGCATTCAGCCAGGGTCAACACACCATAATGTGGAATTTTTTCCACATACATTCATCTTAATCAAATTCACAGAATGACCAAATGCTAAGTTATTAAATTTCAAATGACACCCAGATCCCAAAACATGAACCTTACTTCAATATAACATGTAACTTTTATTAGTATCACTGCAGGGAATCTTCACATGACACTAAACACCTTCCAGCTCCTAAGAAATCTCCTTTTTCACTTCCAGCACACACATACAGCCATCTGTGCCTTTCTACTTTAACTCTTCCCTTACATGTACATAAAGACATAAAGGCAGCATTATTTATGTGAAGCAACTAATTTTTTTTTTTCTGAAGGACACCTACAGACTATGCATGAGAGTAAGAAATTAGGTTAGGAAATATTCTTCAGTTGTGTGCAGCTATTAACTTTTGCCTCAGAGCTGAAATCTGTTTTCCATATAACCTGCAGATCCACCAGTTATTTAGAGGCCTGACTATAAAAAATGCATCCAAATTCAGAACCTGGAAAGTGCTGGAAGATCCCTAATGCTTCAGGTACTGCTTCCTAAGCATTGCCAGACCTGCTATATTGAGAAGGGAACCCATAAATGACAGAGATAACACAATCTGAAACAAAAGAATCGCAATCAGTGATATTAGGAATAGCTATTATGGAGGCACTGATTCCTTCTACCTATAATTGGGCAAATTTTTGATTATGTAAAGTCTGTTTTACTTTTTGCCATTAAATATTTTGAAGTCTCAGGAAAAATTAATACTAATTTACTGGTTTCCTCATTTGGAACAGAATTATGATTACAAAAGCACCCCCTTTTTAATAAATAAGCAAACAGTTAAAACAAGCTGAACTACGAATGCTATCCCTTTTTTTTCCAGCTAATGCATTCCTACCAAAGTGCACCAGTGCAGGTTCCTGTAGCTCAACAGTGCTACAAATAAGTTGAAATCTGATATCAAAAGTAAAGGAGATGTTTGTCATTCTTCTCCATTAATTAGATAATTTCTCACAAGGCATGACATTCTTAAAAAACATAGTGATTTACCCATTACCTGCTTCACCAGCATCAGCAAAATGCAGTTAACAACTTTTAAAACACATGGTATTCAGGAAAATTACTGGATTTTTGCATATTTATCTAAAATTATAATATGATTGAAAGGACAAAGAATAAACCAGCTCATCTACTAGAGAGATTAGACTCATTTCAAGCCTGATAATCCCTCGTTAACACCCCATTTGTATGAGAGAGGACAATGTAACAAGAAAGAGACCAGAAATAATTATAAGAGTGAAAAGATATGAGATCATTGCTTCTGAGATTCACAAAAATTATGGCATCATTGCTATGAGCAAAAGTAACTTTCATAGATCAACTTACCAGAAAAGGATGCTAATCATACTTCTGAATCCGGATATATTTGACCAAAACATACCAAAGACTTAGAAGGAGCAATTAATGTCTCTTAACTCCTTTAATATCACATAATTTCCCAGATAATTTCTCAAGTTTATGGTCAAGGCATATGTCAATGTAATTCATTTTTCTGTGGTTTCTTTCTTCCTTTCTTTCTAGAATTTTCAAAATATCCTCAAAATATTTTGAAGCTTTTTAATGAGGAAGCAGCTATGGAGCTGCTGCTGTTCTGTATGATCAATACACATGGTAAGATAAACTCTTTATCTCAATGCTCTTTACCTTCATGTATCTCTTTCTGGAGAAGATTTTAATTATTTCCATCATTCACTAAGAATTTTTCCCAAAGCTATAATTTAATTTGATCTTGGATAATAATATGAGTTGATAGCATTTTTAGGATTTCTTTTCCTGTGCTTTAAAGATATAGTGTATATCTAGGGCCTAGGTTTTGCAGCTTTTGATATATTTACCAATATGTAGTAATTTGTATCACAAAGGTCTTTAACCCTGATGCTGGTAAGCATTCTGTAAGCTAATTCAAAAAAACTACAGCTGACAGAAGCTCTTTTCTACGTCTTGTGAACTGTAGAGTTCTAGAGGCAATACATACCAGCAGTGCCAGGGAATCTGGATTTTAGGGAAATGATTTCTCCTTGGGTAAAATTTCTTTTCATTCATTTGCAGTCACTTTTTATGATTCACATTTCCAGACTCACATTGGTTTTCTGTATTTTTTTTTCAATTCAGACTACCTCCCTTCAGGAACTGTAAAAGGCCACTGCAGATCCCCATGCCCATAATATTCAGCAGCACAGGAATTTCCCTCTGCTCCTGAGAGTTTTACTTACCTAGTCAGGAGGCATGAAGCATTTAATATTGTTTGTCCCAGCAATGCAGAACTAATTTGCTCCCACTGCTAAGAAAGATCAACTAACAGCAGCATCCCTCACAGAGACAACTATAATTTCTCCTATAACATCTGTGAATAGTTTTGTTCTTGGGCCTTCTACCTTATACCCTTTATAGTGTGTGCCACTTTATTTTCCCTGCATGTGTTTCAGCTGTTCTACGTGTAGCAGCATTCTTATTTTATGATCCTTTCCACAGCAGATCTCCTCAACCCATTCAGGAATATACAGATTTGGTGAATTTTAATGAATGGATGACTTCTGCAAACCTGTTTGTGAAATAATAGAGATAAGTCCAGAATCTGGGTTGGATTTAGAGTGTTTTGTTTGTTGCTGATTTTGGGGGGAGAGTTGTTGTTGGTTGGTTGATTGGTTTTGGGATTTGTTTTGGGGTTTTTTGGCTTTTTTCTGGATTGATTAAACCTAAAGCAAAATACTGCAAAGGTGGTACTATGGGGAATCTGTTAAAGGACCATATTACTTTCAAGGTCCATATATAATTTGTATTACTACCTCTAACTATATTGAGACCATTATTATTTAAAATAAGTATTAAAAAATTCTATGTTTAGAATCAATATGTATTTTTCAATTTATTTGGCTGTGGATACTATCTAAAGATGACTGTATATACTAGATGTATGTGAATAGAAATTACTACACACTTTCACACAACTCTGTCACTCCCATTTGGAATACTGAAACTACTTCAGTCTTTTGCTCACCATATTCTCTTAATCAGAACTATAATCCTTTTCAGGATAAAATTTGCAACAAATACAAAACAGTCATTTTGTGTTGAAAAATAGAGCAATCCTTATCAGTTGCATAACTTTCATTTAGATGGCTAACCAACTCATTGATCCAGAAGAAAGAAAACATACAATATCTCATTTTTCTCTACAAATCTTTCACTTGCGAATCTGTCTGATTCCAATTGCCAACACTGTGCCCTTTCAAGATAAGAATATGAAAATTATTCACTTTGGTTCTTTTGATAAAAATCCCATTAACCACATAATTTCATTACCTTCTCACATTCTCTACTAGATTTATATTGATAATTAACATGACAGGTTTTTGCTAATATCATTAGCAGATATTAACAGTATCATATTATATCATATATTAGGTGGGAATAATTTGTTAGATTCATTATCATTAAGTTCATCATTTTACCAAGGTAAAAACTTACTAGCTATTCCAGGTCAACTAAGTGAATTAACAAACCCTAACATCACTGTCAAATTGGAAACTATACCAGTAGTAATGAGAGGACACATATAACCCAAAGAAGTATTGCAATCAAAAATATTAATTCCTGTACCCTACACCTTTTTTTATTAATATTGAATTAACTGAGAAGATTTTAGTTTTAGGCACATTTTAAGGAGTCAAAGACAATGGTTTTGAAGTGAATTTCAAATGTTAAGATTTATAGTACTACTAAGATGAAAATTTCACCTGATGTATAATGGTATATATTTTCTCTCTTGCTGCATTACATGTAGAAATTATCCTCTCAGTAATGCCTTTGCCAGCCTAAGAAAAAAGATGATCAAACTTTTTTCTAGATTTTAACTTGTGGATTTTAAAATTTGACTTAGTAGCAAAACTCTAGCCTGCAGAATCTGCAGTTATTAAACACAGCTCTCCATAAAATTCTTACTCTTTGAACTCAATTTTTCTACTCACCCAAATCCTCTCCCTTAGCAGTTCTCCTGCCATTACTTTTGTGACAGAAACTATCACAGGAGAGGCTGCAGGCTGACCTTTGGTTACCTATTCTGTGTATTTACTCAGCCTCAGAGTGGAGGTTGCTGGCCAGTCCAGTCTTCCAACAAATAGGCTCTGCTAGAGGAGGAAGAGGTGAACAGGAGCAGAGGAGAAAACAAAAGGTTTTAAAATTCTTTGCATCTCAGAGGGGAAAATGACAGCATCTAGCACCTTGGACAACCCTGTTGGCCTGTTCCTCTCCTAAGGAAATTCTGAATGAAAAATAATGCTCTTATTTTCAAAAAGTGGTGACAGAGGTGGTCATAGCAGTATTGCCTCCCCATCACTTACAGCTTACTGGGCTAGATTCTTGAAGACCTGTGACTGCTAAAAGAGCCTGGCAATACCTCTGCCGAGGTCCAACAGTGAGAAATAATTCTCCTGCTACACACTTCTCACAAAGGAGCTAATTGCTGTGCTTTCTTTGTTGCTTAGGACTAATCAAAGGTATTACAATTTTCTAATCTGCTTTAGGCAGCATATGCAAAATGAGGAACCCTTAGTGCAATAAGTGTTTTCAAGGTGTTTTGTTTGGATTTTTTTTTTTTAATTTATGGAAGGGGGAGATTTATTATTCTTTGTACAGTGAAATCCTGAATATTCACATCTCCTTCTATTTATGTTTGGTAGGGAATAATATTTACAAATGCCTTTTATTACTTTTTCTTTAGAAGTGTACTTTTTTTTTAAAGAACACTACTGTCAAAAAGATAATTGAGAAGTTTACAAGTAAGGAATAAAAAATATTAACCATATATGGATAAATTAATTACTATTTTTACAATACAAGTTATGATTATGAAAGAACTCAAAAATATTTCAGTGCAATAAAAAATCTTTACTATGTTTCATATGACTTCTGTTAAAAGATATGAGCATATATATGAGAAAACTGCAGATAACTACTTTTGAACTGGTGGTGATCTTTCAGATGGAACTTTCAAATTACAGAAAGAAACAATTGCAATTTGAAGCAAGCAGCAAAAAAAAAATCTTTTTTGAGTTATTTGATGCATATCTAAACATAGATGTTATTTTTTTCTTGGTGTACAAGATAATGTTATGTTATATCCAAAAATCATTGCTCATTAATCTTTTATGAAGATTGTAAGAAATGCCTTATTTCTCTGTCTGAGCAGCAGTCTACATAGGCCAATAGTCTGTCTTCAGACAATTGGAAAAGCAGACAATGCCCTGGTAAACCACATTAGCTCTCCCCGTGAGCATAGAGCTTAATCTATCAGAGATGTTTGATTATACACTGTTGTCTATTTGTTTTAGTATATCTCTTACTGATCTGTTCTCCATGAATTTGTCTAAACAATTTTTATATTTGCTTATACTGTCTGCCTTCAAAGCATCCTGGGGCAACAAATTCCAGAAGTTAACTATCTGCTGCACAAAGACTTTATTCTCTCTTTTATAGCTCAATGTCTCACATAAAATGCCTCTTCTTCTGAACTGCAGGATTTCATTAATTGTTCAGCTGGCCCATCAGCATTGTTTTTGTTGTTTTTAACCTCTTTCTATATCCATCTTTAAAATCATGTCTCAAGAAGCAAGAACTGACTGCATCATTTAGGGGTATTATACTCCTACAGTGTTAAGGTAGCTCTATATTTTGAATATTTTCTTAGTTTTTCATCTTTGAAATTACACGTCAATGGATATCTAATAAAGAGAAAGCCTTAATTTAGGAAAAGTCTAATACTTTTCAGAGCAGCATTCTGTTTTCCACATGAGCTCATGAATAAACATTTTTTTTTCTGGAAGAGCTCAGTTACCTGCAGCTCAATGCTGGGAAATAGTAAAGAAATGCCTCATGGAACCTAATAAGATTTACATAGGTGATCTTTGCTCTTAGGAGTAGATGTTAATACCAGTTTGTTTTTTTTTTTTCTCAAACCAATGAAATTTCATATTGTTTTGTTAAAAATAAAAGCCTGCAAAGCAGTAAAATTTTCAAACCAAAGATCTTCAAAAAGATAATCTGAATTACCTGCAAAAGAAAAGGACACTACCCTCATTAATACTTCCACTGCATTCATAATACTTCCACTGCATTCAATAACCTCACATCACGGAGTCAATTGATATTTCATTAAATTGATGCATTTTTCACATTCTCCTTCTCAAATGTGTTTTCCCATTTAATGTTACTGAACCAAGAAAATGTTCATTCAATAGTAATTATTGAAAAAGCCCTCAGAATTATTCTTTGATCATTTTAAATATCAACAGAAAATCTAATTCTGCATCTGGCAATAACAGTAACTTCCTTGTATTAGCAGGAACACAAGTATGCTGAATAGCCTACTGAGTCTTGTAGTGTTAACAAATACTTGTCAAGAAGGGAATTTTTCTATTTCTTCTTTTAAGACACCAAATGCCACAAAGGAAGCATTTCTGACTTTGCTTTACAATTTTGCATCATGAGACTGGGAAAAAAATAGATATTTTTGTATATTAACAGAAAATCCCAGCATGCTGGTATTTCTAGAAAGAAAAGTGTTATCAGCATGATCAGATGGTGCTAAATAACTGAGAGTACTATGACAGGAAGCCTCCTAGTCAAAATAGTCTGAGACAGACACAAACTCCAAATTCTTATTTATAAACAGCAGAAAAGAAAAAAAATATCAATAAAAGTCAAAAATATTTCTACCAATGATCGCCAGAAGAAATATATAAATTTAGGATCGAAACACAACAAAGTATATGTTGCTAAATGTATTTTGAAATAATGAATATCAGGTTCCACCTGCTTTTGTAAGTGTAAGGTTCAGTAATTCAGCCAAAAGCTGAATCTGAGGTGTGAGAAAGAAGAAAAATTTATAAACATGAAATGCATCACTACTTGAATATTACTCTGGAAATTTTTATTGCCTTTTGTCAGTACACATTTTAAAGTTGAAATTTTACAGGTATCATGAAAAGCAAAGGGATCAAGAATAAGACTTCAGTCTAATGTCTTATAGAATTAAACTACTTAAAGATTAAAAATTTCAGTTCCAGACTATTAAGTCAGTTCTCATAGTCTGGTGACTCAAACCAACAGAAATTGTTTGCATCACAGAACTTTGCAATGTTGTCCTAACCAAAACAAAGTTCCTCGCATGCTTGTCATTTTGTTTTTGAAGGAACATAATATAGCTATATGTAAGTTCCACATACAAGACTTTATACCCATATAGAGAAGCCAGCAAAAGGGAGAGAAGATTTACCATGACTATCCACATTTATTAGAATAATTTGTAATGAAGATTAATAGGTTTGTGCAAGGCTGTTCAACAAAACTCAGATTTCCTAAGTGACAGACAAGGCCCTGTATTTGTTATTTGACCACTTGTGTGGCTTTATTTGTAAGGACTAGTTTTAACTGCAATTATTGTCTTGATTTTTTCCAAGCAATTGTGGTTACTCTAGTACATGAAGAGAAAATTTGTGTACATTTTTCTAATAACTTAGGCATACAAGACCCAGTCCCATCTCCTCATGTTTGTTTTTCAACACTGGAAGAAAACATCAATTTTTTTCTGAACCAGGGGCAATGGGTCACAAAGAGAAAAGCAAAAATACTGATATTAACATTTTTCTGCCAGCTTCTTCCTTCAAGTCCATAGATGAGAGGATTTGCAGGGGTTTTCCCCATAGGAATGAAGGTACATCACAACAGAGAAGAAGGTAGGAATAAAATAACAACATTTTGGTGTCACACACACCAAGTCAGTCACAAGTACCAGCAGCAAGAGCTTCTATCTCAGATGTTGGACCTTGCTCACCTCTTCAGTGGCCAGACAGAGTTGCACTGTGGCCACTGAGAGTGTGTCTGTGTGAAGGATAAAGTACTGGCATATAGCAGAGAAGCAATCAAAGGTCTGCCAATTTTGCTGGAGTGTAGAACTGGGCTGAAGAGACTCCTCCTGCAGTTGCCATGCTTCAAAACACACATACTTCCCAACTGTGCAAGGGGAGCCAAGGGAGCCAACTTTCCCTGCCTTTCTCTCAGATGAGCTGCTCCAGCACAATTCCCCATCAGTCATAATCTGTCACTTCTGCTGAGCCTTAAGATTGTAATTAATTCCTCATGCCCAGCTATGCAAGGAAGCAGTACTGTATAATCCTCAGCAAGTCGTTCTTTCTGTCACAGCGGAGAATCTTTACAAGAGAAAGAGGAATAATCTGACAGACATGTGACAGCTCAAAAAACCCTTCAAACATTTGATTCAAAGCAAAAAACGCACACATGAATTCCTTGAGAGGATGACTTTTAGAGCTCTATTATATTTCACCAGGCCTTGAGAGAGAGCAAGTGTGGAAATGTTGCATAGGAAAGCAAGAGTCACCGCCAGGCAATCCCCAGCTCTTCCTATTCAATGAATTAGTTAACATCTGATTTAGAAGAGGGACAATCATACTTTGTTATGTCCTATTGGAAAAATTCCTAAGACATAAAAGCACAATATGTGCTTTTCTCCAGTGCACAGAAAGTTCATTTTTCAGCTTCTGAGCTGATGAGTTACAATAAGTATCTCAGTATGGAAAGTCAATAGAAAGCAATAACCAGCAAAACAGCTGGTAGATCTGAAATAATCCCCATATCTAAAAATCTGCCTGCTATATTGCTGTGGAAATACTATAGCACTTGCTTCACTAAGAAAAAGTATTAGCAGCATCAAAGCTACCTACCAGTAGAGACACTGAGAAGGAAATAGAAAGCAGGATTTCTAACCCAGTCTTTCACACTGCCAGCACTAAGCGGCTTCCCAATTATACAGCTTAAAAACAGCTATGAGGAAATCTGAAAATAAAAAGGACTAGATTTACAGCAGCCAAACCAGTAATTTCTATTTCAGACTTCTGTAATTTTAGATTTTTCTTTTTTGTTTTTCTTTTTTTTTCTTTTATTTCTACAGGCCTTTACACTGTCTTTTATATGCTTCCCCCTTCCCTTATCCTTCCTCAAGGGAAAGGTTGATATATGTTAGACTGGTTCCACAACTTTTTCTCAGCAACTCTAAGAACAAGCAACCGTAAGAACCCAAGCAACAACTGACAGATGCACCTAGCAAGGGTTGATTGGTCTGTCCAATAAATTCTTAGTGTCCTTTCTGATTGAACACACGACAAAAACCTTGAGCACTGTTTCACTGTGATACAGCCATTTTGTAGAGTTGGACTCTTGAGCTTCCCAGGGAGATGGTGGAGTAATTGTCCCTTCAGGTGTTTAAAGAAAGATTGGATGTGGCACTTAATGCCATGGTTTAGTTGATAAAGTGGTGTAAGTTCATGTGTTGGATGATCTCAAATGTCTTTTCCAGCCTAGTTAATTCTGCGATTCTGTGATCTCTACTCTCTTCATATGATCTCATTTACTCACAACAGCCAGCAAGATTCCTCCATACCTCCGAGATGCAGCCATTTCATAAACTGGGTTGCAAAGCATAGCTTTGTGAAAAGCTCATTAAAACATATCCTTTATCTGTAAATTCCTCTGTCAACATAGCTCTGTTGTGGTCCATACCTGCTTCTCAAGAATGACAGCCTTCTCTGATAAAAAATTTAGTGCCTCTGAGAGCACATTAGTACAAGCACCAACCCAGTAAAAGGTAGGTGAAAGTATGTTTTTTCAGGCTGAAGATATCAGGAAAATTAATACTTTTTTTCCATGCAGAAAAGTACAGCTCCAGATTTGGTTGGTAATCCTGTGGTTAGAGATCATTAGGAAACAATATGTATGTGTGAATAATACATATACTATAAATAGACTTCAAGTGCAAAGACATGGATAGCAACTTTTGAACACACTGAAAAAAAAATAATGAAAACACTATTAAATATCTAGAATGGGTAATTTAACCAGTAAAGGAACATTTCCCATATCCATAACATTAGCATTAGTATTTATTACCACTACAATATCACACCAAAAAAAAAAAAAAAAAAGAATGTACAAAAGCTAAGGAAGATAGACAGCAGGAAAGAAAATGAAATACTTTAGAGTGAAACCTAGCTCCAGCTTAATAGTGAGAGACAGGATATTTTATAGATATTTCATAGGTCAGTAATAGGAATGGACAAGTACATAATGTTCTGATATACAGACCATTTGTAGTCAGTTGATATGCAGCTGATACAAGAGATACAATTACAATTCTTAGTTTTCTGTAGGTTTCCATGACACTAAGTTTTCTTAATGTAATGAAACATTTCAGTCTCATATTTCAATTTAAAGCATTTTTGGCAATTATGAAACTCAGTGCTCAGTCTGAGTTTGACTGCTGTATGTTTGAAAGATGAATCACATAAAAGACTTCAGTCCCTATTTAGAAAATAGAACATATGGAATGAATACTATACATTATTTTATCTTTGCAAAATATGTGGAATTAAAAGAACAGGAAAATAATTTGTTTCATAACAACCAGGAAGCACTCGGGAACTATTCACCCCCACTCCTTATAAGACAGCAAGGAAACCAGCAAGCTGTTTTCTGATATACTGCTTTTACAGGTAGGAGTCCCAACAGGTGCCTTCCTGTGAACCATGGTGCTATTACCACAAAGGGCTTGAATCTTGTACAGTAATATACCTCCATTGAAAAGCTAGATAGCTCAGAATAGAGAACTTTCTCATTCAAAAATCATGTGATGGATTGCGTTGGAAGGGACTTGAAACATCATCTAGTTCCAATCCCCTGGGGTCACTGGTTCAAATTTCTTCTGGGTTTTAAAATTTAAATCTCACCTATAGATTAGAAAATATTTTTGGATATTTTTTTCTCCCCAAAAAACCTACCACCATGGTATGTACTCAATCAAATTTCTTATCAGCTACCAAAATATGAACAAGCACAAAGTCTAAAACAGATTATTGTCTTATCTTCAGGGCACTAATGGCCATGTAATATGGGATATAAAAATTATACCAGATAGCAATTATTCAATCTGTTGAAAAAATACCTAAGGATTTAAATACACCAAAATAAAGCAACTCAATTTTATAGACCATATAGCTTCTTCTTCTCATACATTGCATATCAAATACTTTTTTATTATACTACATGCTTTTGTAGAAATTACACCTTCTTAGAAGTATGCAATGTGGCACAGTTATTGTTGCTATGGGAACAATAATATTAAATTTTGTGAGTTTTGCACACATGTTCTCAGATATAATTCTGCTTTAATGTACTGTTTAGTAATAAATTTTCTCTTTCCCCACCAGTCTTCAATGCACTACATTCTTACAAGAGGTAGACAGCCCTCCCAGTTGAATTTTTGCCCTTATTAAAGTAAGCAAGAGTTCTACTGTCAGCTTCAGCAGGGGGCCATCATTTCATCCCAGGCCTCTGATCCAAATGCATTTTCTTAGGAATGTGCCCTGAAGATATGATTCTGGTTTCACTTAGGCAGAATAGAAAAGGAGAAACAGGGAAAGCATGAATACAAGAAAGCAAGACAAAACAAGAAAGTAAGACAAAGTCACAAAGCAAGAAATCAAGAAACCAAGAAAGTCTTCTGTTCCATGTCAGATTTATATGCTTTATATGATTTCTTTGGCAATTTTCTCATCATTCGGCTTAACAGTATAAATCCAAATGTAATATAATCAGAACAGTTCTTATGTCTCAAGAACAAACTGGTGTGGTTTCTGTCAATGACCTCTTGTCTGTTCTTTTTAAAAATGAAGTCAGACATTTATTACAGTTCTAATCATAGGTTCGGATATGCTGGGATAGCTGGGCCTATCTAGAGGAAATAATGTCCAAAGAGGAAGCATTTATGGCAATATTTTGACATCAAATTTTTTGGGCCTCTCTGCTTTACTTTACTGTTTACAAATTCTGACCTGTCATTTCTTTACTTGAGTTAGGCATTTTGAAGGGCTTAGTAATCTTCCAAATACCTGTTAAAGCTGTACAGGAAGCTGTAGCTTCCTGAAGGCCCATTCAGCTCTGACAGAAATTATCTAGCCCTGCAAATGTATATGTGTGTGTGTATACTTCTATACATGCACTCCTGGGTGATGCACAGGAACCATGCATTCCTTGCCTGTCCCGGTCCCCAGCTAACAGAAAGTTCCCTACATAGGAAGCAACAAGGCAGAGGTTTCAGATTTTGGTATGCATTTTTAAAAACCAGTGACTTTTACCATGAATTAATAAGAGTATTTATTTTGTAAATTCCTTTAAGTGACTCTTAGAAAATTGAATTCTGCTCACTTCACAGTCAGCAGAAGCTCCAGATATTAATGATTTTTGAAAGCTGAAGACTGTGTCAATCTCCAAATGTCAGGTTTCTTTTCCATTAATTTGGTATTTATATATCTTTTATGAGGAAGAAGATGAGTGATGGGGTTAAATAAATGCATAAATGTGAATGATAAATCTCCTACTCCTTCAGACTTATCTGACATTCATAAGAAATAGTATTTCAGTAACACCCTACTAGAATACCAGTGTGCCTGCAGAACACGTAGTAAAGCACCTCAGTTTACCTTAGGTGGTAAACTGGTTGGTGAAATCTTCAACAAACAATTGAGCAGGATCTTGCAAATGTCATGGATTTTTATGGTTTTGGAACAATGAGTGAAATGTATACAGTACAGAAATAAAGGTAAACTAAACTGGTTTCAAAGAAATAACTTTATATATGAAATTGATTTTATTCTTCTATAATGTTTATATGCATAAAGTCTTTAAAAACAAAACATAAATTAGAAATGAAATGCTAAAAATTAATCTATACAATCTATAATGAAAGCCAACTCTTTTGTTGCTCCTGACAATAAAAATCTCTCCAGCTTCAAATATCCACTCCTTTTATACATAACTCACTACCATTAAAGCTGCTTGAAGAGAGCACAGAAACACATCAATGGTTCAAAAAAGCTGACAAGACTATATTATTTAACATATGTCATACTGGTATTTTAAAATCTCAGTGTCTGTAGTTTTCTATTGTACACTCAATAAAGTGGTCACACACAACTTTAGCACAGTCCCAGTTGAATATTATGTTAGATCTCATTGCTTTTCTTCTCTGGACAAGCCCAGATTACTTTTTAACTAAAAATATATAGAATTTTCTTTTAAAGATTAAGTATTTTAACTGTCTTTTTTTTTTTTTTTTTCATTTAGACATTTACTCCTGATGTATGGCAATGTAATCGTTCTTCTTTTATCTGACTTCTCATATTAACTGACTTATGGTACTCCTTGAGCCACTTCAGCCATCCAGTCCACTCATCCACTTTGTGGACTCTAAATTCCTGTTTCAGTTAATCTGGTCTTATCTTGCCTTTATTGGAAGGGAGGATGGGTTCTACAGCAGGAAGATCTGGGTTCCTAAACCAGTATATGAGCCACTGGGTTGAAGGCCACAGTACAGCATTTAATAAAAATACATGTTTGCATAATTTGTTTTCCATAATTTTTTTTCACAACTACAAAGTCAATGTTTAATTGTGTAACATTGTTTATACAACCCTTAGAAATTCCACATGTATTCAGACTACTATTTTCTGCAGTTTTCTATAAGAAAGTGCAGTGGCGATATCTGTCTGCATTCAAAATTTTTCAAAATAATGACCTCCTCAGAATGTATATTTAGTCCTGGAAATGAGTAGACAAGTGGTGAAGTCTAGCTGCAGATGTGTGTCTCTGCTGATATAATTTAATCTATTACAGCCCAACTCATCTTGTCACATTGCACCTATATATACTCATATATTTCCAGCACATGCCTGACTCTTCCTTAAACATTACCACAATTCACATTCTGGTTACAACTGACTAAATTGTGAATAGTATATATTAGGTATATACAAAATATATATTAACAGATTTATTTTCATCACACATGGTGCTTGACATGCATTTTATTTAATCAAAATCTCTAATCATTATTTTTTTAATTGTTCAGTATTTTGTCAGTGTTATTTCCTTCATTCTGTTCATTGTATTAGTAGCAGCGTCAATTGCTAACCAGTAGATCAAACACCAAGAGAATCTTTTTCCATTACTGTGTGTTTGATAAAGACCATAGCCTTATATAGTTTTTTAAATGTTTATGTAAATATTCTAAAAAAATCCCTTCAATTATTGAAAATATCATTTTAGGTAACATTTTAGAAGAAGGGTCAGCACACTCAAAATAATTAGATTCCACTGTGATTCTTGTTCTCCAAGATGTTAAAAGTAGCAATCAAGATTTGTGTCCCATTGTTAGATACTGTATAAACCCATTAATTAGGATTCAACTTAGCTAAATTTAAAAGTTACAAGTCTATTTTAAATTCATTACTATCAAAGGAAATACATTCAGATGAATTATCATTCATTGAATCTCTCTTAGCAACCTATTTTATTCAATATAATTTTACATATCAAAAGTAGGAGGTAGACTAGTGATTTTTAGAAGAAACACTCAGTGGGAAAGGTAATTGGAACAGGAAATTTGAAGTCCTCAATCCATGGCTGTGACAGTAACAAAGTAAAAAGAAAGTGTACTTCAGCAATTCAATAGTCATTGTATTTACACTGCACAGTAAGCTATGATATTTTATTCACAGGGCAGACAGAAGGCTGATGGGCTCAGTACTTTATTAGCCTCAACATTCACAAAAGAAAATTCATGACCAAGCACTTAAGTAAAAGGATTTTAATGATGGGCTAGGATCATAAACCAGAATAAAGGAATGTGTTATATACAATAGACTCTGATTGTGTGCAAGAATGTTAAATAGTAAGGAACCGAACAATATTCTGCTATCATTTTGCAGTAAAGATTTCAGCATTACACCTAATACCAAAATAGAGAGAATGATGATGAAAAAGAAAGACAAGTACACTTGAGAGATGTAATACAGAGATGTATTAAGACATGTGTTTTATATAAAACATGAAGGAAATGGCCAACTCATTTGATCTTCTATCAGTTGCTGAGGTCCAAGCTAGAGTACCACCAACTTAAAAAATAGTGAAATCTAATGGAGGCAATCCAGGATGGAGCAAAGAAGAGATATTCTAAATAAGCTGTACATCTCAGTGCAGGTAAAACAATGCTTCTGGGAAACATTAAATAAAGTCATGTCCTAATTTTATGCACACAGGGATGGGCTCTGATCTAATTGCTACCACACAGTAAAGGTATAATTGAGAAAATTATTGCCAGTTTGAACAAAGGTTAGCTTAATGTCTGTTAGCAGTTAAATCCATTGTCATTTATAGTAAATGGCAGAAAAAAATCCCAGGAACCACACTTTTGTTATTATAAAAATCTGTGATGTGTCTCATCTTGAATACTGTCTGCAGATGTGGAGCACCTTGACTCAGCTGCAGGACCTTGAACTTGGCCTTGTTGAACCTCATGAGGTTTGCACAGACCCATCCCTCGATCCTAAGGGTCCCTCTGGGTGTGATCCCTTCCCTCCAGCATGCTGACCACAGCACACAGCTTGGCGTCAGCAGAAAAGCTGCTGAGCTGCCCTCGATGCCATGTCTGTGTCACACCCCATGTTTTAGATGATACAGATTTCCAAGGGCTTGAAATATGATCAAACCCATGGAGGGAGAGTCTAGTGAAAAGTTTATTCAAAGATATCATCAGCCTCAAGTTAGGATGCTGCTCAGAGCCAGGATGATATCACAGAAAAGTGCCCCCATGCACCTGCCTTCTCTTCAAATTCCCCTCTGAAGAAGCATGGCTATTCTGGGAAAAATAAGATCTGTCAGGAAAAATAGAAAGCCTTTATGTTTCCTCAATCCTGGAAAAATTAGACTAAGTGCAAGAAGCAGCTCATATAAACTATAGCACAGCATTAAATTCTTTAGAAGGAACAATGATAGATTTTTTCAATAACTTTGGATGCAAAAGAAAATAATTGCTTAATTTTCACTAACATAATTTACTATTATGAATTATTATGAAAAATATTCTGGCTATATAGATAGAATAGTCTTTCCGTGGAGGTTGTAGGATAACTTTCGACAAGGTTTAAAATAATAAGACAGACAAACATTTTTTAGAATGTGCTTGATCTTTCTTCTTTGCCAGAGAACTGACAAGCTCATTCTTCCAGCTTAATTTGTATTTTATGGCTACAATTTCCAAAAGAAACAATGAAAAATTAAAATGTATTTCAATAACAAGTGCACCCATAAAAAGTTACAAAGTTAAATAAATTAATTAAATAAAGGTTGTAGACAATACATCTGTTACTTCATTCTTTCAAAGAATGTGATGAACAGAACAGAATGTTTGAGAATAAAAATGTTCTGGCACTTATTTATTATTTAAAATCTGTTAGATACAAAGAGGAAGAAAGCCTGAGTGGTTGAAAATTAGATGTGAGCATGGAACTGAGACTCAGCAAAATGGTCTTTAGCAGAATGGTCTCTTGAATAAAGGGAGAATTAGCCTATACATAAATTCCAGTATATTCATGTACAAAGTCAGTTCAGTTTATAAATGTAGCATAGTTCAGACTCTAGGGCTACCCAGGCAGTGCTTTTCAATTGAAAAGAACTCAAAACACCAAAAATTAAATGTGAAAGCATTTTTTAATTAATCAAATGCCAGTTTTGTTCATAAAGATGTTGAGATTAAAATCTTACATTTTATTTAGAATAAAGCTTCAAAACAGAAGGAATGGTGAGGTCCCTCCAGAAAAAGGATTGTTTACTTTTCAGAGAGGGCACAGATGCAATTTCAACAAGGTCCTCCTGTCATCTGACTGTTATCTTAATTTTTTGTCTATTAATTGAATCTCTCTTTATCTACCCTCTTCATCTCAGTTTGCTTCTCTGCATGGGGTAGGATGGGAGATAAAGATCTGATTTCCTCTGGTGACTGCTTCTGCAGCAAACTAGTGAAGCATGATGCCAGGATATGTTACATCACTATTTTTACCCTGTTTATTGTTGGATAGCTGTTTTCAAATATGTTTTCAAATAAGATGCAACACAAAGAAAAAAAAGGTATGAAATTAAATTTCAAAAAGAGTAATTGTCTTCCTTATCATGACTGTGCTGGTCTTAGAGTTTCCAAATCACTAACTTGAAAGGAGAAATTGGTATGAGCTAAAACACATAAATACACAAAAAGATAACGGAGAAGATTAACCTATACAGCAAAGAAATTTAGGTCAGGCTTAATAACCTTTGAATTGCAGCTGACACAATGAATATTAAGCCAGTCAACCATGAGATATGCATTCATGAAGCCAAACCAATCTAGGTTTTTTAGAGGAAAATTCGTTATAAGATACTGATGTTTATGTGATTTTTTTTCCCTGTGTAAATGCAATTATACCATTTCTAAAAAACTCATCACAGATAATTAACAGTGGATCTCAAGCAACAATATTTTTACCTGCCAAAATAATCTATAAAGAAGGCCTAAGTTAGGTATTATTTTCTGCTCAGATTGTTACCAAAAGATGAGGAAGGGAGGAAGGGAAGGAAGGCAATTGCTTTTGCTCTAAAGAGGAGTTGAGAGAAGACTTCTAGTAAATTGAGAGAGTTAAAATCTTTGGAAAAAAGATTTTCCCTCCCCTAGGAATTTTAGAAAAAGAAAATTACATTAAACAAAAGAAATGTGAAAAGCAACAAAAACTCAACTGTTCAAAATGGATTAACGCCTCATTAAGCAGCAACCACAACTGATGTTTTCAGTCAGTATGATTTATGATTTTTGTTTGCTTTGTGCTGTTCACCCATAAACAACGGCGCTGCTCTGGAACTATTCTCTAGAGACAAAATTGTAAACAGAATGACCACTCCATTAAATCTCCAAGGCTGCATTTACCAAGACTACCTTAATATTAGTAAATTTTAACTGCATCTTTTTTGAAATACCATGATGCAATTCATTTTTACTGAAGGGTGTGTGTTCTGCCCAAAGTTATCTTCACTAGTTTTTGATATTTCCCCAGATTGGTAAATGTGAAACAAAAGAGATTTCACAAAAAATGGCTGGGTTTTACAAACAGGAATATTTACCAGATGCCTACTCTTTCAGCACCATCTGTGAATTGATAAAGTGAATGATAGTTTTTTTAACATTCTTATGATTTATATAGATAGTGCTCCTATGTAATTCTAGAACAATTTTAAAATCCAAATATTGTCCTCAGCCTCTCTCATAGATATAATGCTAAAAAAAACAATATTAAATGAGTACTTGCCTTCATTTTAAAACAATAAAAATACCACCTACTGTACAAGCAATCAATACTGTGTATTTTGATGAAATAATTCCTACATGTGCGTGTGTATGCAGTATCATAAATGGGTTACTTTAACTGAGTGCTGCAAGTATCTCCTGCTATTGTGAATATAAGCAAGCTGAATTTTCTTTTGGAAGACTCCTCAAATAAATGGCTATGAAAGGGGATATTTATTATTTAGAATCCAGTTTATCTGGCCACTAATATACAAAAATTCTGCCAAAAAAAAAAAAATCCCTGAATCTACCTTTAATTCTGATCTGACAGCTCTGACATTCTTTACCAGAAATATGGTCCTCATGTCTTAGAAGTTAACAATCAAATTTTTAAAAACCCCAGTAATTTATGATCCCATGCAAAATATATCTAGTCATTTGAAAAAGTTCTAAGAGATTGGTGGCATGATTCATGAACATATGCTGGTGACATGAATAATTTCATTTTACCTTTGGCAAGGTTGGATTTACACTATTTCTCAGAGATATCTGTCTATGCTCTTTCTTAATTTGGGAAGGTCAAAATTTTTTGTATAAACAAATACATTGAAAGATAATGTTAGCCCGGAACCAGATTTAGTCAGCTAACCAAAAGACTAAATACAACGTAATTACTAGATAGCTGCAAGACATTATACAAACAAATCCAGTTTGAATTCTGTACTTTATAGTAAGAAATTTGGGATGTTTACTAAAGAATGCTGCAGTAACAAACAGGTTACATTTTGCACAACATTTGATGGGCAGCTTTTCTGTGAAGTAGAAAAATGCACCTTGGATGAAGACAAAGAAATTATATTTTGCTTATGTAAACATCAAGATTATGTGTCTAATTAGGCATGCAACCATGCTTTTAAATTATAATAGGTGATACCAAAAAGCAAGTGAATTAGCTGTGTACTTAAATAACAGCCTAGAGAGAACTGGATGAGCCAGAGGCACTGGCATCTATTTAAACATGCTATGCCATTTGCAACGTAATTAGTTACCTAATTGAAAACCCAAACTTAGTCAATGCATTTGTATATGTAATAATTAGTTTGTTTAAAAGCACTTCATTTGTAGTACTTTATTCTTCATTTCCTTCCTTCGTCACATTACCACCGCATAGATTTGATTTTTGAAAACAAAAAGAGACAAACACATAAAATTAAGAAGGGCATTAATAAAAGAAATCACTATAGGGCAATACACCACTAGTGCTATCTAGAATTTTAGAGACACACTTGGTTTTTTTGGTCTGAAGCTATTTTAACTATTTCAATATACATCTTCAACATATCTACAGCCTAACAGCTATGTGTTAAAAAACTCTTTAAGCTTTTCATATGAACAGAATATGAATTACACAAGTCCGATTCACATTATAAACCCTACGCAAACAGGGAATTGTGACCTAATAAAGCCTTTATTTATTGGTGTCTTTATGCCATACTGATAAGGAATTAATATGACAGCTTTTTATAATTGTGTCCCAAGAGGCATAGAAGTTGTGCTGGATCCAAATCAAAGTATATATATCTAGGCATACAAGGAAAAATGAGATCATCATAAAAAAGAAATACAATACACAACAATTTTCTCTAAAGTCACAAATATTAAAAATATTTATAATAAAGAGTTTATTATAAACAGTTAAATGAAGGAAGTTTTGCCTTTTTATTTTTGACAGAAACACCAAAGAAATTGGAAGGTGCTTGCAAAGCCCTTTTCCAGGCTGAGAAGAGGCAGTACTCAAGTTCAAATGGAAAACAAATGAAAAGCTGAGTGTCAAGAATGATAATTTACACAGATAAAGCTATGAGCAAGAGGAGTCCCAAAGTCCCCTAATATTCACTAGACCAGAGAAATCAGTTACAATACCCAAGTCTAAAAATACTCAGCCTTTTGCATTTACTTCTGAAGAGAAACAGGAACCCACACACATTTTAGAACTATGAAATATTCCTTTTGATGAGAAGATAGGAGGTGTAATTGGAGCCTGATACTAAGATTGACAAAATCATACAGTGGATTTTGGCACAGTTCCTCAAGTGACTGAAACACAAGCAAAGATAGTGTGACACACACCAAGAAAAGAATCAGCAAGACCAACCTCTGTGTAGAGAAAATAAGAGTCCTGGAATAGACAAACAGGAGTTGTTGATTGCAGATCTACAAGAAACAGTCAGGGTGGCAGTACAAGATTTAACTTTGGACAGTTGAAAGCAGATTTAGTGACAGCACAATATATAGTCAAAACCCTGGACATACATTCAAGAAAATAATTTATGCAAAATATAGGGTCACAACATAAATCTGATTCAGTGATGGAGAAAAACAAACAAACAAAAAAAAAATCTTCAATTTAATACCAGATATATGCTTTGAATGCAAGTAAAAATATAAGCTGTAGGCAAGAGATAAAGGAATTATTAAAAATTCAAAAGAGTAAGTAAAAGAGGATAAAGTATAAAAATTCATTAAAGAGCAAAAAGGACAGAGAAATAAAGATAAAATCTATTGCATCTGTGATGGAAGAAAGGAGACAAAGATCTAGAAAAAAGAGTGAGGCATAATAAGTGGGAGAAGGAAGTAACCAGGAATTACCTTTATCCAATGGAGATCACTGTATTTGCATAAAAACTTACAGAGTAGAGAGAAAATTAATGCACATTTTGAAATGTTTATGTTTTATTTGGTGAAAGCTTTAATGATGGCAAAAACTTGAAATATAGGTGTCTTCCAATGGTTTATCATCATCTCTTTTAAAAGTGGTGCAAAAAATGGGAGCATAGAGCCCTAGAAGTTACTAGCAGCACAATAAAAATGGGATGCTGATACATAAAGAGACGATGCAAAAGCATGCTTAACCACCCTTCCTTTCAATGAACAATGTGCTCTTTCCCATTTACACAATTACTTATTGCAATCATTTTTGTACAAAAGGAATTAGACCTCCTCCAATAGCACCCAGGACTAAAGAAGAAGGGCAGTGCCAAAAGATACACCTGGTACACAAAATCTCTAGGGAAACAGAGAAGGTAAGAAATAAACATTTTCAGAAAATATCCAAATAGCTTAATTTTTTCTCTTCTCTGTCTTCCCTGGAGAAGTGATTTTCATATATGCATGTAAAACCACCAAAAGTCTTCTAGATAGCTGTGCTCCCTCCTCCTCCCAGGTAGTAAGATAAAACTAATGTCTGCAACAGACTTTAATTCCATTCTGTCTCATAATTTTGACTACAGTAGTTTCTGCATCTTTATCTGCAGTGAGACTGGATTCCTTTTGAACTCTTTAAAATGGCAGTGATGACAGTATAGAACCCTGTTCTTCTAGCCACAGGTACCACCAGGTAACTGGGAACACAATATGAATATAACATTTTATATTTATAAATAAATCATATACATATAAAGCACATATAATAATATTGCATATTATAATTTTATCTTTACACTCTGAATATATATTTCTGGGTATATATTCTTTTATACAACAAAACGTTTTGAGGACAAAACAAATAGGGGAAAATGGAGTTTAAGTTAGTAGCATGCTTCCCAAGTTTGTATCTAGACCTTCTTCAACTGGCTCTCCCTGCATTGCCAGCTACAATCACTGAAAATGGATGAAAATTTCTTTAAAACCATTCCACTTTGAAAACCTGTGATTGTGGAAGGAAATAACCTTATACATTCTGTTTTCATTTTATTGCCTTACTATGGGAGCCCAAAACTGATTCAGCTCTGTTTCCCCTGTGGTGCACAGTATTTTAAGTTCTTGGCTTCTAAGTAGCCCTTTAGACTATTCAAATTAAGCCACAGCCTACCATTAAACTGTAGGGCTCAGGAATGCTTCCTGGCTTTCCAGATCCTCCCTGGTCCATACAAGGCTAATAAGCACATCCTATTTTCTCCTTCCCTTCTCCCCTTGGAAAGGAAAAACAAGTATAGAGGCTAGAAAAGGGATACAGCACCAGCTACACAAAAGCAAAGACAATGGGTGCATTATGGTAAATAAATGCTATGTAGATTAGACACCATTGCTTTTCTAACTCTATTCATATAATTTCCAGAGCTCTGGTGATTCTAAAGCAGTCACAGGTTTCCTTCTAGTGAAAAAAAATAAATTAGATCAAGTAATCTTGAAAAGATTGTCACAAGCAATACATTCGCCTTTGCTTTCTCACCCCAAAATGACAGGATGGGACCAATCCCTTCACACTGAGTATCCATGCTAGAGACATTCACACTTTACTTAACAAACAAAAGTCTAAGTTCTAACTAACATCTTCAAAAGTTAGTTTAACCTGGAATTAAAATCTTCTAGTGGCAGAAATATTACAAATTTCTGCATAAAATAATATCTAATACATAAAAATCCTTTAGTTATAAAATTATTCATAATATTTAATGTATAGCTCTTAACATTTTAGGCCCAACAGTAATTCTAATTTTGTATGTTTTCTAGAGCTATGGGGAGTGCTTAATCATATCAAGCATATAGGAAACTTTTACATATTGAAAATTTTTATTAGGTCTCCTCTATCAATCTTATGTTTTATGAATGTTCCTATTCCTTCAGCATTCCCTCATCTACACACACTGTGGGCAGCTTTTAGGTGCACTCAAAAATCAACCTGCAGCTGCTGTTCAGGCTTCTTCATTTCCATACTGAATATAATAGTTATCTACTATGTCCTAAAATGAAGTTTCTGTTAAGTAATCAAATTTAGCTTCTGTAGAACTAGCATATTCTTGCTTGTCATTCACTTTATAGTGCTGAAATCCCCCCCAGTCTAATCTCATTTACAACATTCCCTAGCAAATATCTCACACCTTGCAATTTTCACTACTAATGTGATGACAAGAATGATGCTGCTTTTTAAGTAAAAAGCACATGACAAACTATTTATCACCTCCATCAGGCTGCCTATGCTGCTGCATCAGTACAGGAAAGACATGATCTAGTATGAATCTTTATTTATTTATTTGTTTGTTTTAAGAGAAGATGAATTCTTTGATAATTTTTTGTAATGGAAGTTCTGTAGACAAAAAGTTTGCTGTATTGCATGTTACAGACTGGGGGAAAAAATTATATTTCTACTTTTTGTATTGGCAGATGCTATCATATTTTTGTGTGCTTTGAATACCAACACATAGGTATTAAATTGAATTTAGCACCTCCAATTCTAAAAGTATTACTGATAACAGATATGCATTGCAAGGGAAAGCAAGTTCTACCTTATACTGATATAGTGCCATACATTCATCATCTAACTGACAAGAAGTCCCCTAGTTTGGGAATCGAATCCACCAGGGCAAAATCTTGCATTTGGATATTTCTTTTAGACAATAGCTCTAAATGAACTGAAGCAAACACAAATTAGATACTTAACGGAGACTTTTCCTGGGCTAGAAACTCCAGAACTCTCTGCTTTAAATTATTTTTGTGAAGTTTCACTTCTGTAATAAAACAGGCAAGTCATGTAAAAATAACTTGAATATTATACCAGGAAAAATCTCTGATGCATTTGCAGATTTGCAATTTTTATAGATTTTATTTTTCAAGATTAATGCTCCATTTTTTTTTAAACAATGGCCACATAAAATAGAGGATTAGGATTAGGGTTAGACTTGGATTTATTAGATTTACTTACAGCCATATTAACTGTATATTATACAATCATGTATCCAGTAACATATCAAAACCCTGAAACTACTGTTTTGTAATATCTATATAAACCAAAGTATGTATCCAAGACTTATGAGAAAATTTTCTATTGCTTCTGCTACAGGCATCGCACAAAAGTTGTAACACAGCGGTTGTGGAGATGTTCCACACTGTGACAGACCTCCAGAGTCTCTTCCAGAGATGTGCAAAGAAAAAATGACATCTGCTCCTATCATTTTTAGTGAGTTGTGGAAATGTGTCAAGTTTTCAGTTCCTCATACTGTCATCATTGTTGAGCTTTTCCATTTTCACAAGGACAAAATGACAAGCACTGTTCCTGGGAGCAGAGATGAATCTGTGATTGCAATGAGACTCAGACAACAACCACACAGCTTTTTAACTTAGGCCATAGTGACTGGATGTAGTAAAGAAGGAATTAATTATTTCACCACTGAAATGAGGAGAAACTATCTCTTGCAAAATTAGACATCTTATTTGCTTTCATAACTTTCCAGGTCAGAGTACGTGTTATAGCCAGCTCTGATCAAGTGATCAGAAACCCACTGAAGGTTTTTAAATAAATAAATAAATAAATAAATAATCAACATTATGTTTTCATTAAAAATCACTGTGACAGTTAACTACTAAACAAGCTTGGAGAAAATTACAAAACACAAGGTTATTAATTTTCTATCACCCAGTGTTCTCGGGAATTCTCATTAGCTTTAATGCTCATTAAATACTGCAACTTAAAAATATTTTCCTGCTGTATACATTTGTCTTTCTTTTATTTTTCTTGATGGCTTGCCTTCTTCCTTTTGACATTCTGAATGTCTGTGCTGCAGCACAACCAGACCCAGTTTCATGATAAAGCAGTTTGTAACTGGATTTTGTGTCTGAAATCATCTGGTTTTAAATTTACCCAGGGACTTGATCTGCTGTAGCAAATAATGTGAAACTAATGGGATTTTGATATTATGCTGATGTGAATATGGCTTGGAGAATTATGTAGTCAAGATCTACAGAAAGTTTTAAAACAACATTAAGAGTACCTAATGGTGATTTGGTCAGAAATTGAGACTCATTTTATTTTAAATATCACAAGACAAGTATAATCAGAACATGGCTGAGATGGAGTGGTGACACATCCGTATGAAACTGGAACTCCATTCTTTTGTAAACAAGACTTCTTTTGTGAAGCTCTAATTTGAATTACAGGTTTTAGCTTGGAATTTGAGATTCACCCTGTAATACATCTTCCACCAGGGACTACAAACTCCATTCAGTAATAAGATCTTTAGTCCTAACTCAATTACAGTATCTGAAAAGCTGACAGGGAATAAACATGACTAATGATTCTGATTTTCCCTCAACTACTCACCAATCCAGCAATCTCTCTGCACAGAACCTTGCAGGGTGATCACAATTGATGATGTTTACATGTCTGACATTAGAAATAACTATTGTAGCAAATCATACTTGTATCTCTGCAGTACTTTAAAACTGAAGTAAAAGTAAAAAATAAAACAACTATGTTCAATTTAATCTGAATTTAAGGGGCAATTTGGGGTAAATTCCTCATTTTTATAAAAAGTGAACCATTTCATTCTCTCTGCAGATATACAGGATGCAAATCCTGTTTTAAGAGATGTCCTTTTCAAGGCACAGTTTAGCAAGCAAAGCCCAGCAAGAGGGAAAGCAATTTCATTTGTTTTCAAATTTACATTTATTGCCAACCACTGTCACTGTCAGAGCATTTCAGGTACTTGAGAACACCAGCTTAGCAATCTTTCCTTGGTATAAGAAACTTGAAGTTTATCTTTACAATCTGCTTCTATTTATTCTAAGCAGAATTTGTCTCTAGTGAGTAAGGATGTTTTGAATTTCTCATAATTAAAGACATGGTGTCTAAGCATATATTATACATTTAAGTTCTATTTAGACTGAAAGTTTCAGTCAGACAACACAGAAACAAGGTTTGAAAAGCTGAATCATTATTCATTTCAATCTATTTTTCAGTTCTCTTTTAAGCAGACCTATCATTTTCAGCAGACCTATCTTTTAATTCCTAAAAATTTGGCAGGCTTGTTTCTCATTCATGTATACATCACATACATCTATTTATAAAATATATTTATATATATTCAGGTTGCAAATGCAAATACATTATATGAAATATTTAGAAGGGCTTGCTTATCAATTTAGGATTATAAATTACTGTATTATAAATATAAATTACACTAGGCTGTCACAGTAATACAACATAGTCAAAATTTCTTCTCCAGAATAAAGCAGCTGTCCCAGTAATCACTACAAAAACAATCACACTGGAAGCTTGTCACACACCTTATCAGGGATATTCTTCTATTACTGATCATCCTTCAAATATCAACCTGTGTGTATACATGGGAGACAAGCAAAGGGCCAAAGTCGAATAGTTTTCATTCATTGCTGTAAAAGGTATCTACTTACACTGCAAAAGGGCTCACCATCCCTAAACTAGCTTTATGTACATGTAAGAAATTTCAAAGAACAATTTTCATACAGTAAATGAGTAAAAAAAAGTAAAAATATTTAAGCCCAAAAGGTTGCTGAGTGTTTGCCAAAACTTCAGCATGATATTTTTAATTGCTTTTCATGAACCATCTAATTTGTTATGAAGAGTGACTTGTATGCCTACACATAAATGACTGGTGCTATTTTAGGTAGTCTGCAGAGACATCCTCATGACAAGGGCAGCAATAACACAGTGTTCAAGAGAATTTTGCCTTTCTGAAATTGTAGCTTATAAAACCAGACGGGATAACAAGGACATCCAAAATGGCACTGGATAGGTATGTTTAAAGCAACTGAATCCCACCCATTAAGTCTGTGAAACTCAAGAGGTTTTTTTTTTTTCCTTTGGAAATTAACAGTTGTACCAAGGGACTTTATAATTCATCACTCAATTTTCAACAGTTGATTATAGAAGACCTTTGATGCAACAATTTCAAATACAAAGTGCATGATCTTTCAGCACTGAATGTACAACACATGAAGTGCTCATAGCAGAAAAGATACCTAAGGAGGTAATCACTAAGAGTCTAAGGAAAAAAACATTTTTCATCAACATATGTTAATCTCTTGCCCTTCTTCTGGCAGCAAGTCAACATCTAACAGATAAGTAAAGCAGAAAAAATTGAGTGGTTAAAAGGTGAATATTGCCATAAAAATCTTAAGCTCTTGTAAAAGACAACTTTGGGTCAAAAAGTAGATGTCCAACATATCTTGGTGTGTTGAAAATTATTTTTACATGCCTGTGTATCATATGATAGTATAAAGAGATCTGCAAGTATTTCTAATACTTCTAAACTCTGTTATGTACATCAAAGGATACAAAGGAACTGAACTCAATTAACTCTGCAAAAGGTTTTACAGACTGACTTCAGCACTGGTACAGAGATACACGAGGAATACACAAGCATGATGTTGAGGACAGGGAAGGCAGAACAGAAACAAAATTTCCTACACATTCCCTAAAAATTAAAAGAAAAGGAGGGTTATAGGAGGAGTTAAACTACACTGCACTGCATCAGCTGATAAACTGTTGATGCAAATATTTGTACAGTAAATTGTTATTTCTGCCCAGGCAGAATTTTTAGGTCTCTACATTAAAGAACATGTATCAAATTACCTACAAAATGGTCTGACTTCTCGTTTTCTTCAGAATCATAAAAAAGTCACATTATACACTGAGATATGAAAGGTGAGGAAGTTGCCCTGTGATTTAAGGTTTGTAACACTAGTGGCTTTCCCTTTACAGACCTGTAACATTTCACTCATAGAACTGAAGTCTGCTTTTGACTTTGTTGTCTTGCACTGAGAAGGCTTCTGTGGCAATACTTTTAGCTCTCACTCCCAAATTCTCTTGTCCTCATGGTGTCATGTCATTAAACTGTAAGACTTTGATAGGTCTCTGATGAGGGGTTTCTCACAGGAATGGATTATGACTGATTTTTAACTCATCCTTTCTCCTCCCACTCTTCTTTCATCTTTTATTTTCTAGTTTGAGGTTTATAACTTTATGGTCAGGAATATGTAGAGCTCAGTAGATAACATTAGTAGACAATTTTTTTGTAATGGATTATTTATTAAAATAAAATAACCCATCAAAAACTTCCAGAAATATACATGCACAGAACTTCAGAAATGGTTAAATGAGTACAACATCTGTACCTAACCCGTTGCTGCAGCCAGAAATTTCAGCACTAGAATGTAAAACTAACCCAAATTTTCATATTCTATGTAGTAGAGATCTCAAAAGAACATATCTAAAGCTGATCTAACTGCACCTGTTCAAACATCAATATTTCCCAGCAGAAGAAGACAGAATTAAGCTACTGTCTGCAATCTACCAGGAAACTAAAGTTTCCTTTAAAGAAATAGAGAAACTCAACCAAAGAATTAACATCATTTATTACATCTTTCAAATAATTGAAAATGTTCAAGGTTTTTAGGCAAATAGTTTGAGGAAACACAGAGACACAAAGAAAAACTGCAGCCAAACATCAGCAAGTGCTTTTTGATTTAGCTATCTGACAATGTATAAACACAGAGCTGAATACCTTTTTTCACATGGAAGGAAATGTAGCAGTTCACTAACTCTTTTAATTGTCTGCTATACATGTAATAGAGGTCTCTTCTATCCCATGTGACAGAGAACCCTTGATAGAGATCAGCAAGAACTCCATATTCACCTCTGTCTCCCCAGCAAAGAAACTAGAATTAACATCAGTTGAATAAAACTTACACAGATTAAAAATATTCTGCTTAAAGATTCCTTCTGTCATTTTTGACCTTTCCATAAATTCAGCTCAAAGAGTTAATTGTGCTGAAATAAACATTAGTGTAATGCCTAAGGATACAATTTTTTACCTGGCCATGGAGTATTGGCAGCGTAGACAATGAATCTAAACTGTAGAATAATTCATTAGGAAATATGCAGTAGCTGTAGCAAGATTTATTACAAATATACTTGAAGTGTTTTTAAAAATTAATATTATGCTGCTATGCTTGGCTTAATTAGCTCTCTTCTTCATTTACAAAGCATATCTGTCTGGTTTATGAACTCAGTCTCTACTCCCCATTCTTGAAAACCTGTTTAATTAAAGTTTTAACTACTGCATAAGTTTTAGAAACAGTACAATGACTTTTATTACTATAAGCCTAAATCCTTCTTTTAAATATGATCTTATCTACATAAATTATATCAGAATATGATAAGACATGCTCCATAATACTCCTATGTATACAAACAATACTGGTCCTTTTCATTATATGTGCCCTCTATTTCCATTATGCTGCACCTAGGCAATTTTGGGGCTTTTACACAAGCAGTTGGATTGTGATTAATTTAGCCAATCAACAAGTCAGTTCTCCTAAATCCATTAAAACTCACCTTTCTCTTTTTGGCACATACCTATTTCTAGCCTATTTCAGTGATTTCCTCATCCATTTTATTTTATCTATAAGTCCATCACTAATTAGACTCCCACTTCTACTAGCAGGTGACTCTACTTAGGTTTTAAACTACAGCAAATTCTCTCTCAGTCTTTTTCAGTATTTATCACTTGCTCCCACTGGTGCTATTATAAATGATTAAATATTAATTTAATTTTTGCTATGCATACAAAATTGAAACATAGTCATATTACATGCTAGCTGGGATCTATCTGAAGTTCTAGAAATGCATGGCATATAGTTGATCATAACCTTTTTTTGCCTGCATATTAAAAACTTCGTGGCATAATGGTCAGCAAACAATTATTTGTGCAGTCACTGCCTACAGACTACAGTAAAACAAAAAATATCTCTTGCCTCCCTCTGCACGGATGCTGGAAACTCTAGTTAATGACTTGTCACCCATTATACCCAAAATACACTACAGTTTCATCACACAATTTACTCCACAGAAGCAGAATGTCAACAATAGTCAGTTATACAATAATTTTAAAAGGTAATAGTCATTTTCCCTCCTGTTCTCATTTGAATCTCATAACCACTGTGGTGAAGAATTTCAAAACCTTATTAGTTCTGCTGTTGTGAACTATTCAGGACATCAGATCAGTTTGCACAACAAAACTATAGAGGTAATCTTTTAAAATTAACAATTTACAATTAATATTTCTGCTAGCATATATTTGTAAATTTTCCATAATAAAAAAAACTATGTTAAAATTTTCAAATTAAAATATGGCAAATTATTTCATATGGCTGACAAACAGTGCAGTAAAATGGCAGGAGCACTAAAAAACTGTCAGGCTATAAATCTCATGAAGAAATGAAACAAACAAAGGGGAAAATTCCCACTATTTTTCTAAGTTAAAAAAAATAATAGCTAAAGCATCATCACTTCATTCTGTGTAGAATTTTATATTCATTTCTCCAATTAAAAAATATGAAATGCATAAAATCAACTTTGAAGAGATGACATTTTGTGTATTCTTTACATACAGTGCAGTCCCCCCCAAAATATTTTCTTTATATATACTGTTATCCTTAAAAAAATATTTTAACCAGATGATCATTTAGAGTCAATTTTTCTATTTCTCTTAACACTAGCAGAGCTGAGAGTCGTCATTCCAGCTGAGGCTCCGATCCTGTGAGTCTGCTCAGAGGATCCCAACGGCAGTGTCGGTGCCTTTTAAGGAGTTACTGTGCTTCAGCTGGAGCTGGTAAGCAGACATGTGCTCCCTGTCAGCTCATTGCAATGACAAGTACATGGTGTTCACTTCAGCTGCTTTCAGCAGTTCCAAAAGGGAGCCCAGGTGAAAGCATTGGAAATATGAGCATTTAGGAAGAACACTGGAGGCAAGCTTTGCTCTTTTTCTATGTACAGCACCAAAAGTGATGCAGCTGCACGTTTGTCGAGAGGGGAATTAATTTCATCATTAGACTGGAGTATCATGAATATGATCAGCTTAAATCAATCACATGAGCAAGTAGTATCTCTAGTTCTGAGGGATGGAGGGGAGGAGGGAAGAGTGAACTTGTGTGTTTGTGCAGAAATGTAAGGGGATCAAGAAAACCTTTTAAAAATCACCACCTCAATCATTTGCAGTTACCTGGCCATTACTCAATTTGAAATGAACAGAAAGTCTGCTTAAATCTTTCTTCAAAGGAGACAAAGAAATTCAGATGGAAACACACACACACACCCCCACACACACCAAGAAAGTCATCATTTGGGCCTTTAAAGCCAGAATAAAGATGCAGATAATAAAACAACCTCATACTGAGACTATCTTGCAAGACGCCTTTCTACTCATTATGGTATGTAGATACAACTCTTTCACAGTGTCACTGGCTGAGTTCAGCTCACAAAATATATTTGAGTAAGACAGAAAGAAGACTTTTGCACTGCTTTAAAGTGAAATAACTAGTAAGATTTATTTACATTATTCAGAGCAGAGTATTTTGTTTCAGCATGTTTTTCCTCAAATTGCAAACATAAGAATATGTCTGGTCCTAATATTGCTTGAGTTAATAAAAACTGTAGCTTCAATTTACAGGAGGAAAGTGAATGAATTTCCAGGTTTTGAACCTGTTTGCCTTCCAATACACCTAGAAAAATCTGTGCTGACAAATACATGAACTTATTGTTCATTTTCTGAGATGAGGAGCCCAGGGAGCTCAGTTAATATCTGTTCCACAAGCTTCTTATATAAGCATAAGCCTACAACAACATCTTTCATCCTGACTTTCTCATCTATAAAATGGGTTTAATACTCTTTCCTTCCTCCTACCCTCATCTTTGTTCTTGTCACAGTAAGCTTTTAATGCAATACACGTAGATGAGCACCAGGGTTGAAATGAAGCTAAGCTTATATCTACAAACTGCTTTACCAGACTTCTAAACAGTGAGAAGATGCACTTCTAAGCTGTTCAGAACAAAGAACATTTTTACTAAACACACCCTTTATCAGAATAAATGTCTAAGTATGGATTTCACGGCCAAATTTCAGATGACCAATGACATTTGTATCCAGAGGTTGCAAAAAAAAAGTAATTTTTTAAGTTGAAATACATTATGGCATTTTATTAACTACTGGATTTTTAAAGTGTTAGTGCATTTTAGTCTCTCACTGCTCACTTTTTAAAAATCTTTATAAAGACAACCTATTGAGCTTCCCATTGGATGATTCTAGTTGTATGAATGTCTTTTCTAACCATCTGATGCCTTGGCAGCAAATCAACTTTCAGTGAAACAGAAATAAAATGTGTTTCTTTAAAGAAAAATGTCTATGAAAGACATGCTGTCTTAAATGAGATGACTACACTGCATTTTTTAAACTTCCAACAGAGAAAACATTCATCTAAATGTTAAGTCACAGATTTGAAAATTAGTATTTGCTATTGTAGAATCATAGGATACTTCAGATTGCAGGGCTCATCAGGAGGTTATCAGTCCAAACTACTGCCAAAACCAGCGTGAGCTTCGAGGTCCATTACTGAAGGCTTTATTCAGTCAGGCCTTGCAGACCTCCACGGATGAAGGCCACAGCTCCTGTGACAAGAGCCCTATTGCCTGACCATCCTCAAAAAGAAGGGTTTTTTAATCTGGTCTGAACTTCTATGGCCAGTGCACCACTAGGCCTAGCTCCACCTTCTTGCTAACCTCTCCATGGATACTGAGGGCTTTCTGTTGGGTCACCCCAAAGCTTTCTCTTCTCCAGGCTGAACAAGTCCCATCGGGCCAACATCTGTCAGGGCAAGTGCTGCTGCCCATGATGAGTTTGAGGGCATGGGGCTCTCTGCTGTACTTGTCATGTATTACTTTTGTCTTTCTGTCTCAAAATGCACACTGAAGTCTATGTGTGGTCTAGGACACAGTGATATTTTTCTTTTCCTAAAACACGTGTGTATCACAGCCGTGGTCATAATGCCAAATTTCAGAAATCTAGCTTTTTGTACCTTTACTACTGGGCCTAAAAATTGACAGAACCTTAAAAATTCATTATGGATACAGAAAATCTTCATTGTGTATTTCTCAATTTGTTTTTCTGGGTTAAAAATGATGCACCAATATACATTCCCATAATTTGCATTTACAGAAATGGAGTCCAGTCATGCAAGGACTCTGTGTGAAAATAGAATAAAAATCAATAAAAATCTCCTGTTTAGGAGACTTGCAAGAATACAATCAATGATAAAGAATCATAACAGAACAGTACAGCTGAACCTAAAAGAAAACTTTCATTGGCTAAAAAAAAATCCCATCAGTACCTAACAGTAAGTACTACGAAATAAACTGCAGAGATATATAACTGGTGAGCTATATATTCTGTGTACATAGACATAAAATAAGAATATTTTAGAGGATGAGATTTCATCTAAGGTAATTTGACTGCTACTATGTCCTTTAGATACATAAAGAACCAAGACAGAAGAATATGAAGACAGTCAATACAAAAGATATTGCAAAATTGGTAACCTATGAGGATGGTGCTGTGTCTCTGTAGAGTACAACCTGTTCTCATGTCTGCATATCTTCCACTCCTGTCAATGTAGATCTGACCACTCACAGATTTATATTCACAACCCAAAGACAGACACAGTAGATTTTAACAAAGAGAACAGAACACAGCCATAAACATACCCTGTGTGCCATCATCTACTGTGATTTCTAGATTTTAATGCGTTTTACTGATAATCCATTTTCCTACTCTAACTATTAGCCATTGCTAGCAGTACCTTAGCACATAAGCAGTACCTCAGAATAGTTACCAGGGGCCTATGTGCAGGGGGCAGTGAGGAAAGAAGGAGCAAATAGAGTCTTACTACAGCACTAGTGAATATAAATTTCTTCTCTATGATTAAATAGCAAAGGTTTGTATGCAATTCCTGACAGGTGATTGTCCTGAAGATGTTTTGTACAGAGACATTTTTGGGCTCCAATACTGGCAAAATCTGAGTTTTTCTGAAGGCTGCTCTGGTTTCTAGAGGCAGGCATGGATTTTTTGGTGTAATCTAATACAAGTTGTTATCCAGCAGTATGGTCTCTGTGTGAACACAGCTGTTTTGTTGGAAAATCATTCCTGGACCTCAGTGAAAAAAATAATGGCAGTCACAATATCTGACAAAATTGAGTTGATTCAGCAAAACAAAAAAGCCCCAAAACAATAAAAACCCCTTAATGACTGTCTTTTTCACACTAAAGGGATAGTGGATTGCACTGACACCAATTTTCTGAGAATAAAGAAAGCAACCAAACATTTGAGTGGAGCAATGACAGTTTGAAGCTGAAAGGGTTCTCCAGTAAGTGGACAGAATGACCAAATTTTACTTACAATTTAAGGAAGTATGATATCTTTGGAAAAAATATAACAGCCTGCATGAACTTGACAATAGGAGTACATAAAGATAATAACAGTGACTGCTGCATTTAATAGCTACTGATGGATGGGCTTTATTTCTATTCATTCTCTACCCTTTTTCAAACACCATTATACCTCTTTGCTTCCTAACTTTCTGTGGTAATAGTTTCTACAACTTAATGATAAACCTTGTAATAAAACTTATTGTTGAAAAGTTGGTTTAGACCTACAGTTTAATAGTTCAAGGATCTATGCCTGCATTATCATGCTGAAGAGCCTAATAATATTCCCAAACATAATATTTTTTTTAAAAAATTACTCTTGCTAGAGGCTCACTGGTCATTCTTAACTCAGGTTAAGAATGCAACCAAATAGAGAAAAAAAAATCATAACCAATCTCCTGCAGACCTGTAGAACTGTGACAGACAGGAGGAAAACAAATTAGTCCAACAAGGCACTGAATAGACTCGATTTCAAATTTTACTAGCTTAATACCAATTTTGATTTCCTTTGCATAAACCAACATTTATTTTTGTTACTGAAAACCTACCATAACTCATCTGTGAAAGATTACTATAGATTTTTGAATTACCAGTAATGCATTTAAGATAAATAAGTTTAATTTCAAGTTATTCCAAGTGCTTTATAACACCAACATTAATTTTTAACAAATTAGATTATATTGACTTTTAAAATAAGGCCTCCTTTGTAAGACTTATCATTTAAACAATCTTCAGGAACCGATTTTACACTTAAAGCTATTTCTCCTGTGAAAACAACACACATTCTGATCTATGGGAGCTACACTTTGCAATATTGTCTGTATACAAGTTGACCTATAGACTCATTCCCAAGGACTAACTGGGGATTTTTTTGTCCATTCTTCAAATTCTTTGAATTCTTTTGAAGACGAAGTTGTACCAGCTTAATTAAATTATCTTTTACAGATGTGTGGCATTTATTGGATGCTTCTAGTGATTTACAAGACACTACCAAACTCACTTCACCTGACTAGCAACTAGACTGGAAGCAGGAACAGAAAACTGTAATGACAGTGGTTTTATTTCAGTACCTTTGTAGCATTTTTCAATGCCTCAAATCATAATTCAAAAGGTAAATTATTATGTAGTATAATGTCTAACTACCTGAAAAATAGAAAATAAAAGTTGAAAATGGACCTATTATAGATTTTTCACCTACACACCTTTTCAAAAAGTCTAAGTCAGTCATAGTTATTTTTAAAATATCACAATTTTCATTTCATTAAATACTTTTAGAATTAGGATTTGAAAACCAGGATTTTTCTGCCATGGAGTCAACGCCTGAACTCAAGTCAAAATACAAGGGACCTTTCCTATGGCACTAATGGCTCTGCCTATTTGATCTTCCATCACTTTCAGTAATTAACAAACAGTAAAATGCTAATTAACTTACTTTAATTAATAACATAAGAAAACGCAGCTTTCTAGTATTATCCCTAATCATGCTCCAAAGGGATCAAATAAAGATAATTCATCCAGCTATGAAAGCACAACTACAGAATCACAGAACATATTGCCCATCACTCTTATCTCAACCCATGGCAATACTGCTTGTCTGATTTAATTGTGGCTGGAAAGTAAATGCCACACAGCCGCTTGCTCACTCCACCCTTCCCTGCCAGGGGCAGTGAGGGGAGTTGGAAAGACAAGGGAAACTTCATGGGTTGGAAAAGAGCAGTTTAATAATGGAGAGGAAATAAAATATAATGCTAATAACAACAACAACAACAGAAATTAATACAATAATATTCAATCTGCTTTGTTATTGTTGTTGTTGTTATTACTGAAAAGAGAAAGAGAGGAATGAAACTCCAGAACAGCAAGTGATGCACAATAAAATTGCTCACCACCTGTCCCCAAGCAGTGATCAGCCCTCCAGTATGCTCCCTGCAGTTTACACACTGAGTATGACATTCTGTGGTGTGGAATATCCCTTTGCCCAGTTGGGTCAGCTGTCCTGGCCATGCTTCTTCCTGGATTGTTGTGGACCTTCTCACTGGCAAAGCATGGGAAACTGGAAAGTCACTGACTTAGGGTAAGCACTATTCAGCAAAAATTGAAGCATCACTTTGTTATCAACATAATTTTCATTCTAAAGCCAAAAAACACAGCACTGTACCAGCTACAGGAAGTAAATTAACTCTATCCCAGCCAAGACCAAGACACACAGCAAAAAGCTCTGGGACGATTGTCACACCTTCAAATAATAATAAAAAAAAAAAATGCACATCTGAATTACTGAGATTTCTATCAGTATTTCTGTCAATAAATAATCTAACCAGGTTTACCACAGGCAACTGAGGATCATTGTACAGTATTCTGTGTCCATGAGTGATTCACTAACCTGCAGGCTCATCAGTATTCTGAACACACTTGTGCCACGTACCTTTGTCCATTTGGCCAGGAACACTCGCAAATGTTAATGAAAAGTTCCAAGTCTTAAAGAGTTTGAATGTACAGCTGAGTTAATTTCCTAAAGCTAGAACTTATGTTATTAAATCTTCTTTTTTTTAAGCAAAATTTACACTCAGTTTCAAAAATTAAGGCAAATATGTTAATAACATAGAACAATGTAAAGTAACCCTTGAAGTTACCTTATATTTCAATCTCTTTCTGATATTGCCACAGAAATAAATGAGGGATACTGAAACATGAATAACATTCTTATCACTTATATGAACTACAGCACTAATATCAGCACTATAAGTACCTTCTTAAGGACACAGGTCAATAAAAGACAGTACACACACTACTCTCTTTAGCTTTTGAAAGTGGTAGGTAGTTTTATTTGTAGATTTCCGTAGTTTCTGGACATCAAATTATCTCCTTTGTTCTATATATTTTGCTTCACTAGAGACACAACAGTTTATTTTGGTTTCTCAAACTGAGATAATTCAATTCAATTGAGAATTTTTCAATAAAACAGGAATTGTATTGACTGCAAGAGAAAAAAAATACATAGACATATTTCACAGTGCCCATGCTATTAACTAGGGCCCACTGAAATCAAATTCAAATCCTTTATTTGAATTGCAGCTGTCAAGTACTTCTCAGTCACTACACCAGAGCAAGAATCATTATCTAAATTAATTGGATCACAGTCTGCCATATTGTCTGATATCTCCCAGGGTCATTCACATCTTAGTATGGGAAACCAGGGATTCACCCCCAACCTGTATGTCTATTCTACTGTGTACCTGGGAAAAATAAACTTTTTTAAGCAAGCATTTTCTTCAAAGTAATACTGTTCCCACAAAAACTTTTTATTTACATCTAGTGGTAATTTATTTCCATCCAGCCCCAGCAGGAAGCTCTATCTGTCAGAGAAAACCAAATCTTGATGTATTCTAGAGTCTATTCTTGCTACAATGGGGTTTTTTTCTGATAGAATAATTTACTCAAAATCAGTTGCACCATATTCCCTATACACTGCAGTGAAGACAGTACTCTATGAGGGTTCTTTTTTCAATAAAATAAAATAAAATAAAATAAAATATCAAAGATGAGATCCTGAAACAAATAAACAAATAAACAAAAGCCTAAAAACAAGCTACTTGCCTACCCCAGTGCAAAACAGCAGCTGGAGTTTCTAAATGAAAAATCACAGCCCTATAATCTCATTGAAAACTGCTGTACAATTACCTGCCTTGATTTGTGGCAGAGATATTCTCAGAAACAAGCATTATTTGTACCCATGTACATTTCATGAGAGAATGAATAGTTTTGTGTAGCATTTCTCTTCTCATTAAAAAACAGACAGGTAAAACGCTGACATCCTTGTTAATAATAGACAGAAAATGCTAGAAATTACTCGTTGTCTAGGATACTGATTTAAAATACATTAAAAAGCTGCACTATTCCTATAAAGACTCTGAGACTAAGGCTTAAAATACTTACTTAATAATGTCTCCTTCAAGAGCAATCACTCGTTTAATGATCTTCTGTTCAGGATTTCTAGGAGACCTGAGACAGGAGATAAGGTTACACAATCAGTACCATTCCCATTGTTTTAAGAAAATGAAAGAAATAGACACTATGGAAGTCATTAGAAGATTCCATATTCTTGAATTAGCATCAGTCACTCTGTTCCACGGGGAAGTGAAGTTACTGCAATCCTTGTCACTACAAACCATCACTGAAAGCAGTTGATGACCTGCTTACAAACAGCACAATAATCAACATACCTTTTGTCATGAAAAATACACTCCACAACATTAAAAGCAAAGCATCCCATAAGCCAGTGAGGAAGGCACTTTTGCAAATAGATTAATGTATCTGAATTCCCCATCATTTGTTGGGAAAATGTGTTAAACATTTATGTCATTCAATCAAATTGGGAGAAAAAAAAATCTTCCTATGTTATATCAATATCTATCACTAATTTAGGTAAGCCTTGCCTAGGGAATTACAGAAGTTCAAAAACAAAAGTTGCAAAATTTTCTGAAAGTTGCAGCTTCTGAATGCATTGTTTTTCACTTAAAGTTTTTTCCTTGAGTAGATTCTGATCATATATTATATAATATGAAAAAGCAAAGGTGAACTTGCATGTTCAGTCTGAATATTCCAACTTCCTGGATGTATATTAATAGATAGACTAATAAAAGTGTTATTCTACTGTAGTTTTGACAGGTTACTGTAGATATATATTCACCACAAATTTTCTTTTTTTAATATACTTTACCTTTTTTTCTTTTACTCTTCACTTTTAATTATCTAACTATGCAAACTTAGAAGAATAGTTTCATGTTATTAAAAAATAATTATTTTTATTTACTGCTTGTACACACAAAAGTCAGGGAAGGAACAATCTATTTTCTGTTGATGCTTGGGTTCTCCCTATTAAGGTTTCAAATAAAGTCTGCTAGACACACCACTGACAGAGATGTATGTTACAGTTTTCATGGCTAAAACCATCTTTGAGCTCATCTCTGGTCAAATGGTAAGATTACACTTCTTTAAAAAGCAAAGCTGAGCTAAGTCTGGATGAAAAGCTTGCCCACACTGCTGCATGACTAAAGGCATTTGAGGTTCACTTCCAGTTCCAATAATTAAAAAGAAAAACAGGTTCAGACTTTTGTTTGTTTGTTTTTTAGTATTATGCAAAAATAAATCCAAATATTCAAAAATTAGTTTGAGGTTTCAATATTTTTTCCTTGTGCATGTCAATATATTTGAAATAAATTTCTCTTTCAAAGTAATGAAATAATATCCAGGAAGCCTAATTCTGAATTTCAAAATATCCAATAGCTTCCCTTTACAGTTTATCAAGCCTGGAAACCTATTTTCAACATGCAGTGAGGAACACTGAACATGAATAAAGACCATATATTTATTCCCTACTCATTACTCAAATTTTCAAATCATTATGTAATTTACAATATTTTATTTAGCATTAATTTTACATGAATAGTTGTATATTGCAGTTCTGCCTTGCATTTCATGTTCCTTCTTAAGTGGGAGCATAGAGTTTCATCATATTTTATATGTTAATCCTGGGAGGAATTAATCAAGTTTTAGATGCTCATATGATTTAAATATATGGAATAGCCAAAGCACTTTCTGATGCTGCTCCTTGCAAGCAACACTTACTCCATTGAGCACTCATTTGAGCATTGACCATGTCTTATTCTCAATCAAAGCACAGCCTATGAAAAGACAACATACCTTTATTATAAGCTGTTATAAATTTCAAATATTTTTAAAGTTACTTTACTGCTAATTGATTTAAAATTTAATCCATTTAAGTTCAGGCTGTAATATGTTCATGTAAAATGTAAGCAATGGAAATGCTAATACATAATGTATGTAATGAAATGTGCATGTCTTAAAGATTGAATGAAAACCAATTTTATGTTTGCTCTTTCAAAATTTTGTTCTGGTTTGACACCTAACTTTCAAAGTAAGGCTCTCAGCAACTTCCCAGCAGGCATTTCCACTTGATCAGAATATATATATTGTAATGCAATTATTGACCTCTCCCTTAATTTTCTTTTCTTCTGCAAGAATTTCTACTGACAACATCTCTCTAAATTTGAGGTATGGATACTTATTCTAAGAGTAGTTACTTTTTTGCTAGCAATGATAGATTTAAATCAAACATATTATTTATCAGAAAAACTTCAAGGAATTTCTTGCAGATATTATTATGAAAGAGCAGTATTTTTAATGTTGGAAGCCAGAATATTTTTTAATAAACTTCATACTAACATTCTGATTATAATTCATTAAAATGACAAAGGACTGGGAAAAGACAGATTAGCAGGCTCAAAGTGGCCAATAATAAAGGCACTTTTAGGCCAATGATTTTCAAGAGCTAAGCAGAATGGGTCTTTTTCAAGAACCAGTGTGCAACGAGGAGGTAAGAGAGACTGGTTCTGAAGTGATGGAGCTTGATGCCTTTCTGAATGGTGTATAGCATAGCACTGGGATTTCAGTGATTATTGTAAGCACAAAAACATACAGGCCATTTCTACCTTCTACATTAAATCCTGCAGAAAACAGTGTGGGATCACACTACCACAAAGCAAGTTTCCCAGGAAAAACAGGGAAAATTATATAGACAGCAGAAAAATTCACTTTTTAGCAAGTGATTGTCAGATAGAAATGGTGACAATTCCCTGAAAGCTTTCTCTTTACATATTTAGCAAGTGAGTATTTCAGTCAATATTACTCCTAAACGTCTCCCTTTCAACCACTTAGATTATTATTTATTCGAGTGGATACTGCCAAATTTTACAGAATTGCTCCATGAGCTAATTAACATTTGATCAAACAAAAAAATTTCATAATATCTCTTGGTTTTGTATGTGTAATTTGAGTCTTCTTTCATTTGAATTTTCTAAGTACATTCTTCTAAGAGCGCCCGCAGCAAATCATCCTCAACTTCCATTTCTACTGGCTTTTCTAGAGAGGAAGTTTTTAGAAAATGTCCTAAGATCCCAGCAAAATACCTGAAGCACAGTCCAACTAAATAAATACTACAACATACAATAATACATTTTGCCATGACTAAACACGCAGATTAATTTGGTACCTGCACTAGAAAGAAACCTGATTCTGTGAACTAAATGAAAAAGCAGACAATATATTTCAAAGGTAATAGCTTCAATTAGATACTTTAATCATCTACATGTGTTTAATGTTACCCATGCATTATCACAGACAGTCCAGAAAAATTCTGCACTCTTTGAAAATTCTTGGAATTTTTATACCAACTTAGCATCTTCTAGAACCAAACAAATAGCAAGCATTATTAAAAAGCTGCAGAGAAAAGTGCCTAAATTTTCAATTTTTATATGTATATATCTATTTATCTATGTATATGCATAAGTATGTATATTATTGTTAGAAAATTGCTTAACTTTTTATGAGATAGTAGCAACATGTTTAGGCAGCAGTCTCAAAATTTTTCTTAAGATTATTCTCAGTTTACTTCAGATTGAGTTTTATGTGATTTGATCATCATTTACATGGGGGCAACAGAAGAAAGTAGGACTGTGTTGTTGTAGTATAAACAGATGGAAATAATGAAAACCATCTTCAAAATTAAAATTTCTGCTACACATACATAAATGGACTTAAATCCATAAAATAGGATAAGAGAGAATTTTTGAGATCTCAGCCTAACATTGTGATCCAAAGCCACTCACTCAGTGAGCTCTTCATTTCCCAAAACTAATTCCTCTCTCATGAAAAATTCTAGAATAGCTGGAGTCTACACGTCTGGAAATTTCCAGGATTGATGCAGGAGGAAAAACATGCTGTTTGTCTACTTCTCAACCCATTTGGGGATCCAACAAAGAGCTAAAGGATAACTAAAATGTAGATGGAGTCCAGAATAAGGGGAATTAATATATCTAAAGAACTGAGAACCTCACAGTATGGTTTTGGTGGCTTTACCTAAAAACATGCTTGGATGAAGAGGGAACAAAAGCAGTGGAGCTACCTCATTCTTATTTTCTGTTGCTCATCCTTGCTTCCTGTTGCCAGTATAGTATGATGCTCAAACTCTGAACAAAAGTAAATATGTAGCAATAGCCACACTTTCATTCCTTCTAGCTTCATAGCTATGATAGAACATATCCTAAATACTGTATAGAATAGACATAGACAATTCTAAATACTGTATAAGAATGGAAAATTACTTAATATATGCACATATTTTCTAAACCAAAATATTTTTAATCTGCTTAACTTTTTTCCCCAGTCCCTAACTTTCATCTAAATTCCATGCTTCTTTATGCAGATAGAGAATCTCATAATAAATGTAATATCTAACTACATCATAGGTTATGACACAATTTCTATATTGTGGCAAATAACATGCAATTTAACAGTGAAGGAAAAAAAATGTTTACACATTTTATTCTTGCTTTTTCTTCATTCTTGTTATCAATTTCTCCTGTACAGAATTACTGCAATAAATGCATCCAGCACCAGATTTAGTATCTGTGTTCAATTTGGACTCACAAGTACAAGAAAGTTATTGACAACTGGAAAAAGTGACACCAAAATAATGGGAACAGAAGAACAATGTAACAGCAATGGATAAGAAAATTGGGTTTGTGCAGATCAGAGCCTAGGCAAAGGGTTCAATTGCTATTGTTATCTATCTAATTGTTGATTAGGAATTCAGAATTTTTGGAAAGGTACATGGCAAAAGAGATTAGCAAACAACATGAGTTGCAGCAAAGGAAATTCCAGTGGTGCAGTTTGACCTGAGAGGCTGAGAACCACACACATACTCAGAGCTCAATGGGACACAGGTCTGGGCAGTCTGACCCAAATTCAGATTCTGACATGCCTTGAGTGGTTGGTAAGATTAGATAGTCACTAGAGATGCCTTAAGACATAAATTACTTTTCAATTCTACAACGTTTAGTCTTATTCAAGTGTATGAAGAATCAGGATTTCGTACCTTAAAATACTAAATATTCTGTCAGAGATGCAAGCTCTGATGCTAGGAGAGACCACGCTGATCACTTTATTTATCTTCTGCAGGCCACAGATCATTTTTTTCTGTGTTTTTCTTGCAGTACCTAATTCTATTAGAAAGCATTTTTAAAGGACATTATGATATCATGTCTCAACATTCTGAGTTGCAATGAGACTAACATCCAGAGAAATTACTCCACAGTTTAATTATCCTTGCTATTAGGAAATTGCATTCAAAATTGAATTTATCCTAGTAAAATTTCAATTTCATGCCTTCTCCAAGGCAGAAAACCCCGCAATATCTTATTTCTTCTTCATGAAGAAAGATTTGGGTACATATGTTCTCTTGGATTCATCAGCTAGAGTTGCCTAAATTTCTTAGCACACAGTTTACCAATTCTGGGACCCCTTTTTGTTACTATTTTTCAAACTGTTCCAACATTTTCATTTTCTTCTCAGCACATATGGGAATGTAGCATTATTCATCTTGGATTACTACTATGCTTAGTAATCAATTAAGCAGAGCAGCATGGCCTTATTTGCTGGCTCAATCAAAAGATTTATTTCATTTTTCTTAACATTCCATTTATTTTTGTATAGTCAGGCAAAAAGCTCGTCCTTTTCATCCTAGGAACTGATGTTGAAAAGACACCAAAAGTGACAATTAAACCTTCTCTGATTAAACTGCTAAAACAAGGATTAAAAATTTTAGATCACTACTTGCACTTCACATTGTATAGAGCATGTTTGTCAACACCAACCATGTGATTCACATCATGCTACCCTGTCTCTCCCTGCACTGCTTGCACACTTGGCCAAGTGACAAAAACAGCACCTATCTTTGGATGACACAGCAATCTGCTGGAAATATTACTGTTCACAAACGTGCCTCCAACCATATCTACACCTTCACAGCTGAACAGAGCCTGTTTGTAATCTGTCTAATGTCCCCATTAACTCCACAAAAGGAAAATTTCTTGATCAAAATATAATGTGGCAGTAAAAAGAATGCTTGAAGAAACCAAATATCTATATTATAACTTGCATCAAAATAATATTTATCTAGCTGTTTTGTAAATTTTCTGATAAAACATACCAGGTTTGCTTGCCAAAAAAATTAACACCTGAATTAACACCTTTAAGTGTATTTTAGCTTCTAGTAATAGAATGAGAAATAAACCATGTGATTATTTTGGTCAGATAAGACATTTCTAAGGCCCTTCTCTTTGTATGAATGCTGGAAATTTATTGCAGGTCATTAAGTCACTTGCATTTTCTCCTTTGTCTTTCAGCCTCTTCAAAAGAGGCATTTTCCAAAAGGTATTCCACACTAGAAAAACTGTTTGAGACCATTTTTGCCTGTCAGTGTCAATGTTTGAACCCCTTTCTGGCCTAAAACTGTGTTATACTTTTAGTATAGAAGTGAAATAGATTCGATTAGGATTTTTTTTCAAACAGAAATGTTATGCAGAACTTATATGCAATTTTGAGAATATTAGCACATAATGGGAGCATCAAAAACAGTTCCTCAAATGCTTCTGCATTTCCTTTGGGCTAAATTTGAGGAAGCAGGCCCGGACTTAATAAATACTAGTTAAGTGAAACATTTTGAATATCACAATTTTTCACTCATAATTTACAAAATAATTACTTAAGGACAGCAGTTGCACCAACTGGTTAGGCATAAGTTCTGGTGATGCTTGATTTACTCAGCATCTCCAGTGCAAAACATGTACAAAAATATAATTAAAAATATGACGAAAACTGCTTCTAGGAACATCCTGTAATTCCTAACTCCATACCACATTAACACTTCTTAGTCAAACTTCTGTAAAAAGCAAAATCATTCACTGCCAAAAAAACATTTTGTTTTTACTGAAAGTAGGTTTTTATAATAATTATAGATTCCAAGTATGCACTGGTGGAAAGGTAGCGATTTATTTTTCTTACATTTCAACTATTTGTGTAGAACTTAGAACAATGCTTACTTGAAACTTCTTGGTGAATTCTGAGCAACCTCTAAGCAAAAATAACAATCTGAATAGAACACCTGCATGAAGCCTCAGAAAAAGAGTCATACACTTTGTTGCCATAGTTAGAGCAAATAAACAATTCTCTCAAGTTCTGCATGCAAAAGGGTTCAGGAAATAAGTGGACGTGGCACTTAGGGCTATGGCCTAGTCAGTAAAGTGGTGTTCAGTCAAGGGTTGGACTCAATGACCTTGGAGATCTTTTCCAATCCTAGTGATTCTATGATTCTTGCATGCTTCTTGCTCTTTTCCCTTTCTAATGGGCTTCCACTCCTTTCCTTCTCTCTACATTCTGATTTAGTCTTGAGCTTTCAAGCAGAGCAGGAAGTAACTCTCTAAAGTGAAAAAGTAGCTTCCACTGAAATAAATACCCATTATGTTATTGCCTGGTACCAGACATTATTTATCAGAGATCTCCTACACTAAGAATGGAGTTGGAGGGAAATTAATAAAGGCCTGCATAATTTCAAAACAACTGAGTTTTACCTGGTATATCTACAGCATGCTATAGAATTTCAACCTCACTGTATGATGAGACATCATCAGCATCACCTTTTCAGTGTTTTTCATAGCTGTTGGAAGGATGCCACAAATAATTTGATCTTCATCAGCATATAACTATGGATTCTCCCCAGGATTAACTAGATGTACTAGTCCTACATAACAAAATTAAGGAATTTTTTCTACACTTTGAATCAGGCAATTAAAATTGTGTATCTGAAAAAATTTCAGATTTAAAAGAGAAAGTAAAAAAAAAAAAATAAAATACATCTCCATTAGAAATGATCATTTTTAAATTACATCTAGTTAGCTACAGTAAGGCAAGGGGAAAAAAAAAAGGAGGACAATTGAAAACTAAATAAAATGCTTCACAGCAATAAAACTAATTCGTACTGCAAAACAACATGACAAGGGACTCTGAAAAAAAACTCAAAATACTACAGTAACTTGGAAGTATAGCTACTAATTTGAAGTAAAATCACATTTAATTGTTTCTCAGCCTTCCAATCTAACCACTTTCAGGTTAAATGACTCATCTGCTTGTAATGCAGGCTGTGTAATCACAATAGTTATGTGCACTTGACCTTCTTCCTGTTAACAGAGAGACTCAATTAATTACTTGCTGTTTTAACTGGCCATTTCACCTTATCTTCACCTTTTTCAAAAGGGTTGAGTAACTCTAACTTAACATTTGACTTTGGAAGCATACATAGAAATATTTATCTACCAAATATGAAGTTAGCCTGATGCAGGAAGGAGAATACCTGGATTTCTATGCTTAAGAAGAAACAGTAATATATGCACTGTTTCATTAACCACTATGCTGTAATGTAGGAGCCACAGTTCGTCCTTACCACAGCTGCCCAAACATTCTACTCTGTAATGGAAATAAAATATTACTTATCTCCATTGCAGTAGACAACAGAGGAAAATGCACAGAAAAATGCAAAATGTAATCAAATGCTTGTAAATAACTCTTACATTGCCATATGGGATATTAGATAGAAATAACCTAAATAATATACGCATTACCTGTTAAAATGATCAAAAAAATGATCGTACATGCTGTAATATGCACTTCTACACCTTCTTCCATTCTGGGTTTAGACCTGTGTTCGGTGGCAACTCTTCCATGCATACGAAATTATCTGTTTAGTTGCTCACCCAAAAATTGCAAATGTATCTGCATTGTGCAGCAATTTTCAATCATTATTCCTTTCTGATGGAATGCCAGAAAAGTTGTCTAGTTATAGAACACCACCACAACTATTTAAAAAAGTACTGGATGCATATTTGGATGTTAAAGACATCACTGACCTAGGAACCAAAACATTTTTTTTTAGATAATAAACATTAAGAACTCTGGTTCTCATATTGTCTCTCCGGGATACTAATTTTAGCATGTCTGATAGGATTAACATTATATTTAGCATGTCTGATAGGATTAACATTATATTTAGTTTAAAATTATGATTCTAAAGAAGTCAAAATTGTTATCTATTTTGAAATCACCTAAACTCCATCAGTACAGTGCTTTTTAAGTTTTTCTAATGTTGTTTCAAGCATGTTTTGTGAAAATCTCTTTCTTGATAATTCTAAGTAGCTGGATATATTATCTCAAATGTAATCTCAGCTAGTCAAGAAACTAAGCCTTTCAGATGAGTTTAGTCTGTTATAGTCAGTGCAGAAAATGTAACAATTAAAGTGGGATGAATCAGTCTTTGGAGGAGTGTCTCTCTCCTCAATGACTAAAAAAGAAGACAGACATCAACTCAGTCTAGCCATTTTAACAATAAATGCTTAAACAGAAACTGCTTAAAAATATTGTTTCATCTACCTTTTAAGTATCTGTAGCAGATTTTGTTTTGCAAATAACACAGGGAAGCAAGCATTAACAGTGAGGTAAAGGAAGGACCAATAACAATATAAGGTATAATTTTTATATTGTTGTAATATATCTTCTTAGTAAAAAATAGTTTAAGAGTAGAGACATGTCAATGTCAATTCACAGAAAACCAAACAAACCACCAGTTTAAAGTTCCCTACAGAGGTCAATAGAAGTCCTGACTTTAGGATTATTTATATATTGTTCTTTTTTAAAATAGTGCTGCACACAATACAAATACTTTTTTCCATATTTATGAGAAACAAAATGAAAATCAATTATCCTTCAACTAGTAAAATGTAAAGACAGAGGTTTAACTAAGAAAAAAAATTGCATCTCTATTCATGGTCATTAAAAAAACCTGTCCATAAGATAGATTACTAAATATCTCTATGTTCCCACAAAGCACATGAATATATAAGCTATTTCCGGACTGTGCAACATTAACTTCACTGGAACTTGTACACAGTTATATCATAAAATAACATTTCAGAAATTCAGAGTGCTGCTAAGGATAACTGATTTATATAGCTGAAAATTTAGTATATTTTTTATTAGTATACAGAAAAAAGTGAGAACCAGCATTAGCAAAACACAACCATAGTTACAAAATGTCATTTGCAGAAGTTACAAGACATGCTTTAAAAAAAGAACAGTCATAAGATTACTGGACACAGGTAAAACCTCTCACAAGAAAAAGAAATCAACTTAGAGTTGAATTTTTTTTTGGCTTCACAGCTTCTGCTTTTATCTTAGATACAGAATTAACTGCAGGTGTACACGCCGAGATGACGTCAAGCTGAATTAACCTTAGATCGGCTGCTGTGACAAAAATCCTCATTGTAATAGAATTTATGATTTGCTTACAAGGATTTAGCAAAGAGAGGCAATGGCAAATTGAATAGGGAGTGTTTTTCCACATTATATTCTGCCCCAAAATGTGATCTTCTGTGTCAGCAGGTGATTAAGCATTTTGCTCCATTTGATAATACCTGCATTATCATCTACTTATGTGCTTCCACAGAAAGAAGAGACCCTTCACAATAACTAAGGATATTGTTTTAAGAGACTTTTATAACTTGACCATGCATAAAGAACTTTGAGGAGTTTGCCAAGAATAAAACAGTGCCCCATGTTAGTTTTTGCCATGAGATTGTTAGGATTCAGAGCTGTAAGACATTTCTTCTCTTGTATGATGGCAAATGTATTTATTTAAAATATTAAGAAATGAAGATTAAATAAATAAGAACTATCATCAACAGTGAACAACATCAATGAGTAAAATATTTATATCTACAGATGCTTTTTTCCCTTCATGCATAGCAGTTTACAAGCTTTTTAGACAGCGCTCCCCTTTGCCATGAAGGCCAATCTGCTCTCTCTCTGCCCCAGCTGCCCACACAGCCCCAGGGTTTGCTCTGCACACTTGCTTCCCAGCTCTTCCCACGCTTCAGCCCATTCTGGTTATTCCACCCAACACGAATTCTTCAGTCTCAGGCAGCAGCAAACCCCATCCTAGCCCCATCCAGCCTGCCAAACCCAAACCTACATGACAGTTTCCCACAGAAGGTCCCTGTCACCATTTCTCTAAGGAAGTGACATGCTGCTCAGAATATTGCTAGATAAGGGACAAACTGGCAGAAGAGATAAGAAGGGAGGGGGGAAAACAGACTAAATTTTGCAGACACTTTTTTCATATTCTTAGAATTAATTCCTCTTCACCCTCTATCCATGTGACTAAAGCTCAGACAAATAATTTATCGTTTTTTATCTTCACCTTTTTAAACTAGATCTATGAAGAACAAGGTGAATTCAAGTTTTACTAAAATCTGAAAATTTTGTGCCAGTCTTAAATTTCTTTTAATCCATTGATCCATTGGTTTGGCTTTTTAAAAAGAAAGTTTATAGAACAAAAAAAAAAGGAGAAAGTCTTCTCACAGAAAACAGTCAGAAAGATAGCAAAGTAAAATGCAAGCCAGAAGGACTAATGACATAAGCTTGTATGAGAAATTACTGTGGAAGAATAAGTCTTTACTTTTTAGTGACTGGAAGTATTGGCAGTATTAGCAGCATGAAAACGGGGGAAAAAATGCAAGATATGGCCTGGGATTAATAAAACTTTTCAGAAATTCTACTGGCTCTACTGCAGAATATTTTAAATATGTAGTTTACATATTATTCTGTATATTTCAGACCATCCTGACAAATTATTAAATGTGTTAACTGTCTCAATTGACAAAGAATACCAATTAGAAACACAAGAAGGTTAATTCAGCAAATTCATACTTGGCAGTGTTGCCTTTGCCATTCTAATTTTAAGCCTTTATATTTTCATTAAAGATGTATATCCACAAGTATGAAACACAGACTTTTATGCATCTGGGGTTGAGAGAAGCTCTTTTACATCCTTATTGTAAGAAAACAAGAATAACAATATAAGATAATAAGTAAGAGTAAAAATTGGGAAATCATAGTTCTTTTCAACACTGGTGACTATTGCATTGCAAAATAAATTATTTAGAACAGCCTAAGCTTATAATTTTGATTCTCCAATTTTATTCTACTACACCTTCCTGACCAGTATTTGTTGCAGTCAAAAAGCATAAAATATATACTGGAATGTATTTAAGCTGGATGATGTAGTGTTTTGAGACACTAGCTGTATACTTCTGGCTCAAAATCTAAAGATAGCTTTTGCATATGTGCTTCAAATGACACATCACTACAGAAACTAACACAGTTCCTTAAAATTCAAGCTGGCAATGTGTTCAGAAAGTAGGATAATGGTAAGGCTGTCAGAGCCATAATGTTAGAAGTATAACCTTACTTCCCTGAAAGAAGCTGTGCAAGAGTATAAAATGGCATCTATGGATTTGTTTAAAGGATTTATATAATTCAGAAATAGTTAGATTACATTAAGTTTCTTTTTAACTGAATAGCAATACTAAGACTTACGACTTATGTATCTCTGGACATTCAAAGCACTAAATGACTGACATTTGTGATTTATGGTGTTTGATAAAAAGCTACCAGGGTACTCATCTATGCTATTCAAGTTTGTTGTGCAGACAGTATGCAATGGAACTAAGCTTTACAAAAGATTAATTGGAACATAATCAAAATGTTATTAAAAAATAGCTGTCACATTTGAAACTATGCTTTGTGATCAGTTCAAGTTGTCAAGATGAGTCACAAGCAGCATAACAACTAGTGACAGGCAAAGAGTTCTCAGCAGGCAAGGATGTTAGTGGTACAAATCTGTCATATAAAACATAATGGGAATCCCTCAAATTCCTGCCTGTTTATCAGCTTGGAGGAGTGAAAAAAAAATGAAAGCTGTTCTTCCATTAGATGTTCACAAGCGTGTCTGTGCTAGAATTAGGCAGTATTAACTCTTTGAATGTAGTGAGGAGCAAATGCCCTTGATCTCCCTCAAAGACAAGCCAATTCATTCACGGGGGTGGGGGATTCTGTACCGCTGGTACACTTGCACATGTGTTTCCACAAAGGGCAACACTCACAGAGGGGTCACTGCAGTCAATGCAATCACTGAAATAAAAAATACTTTTTTGAACTAACTTTATTATGTTTCTGTTTAATAAAGAAAGTATGGAAAATTATACATAAATAGTTGAAATTTATTTCAACTATAAAAATTATAGTTGAAATACCTCCCCATTATCATTACATGTTGTCTTTAATTGAGAGAGGAATCTACATTACACAACATTCTATGCAGACTTCTTTAACTTATTGATAATCAGATAACAGATTAACTGTGACTGCAACAGTCACTGTTGGATGAAAAAATATGGAGAATGATGTGGCTAACTTGTGCTCTTTTTCAGTTCCTATGCTTTAGAAATAAAATTCTGCATCATTTCAGGATTTTCATGCGGTATCCACAATGAGAAAAAGTACGTCATGAAAACCTGTCCTGAACCTGGAGGCAAGATCTAAAGTAGATTTAAAGATAGGCATCTCAAAGAAACCTGACACAGCCTGAACTGAACTTCTATAATGCAAACGAATTTTTAGTGGCTAAACTTCATCATTATGATAATACATATAGCATCATCTTGGCTCAAATGGGTGACTTCATATATTTGTTCATTCACCAGAGTTTGTTGTTTTTTTGTTCAATATACCTTAGGGTCAATAAGGAAGGGGAAAAAACTTTGAGCCTGATTTCTTACATGTAAGGTTAGTATGTAAGGTTAGTATGTATATGCTAGCAATGCCCCTACCACATGAAGTTTCCTCTTACAACCTCGCAAAAATGGGATATTTACAAAAGTCTGTTATCTGGTTGATGGCAATTACCCTTAGAATTGCTACTAGTCAGCACCAACTATAAGACAAATTCACTCTAACTTCCAGTAAAAGAAGGATCAAATTATTTTTTCTCTGTCAGGAGCTAAAAAGGAACACATGGGTAGCTGCCATGAAACAGCTATGTTGATAATGTACATCTAAGCCTGAGATTTCAGGTCATGAGCTTTCACACATGTAACTTAATACTGAGCTTAAAAAGTTGTGATTGATTAAAACACAATTCAGTGTCCTACTTTCATTTGAAGATTCTAATAAATGGTCACTTTCTACGCATTTTTGTTCCTCTGGTTAATCACAATTATCCTCTCAGCATTAATAATATTTTTCACATTTGAAGTTGTCCAACATCCTTTTAATTTTTTCTCAAAATTGTTTGAAAATAGAGTCAAATAGAAAATTATCCAGTGCCTATCTTTATGCATGATAAACTCTATATAATTTCAGAAGAACTGAAGAACTTCTCTCTCTTAAGACACAGATGAGAAACATTTAAAACTATTTTACATCCTGAGAGTCATTAGCCAATTCAAAGACAGATGCAAGATCTTTTTTCTTTCATAAATTTACTCTGCTTTCACCATTACTCCTTTATGAATACTTTAATGCTGCCAGTTTGAAAACAATTTAAACAGGGGAAAATAAACCTTTCAGTCCCCTCACATTATTTCCCATAGTCATTCATCTTAATTTCTTTAAACATTATCCCCACTTCTGCTCCACTAGATTATATTAGCTGGTGCAAACTTTGGATGAACTAGAAGAAATGAAGCCAAAGGAAAACCTAATTTAAAAAATACATTTTTTTAAAAGTGCAAAAATAGTGTAACCTAAAAGAATGGTGTAGCTTCTATTTGTGTTAGTGAGAGTGGAAAACTGAGGCATAAGTAACAGATTTCTCTCTTTTTGATTTTCATGTTTTGGTGCATTGAAATGGTTAAATTGTTTGAATTAAGAACATAGACATCTAAGTAGAAAATTTTTAAAATGTCAGATAGACTAATAGGAAGCCTGACTAACAGCATATTACCCAAATAAACAACAAAGTAAACAAGCATCAAGTAAAAACTATTATTTGTCTCATTTGAACAGTCACATGCAAGGAGATGCATAAAAATAGTTTTTAGACCCCTAACAGCTGAGTTCTGGTCCATCCAGCATTCAGCTGGTTGAGTAATAAATTTGTGCAACATTCTTGTTTGCCTCTTAGATCACATTGAGTCTTTTAAACACATTCTCACCTTTGGCTAGATCATCTGTAGTCCAGTGTTTGCAAAGGTCAATAGAGTTGTAACTACTCAAAAAGGTAAAAAAGATATTTCAGATCATATGGAAAATCACAATCTACCTTTTAAAAACTCTAAATATAAAGAAGTAAAAAGTTTATGGATAAAATTAACAGTTCCCTCAAGAACAATTTTTTAAGCTACAGTAATAGCTCCTAATCATATTCTGAACAAAAATGTATTATTTCTTTTCTTAAAAAATTAATGACATCAAGACGGTTTTGGAGATAAGGCAAGAAGAGAGAATAAAAACCTTTGTAAACTGAAATTTTTAACACTAAATTCATTTGTGAATGTGTTGTATATTGCTTGCAGCAGTTGAGATTGCATACATTCCAGAAAAATTTTAGTCTGTGAGTATCTTAATGAGACAGATGCAGTCTTCTTCACAACTGTTGAATAATAATTTCATCACTCATGTAGTGGAGCAGAAAATGTACGAATCAAATTAGAAAAACCTTCTCCATTTGAATATAACAAGCCCTTAAATGCATAATAAATTTTGGAAAGAAAATTAGCCATATAAACACTAATGTACACTGTGTATTTAATGGTTTTTATCATGTGTGAAAATGCAGTGCTGTGCTCAATTGATCAGTTATAATCATACAGAAATTAGAAAGTACTAGCATAGTTCAAGTGAAATGCTGTAAAATGAGCAGTGGTACTAGATGCCCAACTTAAGATGACTGAGGGCCTTGTTATTTTTTTGGTTAAGAGCTCCTTTTACTTACTTTAAAGTGGGTCCAAAAATCATAAGATATACAGAAAAAAATTGGTTTTGTCAACTGGTACCTATCTGAAGGATCACTAATGGCAAGTTATACATAACTTGTAGGAGCTTATATCAGTCAGTCTTGCATTGGTGAATGGGCATGATCTGTGAATTTGTGCATTTAACATCAAAACAAGGATGAAATAATTATTAGACCTCCAATTAGCCAGAGAGATCACCCCTTTTGCCCTCAGAAAAAGTTAGAACCTTCCTGTAACACTTAACAGACATATACATTATTTTCTTATAGGATGTTGCTAGTCCTGATCCACAAATTTGACTCCCTGGCTTGACCTTATAGGACCTTCAGGTTTCATGACTGAAGACGTGTCTGGCAGGCATAAGAAGTCACTCAGCAGCCCCAACCACATCTCTGGCCTTGTCCCACACTGTTTTTCATAGAATCTCAAATTGGAAGGGACCCATAAGGATCATCTAGTCCAAATCCCTGCTCCTTGCAGGACTATCTAAAACTAAGTTATATGACTAAGAGTTCTGCCCTGATGCTCCTGAGCTCCCTCAGGCTTGGTGCTATGACCACTTCCTTAGGGACCCTGTTCCAGTGTCCAGGCACCCTCTGGATGAACAACCTTTTCTTAACATTCAATCTGAACTTTCCCTGATACAGCTTCATTCCATATCCTTGTCACAGGATATCACAGGTCCATATCACAGGTCACCAGAGATCAGCACCAGTCCTTCTGCTGCCAACCTTGAGGAAGTTGTAGACTGAAATGAGGTCTCCTCTCAGCCTTCTCTGTTCCCTTCTCCAGCCTGAAGAGACCAAGTGATCTTAGCCATTCTTCATACGGCTTCCCCTCAAAGCCCTTCACCATTTTAGTTGCCCTCCTTTGGACACTCTCATAGCTTTATGTCTTTCTTATATTGTGGCATCCAAACCAGCCCCCAGCACTTGAGATGAGGCCGCCCCAGAGAATAGCAGAGCAGGACAATCCCCTCCCTTGCCTGGCTGGAGATGCTGTGCCTGATGCACCCCAGGACACGGGTGATCCTCCTGGCTGCCAGGGCACTGCTGACTCATATCCAACTTGCCACTCACCAGGACCCACAGATCTCTTTCAGTGTGCTTCTCTCCAGCTTCTTGTTTGCACAAACACAGGATTACTCTGTCCCAGGTGGCAAATCTGACAGTGAGTTGCCACCTTGCTCCCTGGCTATCCAGATGTCTCTGTAAGGCCCTTCTATCCCAGAGAGTCCACAGCTCCTCCAGGTTGCAGTACTATATATACCTGTACAAGAGATTAATACATTTGTTTGAGGGGACAGAGCAGGGCCTTACATACCCTTTTAAAAGGAGCAGTTGTTACATAATATTTTTTGCAGGGGCTGCGGGCCTGTCTCCAAGGTCTGAGAGACTGCCCTGCCACCCAACTGTCCACTGCTCCCTGTGCCCCTTCTGTACTTTCCTGTTCCTGTTTCCCTGAGGGTTTGCAGTTCCAGCTCTGTGCTGTCAGGCCACCTGCTAAGCCAGAATGACTTTGTCTTAATTCATATATCTCTAAAGTGCTACAAGGACCTGATTAGCAATGACAAAGTGGCTTCAACATAACTGAAATAAATTTTTAATTACTTTAATTAAACAAATGCAAATTCCCTGATGCAGATGAGTTTAAACCAGTTTAAGAAAGATCTAGTTCATTTCCATGCGTGTTTTCAATTGTTCTTCTTTGCCGTCCCTTGAGGATGGCAAAAAAATGAATGTTTCTATGTGTTAAAACAATTGCTTCTGTAATATAATTCCAGAAACTAGACGAGCAGCTCAGAGCAAGAAAGAAAATTGCTACTTTGAGCAGAAAAGAGGAAGTTTCACATGTTTTGACATCTCTTTGGGACAATGAGCAACCACATGCTAAAATCTAGACTGTCAGTGAGCAGGAGACTAAGCTTCACTAAACTGTGGGATGGAATGGATGGATGATGAGCAGGACTGAAGGGCAGAAATAGTTTTATCTTGCAGAAACTGTCAATGGACATGTTTAGCTGGACAGTTACAACAGGGGTGGTTTATGAAGTCACCAAATTTCTGGGAGAATTTATATGCTTAGGCTGGAAATCAGTAACTAACATCATTCATAACAAATATTTTGGAGGGCAGGGGTGGGTTGTGTTTTGTTTTGAGTATTAGTGTTTTGTTTTGTCTCTAATTAATGCTGAGAGCAGCAACTACTGTAGAGTGATAGCAATTTTTTTTAATTGCTGGAACTCAAATCCTCATGTTTTTCTGATTACACTAAGACAAACACAGTCTTTGGTTAAATCAGTTTAAGCAATTCTGAAGGTTGGCTTAATTTAGTTGGTGAGCAAAGTTAAAAGCAAACAATTTTACTAGAACCACGAGCCTGTTACCTACCAAGTGTCATTTCCTACATGGTCATCACAAGGCATGATAATTATGGTAACAGCAGGGGAAATAATGGGTCCTGATAGCCTCCTGCACCAATGCCTCTGAATTCATCATCATATGGGTAGAGCTTAACAATAGAATCTCAGATCACCAACCCACTCACTCCCTCAGCTACATACCTGCTATTTTCAAGTATTCTGCTTCATTACACCTTAAAAGGACTCTGATTGCAGGCCACAGTTGGGAAGTGGTTACATTCTTTTTTCTCCCTCTGTAATTAATACAAGTCTGCAGGATCTTGCTCTCGCATTTCCAAAGTAGTTCCATTTTGGCTTACTTTTTTCCTAAGAGGAGGAGCAATTCATGTCTTCCCTAACTTGATCAGACATTCAAATCTGCCCTTATAAGTGGGAATGGAGATATTTTTACAGTACTTACTGTAGCACTAAATGGCTAGTGTGGCCACAGGTGATTTAGCAGATTACAGAAGGCAATGAGACACTTCTAAATACATTTTCTCACTTTGAATTATAGTTGTTGAAATAAATAAAATCCTTCAGGAACAAACAGTTTTGACAGTTAATATATATACAATATCCTACTGCACAAACCTGTTCTTCACAGAAGTAACTTCACAATGGATTTTTTGAAAGCTGAAAAATCACACAAAGATATTTACTGTTTTCAAGTTCTTGTAAAATACAGGCTATCAAGCTACATTTAAATACTTGAAGTAATCACCTCATTTAAAAAATTATGTATTATTGAAATGGAAATGTCAGAGATGTCTGCAATTAATCTCTGTTTACAAAGGAGCTCACTTGTCAAAGTGACTTGCCAGGTATTATAGACCAAGTACACTTTTCACCATGTGTTCAACTGCGCAAGGGCTAATGACTCTGTCTCTCCTCCAGAAAAGGTACAATCTTGTAAATAAGATGTTCTGACATCTAAGGCTGAGCAATGATCTTCATATTCAAGAACAGATTATATCCTGTCCTACCAATTGTCTTTCTGGGAATTACCTATGTGATCTCTAAAGCAAACATGAAGCTAGGAGTACCAGCACACCAACCCATTTCTACTCTGGAGTGAGGAAAATGTTGAATTCTAACCAACTAACTCTTTAAAGGAAAAGAGTGAAGTGATATCTCAAAAGAATTCATATTACCTCTCCTTTCTCACTGAGGCTTATTACAATGCTTCTGAAAAAATATTTTTCTTTTTCAATGTAATTTTTTGTTTTTCTAGTTTCACTGCAGTAAGTCTATTTCTTTTTTTTTCATATACTGGCAAATGCCTGTATTTTTCCTCTTCACAAAGATGCTATTTACTGAGAACCTACATTCAATTTAGATTTTTTTTTAATTTTGAGGTACAGTGAGTTAGGTAGAATGGGAAACAAAAGGACACACTAGAAATTAACAGACATCAAAAATTATTTTGTAATATTGAAAATATTCAAAACAAAATTTTCAACTTGAAAATATTTTCCACAGCATATAAAATTACCATAATGCATAGAAGAACATAATTAGCAATAATAAAAAGAAAAATTAATGTCTTCCGTTTTGTTAAGTATAAAGGGATCAAGAAGAATGTCAATGGGAATTTTGTATCTATTCCTGAGAAATTAGCTAGTCTTAAAAAAAAAAAAAAAAAAAGTCTAACAGCATGAAATGACGGACTCCTTACCTATTGTAAGCTTTGACTACCCAATTCAAAATAAGCAGGTTTTTACTGTTAATGCTACATATCAAGGATAATTTGCTTGCTCCTACAAAAAAATCAAACTATGATGGTGTTCTTTTATAGGACAGAGCAAGCTAATACAAAGTAAGTTACAGTACTTGATTTAGCTCCCATGGAAATAAATGTTCAAAAAACTTCCATTCATTAAGCCAAGCCAAAACCAAGCCTGTAGTTCTCATTTGAAATCCTAGTGACTATAACAAGAAAAAATGTAAATAACTATTGACCTATAACCTATAGCCTTGTCTTCAAATGTGGCTCAAGATTTGAAGTTTAACCAACCAACTCATTAATTTTAAAGATTATGGTATAGAGACATTTTTCCCCTAGGATGTTTACCTTTGTATTCAGAAACTGAAAGGCATCTTTCAAGACAAATTTTGAGAAAAATAAATCATATCAGTCCTGATGCAGACTTCCATCAAAGGACATAGAGATACTTTTAAATGCTGTCTGTTTTAAAGAAGAGAGTTTTAGACCTCCTGGGGATCTGAAAAATACCTGAAAAATACCTGAAAAATCCACGGATAAGCAAATGACACCTGATTCATTTTGGAAACATTACTGACATACAGCAATATGTTATAGCATTTGAAACCATAGACTTGCATGTTAGTAATAAGTAGAGGAATTATTCCTTCCCTGTAACAGTAAGTGTGGTGCAGATATTTTATTGTCGTCGAACAATGTATCAAGTAAAACATCTTAAAGGCAACCTGTTTTCACCAATGTCTTTAACAATAAATTTGAATAAAACAAATATGTCTTTCTTCTGCAAAATTACTTCTATCGTTACACCTTTCAGTTAATTGAATTTCTAAATGTCTTGGCAAGAATTTCATAGTATACAGCAGATGCATTAGGCAACTCTAATAAGATCAGTCATGCATTTGTTTATATGAAAAGATAATCCAAAAGCATCAAAATTCTAAGACAATATCAAGAGACTTATGATTAAAGCATACATTCAGGTTGACTACTACTTTTTATATTTATTCAGATTACCAATTTCACAGAGAATATATTGGTATTATCCTTGTATGCCACTTGCATACAATACCTAAACTAATTTGGCTAACATCCAGCTACATATCACATAGTTAAAATTATCACTCTCTTGGTGAATATTCAACAGATCAGAAAGGAAATAAAAAATGAAAGATAATTATAAGAAACTTGTTGCTTCTTGAGCTTTAACCTAACCTTGGTATTATCCAAAAATTACTGCTTTTTTTTCTATTCACAGGTAATAATCTCTGCACTAATAGCAATTAATAATAAATAAATGTTCTACGGAAACCAAATGACTACTGAATGACAGATTGCAAGCCATGCCCTCTAAAAGCTGTAAATGAATTTTTAAGATTAAATCAATGAAACTTCATTGAGTTAATTTTAAAAAAAATTAAAAAAAACAGGTGAAAACACTGTGACTAGACAGAAGAAAGTGAGAACAAAGAAATAGTCTCTAATAATCTCTGAGGAAAACCAAAAACATTGTTAGTAAATACTCTGTCAGTTAAATGCATAATATACATAATAACGACCAAGGAAAACAACAATAAGCTCTGTTAGCCTAGTCTGTACTTAATTAAAATTCTTGAAATGTGTTAATGTGATTTACTAAAAAGAACAAATATTAGTGACATTCAGTCAGAGAAGTAAATTAAATGTAACTTCTTATTTGTTCTCTGGATACCCTTGAGATTGGATACACAGCAGAGGCTAGAATTTTGAATACAAGAATGTCAAATACAGGGTCTGTTTCAGATAAAATCACATTAAAGGGTCTGATGGAATACCATCACCACTACTGGTAAGATATGTGATTCCTGCAATACATTAAATGTGAGCTGCTTTGAATTTGGGCCTAAGGCCATTTCCTACAAAACACAACCCAAAGAAGGAGAACGCTATCAATTTTTTATATTTAAGCTTCTTAAACAAAGGGTTCAAAACCAATTTTTTTCCTGAAGATCTCTCGTTACTTTTATATGCAGTACTATTTTGGTGAAAGAAATATAAGGATTGCTACAACCAAGAAAGATCACTGGTGTTTTCACCATTTCATGAACTTTAAAATATCACCTTATGCAGACTAAAACTCTACACATATTCCCTTATTGTTTATAGCTAGTATTTGTGCATTGTTCATTGTGGGTTTTTTTAATTGTTTTGATAACAGTGTATACTTCTGAAGGATTGAGGAAAACATATGGCTTCTTCAGCTTACTCATCTAATTTCTGATAGTAAATTTAATGTAAGTCTCTATTAACCATACGGGTGATTAGGGAATAAACACTTAAAGGTAACAAATAAAGAAAAATAATTCAATTTTTTTTACCACCGTGTATAATATTTCTGGATGTTTTTAAAGGCTTGTATTTAATACAGTAAAAAGAAGTGAAAAAATTAAAAGTGGTATCTATGCACAGAACCAACATCTTTATCAAAACAAGTCAGTGATGACTCAAGGATTACTCCTACACAATTTAAATTAATTTTTCTTGAGTAATTACATCTAAATACTATTATTCCCTTTCTCAGCAACTCGATCTCTTTGCCTTGTAAAAGAAGAGAAAAATTTTAAGTCCTAAATACCAAAACACTAACATTTTAATCAGAAAACCCACATTTGTGATACTGTGATGTTCAAGGGAACAAATGAGTTGGCCTTTGATGATTCCTGTGGGTCCCTTCTGACTCAGGATATTCAAAGATGCCATAAAAAATTAGTCTATCATAAACATTTCTAAAAAAATCTACTTGGCTTGAGACTCAGCATTTATCGTTATTATAGGTTTGTAAAGGGAGTATTATTGCCTTTTTATCTAATTTGCCTCATTTATTACTTTTTCTTCTACTTGTGATTCTTTTGGAATATTCACCATTAATGCCATATTAGCTAGTACAACATCATTTATTACCTGAATTGCTCATCACATTTAGTAAGTACATCAGCTCACAAGCAGCATTTACCTGTTGTAATTCTGATACATATAATCTAATACTATATATTTCATAGAACTGTCAAATTCGTGAGCGCTCAGCAGTGGAGATCACACAATTTACAAAGTGATTCTAGTAGTCCTATTTCAGATGTAGCCTTCATAAGAGGAGTCCAAATGAACTAAATATATCTATTTATAACAATTTTCTGGTTTTAACACTTTCTAAGTATAACTCTCTCATTTAGAAATGATTACAGGTTTAAATATATTTTTGTTAAATTCACTGATGGTTAATCAAGGAGATTGAGTTGGCCATATTTAATTTGGGTTCAATCAATTTGGCTTCGTGTGTTACTGATTCATCAGTCTATTTACATAGGGACTCCATTTTATTCTGGTATCTAAAATCCCTTTGTCTAACTCTTCATTCTGACTTCTTATGTGAAAGTGAAGCATGTTTTGTGGATACAGATAACCAACTTTTCCATGTCATGTGCCAGGCTAGGAGATAGGCTCAGTGATCCTTGGAATGTCTCTCAGAGGGGACCAGAAGTTTACACTAACCTACAACACACAAACCCCCACATTTGTGTATATAACTCAGCAGAAAACCCACATTCTAATGAAACACCTATTTTTTCTGTTGAAAAAAACTGAAAAATTCTGCTTGTCTTGCTAACACAATGAGAAAAATCTTCCATCTTTTTATCCATGATACCCTGATTGCTACATCTCTCTCAGGATATGTATTGTTTTAAAGGATGAAAATTGAAAGGTGGTGGCATTCATAAATATTTTGACACAAAAATATGGTATTCTTGCAGAATTTTGCAACAGTAACATGAATAAATAAATGAATGAATGAATGAACAAATGCAAAAGACGAATACATAATACTGACCAAAGGTAATAATGCCACTATTCAACCAGAAATACATTAATTAGACTTGCTTAAAATAAACAATATATTTTATTTTCAATTTTGGAAAACCAAACTGACTTCTTAATCAATGTGACCAAACAAGTTTGAAGTAATATCTTCTATTTATAATATAAATATTCTATTTATTTTTATCAAAATTTGTCATGAAAGATGCCTTTCAGTTTCTGAATACAAAGGTAAACACCCTAGGGAAAAAATGTCTTTATACCATAATCTTTAAAACATTCCCAGGACACAACATAAAGGTAACATACATCAAATTTTACATTTTCATAGGGCAGTAGACAAGGCTGACATAATTAAAACCAATCAATGCATAGTGCTAATTTTACATATTGTTTTACACCTTACATTATTATGTTAAATCATGTATGCAAATGTGATGGAATGTCACTGTTTCTGGAAACTTCAAAGTATCTACAAGTTTCTTGCTAAGCAGAGCATATAACCACTTAGCAAAAGCAAAAATCACATGCCTTTACTGAAACTAATTCTATATTCTCCTTTCTAGTCCTTTATATTCTCTTTTCTACCCACTGACCCTCTGTCTCCCTAAAGTACACTCACATGTCCATGGTTTCCATCACTTTTTCACCATGACACTGTGAACCATTCTCTAAATCTTCCTTCAGAACACATCTAGATTTCTTACACTCCTTCAGGTTTCAGTCATACCTCTTCTAAACATACCTTTCTGCACCCAACTTATTCCTGATACCATAATACCTCTGAATAACACCTCTGCTGCAGTTTTGCTACCTGACAGCTATCCAGAGCATTTACATATTTTATTTTTTCCAACTTCTTATCAATACTAAAGACACGACTCTTACAATGAGATACAACTGTACTTGCATTACCACTGTCAGAACAGATGGTGAGGAAGATATGTTGATCTTCTCCTTCTCTAAATCACTCCTTGTACCCATTATCTCTCCTTCTGGAATGGCAAAGCAGTAATTTCCTTTCTTTCTCCAAGCTCTTCCATGTACTTACGCCCATGTACTTATATTCAACTGTTCACTATCATCTCCCTTTTCAGTTCTTGTTTCTATATACTCTTCTATGTTAATTGAATAATCTTTAATTTCTATGTTAATTGAATAATCTTCTTCCTAACCTCATCAGATATTTGTCATTTCCTTGCTGACCAACACTGAAGCTCATCTCCAAATCCACCACTTTTCTAAAAATGTTCAACAGACTTGATCTTCTCTAGACACCCTTCTCCAATTATGCTGCTGTGCCCTGTTTGCATATTTCAACACAAGATCATACACCCCTCGTCTATTACCTCCTTCACCCTCAAAGTTTGGGTATTTTCTTTAAAGCGGCCTCTCCTTTTGAGATATTTGGTTGTCTACTCCTGTTATCTCTGGAAATTCACACATTTAAAACTCCCAACTGCACACTCAGCATCACATGTCTCATTTGCTGCAGCATCAGTTTCTCTGCCCTTAGCAAATGCAATCTTGTTCCTCTCATACCCACTCAGAATGTTGCTCCAAAAATGATTGTCCTACTTTGTCACTTAGATCATGTCAATGCTGTCCCTGCTATATTGCAGCAAGCAGACTACTGCTCTACATTTTATAGGTCCTCTAAATAGACACAAGAACCATCAGGTTGAAAAGTTTATAGTGTTAAAGGGGTATGGCTGGACAGCAGGGGAAAACCTTCTGAGTTTTGTGACCTGGGTGACTGCATGCTGACTCAGTTTGAAATCCCTGAAACCCAAAGATTTTCCCTCCCTAAAAACAACTGATATGCCAGGAAGAGAAACTTCTGGAATCCTGGATGGGGTCCTTCCTACAGCCACTCTCTTCTAACACACAGACCTCAGATATGAACAATAAGAGATGAAAAGTTCTAAAGATACAGAGGGCACGTGCAAGTCACATATGAAACCTTGGGGCTCAGCTGGGGCAGCAACAGGGGTGCAGGAACTGAGAGGGGGAGGAGTTAGGGCTGCAGGTTACTTTAAGGAGCACAAGGTGATGGTGAAATGCAACTATTTTCAACAGACTGGAAGCACTATTCCAGCACCTACACATCATCAGAAAATTGTAAAAGGCTTTCACATTTTTAAAAAGGAAGTTACTGAGTGAACCAATTCTAAGATGAGTCATGGGTTTCAGTCCATGTGCAACATCTAAGTGTTCTGGTTGCACATGACAGGGTCCAAGTGAACATTTGAAGGAAAATAGCATTGTTCAGTCAAAGTCAGGCAAACTTCAAAAATAACTTAGGGAATATTTGTTCTACATACATATAGCACTCTCAGTGCAAACTGAAAATTTTGTTGTTTGTGTGCATTGCAACAGGCACTGAAGAGATATTAAAAATAAGTTCTGGACTACATGTGTGTACTGTGTTGCTGCTTTAAGGCAATATTTATTTTTAAAAATATTCTTTTACTTGTGTAGAAAATTAAGAAATAAAATCTCTGTATTATCATGCCCTTTACTAAGCCAACCTAGCCACAGACTGACTGGCAATTTATCTCTGATTGGGCAGTTATAGATTTAACCATATTGTTATGGCTCTAATTGCTGTAAATTAATATTCAAAACATTTTCCATAGATGTGAGTGGCAAAGAGAACTATAGGTACTTTTGGAAGATGGCTAGATCCAGTACAACATAAAATAATTCACATAAAAACAAGAGCCTATCACAAGTGTTTCTTTCAATAGAGAAAAAAAAGTACACGTGCCCTTAAGAATTTTTCAAGAGAAAAATTACTACTGTTAAAAGTCCACATTGCTAAATAGATGTCCTTAAAAATATTATGCAAATTATTAAAATAGTTGACTTTAAAACCTCATCAGTAGTCACCAGCTTGTTTGCACCTAAAGATGTACCAAGCTTTTTTATTACAGATTATAAACTACATGTTTGTAGTCTTGTCCTAAAAAAAACAGCAAAAAAATTAAATTTTTCCTTTCACACCTATGCAAGATGAACATACATCCCAAAAGAACAAAAAAGCAGCAGAATAAAATGTGGCATAATTGTCTGTCAAGGTGACTACAAGTCATCACCATGTTGCAGATGAAAGACACCTGTGTAACCTATTTCCAGTAAAGAACAGAAACCACTTTGATACCACATCCAGCCATTCCTTCTGAGGCAATTCAGAACACACGACAAGGAAAGGTAATAATGAGACCAAGTTACACTTATTTCACAAAAAAACAACTAACGGATTTTGATTTGTCTGACAAAGCAAAATCAGAAGACTATACGACATTATATACACTAGGGGGCAGATATTGAAGCAAAAAGTCAAAAGTGTTTATTACTTTATTTTATCTCTATGAGGATAGAAAATGTTAGAAATTACAGAAAATATATTTAGCCTAGGATTAGACAAACATTGCATTAATTTCCAAAGAAAATCCTCATATACAACAAGACAAACCCCCCCCCCCCAGAAACCTAACCTATTACAGGACAAAACTCGATAATTTTTTGAAGTATATGATGTTGATCCTAGACATAGACAGAGACAGATTTTTGTGAAACAAAGGGTCTATTAACTTCCTTTCCCTACACGTGTGGGGAGCAAACTTTGTACTATTGCCTCGAAATGCCAGAATATTACTGATCAAGACACTTTGTGATATTTCCAAATTGTATTCATTCTCTTCACTTCCTCGGAAATGCAGACAGTGTTATTTGATGAGCACAGTTTCAGCTTCTCTAAATGCTCCATTCAGACAGGAACTTCAGGAAGAATATCTGGTTATTTCATCAAATAATAGTTCATCTGCTGGATTCTCAGATAAGAGAAAATCAGCTGAAATATTCTCCATTTTGAGAAATGGAAGCAAGTTTTATACAGCTGGCATCTCATGTAGCAAACACACAAATAATGAACTAGCTACAACTGTCACTCCTGAGCCACCACTGTACACTTCCCATGTATTTTAGACACTTACATACAGCATGTCACAGAGGTAGCTGTAGTATCTTCCTGTAATCTAGTTACATTGGCAAACTGCAAAACCTTTATCATCACTGATGAGCAGTTATACTTGTCTGCCTAGTGAAATCAATCTCTGCTGAGAATGAGCACTCCCCAGTAGTATTAACACTGTGCATCTGAACATGGTCCTGCAAAAGCAATACCAACCTGTCCTGTGCTTTCAAGCAAACAAATAAACAGCAATATAATAATAACTTTCACCAAACCTCTAATGTTTTTGCCTTTTTTTTTTAATTTTAATTAACATCAGTTGAAGAAAAAATAATATGGTGTATGACAACAGGGTGCTTTTCTGGTCATGACTTTGAACTTAGACTTGTAAGGAAAAAATAGTATATAGTCATATATATACTGTGAAAAAAAGATTGTTAACCCACTACTTTCATTAGCGAGCATTTCCTCTTGCAGTCAGTCATTTTTACATCAGTGAGGACATCCCTTTGGAGTTTGTCAAGGAAAGTCACAATTTCTGCTTATTTCTTGACATGTAAGCACTTATGAGTATGACTCTTCTAAAGGAAACCAGTAACATTTAAAATACTGCTTTTAGGGACCTAGCAGAGATAATTTCTAAAATGATGTTGATAGACAGTTTTTGTTTTTTTTTTTATACTATCTTCAATGTGATTTGACTGGATATTGAAGATGCTAATGTTCAATATTAATGTTGAAATGTCCATATTTCACCATGTGCCATTTCAGTTTTCAATCTGAAGGAAATGGACATGAATTATACAAATGTAACATATGCAGCCATCAATCTTACAGTGCACATTGTTTATTCTAATCTACATCACCAACTGATATGCCCATACTTGTAAGTGTGGATATTTTTTACCATCTTTACCCTACGTCAGTGACATCTTTATTACATCCCTGTTCTTTCTCTACAGTGTATACCCCAATTAACATTTTTTTTCCAGGATTAGGAAAATGTAGCCTATATTGTATGGAGTCACATATGTGCTACCATGGTTCAGCTATTTTAATTCAGCCTATCACAAATTAATGTGGCATGCAAGACTGACAATTTTATTCCTTGGCCAGCACCACACAAGGGTTACAAGAGATTAAATCTCCCAATAACAGTGGGATGACACATGGACACAGGAACACAGCCTCTGCCATTATGTTCTCTTTGGCAAGTTGGTACTAATTGAAAGATGCCCACTGATTGCATAAGGGAATAAAGGATATGCATTAATAACAATGCATATGGTTCCTCATCAAGATCATGTACCAAAGCAATATTTGGTCTCTTTGCTCTATCAAAGAGGCTACTAATAAAGCACTTGCAAAAATTAAACCACCCTCAAGGATGCACCCGATGGATCAAGGCAAATATACACACAATCTAACACTGGTGATGCTGTGAATAAACAAATACAGCCTCCAGTGACATCAGTGTTCCTTTATAAATATTACATTTACATATACACAGAAATTATAAAAAGGCATGTATAAATAGTTAAAGGGTAAAATGTGAGTTGCACCTTTCAACTAGATTAATACAAGAAATTGAAAGCATGGCAAATCTCAACATGTAAAAGTGGTTTTTGTTGTCCCACTGTACTCTGCTGTGGCGTGGCCCACACATTGAAAGCTGTTTACTGTTTTGGGAGCCACAATATAAAATATTAAGCTACTCAATAAGATATTAAGATATTAAGCCCAAAGGAGGGGTACAAAGATGGTGAAGGGCCCTGAGGGGAGGCTGTAGGAGGAGTGGCTGAGGTCACTTGGTCTGTTCAGTCTGGAGAAGAGGAAAATGAGGGGAGACCTCAATGCAGTTACAACTTGTTCATGAGAGGAAGAAGAAGGGCAGACACTGATCTCTGCTCCGTGGTGACCAGTGACAGGACCAAAGGGAATGTCTTGAAGTTGTGTCAGGGAAGACTTAAGTTGGATATTAGAAAAATTATTTTCACCCAGAGGGTGTTTGGGCACTGGGACAGACTCCCCAGGGAAGTGGTCACAGCCTGACAGAGTTCAAGAAGCATTTGGGCAAGGCCCTCAGGCACATGTTGTGACTCTTGAGGTGTCTTGTGCAGAACCAGGAGTTGGATATGATGATCCTTGTGGGTCCCCTTCCAGCTCAGGATATGCTATACTTCTACAACTCTAATTGACTGCAATTATTACAAGACTACTTTGCATCCAAATATAAAATAATAACCATTCCTACTTATAGACTTAATTTATTTTTATGCTTTGTCACATCCAAGTTTCATCAAAATAGCTGCAAATAAAAGACTAGCAAATCCATGGTGCATTGGACAGTTATTGAAATGTCTTTTTTTTCACTTACTTCTATTAATTATATTCACATACCAATGAGGAATACTAAGTGCTTTTCTTGAGATAACTTGTTATAGATTTCTAAGTGAATGTCTGTGTGAGATAAAAAGAACCTCACTGAAATTTATTTAATTTTTTCTAGATTTTAAACAAAGGGCACTAAAGAACTTGACTCATCTATCTGTATGTTAACTACTCTTCATAAAGCTTTGGGAAATAAGGATATAGCATATTACCCCACTGCATCATTATAGCACTACAACAATTTTAGTAGCTTGAAGTACTGAGGTAAATATAACATACTCCAGTAGTGACAGCATTTGAGTGGTTTCCAGAATGATTCCTCTATTTATAAACAGATCTTGTAGATGAATTGCAGGATATTTTATTTAACACTATAGACTCAATACCTAACTATACCTAAATCAATGGCTCTCCGTCACATTCTCCTGTTCTCTAAACATCCAGGAAGTCATGGATTCAACTACTTCACCAAGAGGTAGTTGAATCCATGCTGCTATTTGCAGCATAGGTTATAAAAGCTATCTGCTTTTATAACCCACAGAGATTTTTAAGTGGGCCTTTAGATTAGCATGTTGGTACTCTCTAGTCAGCTCTTAACAGACACCCATTGCTAAGGGAAAGGGAATAATGATACTGGCCTCATCTCTCTGGAAAAGATCCCTGACCCAGGCAAAATCTGAGCTGTTCTGTTTGGGCAGCTTTAGGCTACACTGTGCAAAACCACAGGGTGACCTGAGAGATATACCCCACTATTTCTAAAAATGCTCAGCAAATGTGTGTATTCCATATCACATTACATATACATAGATTTGTAAATATTACATTAGTTTAATAAATATATAGATACAGATATAAAGACGATTGTATTTCAGTTTCTGTTTGAATTCCTTTTGAGATGGCAAAGTTGTATAGGAAAGTAGAATCTTCTCAGGATCATATAAAATTTAAGGCTATTAAATTTAAGGCTAAACTGAATAGTTTGAATGTAAAAGAAAATAAGCTTAAAGATTCTTTGTGGTCTCACGTGACAAGACAGGGTAAGGGCAAAGGCAAGGAAGAGAAAAAGGAAAAAAAAAAGGTAAGAAGAAAAATCAGGAATTTGCTGCTGCCATGCAAACAGACTAAAAAGCTGATGATTCATGAAGGCCAGCTCATGGAAGTGTTCAGCCAAACAAATTACAATTCCTTTCAAATCACAAGACCAAAACTGGTGGGCATTTTTCCTCTCATCATTGCTATGAATAAGAGTTAGGTACTAAACTCCTAGTAATGATATATAATAAGAGTCAGTTAGTGACTGAATGTTTTGTTCAACTATAATTGCAGATTTCCCAAGATATATTAGAGACTTCATAGGACTAAAATAGACAAAATATTATTCACCAAAGAACTTGAAAATAAATTATTAAGATTTAGTTTCTATCACATCTGTGGTTTATCACTTTGTTATCTTTAAACTACATATAAATTTTATCTTCCTTACTATTATTCTAAAGAGAAAATAATTTTACTCCTTTTATTCTGACATACCTTTTATACATTTTCTCTATTGGAATGACTTACATGCAGTTAGCCACTTCTGTATTGCCCATGTAAAATTAAATTACCACAAAAATCCATTTACTTTCTATAATGTGCAGTTAGTCCTTATTAGCAATATTTGCCAACACTGAATGGTGGTATAAACCATTCAACACAGAAAACAAAGGCTTTTATCTGCTTGAAGGGCTTATAGTCTCTAACTAGAGTGACTTGACTGTGCAGTACACAAAAAGAAAATGGAACAGTGATTAACACCACCACAACACCAACATGGACACAAACATTTCTTGTGGATACGGCAAAACCAAATTTTTTTTTTGGTGCCAGAATCACAGAAAAAGGGCAGGATGCTTTTTACTTAAAGAAACCACTGGGAAAAATTCTTTCTGCCTCAAGTAGAGTAGCTATGCCTACTACAATACAGAATTTCAGACAATGATGGAAGAAGGAATTGAGGGCATCTTTGAGTATAATATCTGCTTTCTTTTCTCATAAGATCAGGTAGGGAATCAATCTTCTCAGCCCACACTACATATGGATGTAGATCCATATGTATCCTATTTCTAGTCAGTATGTGAAGAGTTTATTATTAACTGGATTATTTAGACACAGAGACATATTTGGTGTGCTCATAATGACTTCTCATATTCTGGTTAAGACTGACACAACCTGACCACCACATCTAGAAGAGGTGGCCTCTGCAATGGTCCTGAAGTTCTGCTCTCCTGACCATCTACAGCTGGTGACATGCAGATGTCTTCTCTGGCACAGGCACCAGGTTTTCTTTCTGGGGCAATTAGGACTAGAATAGAATGGGGATGTGGCTGGAGTGTGTCTATGTTCCACAGTGGGAGACAGTCCCCATAATTCTAGTCAAAGAACAAGGCTGGACCAGGAGTACAGCAAGTGGAAAGTAGGACAGATTGTAACTACACAAATAGTGAGCTGTTGAGTCTACAGCAGGAAATTGATTTTGAAATATGATTTTGGCCCTGAGAAAAATTGTGGTTATAGGCATTAAGAGTAGCATAGGACAGAAACTGTGGCAAATAAAAGGATAAAAATATTTCACTAGGAAGAATAAAATATTTACATGTGATGAAGACATCTAACAATAGTTTTATGGGTTTGCTTACCTTCAAGGCACCAAATGCATTTATTTTAAGGAACTAATGAAAACATTTATTTCAGTGCACTGAAAGAGCAATCTCATACTATTACTACTGTAGTGAAGTTTAATCCATACTGACCTCAGCTGTGGCAGTTCTGATAATACATGGAAGTGTATTATCAATGCCCAGAAAGCAGCAGGGAAGCCACTAGTCAAAATAAACCGTGTCAGTTCTGCAGTTTACATACAAATATGATTGAATTTCTTTTCCTGTGTTTTTATAACTGCTCTGCTACAGCAATTGCTTGGGTCTGACAGTGACAACATGGAAAAGTAAAATGAAAGGAAATTAAATAAAGGCAAGATGACCTAGTAACAATAAACAAACCTCCTTCTCCCTGTAATGAAAAGATTATATTTAGTCAATAAGTGTGCTTTGAATTTGATTCAAAGTACCTCAAAAGACCCTTGACCAAAGACATTTACAGTCAGTGAACAGTAGCTATTTCATGCAATTTAGTATTTTTGATTTTGAATCGCTTTTCTATTCACCCAGAGTCAAACAATTCTCCATTAAAATAAAGTGTTAATAACATCATGCTAAGTAAAGGCTTAAGGACAGAGAAGTTCAAGAGTAAGAAATGTTCCTGTTTTCCTATTTACCTGTCACTTAAGTTTAAAGCTCTGCACTGTGTGTGCTATTCAGCTCAGAAAACACATTACAACTGCACACTAAATTAACAGTTTTGTTCTTAGTTTCCATTAAAATTCTCCACTATGAAGAGGTTCAAAATTCACCCATGGAAAAAATACCTCCTCCAAGGACACTTTTGATCTCATGTCAAGAATGGATATTTTGATTTTCTTCACAGCAAGTATCTGAGGAAAAATTTTAAAAAAATAATCTTCTGAAAACACAGTGAACGAAACATTGATTTGAAGAAGGTCAGTCTGACAAAGAAGCCCTCAAGGGGGTGCAGAAGCCTCACTCATTCCAAGCCCACACTGGGAGGAGTCTGGAGCCCCTGACAGCAGCAGCAGCAGCCTTGGCTCCTGCCCAGTGCAGTCACAAAGCCCTGATAACACGTCTGCAGGGAGTACAGATGGATCCCCTTCAAGCATATGTCACTAATGTGAATGGCTCAGTCCTCTTACACTCTACCATAAGCTTTCCACATCCTGTTCCGTTCTACAAAGAGGAACCAGATTTATTTTGCTTCCTTCTGCCATATGTGCATCTATAGAGAAAAGAGGGTTTGTCCTAGTAAATGAGCACATCAAACAAAATGAAAAATATTAGTTCCATTTCTCTCTGTCATGCACAGACTTGACAGAAAAAACCAAAATCATTTAATATCAAATGTTTCATGTGGAATCCTGCTTCTGAAATGTTAAAATATATATTTATGCTTAAATGTCCCAAACATTTAACACAAGCAATAGCATTGTTTAAGGTTTGTTTGTCCACTTTCTAGCCATCTTAACCAACACAGTGAAGGAAAACAAAAGATTTCTGATCCATGTTCCTAAGATATGTTCTAGCAGCTTTTTCTTCAAGGTACCATTTGAAACCATTTTGTCATTTCTCTTTAAGGTTTATCAAGCATTGCAAGTTTCCCTTTGGTTCCTAAACATCATTGGAGGAGAAGAACTTACAGAAAATGCCTCCAACTGCTGCTATAATGAACCGAATTTTTCTAGTCAGAATAATGTTTTCAAGTTTGTTTTGGCAAATAGTTGCATGTGAACTGCTCCTATAATGACACATCTTTGAGACAAGTGATTTTGATAGATCCTTATAACAATAATACCACAATAACTTGTCTAAAAGCTCGGTTTTTATTTAATTTCTTATGGAAAAGGTAAACTAAAACGTGAGAAAACTGAAATGCACAAAATTAGCTTTGCATTCTCTTCATCAGCCCATGCAGCTTTAATTTATTTTATACAACAAAACTATCTGAAGTTGAAAAGTAGTGTCAAAGAGCATTTTCTACTCTTCTCGATGGCATTACTTTCTAATTAAACAAAAAATAGTGGCAATTTCAGGGCAACAGATTTGACTTTATACCATGGGAAAATCACTTCTTGACCTAAAAGAGATTTTTTCGACTGATTAACTAGATTTAGGGCCTCACTGTACAGGTGTTTGGCACAAAACAGTTACTCTACAGGATCTAGCTAAGAAAGCTTCTGTGAGAAAAAGAACAGAAGGTAATTACCAGATTGATGACAGACTAGAAAAAATGTCCCATGGATGAATCTAAAGAAATTTTGGCTGTGCATTTTTCAGTGCAGTGTGCATGTCTGTGCATTGCAAACATGAAGTATCCTATCCAGCATCCAGATCTGTCATCTGTGCAAATCTCTCCAACTGCCAAACCTTACACAATTTGTTTCACAAGTATGGGAGCTAGAAGGTAGAAAATGCCAGAAAAGGAAGATACCTTTGGGAGTAGTTATTAAATATGCATATATATTCATGAATACTTCACACTTCTCCACTGACCACACTGCATGAACATTCACTAAAATATGTAAGAGTTCATGAAAAAGTTCATCAAAATTGCATGAATTACAATAAACATCAAATGAGACACTGTGTATCATATTTTGATATGTGACATCTAGACCTTCTGAGATATTATCTCACTGTCAGATTCTTCAATATCTAGCTTTGAAGTTCTGAATTAACCTCTGCAGGAAATTGTCTTGTGTCTTAACAGGGTGTAAAATCAACACACAATATCAAAGTTACAATCTCACAATAGGTTAACCTCAACACACCTTAATCTACATACTCTGGCACTTGTTATCCTTCCATTCAACCTTCAGGCAATTATTCTTCAAAAACTTTCCCATTCTCTCCCATGCTTTTTTGTTGAAGAACACTCTCAATATTCTGTAAAAATCTCAACAATTCAATCCCACATTTGAAAATGTAACTAAGGCTCCACTATTAGGAATTACATGCTAGTTCCACCGTTATAGCATATACATAGAATCACAGAATAGTTAAGGTTGGAAAAGACCTCTAAAATCATCAAGTCCAACGACCAATGTAGTATCACTACCACATTAAACATTAAACCATGATCTCACGTGCCCGTCCACATGGTTTTTGAACACTTCTAGGGATGGTGGCTCTAGCACTTCTCTAAACAGTCTGTCCCAGTGCTTGAAAATCTTTTTCCAATAGCTAATTGGAAATTTTTCCCAATATCTAATCTAAAGCTCCCTGATGCAACTTGAAGCCATTTCCTCTTGTCCTGTCACTTGCTACCTGGGGGAAGAGACTGACCCCCACCTCAGTGCAGCCTCCTTTCACGTAGTTGTAGAGACCAATCAGGTTTCCTCCTCCTTTACCTCGGGCTAAACAATCCAAGTTCCCTCGGTCCTCATAAGACTTGTGCTCCTTCCACCTCAGCCTCTTCCTTGCTACTGATTTTTGCAGACTGCTCTCAGGGTTGTTCCCTGAATCCAGCACAGCCTCCTCAGGACACTGAAAAGCACCAAATCCAGTAACGCTTCTAAGTGAGAGTTGTTAGACATGATCAATAAGACAACTTGAATCGACCCTCTGTAAATTATTTTTCATGCCTCCTACATTCTCTTCCTAGAGGAATATAATAGACTTGTCTATTACTTCCTCATTGTACCTACCAAATCACATTGTGGTGTCTATAAATAAATGACATTAAATAGGCAAGTGACCACATTGTAAACTTATTTCCTCTATATCAGTTGCAATAGATTCAAATGTATACGCAGAGAAACTTGCACCAATCTAACTAAATTGACTTGAATATCAATGTAATTTAGATCAGCGTGACTTCTTTTTCAGGAAGATCCTTAAATAGGCATTTCCATTCAATATAGAAATTCTCTGGATGGAACATATGACTTTCCTCTTGGTAGCAGCACAGATAACCTTAGGTTTTCCTTAACCCACTCAAAGTGGTTGAAACTGTCCACTGACTCTGAACAGTTCTGAATTAGTTCTGTGGTGGAAGATGTGCCTTTAAGAATTAAACAAAAAATATTACATTCCGAAGTTACTTATCTGTCTGATGTACACTCCCTATTCTTGGTCTCTCAGCTCAAATAAATTCCACTTATCTTTCTTTCCTCTTCCCATGCCTATTTGAAGAAAACTATTTAAAGCCTCTTTTTTCCCTTTGCACAAATTATTTTCTGCTCCTGGTACAGTTGTTGTGCAGTGTCTAATACTGTATGCTTTTAAAACATACCTGTGTCTAGTCCTCAAAACAAAGTTTATTTTCTAATCTATAATTATATAATAAAGTAATGTTGACAGTTGTATCAAACTATTTATCCCCAAATGCCATTATGAGTGGGTCATGTAAAAAAAAAAAGACTAGATTACAGGGCTGAAAGCAGACTATTGTACTGGAAATTACAGAAAAGTTACTTACTTTTTAAAAATAGCCAAGAAATTTCAAAACAAGATCTACCTTAAGACATAAAATTAGAATTTCAGTCAAACGAAGCTTAGGTGCAGCTCAGTGCTCATTAAAGTGATTACCACAGCCATACATGTAAGAAACAAAAGACAGATATATAAAGTGAAGAGAAAAAAACCAAGGATTTTTTTAAAAAAATAGCTCCTACAACAATTGGAGCTCTACAACCATGAACACCTGACTTTCAATTCAACTGGTTTTTCTTTAAAAGTTCAGTTCTGATGTCAGACAATCATTCTTATATAGAGAACAATACTGAGAACATCAGTTGAACACATTGCATCTCTCCTTCTGCTTAGGAGTACTTTAATTATAGCCCAGGGCTCAGTCAGTTGGATACCTATGAGTTAAGTCAGTAGTCCCTAACTTTTTGTATATTCTCTTGAGAAAAATGGCAATAATCTGAACCTCACCAGGATCAGTTTATTTCCTTTTCCTGACAGTTCCTGCTGCAGCCTTGGTTCCTGTTGATGCTAGCACAAGGAGTACAGTGCACAGGGTAGATCCAGCAGTATTTATATATGTGGAATCCACATTGTTCTATGGATTTATTCCATGCCATTAAGATTAATCCACCACCAATTATAAACTACTGAGCTCACATGTACTGCATGTAAATGCTAAATATATTTAACTGTGCTCTGTGAGAAAGGGCTAAGATATGGTACCTTGCTTTACATATAAAAATTATTCAAAGATACTCATCTCAATCAGAAATAAAACACTAATGCTGCCATCATGGTATTGCTGTTTGTGTATTTTCTTTTAATTTTATTAAAACTAGACTAACTTTTCAAGATACAAATTGTGGGTTTTGTTCTGTCTACTAAGTTCTGAGATTTCTCATAATTCTTTCCTATAAAAAGTAGTTCTGAGACAAGGAAAAAGCATTTTGGGCATATGTTCTATGAACAACCAGACTTAACATTTCCCCACAAGGCCAAGAAGAAAATGGTTTCAAATGAGTGAATTTAGATTAAAAAAAGTCCATATCCTGTTCTCCAGTTTCATACAGCTGGTAATTGTACCACAGCTTTTAGTCAAACAGCCTCACTCCATAGTCTTCCTGAAGCCATTATGGTTGAATGAGGAAAAAAAATTAAAATAAAGGTCTTGTAACATCCTGCCCTATCTGGATTCCTTTAACCACTTTTGGAATGCATAAAATACCAATAATTCATATGGACATTTTTTTTTCAGTGACCTTCTGCTGTCAAAGAAAAGCAATCCTACTGGCAATAGTGAACAATGGGATCAAAAATGGTGTCATTTGGCAACAAAGGTTTGATCCACAACTGCATCTGCTACATGATTCTCTCACTCACTGATCAAGACCACTGAGTTGTCAGAGACAACCCCAACTTCAGACATGACCAGATGCCAGCTCATAGCTCTTACTCAATTACTTTGAAAAAGAGTTTGTAAAGGATGCTGAATTCTGTCATTAGAAGAGGGTGACCTCTCTTTGGAAGGCATAAAAATACTGGAAGGCATTCATAGTTACTTGATACAACAATTTGAAAAAGAATAACAACAGAAAAGGTCACAAATGCAAATGAACAGAATATAAGGAAGAAAAAGAAAGGCTGAGTGCCTTGAAAGGAAAGATTTCTGCAACTAACCAGCCTTAAAAAAAAAGTCCAAGAAGAAAAAGAAAAAAAGGTTTTTCTAAAAATGTAAAGTATTTTTATTCATTGTAACTAAACTCGAGGGAGATCTATTGAGATGAGCTTCGCAGAGTGTCAGGCTACATATGCTATGTGAAACATTTCTTCTAATCTTGAGCAGCTCCTGTGCTTTAATAAATCCTGGTTTTAATTAGACCACTTGAGTCTCAGACTTTTTAAGGAAAATTTCTTCCAGGTTGTCCCACAGATACAGAACTTTCAATCACAAAAAGGTAGTGTAAGAAAAGTGTCCAACAGGGATTCCCAGACAAAGAGAGCAATTTTGCACTTCTTTTACAGAGTTATATTACTACAGCAAGACTAAGGTCACAGGCATTCTTCCACTGGCCAACTAAAAGAAGCAAATTCAAAAGAAACAGCAAAGAACAGAATATCTATGCTCTTTTTCCTTCGTCTAACTACAAATACCTAGTCAGATAAAAGGATTAGTAAGTACTTGCACTATTACCAAATGACAAAACCCCAAATGGAAGATAGTAATTTCAGATAATAAAATTACAAAAAGATTTTCAGATGCAGCTTCTGATTTTATCAGCCTTTTTTTTGTCCCAATATGAAATGAATTAAATGGATCATCTTTTTTGAAATTGTGAATGCTTATTTACATTATATTGTGTTAGTTCACATAGCAGACATATAAGAAATATGGAAAGTACAGAGAGCTCTTCAGTCAATGGAATGCTTAAAGACATCTTCTTTAATAGCTAATGAAATTGAAAATGAGAAAAAATTAAAAGATCAGGAATTTTAAAACTTTGACAAACCATATGGCAAATAACAAATAGCTACTAGTGTGAAACAGCAAATACCTGACAAAGTATTCTGTTCAGCCACTCTCTAATCTCCTGTAATCGTCTTTCATTCATGATTGGACAAATACAAAAGGAAAAAATAATGTTGAATACCACTGGATAATAAATTTCTGAATATGACTTTTGAAGTACATCTTAAACACATTAAAAATGCTTTGCCAGTTATAATACATTTGGTATTTTTACTATTATAATAGTTGCTTTCTAGTCACTCCCTACTTTGCATATAGTTCCAAATAACAAATACTAGCAGCAAGTTATATTGCAGCAAGCAAATATTTTCAGGACACAAACTGGCTGTTTCAATCAGCAGAGAGGCAATGCAGCTGTCACCACCTTTGAATCTGATTAATAATTATACTCTAAAGAATATACAAACGAACATAAGAAATTAACCATAAAATCCACATAGAATGGGAGCATTGCAATATGAAGCTAGCATATTCTGCAAGCACGGCTGTAACTACTGACTGAACAGAGGCTCTTCCAAAAGGCAAACAGCATTAAATAATTATCTCAAATTTCTCAGATGCACCTCATTCTCTTAGAAATTTTTCCTCAGGTTTTTTCCCTTTTAAGGGAAAGATTGCAAAATTATACATATCAGTAATATAATTCTTTCATTTTTCTCAATTTAGAAATATTTCTTTAGTTTTGAACTGCACCTGTTATATGACACACTGCTGTGGTAAAAGCTGTGCATACAAAGGTTGTAAAAGGGTTGTCCAACATGAAAGACAAAGAATGGTCTAAAATGGGATGTCAGTGACAATAGCCTGACTCGGGGAAAACTAATTTTGGGTTTAGGCGGGGAAGAAGTGAGAAAAATCAAAGCTTTTCATGTATTTTTCTCTTGACCTAAGAAAGAACATGTGGGACACTTAAAAAAATCTTACTATAGATAATGAAGACCTTCATGAAGACTCTCAGGTTCTACTGAAATAGCAACCTGCTCAAAAGGAAGAAACACTTGTCTCCCTTTTTTCCCCATTCTATATATACTTTATGGATCTTAACACTGTTTCTGCTGTATATGTTTTACCAGGAAAGGATTATATGTATTATCAAATGTATTCAACAGGTTATAATGAAGCAGCTAAATATAGAAAGTAGGGTATGCTGTTATGGAGATACCATATCACAACTGAGAATGCCACGGTTGAGCCAATTTTTTTTTTTTTTTAATTCAGTAAGATGTGAGACAGAGTCCGTGTGCAATGAATATATGGTTTTAAAAAACACTGATGTAGTAAATGTCAATATTCAAACTATAATGCCTCCAGCTACTTGGACACTACAATTCTAAAATAGAAGTCTCACCAAAACAGGTGAGACTACTATTTTGAAGCTATGATTTTGCACCCACATAAACATTATTTATCAAGGAAATAAACCAAATTGCAGTATCTTTATTTTTAACACTTGAACACCTACAATAGTTGTGGAGTTTATATATTTATACTGTTTTTTATTGTTTTCTTTAATACTACAAGGCTTACCATACCATATAATCCCACTGAAGACTTACACTGTATTAAATCAGCTATTTCATTACTTTTAGAGACCAAAGCCATTTTATTTTTCTATTTGTACTGCAACATCAATCATTTAAAGTATATTTTCAATTGTGTTTATATTATGAGATATATAAAGCACATGAGGAAATACATTGTAAATAAATTATTGCTACATTACTAGATAGCAATAAAGGTTGAAAGCAAAGAAGAAGAACAAAAAAACAAAGCACATTACTCTCTGATAGTGAGACTGCAGCAAACTGCAAACTGCTTAATCTATAGAGACAGGACAAATGTCAGAGTAAATTCCTGAGCAGGACTACATAGCTCCAGGGGAAGATAATGGCATATTGTGCTCTTCAGCTTTAGGTCAGAGCCTGGCATCAGGCTCAGATCATTCCTCTTTTATGCAATGATCCACTGCTTGCATACTCAGACGTCAGAGTTGTTGGCTAAAGGCTCATGAGGGACGTTGGTGATAAAACTCACCACTTTCATTTCTCACAGCATTGCCAGGCAGTCACAGCACAGGCCAAATGGTTTCCATCATGCTCGAAAACCAAGCACTAGCTAACGGGACAGGGACCATCTATAAATGTTCAAGCAGGTATGAAACAGCAGCTGAAATGAGTAATGGAGATTCTCCCAGGCCATCTGATGGCTGTCTGGTGCCTCATGTGACATGAGCACTTGACTCACTTTTCCCTACTTCCCAGAGGACCGATAAGAAGCAATACCCAAGGAATCAATGACCTTGGTAGTAGAGCCAAAAATGAAAAATTCTGTCTTTCTCACAGAACCTAAGAGTTGAGAGATGTTACTGGAATATAGAATAGACACATGAACCATCACCAAAGACAACACTGTTGTGATAGCTCTGTGTCAATGTCAGTCACTGGATGCAATAACAAACAACCTTCACATTCAAATTACAGGAGAAAGTAGATCATTTTCATACATGAGAATTTTCACAAAACTGTCTACCGATCTTGACACTAAAATATGTCCCTGAGAGGTACTAGAAACACCTCTATAAAATATGTTTTATATACACCACAGAAAATAACTTTTCCACTACCATCAAAATTCTTGGAAGAACATTTCTGGTGCTTTCTAAACAAGTATACCAGCCAGAGTTTCATAAAACAGGATTCATGATCCAGCACCACCTGACAGCTGTTGCTACCACTACTGTAATGTTCAAGGGCACCACATCCCTTATTAAGAGAATCCTTGACAGGCAAATGTATGGCCCTGCTCACATTACGCAGTAGAACAATTTTGACAGGTCATGATAATAAACATTTAAAAAACAAATTAATATTAGCATTGATGGGATGAAGTTTATGAATATTTTTGCCAGACAGCAACTAGCCAAACCAAGCAAAGCACAAGTTTTGGTGGGAAAATGGCATCCTAACTAAAAGGAAAGATGTTGGGAAAGAAATACAGGAAAAGGTATAATGACCAGCAGAGTCTTCAAAAACACAGAAGTTTTTAAAAATACTGTGTTTTTTTAAAGGTTATACAGTTTTACATATATTTTATATTTACAGTTGAACAAGAGCTAGAAAGAAAAAATGGAGGAATGGCTGCTCTAGAGGTGAATATTAACCCCAAGGAACTAGCTGGTCCTGGAATGTCATGGTGGGTGAAAGGTAACTTGGGTGGCACTGATGAATAATTTACAGAGTTCATATTCCTTTAAAAGGGAAGAAACAAATAGCAACAAAAAACAGCTAACTTCAAGAAGGCAAACAACGTTGTATGAATCAGTGAAAAGGCAGCAAAAATAAGTTAAAAGAGTAATTTTTTCCAATGGGGACAAAGGTGGGAATTGCACAAAATCAGATATTTCACAGATCTTCAACAAGCATGAAGTATGACTAGCACAAAAACACACAGTGAAAAATAAGCAAAATCAACACACATCCTGGAATACAAATAAGAAAGGAACAAGATTAATAGGAACACAAACCCCTATAAATACACTGGCAGTGAAAGAACAACAAATAAAATATTTACCTGCCATGCAAAAGAGAGGCAAGGATATTGACAGAGTTCAGAGAAGAGGCCAAAGGATTTAAAAACCTTTCCCACCAGTTTTCACCAAACCACTCATGTGTAAGCAAATGGCCAACCTGCTTCTACCAGAGAGCTCAATTCTTAGCTCTGGTTAAGGTGATCTGAAGATATAGGCTAGAAGCATGACTGTCATGCCAAACTTTGCAATCAATTACCTGCTTAAAAAAGGAAGGTCAGGGACATAAAAGCCATTAGCAAATTTGAAAGAAGACATGAAGACATTGAATGGGCAGTGCAGTTGGAATTCAAGGATGAGTACTAGGGGAGAAGTTTTTTTTTTTTTGTTTATGTAGTAATTAATAACAGACCAGTGTCCAAACCAAAAATAGGGCATTGAAGCAGAGTTGAACCATTCTAAAACTTCAGTGATGAGCAACAGTTCACAAGACACATTTTTTCTTCTACAGAAGCTGTCAATTGAGCTAGATCACATTCATCTAACTCATAACTGAAACTAAACACAAGAGTTTAGACCTGCTCTGACATCTGATAGAACAATAAAGTCTAAATACTGCAACTTCAAGACAAGAGCTCAGTCTCCTCTGGAAGGAGCTGTGAATAGGAACACTGCACACACAAGATTTGCAGGGAATTCTTAAATAAAAAAGGATTTTCTGTCATAAGATCATAATCAGAAATCTATCTGGCAGCTACAGACTTGGTGGGTTTTTTTTTTGCGAATGAAATTACAAAATATTGCCTTTCTTTTTTTTTAATTATTAAAAGCAGCAAGTTTTACATTAGGAGAAATAGAACATATTTTCATAAATTTTATAAAGAATAAAGGTCAAAAAGAAACTCATTAATTTACAATATGTATAAACAAACTGTCTGCATTATACATTAATTACATTTTAATAAGAAATACGAGTATAGGTTTTGAATATAGAAAGAAATACCTATTTTTAAATTTTATTTGTATGATACTGTTTTGCAGAAGAAAAAGTACACATGTAGACTGAGTAATTAATGACTACTTACAGGTAGGAAGAAGATATTTAGCTTCCATATATGAATACTGCTGTCAGGCTGATCAGATTCAAAATGCAGGGGCTTAATAGTAGAAAAATTAATTAATATTTTATTAATATTTTTATCATTATGCTGTTCTGCTGTTGGTTCTATTGATCAAGCTGTTAGTTGCTTTAAAAGAGTAAGATCTTCAATTCCTACACATAGCACAGAACATTAATCATATTCCTGACATTTTCAAATCTGGGTATGTCTGTTTTGTTTTGTAAATACGTGCTGTATCTGAAGCATGTGATTCAGATTGACTTAGAATATCATCAAAAATATACTGAAAAAAGAAAGAAAAAAAGAAGGAAGAGAAGAGAAGAGAAGAGAAGAGAAGAGAAGAGAAGAGAAGAGA
>QUSF01000009.1:11246055-11315261 GCA_003676055.1 Chloebia gouldiae | reverse complement strand
AAAAGTGAAATTGTTTGCTATAAATTCATTACATTTTTTCTTATTTTTGGAAGCTTTTTTCTAGGGCAAAATATTGTTGTAATTCAAAGCAAAAAAGCAGAAAATGATGAGTGTTTCTATTACAAATTACTCAAAAAGAAATCTATACTTCTTACAAACTTCAGAGGATCTACTGTCAACAGAAAAACAGCCGGGTACCTGCAGAAGAGCAGCATTTCCAAAAATCAGGCAAGTAGTTTCAACTTAACATGTAACTCACACTAAGTAACTCACAAAGAGGGTTTTGGTAAGCACAGATGCTTTAGTGTTTAAAACATGTAATGATCCTGAAGAACTCAAAGACAGTAAGTTCAACCAAACCAGCATTCATTCAGAAAAATCTGAAGTGTGTGTTGATGTTACTCTTATTCTGACTAGATTGTGCATTACACTCAGAGCTTTTTATGAAATTATATTTACACACAATAAACAAAAATGAAACTGAGCCACTTTTTTTCTAAGACTCTCATGTTCCTGCCTTTAAATTTATAATTCACCTGAAGACAATACAAAGGTTTTTGGAAAATCTCCCAAGTTTGTCATATTATGAAAATGACAGATATCAGTGTGTACTGTAATGGCTTAGAATCAGGGAGGCTCCATCCCTATCCCGGTACAACCCATTAGTCTGACCTAGGATACTGATCCCAGGTATTTCAGACAGGTATTCCACTTTATGGGAACTTTGATGAAAACCTCAATGCATAAAACATACTCTATTGTTTTTATTTTAAGGTCTTAGCCAGGTATGTGCAACACCTCTCTCAAAAGATTATCTGTTAATGCATGAATATGTGCTGGGACACAACGCTTTACACCAGCAGCTTCACAGTTCTGAATGTGCTTAGCAAGAAACAACCTAACACTTTTATTTACATGCTACCAAAAATACCTTCAGGAAAATACATAAACATGAAATGAAATGTAAAGTTGCAGCTGTCAGTTCAAACTTACCCATTGAAACTTTGAGTAACGTGAGTTGGCTGAACAGAATATTCTGAATCCAAGTAACCTCATCTTTACTCATAGATTCATTCACACCTCACTCTCAGAGCCAAACCTCCACTAAGGAACAGATTTATCTACTGTAAGAATAGCAGATTGTAGGAATGAGGTTAAATACATTTTTCTGTTACCATAAGTAATTACAACTAATGGAATAAGGAATACCTTTATTTTACAGTTGAGAGACAGTTACTATCAAGTCAGAAAAGTAAAAATAAAGTACTGAGAATACAAGACTTAGTTAATATATTACTACTAGTAATAGTAAAGAAGAAGAGGCAGCTCAAAATTTTCAGTGTAGGCATAAGACTGCAGTATGCAGATCAGCTATTATGTTTCAATTACAAGACTAGCAATAATGGTAAATATATCTAGATTTTAATTAAATTTCCCATAGACTTGAGTATCTGTGACTAACAGTATTTAAATTTCTTCAGTCATATAATATTTATACAACTTTACAATTGTTCTTTAAGATATAAAGAACTATACATAATCAGTTGTTCACACAAGGAAAGAATTATTATAAACAACTCTGATTATATTCCACATATAATCACCACCTACACTTCAAGAGTATTGTGGCTAATCTGGATCACATTATAAGCATACTCTTGGTCTGAAATCTTTATTATCTTCAAACATAACACCAAACTTTGAAATAATAATTCCTGTTTCCTGCTCTTCCGCATGTGTCCATAGATATGCTTATGTCTTCCTTTAAAATAGTGCACATGTATTTTAATGCCACCCTAAAGACTCTTCAGTTTTTTAGTTCTCTATGTGGTGATTCACTATATCACTGTCTTGTAACATTTTTCCAATGTTTTCACATAGGTTTTTAAATGAAATTTCTACTCTACTCCAGTTTTAATTTGTATGTAGAAATAACCACTCCTTCATAAATACATAAATAATAGAAAGAAGTTTTCATAGGTTAAATTATATTTTTTAATAGAATTCATCCATTATCTTTTAAAAATCCCTCTTATCAGGAGCGCTACGTTCTTATTTTTTAATGTTTTGCCTTGCTTTGTATGCCTGGAAATTAATCCATGCTCTGGAATTCTTCAAGTCATTTCACTCGGCTGTAGAAAAATACATTCAATTTCCAGTAAAGTTTTCCCTAGAAGTTTTCCCTGTAAGCCTAGGGAACAATCCAAAGGCAGCACAGGCATGAATAGTCATATGTGCGAATGTGGAATTGATGCTAATCAAATAAATTTTTGAATCAGGATAGCTGCATTTACAATTCGTAACATTCAAGGGTTCAGATGTGTTATTCACTTGTTAAACCACTTATGCTTAAGAATAACATAAGCCTAATGTAAAAAGAAAAGTGAGTTATCAGTGACAGAACAGGCACTAAAGAGAAAAAAATATGCGAATCTCCTCTTTCTATTTATGTAGAAGAAAGGTGGTAACCTTTATTTTGATTTCCTAGTCTACAGTTGATTACTAATTATGTTAATTCAGCTGTAGTTGTTTGTTGGATAATATAAAAGATTTTAAAAAGACATATAAATTCTTAAACTTAGAGATCCACCTTTAACCGTGCCTTTGTGATTTCTCAATGAAAATGATGTTGTTGAATTAAGGTGGACCACCTGCCAAACAAACCAAATTTTACTAAGTGTTATTCTACTTGAAACTCTGCAGTAGACACAGCTGTTGACCAGCTTAAAGAAACACCCTCTGAGGTTCAGAAACCGAGCCTAACAGAGTTACTCTCGTTGAATTCTATTAGGAGTAACAGACAGCTAAAATTTCCCAGTGTGATTCTTATTCCATTTTCTAAGGCAGTTCTCACTGACCAGGCGTTATAAAATATATCATGAAATCATTCTCTACGAAAATTGAATTATTTGATCAAGTGGCTCAATCAAAATATGTGGCAAGCATAAGTGGACTATACTATTTCCAAAATACCTGTACTCTGACTTCAAGTTTTATTGTTTCCTCTCACTTATAATGTACAAGATAGTACAGTTGGGTACTTAAGATCTAAAAAGAAAACTGAAAGGCAAAGGTTGAATTGATTTGTCAAGGTAAATGCAACAAAGAGGAATACTATTCCTATTACAAAGAACTATGAAGAGTCTTCTGGCAAGGAAGATGAGATGCCTGCTTCAAACACATTTTTGCATCTTTCCTAAATATAAAGGTACCAGTACCACGTAATGCTGTTAGGTAAGCATCTTACTTGATCTCAACAATAGCCAGTGGGCCACAGCATAACCAACTACTTGCCTTACATCAACAATTATTGACCTACTGAAGTCAATTTAAATGGTCATGTGCTTAAAGGTAGATAAATTGGTTTATCTCTTAAGAAATCAAAATTTCAAACAAGATAGTCTTTATACAACCCCTTTAGTCTTTTTTATTTCAATGTGCAGTCCTGGTGGCTTCCATTAGCTCATATTAAAATAGCTGTATAAAACCTTCATGAAAATTCTTCCTAAGGATCTCACTTAATTTAAATTAAAGCAATGTATTCTGTACATAAGTAGTTTTTTCCTATTCCAAGTTCTATAACCTCTGCCTCTGTGTAGGGAGGCAACAGTGTTTTTCATTGTTGGGAAAGTACTAGCATCCTGGGTGCATATTTGATTAATGCACATGAAATGAATGCTGTCTTTTTTCTACACCTCTTTCTTTTCCACAGTATACCCTTTCAGAATAGTGCCTACAGAACAGGCACTTTTGAAAAGAGGTGCTTACAATGTGAAAAGAAAAAATAGAATCATATGTATTACAGATAAAATTGCCTAGTAGGCCACCTATGCTCTTTGTGCACTCGAGAAAGATTGTTCTCCATGGTACATTTTCTAGAATTCCACTGGTGAAATTTTTAATGTGATAAACAACAGGACTTTTATCATTCATCTTGGATACAAATTTCCACTTTATATCTATTTCTAAAGATGTTTTCTTAAAGATTCTACCTATATTTTCTCTTTTAATTTTACCATACAATATCCTGTGTGGGGACACCCTACATATTCCTTCTTGTCTTTGGTCTTAATACCTACAAAATACTTCACAGATATTTCTTTAATCCTCTTCTAATCTGTTAGCATATATATAAACATTTATTTTTAAAAAACCGAATGAACTATAACTTGACCCCATATATAACTTGACACATAATTTGAACTATATATATATATGTATATATATGCAATACATAAACACACACAGAGAAGCATATATATGTCTCATATAAACATGTATTTAATATTTCCCCTCTTAAATCAAAACTTCCGTTATCCTCAATTTTGCTCATCACAGAATCATCTTCAACAACATTCTTGGATGTTGATTTATGTATGTTTGGATGGCATTGCATCTACAGTCTGATAAGGAATGTCTTTGTTTCTATCACACAACAGTAAAAATTTATGTCAAATAGATCTATATAACAATGAAGCATGTACAAAATGCTAAATTATAAACTATCTCCCTTATATAGTAGTCATAACAGATTTTGTAAAAGAAGTTTTCTTTTTTTCCTTAAGTCTTATTATGGAAAAAGTGCAATCTCACTCCTAAATGTCTGTAGCATAGTTTGAAAAGAGATAGAATGGTTAAAAAAATAGTAAAAAAATTTCCACAACTTAATGACATTAGACTTTTGCTACTGACTCCTGTGCTATCACAGAAGTTAATTCATGAAATATGTTTTAGCTTAAACTACTCAGTAACTGAAAGCTATTAAGTCTGGGTTAGGCAGAAAACTGTCAGATATAATTTAGATAAAGCTGATTCTTCATTGATGAGAGGTAGCTATATTAGAAGCAACTCAGGCATCAGGCAGTCCTGTTTTCTATGGTTCATTTAATGAAATTGTAACAACTGTAGCAATTAATCTTGAATCATTAAAAAATTGATAACTTAGTTTTGTTCTGTATTAGCAAGTATATACATGATAATTTAAAGAATAAATATAGAATTACTAGACATACAACTGTAGAAATCAAGATCTACATTTCTCATCTATACATAAAAATGGACATCTGATATTACACAGGAATATTTGCTTTGGAAATAACACAAGGACAAACCTTTTATGCAGTTTCTATATACTTTTACTACTTATCTAAGGCAAATTCAAATTAAGTGAATTCATACAAAATAAGGAGGTGAGAATTCTTAGACACAATTGATAATTTAACTACTATTTTTTCCTCTTAAAGAATATACTGTAGGATACATAAGGCCAAAATAGCATTATCTTTTTCATTTAAATATTTTATCAATCTTATTTGTCAACTAAAGTCTTAAAATTGCCATTTCACTGTTTTGTTTAATAGCTCAAGCTGCTAAAAGTATCAGAAACATTTCTAATCTTGTGCAGAATTCTTGAAGTCTCTCACAGCACATAGGAAAGAAAAATGCACAATAACAATTACCTGTGGAATACACCCTGTGCAGCAGATAAATTGCAAATTATCTGTTACAAAGCCAGGTCCAAGCAACACAGTCTAGCAGACAGAAAACACATGGTTTACTCAAATATGACAATTACCATACATTGATTCACTATATGACAGATCTTATACCTAGTTAAGAATTTTGGATTTCAAGCAATAAGGAAAGTGAATAATTACATTATTAAAAGCTAGATGTGTAAAACGCTTAAATTCTACTTTATAATGTCACATTTAGTATCCAAAACTTATCTTTACTGCTTCTGATGTAAAGTGATCTGAAGGCATTGCAATTTTAGAGTGAAATGAGATGTCATCTATAGATCTTTAGTATCAGCAAGAATCAATGAAGTGGTAATTTGCAGTAATAGGCAAAACCTAAATATGGCACACCTGGGAAAGAAGCAGCTCTGAGGACTAGGGCAGACTCATCCCAACTGTCTTTATTCCAGCAAAGGCTGCATTAAGCCAAGCTCTCTCCCTGCGTTAAAGTTTTAGCATGCAATAAAATTAATGTTCCTCTACATATTGATTTTTCACTTCATAAAAATGTAACACTCTGCAAAAGAAAATTTCATCTCTTTGAAAGTTTTCGTATTTGTTTCTTTCTTTGGCCTAATTTCAACTGGCAACCAACGTGCTTCACACCCAAGGCTGTCCCAATGTCACTGATCTCTCTGTCCAGAAAAAGCATTGCCACGTCACTGTCACAAGAAAATTCAACAGCAAAACTCCTACTTGTAGCAACACTAAGTCAGCCTAATGAACATTTAACTATATACAGTAGTTTCACTGGCCTCCAGTAAAACATCTTTAAGTCAGAGGTTCGCCACACCAGCTTAACAGCAATGTTTTCCAATTTTCAAGGAAAAAAAAATCACTCACCCAGATGAAAAGCTCGTTCTTGTCTTAAACAATACTGAATTATTCTATCTGTTTTGAAGAATTTTGGAATGTAAAATAGGATAAGAAAGTAAAGAGAAGATATTAAGTCTGGAGTTTCAGCAAGGAAACCATATAGCTGAAATAAATTCAGACTATTGATGCCTGGAGATGAAAGACATCCCACAACTAGTAGTTGAGATCATTCTTAGGAAGATTTCTTAAGTGAAGGGTATGTCTAGGAACAAAATAAGAGCTAGTGATCTCTACCTCTATTGCAAGAGACATGGAGAATCACTGATCTCTCTTTTGTATTTTCAAACACAATCTGCTTTGCAGTGAGATTTAGCCATTAGAAAAACCTAAAAAATATTTAATTGGTTTGAATTTTATCATACTTGCCCCAAACTATTAAAATTTATTGTGTGTATTAAAAATTATTGCCTTACTCTTAATCTTTTATATAGTTATTTTTATGGTATAGATATTCTGTCAAGAAATCCATAATATAATTTCTCTATCTTTGTGAAACCCCATTTTTTTGGCATTTTCTTGCCTGTACTGAGTTTCTGTGGCCTATTTTTTCCCTTTGAATCCTAGTGAAAGGTGAACCTTAGAACTACATAGATTTCATATTTTAGATTTCATATTATATTTCACATCATATTTCATATTTTTCTTCCACTGTATAACTCTTTATGACAAAGCTTTTTATAAAAGCTAGATCAGTATAATATCATACAATTAGGAATGCTTGATGCCAACAAAATTATAGGCATCTTAGAATGAATTTGCAGAGTAAACTGGAAAAAAATCATTATTTCTGTGTTACAGATTCAAAATTTAAAGGTACTAATTAATTAAGACATGAACAATAGCTGGGACATCACACAGGGAGTATAAAGAACTTTGACCAATGCTCTAAGTCTGCTGAGCATGGTAACAATAATGGTGGTCACTGAGTTCTTATTCCCCCTCACTCAGCTTCTGTTACTATCACTGCTACAAATATGAAATCAAAATAGTATGGTAAGACCTTTGAAAAAGTAGACAAAGCTTTTCACCACTTCCATAAACCAATGTATGCTTCTCAGTGGCACATCTGTATTTATCAGCGTTATCAAACTTAAGAATTTTTTCAGTTGCCATAGAACAAAATTTATTGTTTTGTGGTCATAATAATGTGGCACTGTGTTTTGCAATTCAATTACTTAGCACCATCTGATCAGAAATCTTTCTTTCTTTGTTTAGGATAAAATTATTTTGTCAGGAGCTTCTTCTCATCAGTCTCTTGTTTAATTGCTTTTGTCTTTAGCAACCACAGTATTCAGTTTTTTAATTATATGTTTGGGTAGGCCCTAAATCATTGCAACAGACATGACAGGACATTGTTTGCTTCCATGGTAAAGAACTGACTGTGGCTAAACACTGTCATCTGTAGAATTTACATAAACACATTAATTAGCCTTCCTTTGTTTCTCTTCAAAACCATATTAAAATACCAGACACAGCTGTCTCTACAAAAGATTAAATTCATGTCCTTTCTAATTCATGATGTCATCCCAGTCACAAGCAATTTTCAGTAGTTTTACTTTCAGAGGAAACAAAACTAATGAAAACACCAGTATAAAATTTTACATCTGGAAGTTGTGCAGACATTCTACAAAAAAATTTAGTATTCATTTGAGACCTCTTTCCCATAGCAATGGGCAAAGATACACATAGGCCAGCATTCCTGAAGCTAAATCAAACTTCACTTCTAAAAAAATAAGCAGTTATTATGACAGAAGCTGAGACCTTGTCCTTCTATTAGAATATTGCTTTCTCACATATTCTGCTGGTTTTACGTGGGAGAGAGTTCACTTTCTCCACAGTAGCTGGTGTGGAGCTGTGTTTTGGATTTACGCTGGAAACAGATAATAAAGGGATGTTCCAGCTATTGCTGAACAGGGTTTGCCCCGAGTCAAGGTTTCTTCTGCCTCTCACCCCACCCCAGCAGTGAGGAGGTGGGGTGCACATGGAGGGGACACAGCCAGGACAGCTGACCCCAGCTGACCCCAGGGACATCCCAGACCATGTGGTGTTGTGCTCAGCACACAGAGCTGGGGGAAGGAGAAGGAAGGTGGGGACATTCAGAGTGATGGCGTTTGTCTTCCCCAGTCACTGTCATGCATGATGGAGCTCTGCTTTCCTGTGGATGCCTGAACAGCTGCCCACCAATGACTAGTGGTGATGTAATCCCTTGGTTTTTTTGGCTTGCATGCATGGTTTTCCCTTTACCAGTAAAGCTCCTTTTATCTCACCTCATGAGTTTTCTCACCTTTACCCATCCGATTCTCTCCCTCATCCCACTGTGAGGCAACTGCACCAGCAGTTGTGTGGGGCTGAGCTGCACCTGGGGTTATAATGACACAACCACACAACAAAATTAATTTACAGTGTAACACTTAAGGGTAAGCCAAATCACTGGGGCTTCACTTTTTCTGATAGGGATGATCTGTAGCAGCAGAATATGTTACAGAAGTGTGTCATATTCAAAGCATCACATGAATTTACGGAATAAAGTAAATGGGTTGATGTGGTGGCAAAAGGGCCTTTCAGAGACTGAGAATGAAAATTTCTCAATCTGAAGAGCAATAGAAATACAAGAAGAAGAAAAAATAATAAAATTATAAGGCCTTATATTAAAAAATAATGACAAAATTGAATTATTTTATTGCTACAGCCAGAGTCAATACACCTATGTCTACAGTGTTGGAACAGATGATGACAAAAAGGAAAACAAAAAGAACACAGCAGAAAAGTCCATTATCAAGAGACTGAACCCACTCATTCTAATAAAGCCCATATATCTTCCACTGTATTGAAATCCATATAATTACCTTTTTTCCTTACTTAACTTCAATGAAGATACTACAGTTACAATTAAATGCCACTAACACATCATGCAACATTTGTGACCACAGACAGAAAATTTAAAAGGTAAGAAAATCACTGTGAGCACTCACTTTCTCACCTATTTAAGCATAATACTCTGTATAAGAGAAACAAGCAAGAGAATGTTCACAAGTTAAAACAGGATTAAAACAAACTGTTATTAAGAAACTTTTAATTGCATTTGTGGCATAACATAATTTTACCTTTTTAATCTAATGAACCAAAATTTCTTTTACAATCAATAGTGACAGGCACAGTACTGACAACACTTACAAAACAAAGGCTCAACACTACACAAATATTATTCAGGTTAAATTTTTCCCAAGACCAGGCCTCAAGTCTCTGTCCACAGAGAGTTATATTATCACTTCTTTGCTTATAAAAAAAAAAACCTTAAAATGCATACAAAGAGTTTATTACACCATACACAAACATTATAACCAATATAATTTTTTATCCTCACTATGGAATTGAGAGTTAAGACCTCACTCTGGAATGGACCCACCTCTCTGTCTGACCTCCAGAGACCCGATATTGGCTATCAATGATGTTTAATTAAACAATTAGCTCAAAGGTTTTGAATGTTTAACATAAACTAACGCTCATCATAAAGTAACTTCACTGTGCTGCCAAGATATATTTTGAATACAGAAAGACAGCTTTACTGAAATACTAGTTTTACAAATTTAAATTCATTAAATAAGTAAGAGGAAAAAAATCAAAACAGCTTTGGTCACACAGCCCCATTATACTACACACTCCTACTTTGAATTTCTACTTAGTAATAGATGTTTATTTCTCTGCTACCACTGAGGTCCAGAATGAAAACTGAGGCCCCTAAATCAAGTAAACAAAGCATGAAAGTCTAGGAGATAAAGGATGTGCTTTGCAAAAGAGTCCTAAATGCATCTAGATTTGTAGCAGTAACTGCATTAAGTAAACCCATCAGCTGCTGAAAAAGCAGACGAGTGTAAGAGTGGGCTATTTTCCATGACAGGAAATGTTAGCAAGCTGCTCTAACTGGCCATGCTTCAACAAAGCATTTAAGGATGGTGCTAAAGGGCTCTCTTGGCTAGAATACCTTCTTGAATTGAGCCTAAGGGCCTTGTGGAGTTAGAGACAGATAAAAACATGCATTACTCCTTTCTTGTGCACAAAACTGTTCAGTTACAGAGTGCTCAGAGAACTGATGCATTCAACTCCCTTGCAATTTGACAGAAACAAAACAGGATGTGATTAACAACCATGGAAATATACAATTTTCATGTGTATTGAGAGCCATATCTGAAGTTGAATATAAACCTATTTTATACACTTCTCTGTGCAAAGCTGGAGTGATAAAGACACAATGAGGTTTATTGGAATGAGTGCATAGTTACAAAAATGAGTGTGAGAAGCATATTTTTATAATAAAGAAAACATTGGAGTATGTATGCTTTGGCTGAAATTTTGAAATTTAGAAATGCATGCAAAGCATCTTTATTTTTTAAGGAAATTTTTAGATGCATTTATGTATTTTGGATATATATATTCTTTAAGCTGGTGATTTTTTTGAAATACCACATACCTATGGGAGGATTTCTCCCACATACTTATGGGAGGAAGCCATTTAGTGAACACTACTATGTCACCTTTTTTCTAAAAGAAAAATGCCAATGTCACCAATGGTAAAAAATATTTATATAAAAATACCTACAGAAAATACTTATTTTTGTATACAGAGGCATAAACATATCAAAAAAGCAGAAGATGGCCAAAGGACTATGCTCCTTCATCTATTTTTAGTGTAATTTATTACTTAGTGTTATTAATTATTAAAGAAAACACATGTATTGTTTGTGTTACAAATTGTATAAATGCTATGAACTACTGAACAAATTGAAACTCTTTATTTTACAGCCCTTAAAGCTGCATTTCTCATTGTAGATATCCTCTCAGCCTGACTTTTGGGGCTTTGAAGGCTTCAGGGAGGAATTACTGCAATACACAACTTTCACTCAGAAAATCTGTCCTTTATGTCTCAGAAAATAAACCTCAGCCTCACTAAATATTAGTAATTATATCCAATTTCTTTCCTTCACGAAAGAGGCATGTTGCTAGTTCGTCTACCCTCTAACATTTCTAATATAGGGTGGGGGGAGATTAAATTTGTTTTAAGTCAGAAAGAGCCTTTTATTTTCTGTCTAATTTCCAGCTTTAAGAATTGTGTATTTTATATATTCCATGTGACAAAAATAAAAAGATGTTTCACAGTACTAAGAGAAAAAGGCCACCCAGCACACTTACTGATCAATCTAGAATTTTATTCCCAGATGGTTATTGTCCCTCATTTCTATGAAACAAAACAACATTGCCAGAAAATACACATTTGCTCTTCTGCTAACATTGTTCTACAGCTTAAACACATTCTCGCTTTGCCAGTGCATTTCTCTTTGAGCGGAAAAAAAGATAATGCATTTTTTTTATTCTACAAGGAGACATAATATTTCCTAATAATACCTAAGACAGAATCTCTATTTCCTCAACTCTAGCTACCAATCTTCCACTTCTTCCTTTTAGAATTCATTTAGAACATATATGACCCAAACTACAAACAGAATTTCAGATGAAATTCCACCAGTACCATGCCTTTAATATTTTCTTTCCACTTCTAAAAATACTGTAATACGTCCTGATACATCTTTACATTTCTCTTTTTTCATTGCCATGTCATAACTATGGCTTTAGTCACCCTGAGACTTATAAAGTCAGATCTCTTCCTCTGACACTTTCAATTATAACTCTCAGCTTACAGCAGAAAAATCATATTAGTTCCTAATTAGACTTTAAACTACACACTTTTTGTTTCACTCACCCTTCTTTCTCTGACTTTTTAATCTGACTTTCACATCTTTTTCTATCAGCCAGTTGTCCAGCCTTTATTTTTGCACTCAGAGAAGTATTTCTTATTGCCTTCAAATTAGGCCACAATTCAATATGAATTTCAGTAGCACTGATCCGAATTAAACTAAGAGTGGAAAAAAGTGTGGCTCTATATTGGCTCCCCTATCCAGCTTATCATACAGGTTCTGCCAACAGTCAACAGGAGGGTTAAAACAAGCCCAGAAAGAAGGATGTGCTTCTTTTAACACACAGACACATCAGCCTGCTCCAGAGGCATTACCCAGTAGTCCTTCACTAGCCTCAGCCTGTCTAACAGCTGCCTGCCATAATCTTCTCGTTCCTATTAGCCTTTATCTTCTCCTGGCTGCAGCACTTGTTCAATCCATCACTCATTGCACTGCTTCAGGATGCTAAGAACGTAGATCATCATTCACCTGTTCCCACGATCCTGACAGGGCTAAGCAAAGGGTCAGAGAGAAGAGCCTGTGGAGGGGGTGGGAACCCAGCTGCTGATGGCAGGAGGTTGGAAAAACTGCAGCCAGGATGGTAATCTGCAAAAGTTGTTTTACAGCTCAGTACCAGACTAGTAAGAGCTTGCTGCCCTCAAAGGACCGGATCATTTTCAACTCTTTCCTTTCTGTGTTCTTACTGCTCCTCTTCCCTGCTTCCAGCAATGCTTTCCTACTCTGGGCATTGCTCAGTCCTTTTGTGAGCTGCCACCTGCACCTCAGAGCCAAGGACTGCCTGAGACACTGGGAGTGACTGCATGCATGAATGCAATCCAACAGGAACACTCAGCAGGGAGAGAAACATGGAGGTAGAACCATGCAGCTCTTTTCCATCTCTTCTCCTTTCAGTTGTTTCATCAATGGATTGTAATACAAACTAAGAATAAGTAGTATCAATAATGAACAACTAAGCAACAAATTTGAGTTGCTTTTCATATACTGAGTCACTGCAACTCAGTGTTAAAAACAATATACTGATTTAATTGTCCAAAAGGTATTTAGGAGTTGGAAAGATCGAAATTATTCACTCAGCGAGACTCCATAATATGAGCTTACAGTAATTGTGATTGCCCACTGGGTCAATTAGGAAAGTTCAGGGAAAAAATATGTCTTTCCTTCAGAAGAAGAGAAGAAATATACTGCAACACCACTCTGCAGCACTGAAATAGGCATTGACCACCTTGTCACATTAGAGTGCAGACATACTTGCTGGTATAGAAATATATAATTCAATAAGGTCTCTTGTCCAAATATTTATTACTTAATTACTTACTTGTATAAAGACAAACTTCTGCTTTAATAAATCATGAAATTTTTATGAGGACAGAAGGCAATAGAGTGAGACTTGTGAAACAAACTCCATCTCCAAGGTAGCAGCTGAGAAAACATCCCATAGTTATTACATGACTTGAGAATGGAAAACAGGTTCTGATACAATTAACCTTTTGGCAATACAGAAAAATTATTAAAAAGACTAAGCGATGTTTTCTTGAAGGCCAAAATTTGTACAACTCGCAAACCCACACAAACTCAGCACTACTTCAAAACTGATAAACACACAAGGAGCAGTTACAATTAACTTCTGTTTTCAAAAGAAGTAATAGAGGTACCAGAACATATTCTTAGGCTGGATGTCAATTTTCTTTGTTTGGAATAAATGAAAAAAAACAGGCAATATGTGTCAAATATGAACATAGGAAAGAGACAACAGTAATAAAGGGGAAGGTAAAGGACACAACTTTTAAGCATAACAAGGTAACAGTACCTGGCAGATAAAATTATTGTGATCTTAAGTCTCCTGTTACATGCAGAAGTACTGTTGTGAATGTGTGAAATGGATTCTAGGATTAAAAGACTTAATGAACGTATCTCTTCCTGAGCCACCGTACATACTTATGAAAATATACATTTTTATTTCTATTTTAATGGCATGCACGCTACTATTGCTGTTGCAGGTACAAATAGCAATCAAGGGCAGTTTTACCAATCAAAATGTTGCTGTTCTTCTATTGCAATTTAAAATATACTTTCCAGAGATTTTGCTAATTTAACACTCTAGCTAAGTACTGGGATCATCTCATCTGCAGATACACTTATGTTATCTAAAACACAGTTCAGTAGAATTTTATATCACACACACACACATGGATGCACACATACAAAAAAATAGCAGGACAGAAACAGGATTAATGTAAATTCCATTCAGGATGATATACAGAAAATTAAGTGTTAATGAGTTGTAAATCTCAAAATAACTTACTACTCCTATTCCTCTTTCTAAAATACCTTTGTACTAATATTTCTTAAACCTATAGGTGAATTTCTGATCACACTAAAATCAGTAATTCACAAACCAACAGTTTTTACTTATATATGTCCCCCAGTTTTATAAGTACCTCACTATATATTTTTTTTTCGCTTATGGGTAATTTGGTTTCCAAGCATATAAATAGAGTTTATAATAGGCCTTGGAAAAGTCACCACAGCATATGCAGTAATTGGTACCCTGAAAGCCTCCATTTCAGATCTTTCATGGCTTCAAATAAACTATGGCTTCTTTCTACCATTTTAGTTCTGAACCCAGTAATGTAAAACATTTTACTACAATGTCTATCTCATTCCCTACAAGTATGTTTGGGAATGATTTGTCAATGAAAGTGAGAATGATTCTATGATTCCTTGAGATGCTATCAATACATAACTGCAAATGAACTTCCAATTAAGCTCCACAATGCTGATGCTAAATGTCTCATTTCCACAAGCTCTTCAGAGAGGCAGTACATTATCCCACTGAACTACTGAAATACAGAATTACATGGTATTAAAGCTGAGGTATGTATTAATAGAGCCTATTGAATGCTTTCAAAAATAAAGACCTATGGTATTTCATTGTTTAAAAGCAGTTTCTCTCTTTCTTTAAACTCTTTTACTAGCCTGTGAAATTTTTAATATTCACAGGATTTACACACAGGTAAAATAATAGAAGTATGGAATAGGAATAAAAGATTTTCCCTGTATTGTAGAGCTCTCAAATACTAGAACTCTTCAGCTCTTCTAGCTGAAAGGGTTGATTAATCATACTATTTAAAGATTGTGACACATTTATGCCCAAATTAATGCAGGAAAAGCTAGTAATTCACAGTTACAAACCTGTGCAAGAGACAGCTTATGTGTTGGGACACTTGATTTTAAATTCTGGACCCTTTTGGGCCCTGCCCATTTCTGGTATTGAACTCACTTAATTGGCATATCTTAACTTTCCTGTGTTAAGGTATGAAGAAGGGGGAAAAGAAAGAAAAGACTAATTTGTTGTTATTTGATTTACTTTAAAAATCCTTTGCCACTAAGGTTGACACAGAAGAACCATAATAACTAAGAATAGAGATAATAATTCATATTCCTCCTTAGTCAAGATTATAAACTTTAGATTCACCTTTTTTAAAAAAGCCAGCTGCAGAACATTTATTTAAAGCATAGAAATAGGTGTTGATCATAAATATACTGAAGATGCCAGACCAATTTAAAATAAATCTTAAAATGTGTTTTAGTAAATTATGAACACAGACCTTCAAGCTTTGTAGAACCAAAATTTAGTCAAGGCAGAGACATGGTCAAGGCTTCTTTAGAGAGGCAATGGATATTTGGTGCCATCAGCACCCTAGAACCCTTGGAGTACAGTTGTGCTTATCATGGGCAAAGAAAAAAGCCATACTGGTATATGACAAGTGAAAGTTGTTCTATTCATCCAAGCCAGAATACAGACATTTCAATGTATTTTTTTACAAGCTTCCAGAACATTTACCAATGAAAAATTTATATACCTTGTTTCATCTATTTTCCACCCAAAAGAAGAAGAATGGACTGCATCCACAATTATACCTTTGCATGATTTAAATTGAGAAATGGGGTTGGAGCGGCTGAGCCCAGGCGAGTGAGGGGCAGCTATTGCTTAGGCAGAACTTATCCATAAGTGCTTCTCATGCCTGTCCCATGCACATACTTGTTTCAAAGAAGGGAAATCCACAGAAACTGAGCCTCTTAAGCAGGTCTTAGGGTGACTGCAATGTCCTAGGGTCCGACTGGCCATGTGTTGAACCCTACTAAGGCAGACCACTTCACACCTGTGTCTAAGCCAAGATTACAGGAGTCTTTCTGCCACAGACAAGGAAGGAATTGATTACACACAGATCTGCCTCTGACTCCTTGAAAATGTGTGATGCATAAGAAACCTTGAAAGAGGAAGCAGAGGACTGAAATTTGCATCCTTCTGGACAGAAGCTAGCAAAGACAAAGACCAGAAGAGTCAGTAGAGACTTCAGAGAAAAGAAGGGTGAACTGCTTTTTCTAAAAAAAAGTGAGAAAGAAATTGCATTTCTTTGCATAATCACAAAGAGGAAAAAACTGGGCACAGGAAAGATGAATCTGTGGAAAGTGAGATTCAAAGCCTAAGGTAGTTTATAATTAGCTCAGTTAGGAATATTCAATTAAAGGCTTTTAAATGCAGTGTAGGCAGCAATGAAGTTTGGCTTCTCTCCAAAAGTAGTTGCACTCATACCCAGAACCAGGACAGTCTCAGGAGAGATTACTGAAATTAATGGAATTACTAGAATTTCCTCTCCTAGTCAAAAGTTAGTGCTCCTGCCTGATGTACCAAATTATTCCCCATTTAGGTTACACCTGAGGCACATTTTTAAATAGCAATATTGAGTCTACTTTATGTTTAGTTCAATATTCTCCACGTGACATAACAGAAGCCATGACAAAAATATGTGTCCTGAGAGTACAGTTAGGATATATGTATCAGTAGTTTGATTTCTCCCTCTTTGAGCCATGCATTTTAACTTCTTGGGTTCCCAGTTTGAATGTTATTAATATTTCATTAAGGCCATAACTATCTATGTTCTGGTTCCTGAAAGCCTATTTGGCATAACATTCGAATTAGCAGTAATGAGAGGAATACGTTCTTCCATCATCAAGTTTGTTACCTTGATGAATATCTCTCTGTAGAAAAATATGAAATGAGTTAATGCACCTGCCTATTAAAGCCACTTCAGGAGATGGCTGAACATATGAATGGCCTATTAGCTAAAGCAAAATTCAACCTAAGGCCCAAGGAAGAAATACAGATGTATCTAAAAGTGGATTTATTGCAGCTATTTCTTACAGTACTCAAAAAAAAGTAGATGTCAGCAAAATTTGGAGTGCTAAAAGATCACACTAAAAAAGTTAGACCATTTTGGGGCTATAGGACTTTGCATACAAAATAGTCAGACTTATATGATTTTTTTTTTTTTTGTGCATTTAAGGCTTTTTTTCTACTTCTTTGTAGATGAACTAAAGATTATCTGTCACAATAAAAACCCAAGCAAACAAACAAGCCCCAAACAAACCAAAAAACAACTAGAGAAAAAAACTGATGAGAGTACTTGATCAGCTGAGTGGTCTTCTATTTAGTACTCAGAGTGGCACAATATTTTTAATAAAATCTAAGGCCTGACAATTTGTTTTAGAGAGTATTATCAAAAGGATTATTGTTTCCAGAACTGTCTAGAAAAGCAGAAATAAAAGACTTAATTATGGATATTAGTTTCCTTTTTTTCTTCTGAACTTTCTGTAGTGCCACTGAACTATTTTCTTGCAGAGACAGGTGCAAGAAAATCACTATTATGTAATTACAATAAATGCAAAATACTAATTTCATGCTTGCTTTATTTATATATACCTGAGTAAATATTGAGAAAAGCTGTTTCAACATTGAAAAATGAGCATTCCAAACTGTTGAGGAGTTAGAAATTCCCATTGTCAGAAAAATCAAAATTATCAAAGGGAGTTTAATAGATTTTAGAACACACAGGTAAGGATGAGATTTATATAGAAATCTGATAAGTAGGCTTAATCTTGGATAAGCAAAAAAGGACTGGAAAGATCTTCCAAAAATATTAAATTTAGCTGCTTCTTCTCTAGGCATGAAGTCAACTATTTGTAAACATACCCCTTTTATAAATAACCCAATCAGTATCTCTGAAGAGGTTTTTTTTTTTTTGCTAGTGATTTATTTCACCTGAGTTGTGGTTGTTTCGGATTGCTCTTGCTTTGATTTTCTACCCAAACTATTTCCACTGGAAATTTATCCCAGGATGTGATGACTCACAGGGAAGGAAAAAAAATTAATCACAGTCACACACAAATTTTGTTCTTCTGCTACCTTTTCCTCATTATGTACCAGCAGGATGTATTTATCAGCAGGAATCTTATTTTCCCCCTGACTCTCCTACTCTACACAACACAAGGTTTTATAAACCCCTCTGTAATGTGGGCTCTGCTGTCACCTGAATACAATTTAATTGCATGTGTTCCACTTTGAGTTCATATGATTCTCAAGCACAAAAAAATCATAGCTGAATTAATTATTCTAAGTGAAGCGCCCAGTTACTTACTGCTCCTGGAACAGCTCTGAACAACAGTCCTGGTGCACCCTCAGATATATTTGCTTTTTTTTACAGCTGCGCTTACAGCTATGAGCTCTTACCTCTTGGTCAGCCACTAATACAGAGATATGTTCTCCCTCTCAGTTATTTCTAATAAGATCACTATTTAAAGCAGAATTACATTTTATTGTCTCCAAATGACCTTCCATCATCAACTTCTTAGAGTGTAATCCCATTTCAATTATTAAAGTCCAAGCAGCCTTTCTGAATGATACTCCTATGTCCCTCTGAGCTGCTTTTTGTGGGAAAACCACCTTCCTTCTCCATGCAACCTGTCCTTCGCCTTCTCATCACAGTGATGTCCTCAAAAGATTTACTTGGCACTAAACACACTAAACAATAAGTTCTATTATCTACTGCATTTTATATGATACTTTTACACAATTGCCAAATAGTTAAATTTCTACAAAATGTTAGTTCCTCTTCTCTGGTAATTAGAATTCCCAATTAAATTACTAACTCTTAATTATTTCTCAGTATCAAATGGCCCTGGTCCTCACCAAGTAATAGTCTTGTAAAAAAACAGGTATTAACTTTCTCTGAAAACACCTATCCCTGTTATTTTATAAAAAAATATTTATTTCATCTCCTTTATGATAATACTGATAGGAGTTAGAGGTTGAATGCACTCTCTTGGAAATACATCAGTCACACCATAAAGGAAATGGTCAGTATTACCAAACACTGAAGATTTTATTTCTTGCTGCAGACATAAACCAAAAAGGATAATGAATAGCAATGCTTTTAGTGTTTCTTGAGATATGTTGTGAATTCTTACAATACAAGAGTAGAAAGCAAACATAGCCACTACAATACTGAATTAACACAAATATTCTGAAATATTAAAAATTGATATTTCTTAGCCAAGACAAACGAGTTCTGATATCTCTATGTAATCTAATTTATTTTGCTTCACCCAAAAGTATTCAACTAAGTCAAGACAAGAACATGTCAGCTTTACCACAGCTGTCATTTTTCCATGCTTTTAACAGTCAAGGAGTTACAGCAAAAAATGTATAGGGATAGGCTTCTTTTTAATTGTGCACACAAACACACACATAAATCCCTTTAGAGGCACATCAGCTTTAAAAATAAATTTTTGTCATCCAAAATAGCTCATGAAATATGCAACATATATTACAAATAATTATTCATCAGACATATCAGCTAGCAATAAATGATGACTTAAGTTCCTTAATTTCAAAATATGGCATTAACACACACACAAAACATAGGGGAAATTAATTTTCTATAGTATGAATTTTATGTTGTCACATGACCCTACAGATCCCAGGGCTTTGTAGCCCTTAAAAATGGGAATTTCCATCTTTGTCTTCAATTTTCTATCCTGTTTGGCAAAATAAAACCCTGATAAACTAATTCATATAATAGAATATGCTGAATAAGAACATTTATTAGCCAAAAACTTCATTTCCCTGCAGATCTCTGGTAATCTTCTGGATTTCTACATTTCTCTGACACTTTGAACTTATTTGTGAACAATTCTCGACTTTGAGGATCCTCTGAAATCAGTTCCAAGTTATTTAAATACTTATATTTTAAACAAGTCAAATTAGATTGATCTGGCTGTACTAAGGCAAACCTTTTATTTTTGAGCCTATCAGCTGAGCATACATCCTTGATGATAGAGGGGTAATTACTTTAATTGTTTGTTAATACAAGTGTTTGGTCAGCACAGAATATATGTGCTACTCATGTGGGGAAAATATGCTGACCAACTATAACATATTCATAAGTATGGTTGGGTATGTATTTGCATTCAGGTCTTACATTTCATCAAGAATTTTGCCAAAACAGATGCACTTTCCAAGCAAAGGTTTGATCAGCTGTTGAATGCAGAGCCATCCTTGCAGCCTTTTTTTATCCAAAACCATGGATAGAGATTTCTTTCTACTTTGATCTCATACCATGTTTTGTTTCAGGAAATGAAAATCAGGACTCATATTTGTTGCTACCTAACACCAGATTTTTCAAATGTCCTCACAATAGAGGCATGCAAAGTACAGGAAGTAACAAGATCTGCTTTCCCTGCCTAATTTGTTAATATTTTCACATTGCTTTTCATAGGAATAAAATAATCAAAATGCGTACATATATAGACAGATCTCTCCAATATATATAGATATGTGCATTTTCATAAGCATGTAACACAATATACTATATTCCTTAAAGATGGAATGGGTTTATGCCTGTTTTGTTTCCTTTACCTCTGTCTCAGTGCTATAATGCAATTCTGTGTCTGAGCACCAGACTTCAAATGAGAGATCTATTCAAAACATGCACAGACAAAATAAGTGGTTTCCTTAGTAATGGAAACTATGTGAAAGCTTCTGAAACAACTCCTCCTCCAGTAAGTCATGGTGTACATGATCCTTTCTATCCCCAGCTTATTCATTTAAAGATAAATTTGCATTTAAAAAAAAGATTTAATGTGTACAGTTTTTGGAAGTGAGACTAGAGATGAGAAGGAAGACATTTACTGAATTCCTAGTTATAGTTTGGGTTTTAGCCAGTATGGATGTTGTATGTTCCGGTGACCTTTTAATTAATTTTCTAGATCTGCAAGTTGAAAAAAATGAAATGTATAACTAAACTACTAAGGACTTCATTTAGGTAACCATTACACTTCCATAGTTTAGTGTACTTTATTCAAACTAACATTAGGTAACCATATTCTGAGCAAACACTGCACTTATCTGTGCTGTTTCTTGTCATCACCACAACAAATTCATGCTGTTAATGGCATCAGAAAATAACTGATACCTCTCTCAGTCTCAGAGTAAACGTAACTAAAAGGAAAATGACATTCTAGTTCTAATATTTAGCTTAGTGACTCTAAAGTTTTCTAAATAACCAATACAGTTCTTGTGCAAATAGTTATAACACGCAGATAATTTAGAATTTCTATTGTTAACCACCCATTTTAATATAAAACCACAATAAAATGCAACAAGAATAGTTTGTTTTGTTTCATAAAAAAAGTTAAGAAATTCAGGTCTGAAGATCGCCCTTGAGAAACACACACTACCTATATCACATTTATTGCCACAAATGTGGTATTATGAGGGAAGGTGGCTAAATCTAAAATAAAATTTTTACTGGGAGAGGGAGGTTTCCTTTCACTGACCACATACTATCTGCCACACCACATAGTGCCAACAGAAAAAGTACAAACCTGTTTCAGATAAAATATCATTAATGTTCCATAGAAAGTCAAAAAGATAGGAGCAAAGAAAAGGAAAATGGCATCTCTATAAGGAAAGAAATTTCAGGACTTATCACCATCCAATTACAACAAATTGACACCAGGATAGAAATTCTAAGCCTTACATTCAAATCATTACTGCCACTATTTTTCTCATCAGCCTTAGATACAGATTAGCTCCAAGAGCTATGACACTAACTGCTACATTCTATGCACATTCTGGGCCCCACCAACAAGGATCACAAACAAGATCCTTAAGAAACTAACAAAGATATCTCAGTCCTAAAGATCCACCACAGGGAAGATCCCAATAAGTTATATTTAATTAACAAAGGCTACAAAACCTGAGATGTCACCACAAGTAAGACATGAATGTACTGAGGTGAAATGAATTTTTAAACATATACACTGAGCTTGAAAATTGCTTTATAGATATTTCGTCTGCCTTATCCAGGTGCATATAAAGATTCTCTAGCTGCTTTTCACTATTCTGTCGTCATTAAGAATCCCATGTGATGCAGCAAGGTTGTGGTTGCTATGTGTGACTCGCTTCCAGCCTTCTGCAGATACTGCTAGGGCAGGGATTCTTGCCTATTAAAATAGGGTCAAGGATGAAAACTAGAAGAACTCAGTAGGGACCCAGTAGGGATGAAATTTATTAACATTTTTCAGACCTTGAGCCACTCCTGCAAGCAATCCTCAAGCCAATCCTGGCTGACTATTGCTCTGGGACCTAAAATGAGGAAAGAGACCATAGCTTTTGCCTGGCATCTCATACTTTTGTGTCATAGAAAGCAGTTGCTACATGAATAGGCAAGTTTTCTAGAATAGGAAATACCTCCTTGATCACTAAGATCAGCTCTTAACCCCTGCTTTCATTCAACCCCATCCCAGATGACTGAATTTGCCTGTACTATAAGGCTCTTCAGTATGCAGTTCCAGATTTTGCCAAGTCATATAGCACCTACTACCTACACAGCATTTAAAGAAGTAACTGGGGCTTTGTGTATATGTGAATTTTTCCTTATGTGAAATTCTTTACAGATTTGTTTCCATATGCTTTTTCTCTATTGTATCAACACTAACTCTCAGATCTGATAAAATAAATTTAGTAGCAAGTTAAGTAATCTGATACAGCATTTTCCATTATGAAGTGCAACTCTAGAAATTTGAATTCATTGCTGGCAGCAAGCCTTTCATCTTCAAAAAAAAGACAAAGAGCCAGAAATGTTGCTTTTGTTTAACACCAAAAAAAAAAAAAAAGATTCAATTTTGCAAAGATACATATTAATAAAAATTAGTCTGTATGGGAGAATAGACCTTTTAGGAAAGCATCAATAGTCTTGCCAGAATATCTAGAAGTGCACATGACAATGTCAGGTTGATGACATTGCACTGAAAATGCTGGCAGAACAGGGTTACATGAAGTGGTGGCTCTTTTTTCTCTCTTCCAGGCAAATCACACAATGACAACCAGCTATAATTAAGAAGTCAATTAATAAATTAACTGATGACACCACAAAACAGATTTCTTTGAAACTGACCTTCACTCAGAAAGGAATACCTCCCCACAACTCACATGGAAGATATAAAAAGGTGTGCTTTGCAAAACTGGTGAGAATGAATATGTCAAAAAAAGAAAAAAACAAAAAAAAACCCAGGTCACCTCTGTTTTTTACTCTATGGGCTACAAGAAGAAAGTGAAAAAAGCTACAACTGAACCTCCTCCTTGTGCCTCAGAAACCAAGACAGGAGCACGTGTAGTCATAAGCAATAAAGCTGTTCCAAAAGTGTTGTCTCTTTTACAAGTGGACATAATCTGTATGAATACACACTTAAAAAATTTAATTTCCAAATTCTGAGATAAAGTGTGTCATCTTAGAATTTATATCAAATAGTTGTGGTATTTTTACTGTAACTGCATAGCATTTATTACAGTTTTTAACTACACTTGCTGCATTCTAAACAGAGCTCTGTTCTTATAGACCAAAAACACTAGAAATTGGTCATGATTAATCCTGAACTACAACAAAGGATATGGAGGCCCATGGATGCTCTGGCTTTCTACATAATGAAAAAGGGGGGAAAGTTTTGAAATCATCTTCCAATTTTGAGACAAATGCAGACACAGAATCAATGTATTTTAATAACTAAGGGGTTTATGGATTGTGTTTATTGTCCATTACAAACAAATAATTACTTAGTTTATTTAACGTGCACTCAGTAATCAGATAAAACATATGTTAAATAAATTCCTGGAGTTAGTCTGCATTAATTTAATTGTCTCTCTATCAGTCTGAGAGAATTTTTTTTCTATCTTGTAACCTATTAAGCTATATATATGATTTTCATAAAATTGATTACATTGCTATTTTAAAACCACCAAGCATCATAGTGAAATCAGCAGAAAAATAACTTAATGAACTTTAATAATCATAATTGTTTTGTTTATAAAAGATACTTTTCTCCTGCGGATAGTAAAAAGAAATATTCTTTAGCGTTATCTAAATCATAAAATTCAATTACTGCATTTTTTTTACAAAACAGAATTTTAGTATGATTTAATAACCTTTTAACTAATATGTAAATGTATTCCTATCAAGGAAGTACTTTAATTGCATATATAGTCTATCATAAGAACTCACTTTCTTTATGCAAGTATACTTTAGTTGATTTAATTATCTAGCCCTCTAATTACACAGTCCATACCAATCAACCCAAATGAAGCACTTCTCTAATCTTAATTCACATGTCAAATCACTGAGTATGTTTTTGCATGATTCTCATGTTAATTAGCCAGATTTTGAGTGAATGACAGTGAGTTCATGAGGAGGCTAGGGGCAAAAGCCAAGAAAAATTTCACATAGGGCAATGCTAGTCCCTAAATTTTTACCTTTCTCCAGATCACCTATTTCTCCAGTGGATGAGATATGAGATCTAGCAGTTTTTAGCTGTCTTTAAAAGAACATTTTCAACTTTGTCCAAACTTTTTGAAATATTCTTGTCTCTTACTTTGCCCACAATCTACCCCCCCCTCCCCCCCTGTAGTACAGGTTAATATTTTTTGTGTGGGCGAGGTAGGAGAGGCCTGAGATCAGGATTTTTCTTGCTGGAGCTATAATGTGAAGAAGTCTTCTTCAGGCTTCAGGTTGTGCTTACTTAAAACATCCTAAGCATTATCCCATCCAACCCAGGACATTATGTTGTGCAGCAGGGAAAGCTTGAAGTTTAAAATGGCTTGCATTTGCAGCTCATGGTGGTGAATATTACATACATAACAAAAAATGAGAGAAAATAAAAAGACCACTTGGCCTTTCCCTGGCCTAGAGTATCTCACCTATTTGCAAATAATCAGTCACATAAATGCTATTATTTCATCTATGAAACAGTCCCACTCAGTTGAATGAGTGAAAAATGAACAGCACACATCTTCAAAAAAATTTAACTCTTTGTTTACTGTAGTTAGTTCAAGTGCAGTATTCAAAAATTTGAGGTAGAATGAAACAACTGCTTTAATACAGCCACAGTGTAAGTACCGGTTAGTCTAACAGGAAGAGTTTTGTAAAATTTGCCCTAACCAATTATAACATCCTGAAATTTATTCAGAATGGTGGCATTAATTTAATTCACTTTTCATAATAAGTGATTTTATGAATAATAAAATTATTTCTTACAATAATAAAAACAAAAATAATGCAGTCCAAGATCTGATCCAAACTGAATTGAGATAAGACTCAGTATTCATAAAATAGCAACCATTTTATTGCAAAATTTTGGTGCTATTGCTGTTGCAAAAAGTACACTAATTCACACCATTTACTAATCTTCAGAAAATATTCATACTTTTATAGACAAGATCGTGAACCTTTCTTCAAAGCAGATGAGTGTGAAATGAGAACCACATCTCACTTCAGTCCACTAGAGGGTGGCCTGACTTACTCAGGGCTATGGGACTGAATTCACGCAAGAGATCCATCATTTTCATCTTTTTTACCTGTTGATAACCAATTCTTTTTGCTTCATTTTTAATCATCTCCTATTATAAAGTAATTTCTTTTATATAAACAGTATATATGATAAAATATCTTTTCCTAACAACATCTATCTCATTTATTGTCCTGTATATCTAAGAGAAGGGGTAATGATAATCAGAAATTATTTTACAGATTTAAAACCTTCAAAGTTTGTATGCCTTTCAGTCATGGACACAGAATAAACGGGAAAAATAAATCATTCACCAAAGAACATAGCATAAAGGGAGAAAGAAGAAAGAAAGGGAAGGAAAAATCTGGGCATCCTGTTGTTTATATAATTGGATGGCCATAAAATACAGACTCAGGCCGAGAGATATTGAGAGAAACTGACTTCTTATTTAACCAACCCCTTTCGGAGTTCATTTAGAAATTTTATTTCTCAGGAAGATGTATTACTGTTCTTACTTTCTACTGATAAGCACAGGTAGTAAAATGTAATATTTGACAATATTTGGAAGAGGAAGATTATGTAAAATCTTTTCCAGTCTTAAGCTAAAAAAAAAAAAAAGGCACCAAAACTGGGAGGAAGGCACAACACATTTTTCATGAATGGTTTCAACATACAGTATCCTCTGAACTACAGCAGCCTTTGCCGAACTTCAGCGATCTCTAATAAGTTGTTCTGAGCGCAGATAACCGCCCTTAAAGGGGGGAATAAATAAATAAAAAAAGGAGGGTGGGGGCAGAAAATGTGTCCCTCCCAGCGCGCTCTGTCGAGGCAGAAGGCACGGCCGGGAAGAGCCATCCGGGCGCGCCCGCCGCGCCCCGCGGAGCCGCGCCCCGGCCCCTCGCGGCCGCGCAGCCGCGCGCAGTGCGCAGCCGGGCCGGCCCCTCCTCCGGCCATGGCAGCGCCGCAGCCCCGCGCCGCGCCGGCCGCCATGGAGACGGGCGGGAGGACGGGCCGCTAGCGGGCCGCGCTCTCCCCGCCCGCCTCTCTCCGCTGGATCCGCGCCTCAGACGGGCAGGCGGCAGCAGCGCCCGGCGAACGCTGGCGATCTCAGCTCCGTGCTGTAGGATATCCGCGGATACATCTTTGTGTTACAGACTGTGAGACACACGCGTGCACACCGACTCACACCCACACGTACGTGTGTGCTCTTCTGTACAGACTGCCTTTAATACGAGTATGTCGCCACCTGAACTAAGGATTCAAAATTACTGAGATGCAGGAACTCCTCCAGCTCTGAAACTACTCTTACTAAAGGGTAAGTTCCTCTTTATTTTCAATTTTGCCCTGACTTTTATCTAACTTCTAGACTCTTTCCCCGTTCTTCGTTTTGTAAAGTTATTTTATTAGTGTATTTTCACATATTACTTTCTGAACAGAAATGCAAATGCAATATGCTTTTTATTCCAGAGATAATCTAAATATGCTTGCAATACTATCAGATTTGTGCATTTGTTATCTTGAAAGAACATCAAAGGATAAAAAAAATATAAAAGGAGAATGTTTCTACTGATGTTTCAGAAGCAGTATCAAATTAAGCACTTGTTCCATGTTTTGAAAACAATAAAACAAAATATTGTTTTATTGAAAGGACAGCCTCCTTTCTTCTCTCCAGTGCTAGGATTAAGGGAAATACTGTTTATGTCAAGACCTAAAAACCACTGAGCAATGATGCTGAATGAGCATATCACAAACAGTTATTGAATTTCTGCCAGGCTACATCTTAAGGATTGTGGCAAATGACTTCGCCTAAAAACATCCCCTTTCCAGTCAGAAGGGACAGGGTGAATGTCTGATTACTGATGCAGCTGGAACTGACGCGTTAGGTAAAAAGGATCACATTAAGCGGAGGAGTTCTAATCTTCTTTGGTAATTAACAGGATCTCAGCAGGGCGCCTCTATTTACATGGAAGGAGACTGTTTAAATCCATCACTATAAAAGCTTTGCCTGTTTTAGTACAGCAAGGCTCAGAACTGTTTGTCTTTGCTTTCCATGTCTTTGTTTTCACACGTCTAGCTCGAGTTTTTGCCCAGCACTGCTGATGAGAAAGAGAACCCAACACAGGGGGAAGGAGAAGGCAGCAAATGTAGGGTGCTAGGAAAATATCAGCAGTTTTCTATTTAACCAATTTAATCAACTCAAAACTCCAGGCTAGCAACACAGTTGTCTAATGTGCTTGTGCTTATGCGTGTATATGTCATTTCTTCCACGCAGTATCAGAATACCTCAGTATCCTTTAGATGAAAACACATTTGGTAAAGTGCACCAGCATGGATCTGTGATGCATGCATCCGTGAAAAACAGAGATAGATTTTACTTTACACTATAAAAAAGACAGGCTAGCCCTCTAATGCATGCTTCAAAGTGAAAAAACTACAATCTGCATCTTGCCGTATGCTTTTGTTTGCTTTTTAGAGTACTACATCTGTACTAAAAACATCTCAGTATTCTGATTATTTCTCCTACCCCTTTTTCTCCCTTCAGCCCCCTCACTCGTGTGAACTCTGGAGAACATCATAAAGATTCTTTTCCTTTGCACCAATGTAATTATTCAATTGTAATTTTAGAGCTACTGTGTTTTGAGAAACTAACTGTGAAAGAACCATCAACAGATAGCCACTGGCTTTAAGTCTGTTACCTTTCCAAAAATGGCAGGAAATGGGTAGCTTAACAATATGTATGGTAAGAAGTCAATTAATTCAGGTGACCTTTGTAAATGGTGACAATAAAGCAGCTCTGACAATATGCCACAGCATTCGACATTCCCTCTGGAAAATGAATGAGCTTAAGAAGAGGTTTTCTTTTCAGAGTACAAAATGAAAGGTACTGAAGCATTAGCTCCTGCTATTGGCAAGCTTGCTTCCTCTATTTTAGGTGGTCTGTGAAACCTGTTTAAAGCAAGCTGGCTTATTTTATTTTATGAAACACAATTTCTGGTCTCATTAATTAAATATTCTGTTTTCATTCACACTGCATGTACACAACAAGCATTTCCACCTCCTGGTTTGGATTTTTACAAAATGTGCTATAAAATAAGTATAGAAAACCTAATTTGGATCTCTTCATGCTATCTACAAAGGACTACTCAGAGGAAACTTTTTCTACATGCCTCAGTAGCTTCTCAGTTCTTCTGAATGTTTATCCTCATTCATTTTTAATGTAGAAAATAAGTAAATACGAGTAACTTTACAGAAATGCATCTTGGGTTTTGCCACATTTACTCTAATGTGCTACTTCAAAATATTATATAGATATGCCAAAAAGCATCAGAAAAATGTGGCCATTTCAGTCATACATGTACAGAGAACATTTGCTGTAGATGAAGCTTCTCCACACAGCATAGACATTCTTAATCAGCAAGCAGGCAAAATGTATGGTGACTGTATTTGGGTTAATACTCCCTCAAAGCTCCTGCAATAATGTTGTAGTGTCAGCAGCCAACGACTGGCTGATGTTGTTATGGTAACCCCAAAGTCCCGTTTTTTAGGGTGGCAGCTCTGAGCATGACATCAGAGCATTCCTGCTTGGAGTACCCTGAAGTGGGTGAGTACTTTCATTTTTGCACCAGATCAACTAAGCAGCGTTGCTACCTGCAATGCAGATCAAAAATATAATGTATAATCTTTGTTAAATGATGAAGATTGAGCAGCTCATTAAAAGGATGTCCTGCTTTTCACTTGTAATCACTTGTCCCTTGTCACTAGAAAACAAAACTAAGCATTTGCAAAAGAGAGCAAACCATTTAGGAGTGTTGGAACCACTTTCTTTGACTCTCACCCATAACCTTTATTATATTAATAATTAAAAGCCAACCAAAAGCTTTGCTTCTTGCTAACAATCACTCTAAAGTTAGACTGGTATTTAATAGACAAGTTTTAGAGTATTAAAACAATAGAAGATAAGGAGTAGAAAACAAAAGACTTTTTCAAGACAAGCCCTATCTTCAATTGAAAGAATAGTCACCACATAGCGAAAAATTATACCTTTTTTCAACTATATATAGATAGTTTTAATGTTTCATGGTACATTACTGTTTTAGTTAATTCATATGTTCTTTCTTCAGATAGTACCATTAAGAGCTGAAGGAAAACAAAACTCTTGAGAGAGACATTGTCAGAAATTGCCTTAACATACTCTTCCATGTCAAATTCCACAAACTCAGTTTAATATCAAGAAGGAAAAACTGACAATGAAAAACCAATTTCACATGTAGCACTCAAGGAACTATTTTCTGAAGACAAAGGAATGGAGAGTTTCTAAAATTTTTCCAAAGACCAAAAATAAGATAGTTTCTAATTATTTTATTTAATACAATATGACTTCTACAAGCTTTCATACTACTTTAAAAGAATACTAATTCTCATTCTAATAACACAACAGGCAATTAAAATCCTTTGCTTCACTGAAAGAAAATGCCAGTAGAATTTGAGAAGAAACAGTAGTGACAGGTGTCATTAGAAAGGTCATTAAACACATTAGTATTAAGAGAAAAATCAATGCTTCTCATTAAAACTGTAATGTAACTGTAAGAAGAAATTACTGTGCCTTTTACTTATTCAGCTGACCAGTCCACAAATTGTTAAAAGCTGTTATTGTGAAATGGTGTAGTTCATAAAGAACTTATTTGAATAAACAGTATGACCTTCAGTGTTATACACAGAATCTATAAATGATTTCATCACTATTTCCTCAATAAAGTCATATCCTCAACTGAACTGATAAATGCTTATTAGCACAGCACATGGAGCTATACTCATCTGCACCAGAGAAAGATCCAATATGGATGTCAATAAGATTATTTCACATTGAGTTCTTCATAGAGTAGCTGAGTGACACCTTGTGAAAAAGAGTATTTTCATGAGGGCCAAACACAAACTACTTTCACAATTTTGCTTGATCCAGTTACCCTCTCCTGACAGGATTTCGTATTCTTTCTACATGGAACATCAACCATAATACAAGCTACAATCATGCTCTCACCCCTAGCATTTACCAAATTGCTTACTTTTCTGCAAAGCAAAAACAAATGCAGACATTAAAACAAATGGGAAGTTTCATTTCATAAACACAAATGTATGCAGCATATCCTTGAAACCATTATCCTTCATTTAGAAATACTTCTTTTTCACAAAAGATTTATCTCAACTCTCTTTCACCTTGGCCACAATCAGCAGTGGTCTAATAGGAAAGAAATAAGAAATAAGATCTCTGTACTCACATAATTTCTATTCCGTTGTTGTATTCCTGGAATTCATAAAAATATCTGCCCCAAATTTAATGGTAGTTTAACTCTACTGACCTCTGTTTTAGAGTAGATAAGAAATTTTGCCTCTTTTGTTCTCCCAGCTTCCACAGTCTCAGTCAATCTGGGAAATACTTTTTGACAACACTGGCACAAAAGAAATAATTTAGCTTTTCTTTTTCCTGAATAAGCATCTGTATTTAGAGGTAAACACTGCAAAGCAGAATAAAATGCTACAGGGAATATTTTTTCAAAATGTCTACTGATTATTAGTATTACCTCAAGAGTCTTTTAATAGACATTTCTTGTTATGCAAATAGCAACCAGTCTGCCAGGAAACACTTTCAACTCTCTATAACATTTGGCAGAAAAAAAGGTACAAGTCATAAGTTTAGCTGTACCAAAAATGCCTGGGCATCCAGCTACTAGTATGAAAAAAAGAAGAAAAAATATTTTTTATACAATTATATGTCTAGGGATCAGGTAATTTCAGAAATTACCTATTTAATAAATTATGAAATAATAAAACAAAAAACTGTGGTGTAATACAACACACAAAGTTGTGCATTGAGACATTTTTTTAAATCGCCATAGTACTCTTATGTTATACCATCATCCTGGATAAGAAAAGATGACTCCCTCCCAAATTGTTTCTAAAAAGGCAGCATGATGGTCAGAATCACTCTAGTGATTCTAGTGTGGTGTTGAGAGGTTAAAGGAAACTGGGCTGATTATTTTTGTCATGGTGCTAAAAAAAAAAAGTCATTCTTATTTGAAATAGAATGAGAAATGTGTATCAGATTTGGGAAGCATTGAAATAAGTACAATTATGGGACTCATTCCCTGAATAAGGATAAATACAATTGTCTCCTACTTTACAACAGTAGCGTATCTCTGCTGAAACCAGACATATATGTGTCGTTATTTATATCATATTTATGTGATTTATTCAGTACCTAAAGACCTAATAAAATTTTTCATCTTGACAGGAATAATTTTTATGTGAAAACAGAAACTTTTCTCTAAGATTTTAGCTAGTGTCATGGTAGCTATAAATGGAAAGACTAGAGAGAGACATTTGTTTCTTCACCCCAAGCTCATTCCTGTTGCCAAGTTCTCTCAAGTCACTGAACTTCCTCTCCCCTCTGGAAAGCAGCTTTCTCTAGAGGTCATGTCAAGCATCAGCAACTTTTGCAGATGATACTTAACAGTGAGCTAATTCACCCCAGTGCGGTACAGTGCAGTGTGGTGTTTCCACCAAAGTGCAGAATTAGCTGCTGAGCTGCCCACCTCAGCTGGCTCCACTTGCATGCCGTGGAGGGAGCTGAGAGACAGGAGAGCCCACACTGGTCAAGGTTCACATGGGAGCTGTGCCCTCGTGAAAAAACTCTTTTCTGTGTAACAACAGCTCCAAACCCACTGCATAATACTAAACTGCTGTCTTTTGTGTGTTCCATACAGAAATGAGGCGGTGCTGTAAAAATTCTTCCTCCCTCTGCACTGCAAAAGGATGTTCTGAAACAATTCAATCAATTTATAGAGTACAGTATTTTCTCTTGTCAAGTTCTAAACAAATTTAAAAAAGCATTTCAGTATGAAAATTATAATTACAGCCAAGTGGTGCTTCATTACCACTGTAGCTTGAGGGACATTATCTGCACAACTCCTATTTCATATCATTTTATAAAAAAACATAGTAAGTATAATACTAAAAGATCATCCTAGATATATTGTGTGTATTACACCATTTTGAACATATACTTCTTTTTTACACAAGATGCACCATGTTAACTTTTAGAAATGACAGATGACACTCTAGAGCCACTATTTCATCACATTCTGACAGTACAGTAATTTTACTTTTTCATTTTGGCCAGTTACTTGCTGGTAAGCCCAATACAAGGCTAAAACTCAACAGCACTTGAGAGAAATTGAATTATTAATAATGATTATACCAGTTTATAGAGGCATCTCTATGACGTGAGAGAAGACAAAATGAAGTAATTGCAAATATAATGATCTGTTAAGCTAGAAATGTTTGTCTGAATAGCAATTTCACCCAGCATGCATAATTCACGTAACATATACTTCTGAATGTTGCTTTGATATAGATTATCCAGTCATCAATATTTTGTCAAACACATTTTCAGTAATTTTATTTTTATTGTAAAATAAGAGACAAAAATGATATTCAGCATACTATTCCAGGGTTAGACTGCAAACTCTAAACTCCAGAAAATAAGGAAAAGTACTCTGTCTTCCAACAGCAGCAGCCAAACTACTGTGCTTTTTCCTGGGCAGAAGGAAGATCCAGTCAATCTGAGGAACTGCCCAAAAATATTCCTGCATTTCTCACCCTCTCCCAAGGATAATATGCATGTTTGGACACACATTATACAAACCCAACACTCCCTCTGATAGGAAGAAATCACCTTGGATATTAGTGCATAGAGTCATTTTAACGAGGCTACTCAAGACAATGCAGATCCAAGTGCCTTTATTAGGCATTTAAATATTGCCTTCAGCAGGTATCATTTAACAGTAAAATGTAACTAGAATAGATAACTAAAGTTATATACAATTTAAAATATTTAAATGCTGAAATCTTAAATTACCCATATATTGTCCGAATTATTAATTACATTTAGGATCTCTGGTCATTTCAGTTCAAGCAAATTATATAGATCCACATATCTGGAATTTGCATACTTAGAGGTTCTGGTCTTCTGCTCCATCCTGAAATGCCCTTTGCTCTTTAAAGGGTTGGAAAATTCATGAACTTGCTGGTTTTCAAATGTTATGCTCATTACTGCTCTGACAGACTCTGAGGTTTACTAAAAATTCACAGAAAGGAACAACAAAATCTCCATTTATCTTAGATGAATGTGGATTAAGTATTTGTAACCTTTACTTTGTTTTAAATTTGGTTTATATATCAGTTCTTCAGAAAGCATCTTGTGTTATTATGCCATTATGTCAATCCTAGCAATAACAAACAACTGGAGAAAACATTAAAAATGAAGAAAAAAATGATAAAAAGTTTGAATAAACACACAATATCTGTGCCTGACACAAATATGTCAGGGAAACTATAATAGTTATGTTGAGATTGTAGATTACCCACTTAAAACTACTATATTAGTAGTAAATGGATTTAATGTTACTGTAAGCACATTAAAAGTTGTGGCATAAATCCACTATACTACTATTTAATCTCTCATGTAGAGGTTACCCAAACTTTCAGAAAGTCTGAGTAAATTCTGTTAAAGCCATCTACTCCATCATTAATTACAATGTAGATATTTATTTTTTCAATAAAGAGTAATCAATGCTCAGAGCTGAGGAAAATGTTTAATTCCATAAAAATTAAATTTGCATTAGCATTGCTTTGAAATAAATTTTGTTTGGCATGTCAAAGTATAGCATTGAATCAACCATGTTTGCAATGGAATGGCTAAAGAACGAGATTTTCAAGTAGTAAGAAACTCCAGTTTGATTTTTACCTTCCATGAGCTGGTCTGGTGTAAGAGCAGACTTTGCTTTGGAGGTTGGACTAAAGAGCTCCAGAGGTCCCTTCCCCTTGACTCTGCCATGATGATCCTCTCAATAGAAAAGCTTGCCTCCTCTGTCAACACTGGTAATGATACACAGCACTACTGTCATCGGAGCCTGCTCAGATGTCTTGGTATGACTCTATCAGATGAGAGCAATTTAGATGTTACTAGAGGTGAAAGGAACTGTTCAATCTGTCTCTGAGCTGGTTGCATGGAGTCGAAAATTCTGAAAAGGCAGACAGTCTGCTGGACTGCTAAAGGAAATAAAACTGCATTTGGTCATGAGGCAATATTTGCTTTGCTGTTACCTACAAGAGTAGGTAACAGCAAAGAAGAGTATTTCAATGAAATCCCAGCAGGATACTAAAAGTGGTTTGAATGTCCTACTAGCTTGTTTAAAAATTTTAAAATAACACACTATATTTATTCAGTTAACAGAGAGCAACTATTTTCTAGGAAGAGAGAAGCATTAATTCCTGAAACCTTAACATCTTAATTTGTAATCTCTGTATTTCTGCTCAGACAGGTGTTCAGTGTTTTCCACAGATCTGGGACTAAGTACACTACAGTTTTATACGCAGCTTCAAAAATAAAGCTTTAGCAATCATGAAATAGAGTTAGAATAATAGCCACTTCATATTAAATGCTAAACTTTAACTTCTTAGAGTGGTATTTTATCTCAACTACTTAAACTGTTTCACTCTTTACATGTTATAAACCTGCAATGAGTTTCATTAGAAGTGGTTCTGGTGAGAAAACCTGTCAGTTTGAAGGTATTATTTATGCTGAGTTTCGCCAATATAGTTGTCACCAATATCAAGATTACTTATTCCAACATCAAGCTTATCAAGATACTCTACCAGTGTAATTTAAGAAACACAAACTGGTCAATTAAATTTTCCTAAAATTTAGAGTACCCTTTTATAGATGATTAAATGGACACCATAAAGTCCTAATTTTGAAAAAAGCAATGTGGAAAGGACAACAAACTAGAACCACGCAATAATACCTGTAACCTGCCATGTAGTGTAAAGCAGGATAGAAATAAGCTGCAGCACTAATTCCAGCTTTTGCTCTAATCTTAGAAGTAGATAACATAAGACAGCCCTTTCTGTTCTTAGTTCTCCATGTGCATAAAATCATTGCTGTGAGATTTACATAGTATTAAGTTTAAAGTGGGGTAGGGAAGGCCTTTAAAGCATTTTTCTCATATTAGAACCATCTCGTGCAGACAGACTGCATTTCTATTCTTTAGCATGGGCAAACCTATAATTTGATTATGTTTTTAAAGTAAAGGGTTTCAGAAAAAAGAAAATTATATTGCTGATATTTATCACTAGTATTGTATCAACTCCCTAAGTAAATATCCTAGAACTGGAATACTCTAAACTCAAAAGTATGAAAAATAAAATAGTTTTAGAAGAAGAATTTCAACAGAATATTAGCCAATATAGTCTATGACTGTTGCATCTGCCAGACAAAGTCTGCTTGTTGGTATTCACTGGGGTTAAGTATTTGAATGTAACTCACATCAAAATGTTAATGATTCATTATAAAACTATTTTGTCTTCTAACAAGGATGCATTTCTCATTATGCAGTAATTTGCAGAATTTATTAACAAACATTTTCCAAAACAAGCACAGAAAGGTTTGCTTTAAAAGGAATTCCAGTTCAGTCCTAAACAGGACTCTTGTGAGAACAAGAAAATCTTGTCTTTCTAAATGACTGCTGGCTTTTAACTGAGACTCTCATAGTCAAGATAAATGCTTAATGGAATTTGAATAATTTGAACAATTATAGGAAATCATATTTAAGTGCAAAGGACAACTTTTAAAATTCAGTTTAATTTCTGTTTACATGCCCTGATAATCACACACAGCAAATATGATCAGCACTTACAGCAACCACAGCTATATCTTATTGACAGTAAATCTAGATAGTTTGACAGGGCAAAAACCAGTTTAAGCTTAGCAGTTGAAAGCTTAAATGCCTTTCATAGCCATGCAAAATACAAGTATATGGGAGACTCAAAGTAAAAGATGAAGCAGATCTAATTCATTGTTATGTAAATAGTATAGAGGAAAATCATAAAGAACAAATTGAGAATATGAGAGTGTATATGATACTGCTTTCCACACTGCCAATTTACATGTGTTTTATTCTTGGACTTTTTCTGCAAAATGCAAAAACTGGTTACCCTAGCAACTGCCACATGTTACTCAGTTTATTTCTGAGGTACAGAGCAGCCTATAAAAGAATAATATTGTGCACTGCTATTAGGATCTCTCAGCACCACAGAGATTGCAGAACTTCAAGTGCCAGCATGTCCATGTATTTTCTGAAAGTTTTAAGAAATCATATTAAAGCAAGAGTATTGTATATATTTTGTAAACTCATTTTCTTTATGGTGTATGTGCAAATTAAAAACAAAGATTAGGAGCTGTATGCAGAAAAATGTATACTTTGTCCAACTTGATAGTTTTCTGCATTACTTTTTAGTACAGTTCTAGTAGACATCTATAACAAATAAGTAAAGACTTCAAAACTCCTTTAATGATTTATAGGATATCATCTTCCAAAACGTAACAGGGACCTGAGCAACCTGGTATAGTGGAAGGTGTTGCTGCCCATGGTGGGAGGGGTTGGAAATAGGATGATCTTTAATGTCCCTTTAAAACCAAATTATGCTATGATTCTGTGATAATTCTGTGATAATCATTAGAAGATCTCAAATTCTCATAATCTGTTAAAGGTTAAGATGTATTTCAAAGTAAGAATTAAAGGATTTTGCTGTTGCTCTTTAATTATATGCCCTCTCTCCCCAAAATGCAGAACTCTGTTACATGTCTAGGCCCTGTATAATTTATGAGGAGATGTCTTGCAATGTATTACAAAATAACCAGAATGATAAAAAGGGAGTCAACTGAAGTTAGTCATTAAGGAACATATCTTAAGGAAAAACTCATTCTTTCACTTTTGAAGCCTGGAAAGGAGTCTCTGTGTACACTGGAGATTCATAGCCCCTGGTCCTAGACACATCCAAGCAGTCTGCACAGGAAGCAAGCCACAACCCATAATTAATAGTTTATAGGTCAACATTAAGCATTTTTTCATATCTTCCAGTAATTTCTTTTTTTCTGGTTCCCACACGAAAATATTTTTTAATAGAATAGAGGAAAACACTTGGTTACGTCCTCACTTCTCATTCCAAATACACAACTTTCCCCATTAAGATAGTAAAAATATTTCTAAATTTGTACTTGAAACAGAATAATTAAAAATTAAAAAGCCTTTGGATTTAAATAAGCATTTGTATGTTTGAATATTCTTCCTGCTAGCTATTTTCACAAGCTCTAACCAGTAAATGCTGCTCTGCCTATTTTAGTTATCTCCACTGACTTCTATATCATCACATACCTGCAAAGAATACAGAAGCTAAGGAACATAGTAGCAGAAGAGAATAACCCCAGATACACAAGCCCTATACATTTTTCCTATGGTTACCAGGGATGAAGATTTTGGCATGTAGCTGAAATTGCAAATTATAGCTTTAGGTTGACAAGCAAAACAAAAGCACATAACCTCTTGAACAGGTTAGAAGTTTTGAACAGATCTGGCAGCATCCTCTTGGACTGGAAGGGTAAACTAATAGAGGCTAATTCTGTATTTAGGCTTTGGGAAGCTTTCAAACTAAAAGTGCCTCAGACATTACTGCTATGAGAATATGCTTCCCTTTGGATTCTTGTGATGGGTTTAATCAAACTACAGAAACACAATAGCAGAAAACATACCAACAGACCTTTTTTGCATTCCCTTGGGACATACTGTAGAGTAATCAATTGTAAATTAATTGGGGAAAATTTGTTCTGCATAGCATAGAGAGGCAAAATATTAATTTGGAATCATTTGCTTAATGGCAATTCTAATATGTTATGCATATATTCAACCTATATTCAACCTTGTTTTTTTACAGTGAGATGCAAAACAATTATCAAGTATGTAAATTGCAAGAAACTGTAATCTATACCTCTGTTACAAGTAAAAGTAGAGTGAAAATACTAGATAAAATTTAATTTCCACCAAGAAATATTCAGACTAGTTATCTGAGTGCATCAAATCTTCCATCAACTTATGAGCATTTATAACCATTTTGTTACATTTAGGCACACTGGGTACAGATAGGCAAAGCCACAACATCACAAAGGTTTCAAGTTGTACAATCTATCTGTACATAACCATTTGAGTCAGTGCTAGCTGTCCATCTGTTACTTATTTTAGATCTTATATAAACAATACCTGCTCTAAGGACACTTTCAAGAGAAACAAATACTAAGCTATTAATGGTATAAGTCTAGAAATAATTCTCCTTATTTTTAAACAAAATCCTGCATTTGGTTTCTCTTATATTGCTCTAGGTAGAAAAACAGAGAAAATAAGTATATTAAATATACGTGATAAAGGGACAGAAAAATATTTTTTTAAAAGTCACTTAATGTTTAAAGTCCCAAAGCATACCTTCAAGTGAAAGCACAAGCACAGATACTAATAAAAGAAAAATATGTAAAAAAAAAAAAAAAAGGTATTTTGCTGTTTATTTGCCTTAATAAGTAAGTCACCTTATTTCAAGACTTAGTGAAGGTGAGATTCAATAAATGCCATTCTTGCTCTGATTAAATGTCAGGGCCACAGGCTCGTTGTTTCAAAATAAGAAAGCAACAATTTCGTGCCTATAATGAACCCTACTGATTATTTGTCTGGGCAATACTTTTCTTATCAATGAAACATCACAGTGTAGGTTCTTCATTATGATATGCTTTGGTTTAATAGAAATTAATTTTTATTTTTAACACTAGAAACAAACTGATATAAATTTGACCTGATTGTTGACTAGTTCTCTGACAGAAGGCAGGGAGGAAAGAGCATTTAGAAATCTTATTGCATATATGGAAAAGTGTGGCTTGTGATGATTTTTGCTTTTCATACCATTAATGAGGTGTGAGACCTCCTTTTTGAAGTTCCTGTCCTCAAAACCACCATTTCCACAGCTAGAGGCATTGTAGGTCAATGTGGTTATCTCAGAAAGATAAGGTTTTTGTGACTGTAAAAGCCCAAACCTGAGAGGCACTCTGTGTCCATGTGGTTATCTTAGAAAATGAAGCTCATCACCACACAATTCTACAATCTATGCCTAACCAGACACAATTGAGCCCTCAGGAATTAATGGACTTTCCTAAGTGGCATAAAAAGCATCTCTCAGCAGAAAGAAAACACTGTGCACTGGATCATTCTGTTCAAGTTCCTTGCATTTAAGAATTCAATAAATAGTTTACAAGCAGTTCTAAAAGTATTCCTGGTATATTTAGAGCTTATGTCTATAACACAAAAATATAAACATCTAAAAAATTGCTAAGAATTTTTGCAAAAATTACATTGCATTCAGAATCCAAACATTCTGAAGCATATTTGCTTCTCTCTCCCCCCCCCCCCCCCCCATTTTTCAAATTTGTTTGCAGGAATAAATCTGTGTTCACACAAAAAGCTGTGCAAAATGAATTCTGAGTCTATTACTTGAAATTGTTCAGCTGTAAAGCATATTCTGGCTTGGAGTTCATAAGCAACAGTTTATGAAAAGTGAGTCATTTTCTTTGAAAGTACCTCCAACATAAAGTATTACACAGAGGTAACAGTAAACACAGAATATCAAATAATAAATATGAACTATTGTGTCTACTTTGGACTGGTTAAATGTAAAAAAGAAAAAGTGTTGAAAAAAAACCCATACAGTTAACTACTGTAATTAAGAACTGATAAATGAAATCTAGTACACTTGACAGCAGACTGCAGAAAGTAGGAGACATTGATAACCCAAAGAGACATGGAGCTTGGCCTATAGAATTTGAGATTTTCAGATTGAGTGATAAACACTGAGCTCTCAGAACAGGTTGATGCCATAGTGAATGCTGGTTTCATTAATTCTTTTAGGCTTAAAGGATTGAGAAGTCTGATTCTTACCACATGGGTCCCCAAACAGCCAGTAGGAAGAGAGCCTTAGCCTGACTGGAAGAAAAGCCCTCAAAGGACAAAGGAACAAATGTTTAAATTTTTTCTTTTTATGAGAAGTTCTAGAAATCACTGCATAGAGCAGAATTAGAATAAACTTAAGATCAATGTGGTTTTACTTCCAACTCAGTTAACTTCCAAAGATGATGACCAAGAGAATGGAAAGTAGGAAAAAAACCCCAACCCTTCTTGCCCTCATCTGACTCTCCCATCTGCCTCTAGACTACAAAACCTGTTTGTACGTAATCCTTTATCCTAATCCTTTAGGATAAATCAACAATTAAATGTAATAATTTAAGATAAGGTAATAATGTAAGGTGCAACTGAGATGATAAAATTTAAAAAAAAATACATATTAAAAAAATTACAGTCATTCTGAATACTTTTAATTTTTTTTTTTACCAAATATATTTCGTTTAAACTCTGAACCTGGCTGGCAGGAAGACTGAATATAATGAATGGTACATAGCAGCACCCCACAAATCATGCTGTGAAAAGCATGGAGCTACTTAAAGTTGATTTCCAGTCAATAAGTATTCCAAATATTTTGCAGGCATAAAATTAAATGAGACCACAATTAACCTCAGCTGGATTCTGACACATGCCCATACTGCAGAATGCTCTGTCTATATCCTCCTTTCCTGCAGCCAGACATTGAAATTTTATTTTTAACTCTACTGACAATGTCTACTCTATGAAGAAAAAGATGCAGTTTTGCAGCGTCAGTGCCCCCATGGATATTGTCACATCAGACAGAAGTCACTGAAATCTGATGCTAATAATTTTGAATATTAAAATAAAAAATAAGTATATATACAATAAAAACTATTGGAACTGTTGCATTGGAAGTATGTTGTCTGATAGACCCAAAGAATTACCTGTATTTGTCTGGTATTGTTTTGTAACCCTGGAAAGCTCTTTCTCTAACATGTGGAATGGAAGCCTAACACTTGTAAACATTAAAATATCAAAGTAGCATGGGTAGCCTCTGGAACTAAGGATTTTTCTTCCAGTGAAACAAATTCTGTTTCATGCTGCTTAGATATTATTATTTTTTAAAGAGAAAGCAATTAAAACCATGGTGAAAAATTCATCGAGAGCGACTTTCATAATAAAAGTATTACAGACTCAATAGCAGTAAGACAGGAATGAGCCTGTTCCAAAACAATCTGCCTAAACTAATTACCAAACTAATGAAGGCTAATCATTTCAAACCTTAATAACAGTTTGAAAAATATGCTATTTCACAATTAAGCAAATGAACCAGAAAGATTTTTTTCACTAGAATGTGCTGATTTATCGTTCCAATGGATTTCAACGATCACATTTGTGCATAATCTACTACTTTATTTATAGAGTAAAACAAAATAAATCAAAACGAACCTTCCCATTCATCAAAAATAGTTTGTTGTAAGTTTCTTTTACATTCTATTACCAATTCAGTGGAGAGAAATGTAGCCGCCTTCCCCTTAACAGTTCTAGAAATTGAGTTTATATATAGGGAAGTATTCGGGGACATTAATAGCAGCATTTCTGCTTTAACAGAATAGAATTCTTACTTCTCTGACATAGGGGAAGTCTAATAGCAATTCCTGAAAGAATTAAAACCCTGAAAATAGCTTGGAAAACCAGAAAGACAAGAAAGAAAAAAAAATTAAGCTTATCAAGACTTCTTCATTTTACCATTTCCTTAGTTATTAGTTTGGTAGCTACACAGCATTAAAATGAGATTATTCAGCCTAAGAAAAAAAAACTGTTAATGCTTATCAATTAAGCATAGCTAATAGCCTTTTGATTCAGAAACGTTGAGCATTAGATATAAGCAAAACATCCTTGGTACCATCTTATTTATTAGATTACCATTCTGGACGTTCATGATGAGGAAAAGGATGGCTAATCCTTCTGAAGAAGCATTCAGATGTTTTGCTAACTGTCAACAAAACAAAAATTTACTTCAAAGCATGAGTTCCCTTGATAAAAAAGGTTTTGGTAATAGATCAAGCTGCTAAGAACATAACCTGTTTAAATTTTTGGACTGGTGCAGATCACTACATGACCATGTCCAAAGGAATACCAAGCCTTGCCTTATCTTTGTCAACATGTAATTGTAGACTTCCATTTTTATTTCTCTCAAGCTAATTATAGCGGTTTGTTACTAAGAATCTGTCTCCACCTGCAGTAGAAATGCCATCATTCATTAAAACATGCAGTAGAAATACTATCATTCATTAAAACAGTGAAAATCGGTTTTCTGTGCCCAGATGACTATAAACCACGAGGACATTAAAAAGGACTGAGGCATCCTGACTTTGGAGAGAACACATCTCAATAAATTTTCAGTATTTTATTCCAAGATAAGCTTCTATTAATACCAACAAATGTTAAAAATGCTTTTAAAATTGACCCTTGAAAAATAAGTATTTGTAGAAAAAAGGCAACAAAACAGCGAAATTCTTTGTATCCCATCAATTTACATTCAATTCTAATTTTTAACACTGACCTGGGACTTATAATGAAACTAAAACCCAATTTTCAAGCCAACCATTTTTATGTCATTTAGAGTGTTTTCTTTACTGCTTGAAATGCAAGTCCTAAAAGCCTGCTCCTGAAGGACTGCCAAACAAAGCTATTCCACCTCATAACGACTCGACTTGCTACTCATTACTTCTATAAGTTTCAAATGCTATTTCATCTTCCCTGGATGTTGCTCACATTATTGCTTATGAATACCAAGAGACAGAAAAAAATCATTCTTCACCTTCAAGGGAATGTTTTCAGACTCTGCAAGTTCTCAGCCTTTCAGATGTGATGCTTTGCCTATTCATTTAATCACAGCATAATCTCAACCTTTAACCAACTGCAGATTACTGGATTACTAGAGATTCAGAACTGAAATTTCAAAAATATATCAGGATCATTCTCTGTAACCAGTAGTGGAAAGTGACCCTAATTGGTCAAGGTTTGAAAATATAGGAATTAGAAAAGTCAGAGTTGCACACTCCATTTTCCAAATCTGGATTTACTTTCAAAATTTGCATTTCCCACACACAACAGGACAGGATGATAAGGACAGTTTAAAGCATACTTAAACAAACTTAAGGACCACTATGGATTTTGATCTTCAAATCCTTTCCATATTTTATTTTATTTGTATGAGGAATGTTAAAGCAACTTGAGGTGACATTTCCCAGCTCATTAACAGAGGACACAAAGTCATTTTCAAGGAGACAGACAGGTGGTTTATAACTTCCATCATTATAATATCAAACAAGGTGACAACTATTGCCTGAAGGAAGGATAATTACACTACAAGACAACTTAATCTATATTTAGTTCATATGTACAAGAACTGGCAGAACAAAGCCACACACCAAAGCTGAATTATCCTCATTTACCTGTTTATGTTGTGATTAACCATATTAACCCTCAATTCCCTTTTATTGGTATTGGTTTGTGCACTGCATCAGCTAACTGCATCAAGTGAATAATTTTCAAAGTATCTGCACTACCTGTTATGCACTGCTGCAACACAGAAGACCTATTAATATTTTTAGAGAAACACCTTTGCATCTAAATGTCTTTTATTAATGGTCAATCAAATGCTATAAGGATGCTGTCTGCCTGGTTTTAACATACTAGCTAAGGAAGAACAAGTTAAGAAGTCAAAACACCCTTCCAAATATCTTTGTCCACTACTTTAAACTCTTCCATGGTATATGCATATGTTTCTTCTCAACTATAGCAGCATATATCATTTCAAACACTGCAGATTGCATGGAGGATTAAAAATAATGTCATCACCTTCAGCATGCATATAGAGATTTCCTATGTATTTTCTATGCTTCTAAACAATTTACCAAGGACACTAGATACTCTTCCATTATGTTTGCCCTAGATGTTTTCTCTATATATACTCTTAATTATTTTCCATACATGGCAGCATGTATTTTCAATTAGTTCCAGCTAGTTTCCATACATACTCCTAGTTAACTGGGGAGAACCATTTATTAATTCAACAAAGACCACCAGCAATTAATCTTCATATAGCCCCTCATAGTTCACATAGTTTTCTAGAATTATAATGTACATACAGGGAGAAAAATTACTCCACATTAATTCAATAAATATAACTACTCCTTATCTAGCTGTAAATGATTTGTCACTGTACTAAATATTTGTACAATGAACTAACTCTTTCTCATCTGTTGTCAACAAATCTAAAACTGTTTTACAGAGGAAGCAACCTTCATTCTCTTTCAGAAAATTTATTATCATTTTCCTCATACCAGCTGATTCTGCACTAATTCCAATTTATTGTATTGAACCTCAATGATCACCATATACAGCATTTCATGAGGGTTCTTACCTGTACCAAACAAGCTAACATGGTTTTTGGCATCCACTGGGTTTATAATTTTTGTTTCATAGGCATTCTGGTGCCAGTAGTCCCCCTATGAGTAAGGAAGTACACCATGTCTTTCTCCTTACTTCTGATAATCACTCTGATGACTTCCAGCTATGAATCAGAAATTACTACTAGACCCTGAAAGCATAACTTGTCATTTTACATTGTTGAAATATCACATTATTGCAAGATCCATTTTACTTGTTCAAGTTGTTTTACTGCTGAAAAAGACAACCATGCCATTACGTGAAAGCATGAAGACTGAAGTCAGGCTTAAAAAAATTGCCTTAGAATAAAGATGCAGGATTTGGCATTAACATCATTACAAAATTATGTCCAATCCATCTTTGGAAGGAAAAATTGGAAGTACAGTTTGAAATGGTTTATCTGTCCCACTTTAATACATGTGATAAAAAAAAGCTGTTCCATAATCACCACTAATAGTATCTTTTCAGTATCTTAATTCAAACTTGCCTTTTCTTCAGCCTGAAGAGCAATTTTTCCATAGCAAGAGGCATTTCATGGCACAAATATATCTGTGCATCTCCATCATTCTGATCCTAATGTGTGAGGCAGTGTTCCTACATGTCTGTATATAAGTACCTATACCAGATATGTCTTGGAATCTTAAGTAGGAATCACAAAAAATGCAAGAGAAATTATGCATATCAAGGAAAATCAAATGCGAAATTTTGATTACAGTGATTGCAATCTTGTTGATTGGTATGAATTTTTGAACCATAAATACTGGTCAAAATTCTTTGGAAGATCAGAATGGCAGATTTTGTGCTGACGTCAGATTTGGCATCCAAAATTCAGAAAGGTGATGCAAAGATGATAGATTCTGGAAAGCTAAGAAAGAAATACAAAATCAAGATGTGGCTATATTATGTATGTTTCATAATTGAAGTAATCCTGTTCAATGCTAATGAGACAAATCATCTAGCATTAAAGAATTGAGTCAATCTTTCACTTCAGACAAAATTTAAAAGAATATTTTAAAGTAACAGTAAAACACTGAAAGAGTTATACATTGGGAAATAATGGAGTGAGATCAGTGGGTATTGTATCTACACGTGCTGGAAAGGTTTAAATAAACTTTCAATTTTGAAAGGAAATCAAAAACACTTGAAAGAGGAGTCACTTAATGTTCCAGGAACTATAAGATTATTTTGGTGTAGTGAAAACACTGTGGAAGGAATATGATACTTAACTGTAAGTATTGCTGCTTATCTATATGGTATCTATCATCTTTCTCCTGGTCTTGTTTTAAAAAGAAAATCTTGAGAAGATTATATCATTATTTTAATGTACGTATTTCTGGGGAAATAAAAAGTGGACCATGGTAAACATATAATTTGCATTAGACCAATCAAATGGGTTAACAAAGTAAAAAAAACCCATAATTTTAGGTCTTAATATAACATTAGTTTTGAGAATCACATGAAAAAAAAAAACTTAAGATGTAATTAATTACATGCTCAGTTGAGCAAAAACTGTAATTAAAATGAAATAAAAACCCAAATACTTTCCGTAACCAAAACAGTACACGACGGTATCTCTGTAAGTTATGAGTGTGCCTAAATTACTCCGTTACAAAACACAGCAGAAAAGAGAACTTTTATTTCCTGATCTTTACCATAATTCTGGTTTATGTATTGTCAGTTCTTGCATCCTGAACTATTTTTTCTTATCAATCCATTTCTCTACACTAGCTCAAGGAAAAAAAATTACAAAAAAATTTTTAAAACTTACAAAAAAAAATTTTGAGCAATACATTTTGAACCTGGTTCCCCAGGTGGCTCTGAGTGAAAATAATCACCCAATGTAGTCACAATTGAAAAAAGCAAGCCAGCCTTATTTGGTAGGAATATTCAAGACATAGTAAATATCTCATCCACTACTGGCAGCTCAAAAATAAACCATTTTTTCGTTTTTAGTTTCAGTTTACTAGAATGATAAGCTATAAATGCTTTTCCTTCATGTATCCCAAATCAAATTTCATGTAATATGTTCTAAATAGACATCAATTACTGACTGTGATTGTAGCAGAATTTTGCTGATATAGGTGCATTTATTAAACCCATTTAAATTTCTGGATTATTACAGTTTATATTCAATACAATGCACAGTGGATATTTTTTATTATTATTACAAGAACATTTACATTGATGTCACTATGTCCCAAACAAACCATAAATATACCAATAAACTAAAAGGTGACTTCACTAAATATTCAGAGGCTGCCGCTAAAGACCAACAATTTAAAGTAATTTAGGTCTTCCAAGCCTAAATTTCTGTTATTGACAAATTACAGAATACAAATCATAACTTCTGAAGTTATCATGTGTATTATTATGCTAATTTATTACAATGACCTTTTTTCCTATGATAAAAAAAGAGAAAAGGGGGAAAAAAAGGACAAATCAATTCCCAATGAAAATATCACGTTATAAGTATAGCCACTAGCTGTTTCCGTCTTTATTACAGATATCTGAACCCACCTATTTCTATGGTTTAGGCATATTTAATATTTACATTTTAAAAACTTCAGAGGAAAAACACATGCAGATTTTGCCAGTAGCTTTGCTGGATTTTGGCTAGGCTTTTTTACTAGTCAAATGTACTACGGACTTGCAGAATCTTTATGGTTGCTTTCTAGAAAATCAAGCCAAAACTGGTCTGAAATCTTTAGTTCTGGCCATCTGCTAGAAGCATCTGGTAGCTGGGTACATGCACCCACACCCAGAACGTGATTGCTCTCTTGCCAACTATGTGCCTAGGTATCTGCCAGTACGTGCTTCTCCACTGCTAACATGACAACTGTCAAAAAGAAGTTGAACATGTATGAATAAATCTAAATTAAACTAATTTATTACTGTCCTAAGTAACAGCCATCATTTTTGTACATAATTGCTCGATAATGAAAATGATAAATAAGTCACACAGTGAAATCTGTCTAAGGTTAAGGACTACAGCAAGGATACCAAGGATCTAAGTATTCTGAAGAGTTATTGGTAACATTTTAGTCTGTTTTCTCTGACAACTAGAAAATATATATGTAATACTCTCAATGTGTTACATCTCTATATAGAAACATCAGAATTATACATGCAATGTCTGATTCAGGAAGAAGAAATAAAATTAAAAATCAATTCATATTCTTTTTAAGGTTTGTTTTTCTTCATCCAAGTACATAAAATTATATGTAGTTTAATGGAAAAGCATTGAATATATTGTAAGAAGATTTGGAAAGCCACATTACAAATTAGAACATAAATGACAAGTTAAAATACAAATGGTAAATAAATGTGTGGTTTCCATTGAAATTCACTCTCTTGTCATAAAAATATAATTTCCTAAAATCTCTGCTCACTAAAAAAAAATTATTTTGTACACTTTATATTAAGAGAAGTAAAAAAATAGGTGGCAGCTGCAATTACTGAAATGACTAATTCCTTTGTGAGATCAAAGTAACTTTTCATCACCTTTTGCTGTGACATTTGTGAAAAGGAGAGATGTATTCAATGGCTAGGTAGTGTATGATTACAAGTTAAAAGCACATGAGAGACAGAACAATAGAAGGAAAATCTAAAATTAAAGACTAGAAAAGTAATGCAGGATCATAATAGTAAACTAGTAGACTACAGCTAGAGGAGAAGAATAAACTCAAGGATATTCATAAACTGCCACAGGGACTTTTTTCTTATACCCATCTGTATTATCAGTTGTTCCTTTCCTTGCTTTAATTTTTAAGCTTCATGGAGTAAAGATCAGGATTTTGTTTAGCAGCAAGTGGACACACAAGGTGATGGTCCTGATCCACTGCTTCAGCTCCAATGCACAATGATGCTGCTTACACCATATTAATAATGTTAACAAAAATACTATTTCTATCAAGCTTTTTGATTTTGATTGACAAACATCTTACTGCACATACAGGTACTCCCAAAGTTGTCTGCCATCCCATGGTCAGTGATGGTACTCCCATTTAAAACAGGCTAGTAAACATACTAATATTTTTCTATCCTCTATTTCTTAAAGATGTTTTACTAAACATTCATTTATATCAATTGAAAAGTTAATCTAGAATAGCATATACAAAGAATTAATATATATAGATATTTCTTTGGATTCCATTTAACCTTTTGCTTTCATCACATCTACTTTGAATACTGTATTTTCTAAGCTGTAAGATTTAATATATGTTGCGTCCTCTGGATCTTAAATCTATTGCAATGTTTTTCAAAATACTGGAATGTAATTTTTGATTGATACAGGAATGAAAACTTTAGTAAGATCCTAATGAATTATACGTGGTGATAATTCCTCTTATATCTGCTAAACTCCATTAAGAGACTGTAAACAAGGACAGAAGAATAGTAAGCCAGACTCAATTAGTGATAGACAAAGGTTGAATCTCATGTAAATGTAGCTGATGATAATGTTTTTCTGACTCTGTCTGTATTTGTAGATTAAAGTAACCTCAAATCACAAAATGTCCATTGATATAAAAAAAAAAAATCTTGGTTTATAAAACCTTGTCATTCTTGCAGTGGTCTAAGGTATGAGAACATGTCCTGTTTTACAGGCATAATAAACATTCCAAGACTGTGGCTTTCCCTCAGGCAAATTTATTCCACTTAAGGAGAAAAATTAAAAGGAATTGTAACAATTTCACTAAATAAATAAAAACACATATGCCGAAATAGTTATTTAGAAAGCTCCAATTGCTTCTAGGGTTGAATATCAGCTTTGCCATTTCTTTTACATCTTGCATGTAATGCTATTCAGGGCCAGTCTGAAGTTCTAAAAATCAAACATTAGAAAAAAGTAAAATGGATTTCCAAAATTAGTCAAGGTAAGAGCCCTACCCACATTTTTTCACAAATGTACAGATATTTAAGGTACTCACTTTAGAGTTTTTTCAAACTAAGACATTTGACACTCTCAGCTGCCGAACTTGAACACCTCAGAAACACAAAACTTCTAGAAAATCCTCTTTTGTCTTTCAATGTGTGGCTATATCTTAGCTATATGTAGAAATATAAAATATTAAGAGCATATTACAGTGAGCATATTCTTTTCTGTAAAGAGAAACAGAATGAAACACTTTGCTCCAGACAGTGGAATGAAAGAAAGACTGCATAGGCTAGCAGAAATGCTTTCAATTTTTACAGTGCCTATATAATTTTCAGGAATCCTGTCAGACCAGCTAGTATAGCTTACTTCTATAAATATTATTTCAAGACCAATTCAGTTATGAAAATCTATTATATCTGCTATACTAACTTTTTGTGCTTTAATGAAATATGTCAAATATATAAGATGTTGTATCTTTTTATTAATTCTAGTGTAATCAAAAATGCCCCAAGGAAGCATTTTTTGTTTGTTTTGACCATGAAACAAGCAATGAAAAAATGCCTTATAAAATTATTAGATATTGCATGTTCAAACTTCAGTCTGTATATTTCCATAACCAACATTTAGAAAACCCAAAAAATCCCTGTGTGCTGTAACTAAAAGCAAGTAAGTTATGGAATGTCTCATGCCCAATTTTTGGTTAGTGACACTTCCATATTTCTGTCCATAGAGCTGCTCAAAGTGGCTATAATGACAAGAACTGAGAAGTGCTCTCTCAGTTGATATGTTTGAAAGGTAGCTTTGTATGAACAGCTGTGTTTTCTAAATGCTTGCCACCTCTAAATTGGTCCTTGTGAAGTGCACTGTTTGCCTTATTGCCAGCAGGGCACATTGCACTGTAACTGCTGCATTTTTAGTTTTTATCACTGTCTCTCTAACTGCTGAAGTGGAAAAGAATGATTGCCAAAATCTGACGTGTTTCTTTTCCTTTCTGCCCACTCTGACTTGGTTCTTAACTGTCTGTTGCTCCAGTGATGACAAATGTTGCTCAGTTTATTCATTCACTGAACGTCTTTTCCAGCTCAAATAATGGTGATACCCTCTTGTAAATCAAGTCTCCAGCTGTCAATAGCAGTAAATCAAAGAAACCTAATTAAGACATAACAATCATTGTTTACACAAGAAATAATTAGGATGCAAAAAGTCACACACATAAGGGTACATTTTTCTAAAAGCAAGAGATAATACCTGAAAAGGAAGAGACACACCACATTTAGTAAGACACCAAGTATGGGTGGCAACAGGGACGGACCTCCAGAAAAAAACAGATGATCTATTCAGAAAGATTTAAGCAGTTTTAGTACATAAGTTCTAGTGCACAAAACAATAACAAAAATCCTGAAGCACTAATAAGGAATACTAATTTATTAGATATAAATTATTTAGCTTTTTTATTCGCAGACATTAGGAAGCAAACCATACTATTTCATCTGGATGAGGAAATACAAGTACAATCAGAGTACCCACAAATATTTATACGTGCAGATGGGTAAATAATTACATCAAAGACTCCAAAACTATGATGCACAGTTATTCCTGCTGCTTGTGTGGAAACATCTATCCTGCACCTCAGCTTACTGGTGGTAATCTGCTGTGGAACCTTACCTGTACAAACTTCTCTACTCTGAGAAAGTTCTAAGAATAGTACAAGTTCTAAGAATTGCTTACAACATCACATCTATAATTTTGAAAGGTCACCAAAATCCACTAAGAGTTAATGCTGACATACTTGCATTATTTGAAAAAATGTATTTTTTAAAACAAGAAAGAAAATGGTTTCTTGGCACAGAAACTTTTATGTATTTGAACTTCAGTTACTTTAAATACTACTAAAGAAACAGAACAAATAACTTTCAGGTTCTCTACGTCCTTCTTACATTAGTACCTTTAAAACTGGACATTCAAAATACACATAAAACTCTAGATGGTACAAAGCAGTCAGCTTTAAAGCACCAGAACACATTAAAAAAACTCTGAAAATCACTGTTAATAAGAGCATTTACATTTCATTTTATTCAGTATTTACTATTACTAGTACATTAATGAAGAAAAGGAATCAATGCATTCCAGAAGTTGAAAGTAACATGAAGTTATATGCTATTTATCCCAATACAAACACTTATCTCTGTGATATGACATTCTTCAAGGATACTGAACTTCTGATACAGTTCATGTGGCTGAGTGCAATTTACATGAGGTTTATTTTGTTACAGTGAATGACATTTCACTTTTCCCTTCAAAATTATTTGAAGATATCTCAAGGTTAGAAATTAGTTACATACACACAGACACTCACATAATCAATGCAACTGCATTAAGCAGTTATACTGCTTAACTTGATTCTGGGCTTTGATCACTTCAAGTGGGACTGGAAAACTTACATCAGCAATCCATTTTTTTTCTTATATTCTTAGTCAAGATGTATATTGGAGTCACATTATAATTCTGCTATAAACAAAAGACCAAAATAAAATTTTGCCACTCATAGCATTATATGAAATTTTTGCTGTTGTAACATATCACTTTTTCATGCATTCTGTTGTGTGAAGAGTACTACTGTCATAGGATTTAGTTTTAGGTTGTCCTGCCAGAAGCAGTGATCCTTATGGGTCTCTTCCAACTTGACATATTCTATTCTATGATTGTATGATCTCATAAACCACCATGGATGTCCATTCTACTCCAGAAACATTATTTTATTCCACACCTTTAATGATAGTTAAAAACAAATAATTTTTATATAAAGAATTACATAGATATGCCACTATTTAAAGAAAATATCTTTCTCAATTGAAACAGTGTATTTTGAAATGATGGCTGCAGGCTGGAAGTGTCAAAACTATTCTACAATCTGTTATTCAAGCCACTCAACCTCAGTGAATATTTTACACAAGACAGAAGCACTTTAACCAAAGAAATAAGAAAGATTTATGCTAGAACACCATATGAGCTTGAGCTTGTGACTTATTAGCTAAAGCACTCACCAGAAAGGACATCAGATTAAATCATAACAAAGCAGAATTTCAACCTGGATCCCAGCTCTTCTTTTTTCTTTCTGTTTTTGCAGAAAGCCTATCTGAAATATATGACACTGGTGCCCTTACTTTTGGTTTGAGAATCCCATTGAAACTAGAATATAAAATCAGGTGTATAAATGTAAATACAGGATTATGTTGGCTGAAAAGTATACGAAAATGTAGTTTATGTACTTTAAATGGTACAGATTCTCCTGTGGCTGGGACACACATGAAAACTCCATCTTGGTCCATATTTTATGTTTCACAGTGGCCAATATCAAATTTCCAGGGAAGGACAGAAAATCAGGTCAGCTGTATTGTTATGCTTCCCAGAATGCTCTCACAAGTATCTCTACTGAGCAGAAGTCCCTGAGCATCATAGTGGGATCAAAAGGCTGAGATAAGACATCTGCAGTAATAGTCTGTTGAATCTCAATTAATTTAAAATTCAGGTAAGATTTTGAATAATCTTTCAATAATTTGAAACATATATTTTGTATTTGTCATGCTAAAAATATATTTTTAATATACAATCCAATTGAAAATACAATAGCACGAAATGTCGTTCAGGGGTATGTACCAAGAGCAAAAAGGTTCTCTGCCACATGGCCATCCTCTTTTCCCCTTACACAGGAAATTACATCTGTATATTTGGCATAGAAGGATTTCTACTAGATCTTTAGTAAATGTGAAGTACTCCACTTCGGGGTATCACCTTACCTCCTGGTGGCAAAATTAAGAGCAAGTTGCAGTCATTAACTTTTTAACACAAACCTTTATTTTTCTGCAAGCCTCAAGTTAATCTCATTTCACAGAACAAAGGAACAGATTATATTTTTACTATTTCAGTCAGTATGTCTTAGTATTTTAGTATAAACTGGGCCATGTGCATAAAAACATACTATTGATCCTCAAAACAACAGAATGTTTTCTGTATGTTTATCTCACACATTGTCTGTTCACTCTATTAATAAACTTGCATGTTAGAATAAAATATTAAATGTTCTTAAATGCACATAACACAAAGAACAGCCTCAGAGGCTTGCCAAATGTACTTCAGACTGGCGTAATGCTCATATTATTTTACACAGTTCAACACCTTTCCTCTACACTGTCATGGAATGCATGGGTGATCACTATGCCAAATCTTCCTGGGCCTGGAAAGGACATATAAATCCAAATGCTTGACACCTAACTTTTTCAGTTCTGTCTATCTATACCAGCAACCCCATCAAAGTTATTTATAATGATAATTAAGCATTGATCTTAAGGTTTGTAAACAATGTCAATGTGAATTTTAGCAATAAAGGCAGGGGGAGAAAGGGTATAAATGTGTATTGCACAAAAGTCTTCAGAAACAAAGTCTAAATGGAGTGTAAAATCTATATTCTGAAGTAAATTAAGCAGTGAATGTATACTTTATATAGGAAAACACAGAAGCTTTTGTATTACATGCATTGGAACAAAATGTAAACCCAAAGTTAGATTTGTTTTACTCCACAAAAAAAAGTACATATCAAAAATCTGGCAAGCACATTTGATGCCACAAGTGGCATTGATGCCACAAGGTTTTAGTTTTTACTATAATTTGGGACCTGAAGGCAGTCTACAGATTTCAGATTCTTGCAGAGCTACAGGGCAAAGAAGTAATCGCTAGTGTAAATTTTTTTTCCTTATCACTCTGAAGACACTTTTCCCTAATATTCCTTGCAATTGAGGCTGTTGAAGTCAGAATAAGTAAGAAAGTCAGTGATTAGTCTGAGTTTGCCAAGATCAGAAGCTATTTATTATAAGGGACATATTTCCTTCTAAATAACACTTAAAATAAAAGAAAAAAGTTTTCTTTCTAGGAAGCAGCTACAAAAAGTATTAAAAATCATAAAACCTGTGGATTTTCAGTTCCATATATTTCTGTATAAATATCTCACAGGCTTGCCTAAGAATGTCATTAGGAATGTGTTTTAATCCAAGCATTCCATTTCCCCTTCATTTTAGATAAATTACATTCTTTATAGTTACAAACTTCATGTAAAAAAGTTAAATATTCATGCTCTGTAGGATTTTTATCAGTATTTACATTTTCAAAGCCAACAGAAATTAGTCTGCTTCTAGAGATAACTGAAAGAGAAAAGAAAATATTTTAAAGGCGGATAAAATATGTAGAAAAATCTCACTGATATATTTTACCTTATACTCTGTGGATCTTCATCTTTCTGTAGAACAACACTCCACTGGATGTATGACAAGCTAAAAGTCTAAAGACATATTACTATATTAACTTAATTTATGCTATCTGGATACCACTATAATACTCCAGACACCACAGACATTTTCCTTTCTTACTTGTAATAATTAACAGCAGAGAGCAAAAGATAGCTAAATTAATTTATAACTTTATAGTTTCTTATACTAATTATTTCCTCTTCTTGTATTTTAGGTCATCTTGTCGTTCCTGCAAACACTAATCAATCATGGGATTTGAAGTTAATACTACTAAATAAATGAATTGTTTAATCTCCTATGACCATCTATACATACTTCATCTTCACAAAGCTCATCAATTTTATATCAACAAGGACAAAGTGACCTTCATTTTCACAAAATGCTTCTTACTACTGGACAAGTTGGCTACAAATTTATCATTTATCCTCAGGAAGGACGTCCTTCACGATCGTCATTTGATAAATGCAAGATCGTGCTTTATTAATTGACCAGGTCATACTGAATTCCAAGACTATAATTTTGGAAGGGTCTGTTACTTTCCTGAACATTTGGGCTAAGATGAAGGACCTGCAACTCAATTTACTGCTTGGTCTAGTTACCACTGCTCTACTACAAGCCGTAGGACGAAAAGCAGACTGCCCAGAGTCATGTGTATGTGAAATCAGACCATGGTTTACCCCCAGGTCTGTCTACATGGAAGCTCCAACAGTGGACTGTAATGATTTAGGCCTTTTTCATTTTCCAGCCATGCTGCCTGCTGACACACAAGTTCTACTTCTACAAACTAATAATATTGCAAAAATTGAACACTCAGTAGACTTCCCCGTGAATTTAACTGGTCTAGATTTATCTCAGAACAATTTATCCTCAGTGACCAGTATTAATCTTAGAAAGATACCACAGTTACTGTCAGTGTACCTTGAAGAAAATAAACTTACTGAGCTCCCTGAAGAATGTCTCTCTGGACTAAACAATTTACAAGAGCTTTATATTAATCATAATCTGCTTTCCGTGATTGCTCCAGGAGCTTTCATAGGCCTCAATAATCTTCTCAGACTTCATCTCAATTCAAATGGTCTGCAAGTGATCAACAGAAAGTGGTTTGAAGCTACTCCTAATCTTGAAATTCTCATGATTGGAGAAAATCCAATAATCAGAATTGAAGACATGAACTTCAAGCCTCTTAGCAATCTGCGCAGCTTAGTTTTAGCAGGTATAAATCTCACTGAAATACCAGATAATGCTTTGGCTGGCCTTGACAACTTAGAAAGCATTTCCTTTTATGACAACAGATTTGTTAGAGTGCCCCACATTGCTCTTCAAAAGGCTACAAATCTTAAATTTCTGGATCTAAATAAGAATCCCATTAACAGAATACGACGAGGAGATTTTAGCAATATGCTGCACCTAAAAGAGTTAGGAATTAATAACATGCCTGAACTGATTTCTATAGATAGTCTTGCTGTTGATAATTTGCCAGATTTAAGAAAAATAGAAGCAACCAATAACCCCAGATTATCATACATTCACCCCAATGCATTCTACAGACTTCCCAAGCTGGAATCGCTCATGCTCAACAGCAACGCGCTGAGTGCGCTGTACCGCAGTACAGTGGAATCCCTGCCTAACCTCAAAGAAGTCAGCATCCACAGCAATCCCATTAGGTGTGACTGTGTCATCCGCTGGATTAACATGAATAAAACAAACATTCGGTTCATGGAGCCAGACTCCCTGTTTTGCGTAGACCCTCCTGAATTCCAGGGTCAGAATGTGAGACAAGTACACTTTCGGGAAATGATGGAAATCTGTCTTCCTCTGATAGCTCCTGAAAGTTTTCCATCTACATTGGATTTAAAAGCTGGCAGCCATATTTCTTTGCACTGCAGAGCAACAGCAGAACCAGAACCTGAAATCTACTGGATAACACCATCAGGACACAAACTTTTGCCTAATACTATTTCTGATAAGTACTACATTCATTCCGAAGGAACGTTAGACATAAGCGATGTAACACAAAGAGAAAGTGGCTTATACACATGCATAGCAACAAATTTAGTTGGGGCAGACCTAAAGTCAGTCATGATTAAAGTGGACGGCTCTTTCCCTCAGGAACACAATGGGTCTTTAAATATTAAAATAAAAGACATAAAATCTAATTCTGTTTTGGTTTCATGGAAAGCAAGTTCTAAGATTCTGAAGTCCAGTGTTAGATGGACAGCCTTTCTGAAAGCTGAAGACTCCCGGGCTGCACAGAGTGCTCGAATACCATCTGATATAAAGGTATATAATCTTACACATCTAAATCCATCAACTGAATACAAAATTTGTATAGACATTCCCACTGTCTATTCTCAGAACAGGAAACAATGTGTCAATGTAACCACAAAAGGACTGGACTTGGAAGTGAAAGGCTTTGAGAAGAACAACATAATAGGATTCCTTGCCTGCCTTGGTGCTCTTTTGGGAATCATATCTGTGATATATTTCTACAGCTGCATCTCTCAAGATATGAACTATGGCACTGGACACAGCTATCTAAGGAATTACCTGAAGAAGCAATCCTTTTCCCTCAATGAGCTTTATCCTCCTCTGATCACTCTTTGGGACATGGGCAAGGAAAAAAGCACATCAATGGAAGTAAAAGCAACTGTAATAGGAGTACCAACAAATATGTCATAAATATGTCAGTATATCACTTACTTTATGAAATAAAAAGCACATGACTGTATTTGTGCTGAATAAAAAGGCAACAAGAAAAAAATATTTCTCTTAGGAACTAGATGCCTGGACTTTATCGCTGCCAACAAATGGAATATATATGACACAGTATGAGAGAAGAATTTAAATTAACTGGCTTCTAAGGGTATTCTACCAACCAAATAAAATTAACTTCATATTCTAGAACTTTCATGGGACTTTTAAGTCTGGAATACAGTGGAAGTAGCCAAGAACATTTTCTGTATTTTTTTTAAATTATTATATAAAAGTAGTGGAACTGAGCAATACCTCCTCCTGTGCTGTATTACACAAAATAGCCACGAGTTTTTGCAGTGAACAGATATACTAGGATTGACATATGGTGTAATGAAATGGACAAACTGTAGAGTAGACACAGTGAGTATGTGAATTTTTTTTAATGAGAAAATACATTTTCGATTAAAATCAAAATACTTTTTGTCTTGTTGTTTCTAAAGAAAACACCCCACCTTTCTGGGAGTTCTTGTCTGACAATAAACACAATCCAAAGGCTGCTAAAATATCTCTTTACATATTCTATAAAATGCTAATCTGAGCACAAAGGATATTTTTATTGATTTTAGGTTGTATAATGTTCCTAACAGAAACATAAGTTTAGATAAGTTTTTTATCAAATTGTTTTTACTCAAAGAACATTACAAAAGCAAAAGGGATGTTGGAGAAGAGGCCACTTAAACCCACTTAAATTAGATTTCAGCATGGATGTTGGTTAATGAATAGATCTTTGATCCTTTTATTTTATACACTTTTATGTATCTGTGTGAAATACTTCTGTTCTCTTAGCAACATGTGAGCCTGCAGATTTTTATTTCATTATATCTGTATTACATCATTTTATTATTAGACAAAAGTAGCCTCTTCTAGAATACATGGCAATGCTTTCCATGGTAGTACTGTGAACCACCATCCATATAACATCTTTAATCTCTACACAGAAACATCTCCATGCTATTAGCCATTTTCCATGACCAAAGACATTTTTATGTCAAAATCCCCACAGAAGCAACAGGTGAGTAGTGGAATTCTTGTGTAGCTGTATATAGAAATGGACAGCTTTTCCTTCTACAGATAACCTACTTAAGCCTGAAGTCCTTAGGAAGTAATAAATCTGCCTTGTAGCTTTAATAGCATAATGCATATTAACTTGCATTTTTGCACAAACATGCAAAAAAAAAAGTAAAGACAGTTTTTTCAGCAAAGTAGAATCTCTTAAAAATCATAGAAATAACTTAGTTGTGCTGAAGTATGCTTTTTCATAATCTCATTTATATGAAGGTTGTTTTTTTCTACACAAGGCACAGGGCTAAAACTTTTATGTATTTCATTAATTGGTATGTTTAATGGAGGAAGAAACTGATAAGGAACTATATTTAATTTCCTCAGAAACAGGAAAGTATTGTTACACACTTGTGTTTCCATTTATTTCGTAGTTTTCTCTCAGGAATGCATTAAAATGCTTTAATGCATTAATGCATTAAAAGCAGCACTTACTGGTTATTCAGACCAAAAGAGTAGAAATAGATTAACTTTTCTTTGGCATTTGACAGCAAACCTCATTCTGAAATGTACCACTAATGAAAAAGAGAAGGCAAACATAACTATTTGAAATATCTGGTTAGATACAATACTGAAAAAAATCATTAATTTATATTACTTTTTTCTATCAGCTACTAGACTGAAAGATAATGTTTTATTCATAAAAAGATTAAGCATTTACTTTTTGGTAAAAAATTTGATGCCATTTAAAAAAAAATAAGCTGCAATATTTAATCAGCTAACACAGTCAAATGCTATCTTATATAGGAACATTTCAGTTTCTAGTTTAGTTAAAATGTTGTGAAATCATAACTTTAAAAAGTACCCATAAAATATAGATAAGAAATTGGAGAAAAATATGTTGATTTATATCCTAAAAGGAAATTTCTATTTCCAAAATTCTCCAATAAAACTTACTCTGCTTGTGTAGCCTGAAGTAATGACCTCAAAATAACTTAAAACAGAAATTAGGATTCTTCCCATAATGTTGTGCTGGCCAGTAAGACATAATGATCAACAATAGTCTTATAAAAGATCCTTTTTTATCTGAAGCCAGAAGAGACATTTCTGAAAAAGGTTGCTATATAGTACAGAAAATAACTTCACATACCAGACAATTCTAGAACTGCGAGAAAAAGATTGAAAAGCAACACTGTCAGACATAAGGAAGAAAATAATTCTTATTATTCAACTGAATAGAGTGGATCTGTGGCATTGACAAAACAAGAAATTTTACATCGAAGAAAGTATACAGTAAGTATGGAAAGTTCATTATTAAAACTTCAGAAGACATTTTGGAGGCAATAGCTAAATGGAATAGAGGACAAGCCATTGAACACAACCTAAAAGAGTCATAAAGTGGCTGAAAGTTCACCTCATGCTGGAGATTAGAAAAGGCTTGAAAAAATAATAACATGCAGCTTTTGTAGAAGTCAGCAACCAAATGACTAGAAATATATCCAGAGTAAAAAAATTACTGCTATTGCTTGCTAGGTAGGAAAAAAAAAAACATATCTTTCTGAAATACAGGTTGACCTTCCAAACCTAGTGTTTTGGTAGGTCAGTTGACTGATGTACCAAATGTGTAATTTAAATAGCTTTTCCTTTAATATCATTGGAAATAATTGGAAACAATTTTCTCAGGAAAAAAAATCTATGTATACTCAGGGAAAATGCTGAACAACAACAACAACAAAAAAGAAAAATTATCAAGAAGAAGATAATCTAAATATTTAGTAAACAAAAAATCAAGACAGAAAACAAAAATTAAGCTAGGTGACAATGTTTGTGAAAATTAAAGGAGAAAACCACCAAACTTCATTTCCACATATGACAGCTATATAAGTTAGATATTTAAGAAGAGAATTGCCATTACTCATTTATATGGATAAATTCAATATATTACTGAAACTTGGCAAGCTTTGCATGATTGGAATGTTAAAATACACAATCATAACCTGTCTAGTCAGAACTGTGCTTTGAAACTGAGACTTGAGCTATTCACTTCACTTTCAATAAAAATTCTAAAGGAGTTGCATCCTCTTCAATGTTTCCATTATAGGGCAGTGTGAAAAGGAAGTACCAGACTATATTCTGTCCATGACTAGCTGCAGTTCAGTATTCTGAGACAAAATGTACAACCTTTGTAAATAGCATAAGCATACACTAAAACTAGTAATGAATAATGAAAACAGACCCTGTGGTATGTAACTGACTATGGCTATGTTATTTTTCTGGCTACATTAAGTAGTGTTTCATTTCTACAGCTGGGGTGATCAAAACGAGATAGAAGGGTAAGCCAACTGGACTTCATGTTTAAAAGACTTGTTTTTTTGAACAATCAAGAATTACTTTAAATAAATTTGTTGTACATCTACCTACTCAACTACAATATTCTCAGAGAGATATAAAGCTGCAGATATACTGAAGTACCTTCAAAGTAACTGAATCTTTTAAGTAACTCCTTCCTTCTTTCAGAAAAAAAGCTGAAAACTACAAATTAAATTCCTCTTTCAGCTAAAAAATGCTTTTTACAAATGTCTCTCACTTATCTTTCTCTCTCTCAGCTTTAATTATTTTTAGACCCTTTCTCCCAAAGCCCTTTTCTTTTCCTTGATGCAAATTCTCTGTTCCCTTCCATGCTTCCTGTGGGTTCTTTGTTTATTTCCTGCTACTATTGTTGCCAGACTGTCACATCATTTTCAACACTTCCCAGTAAGGACAGATGTAGTCTGACTTAATAAAAAAAATATCAGTGAAACATAATATTTGGAGGCAAAATCTTTGAATAGAGAAATACAATTATTAAAGACAGACCTGGCATTCTTAGAGAAAAACCTAGTTGCAAATCTGAGCAGGTAGAGATTAAAAGTCTCTCAAGGAAACAAAGCAGAAATAACAACATTCCAATGAAAATAATAATATGGGAGTTAGATAAAGCTGGACGGGCACGCAATTTGGGCAGATGGCCTATTCCTGATCCTAAAATAGCTGATGTTGTTTTAACATTACAGTTTAGATAAGCGGAAAACAACCCCATCTGCCTCACCCCTACGTAGCTATTGTTTGTTACCCATGTTAAAGACAATTTCACACTGTGCTCCAAATAGCCATAACGCTTTTATGAATCACAAAAGTACATGAAATTCAGTTCTGGTGTCTTCACCTATATACATTTCTTACAGACCAGACGTAGATTCTATAAAGAAAGCCTTTCAGCATTCATATACTATACTTTACAGGTCGAAGAGTTTACAGTTTTGTCATTGAGCATGTGAGCACAAGTCAGATTCTGTGAGATGGCTGTTGGGAATAATATTTGAGGGCCCAATCTTGTCATACATTCTTATTTTTTGTATGAAATTTTACTCTGTGCTGTTAACACAGGACAGAGTAACTTCTTTTTGTTTTTGTCTCTAGTGTGAATGTCAGCTAAACTTAAAAGTATACAGTTGAATCCTTTATAACACCAGAGAAGTCCACTGTTGAAGTCCAATAAAAAATTACATCCTATTCTACCTTCCAAGAAATTCAGCATCTCTTGTACCCTTCATACATCATTATTTCACTCAGCAATCACCTACTGTTTGCTTACACAAAATTACATCAGCAGCAGCCCTCCTTTTTAACTATTTTCTACTTCATTAATACTTCATCTTTTTCCCAGCCTCCTATGAACTAGACTACTTCCAGTGTCCTACTTCCTACACTACTTCTAGAGTATTCTTCTCTATGATATTTGTTGTCATTTTGTAATTATCAATGACATGGGAGAAAAAAAAACCACAAAAAAACACCAAAAAAAAAACCAAAAAAACCAACAACAAAAAAAAAAAGCCGAATTGCTCAGTGGATTTGAAGGCAAATTTCAAGTGTAGCCAGAGGAAAATTGCAACCCTGAAAACTCTGCAGTCTATTCTCCAACCTACATCAGCAGTCAGCTCTGCTTTAATAGTATTATGCTAACTAAATCTCCCTTTCTTCCCCTTGGTCCTAGGAAAGGTGACTAAAATGGAGGATGTCCACTACAGGTAGAGTAATTTGAATTTATTTGTAGCTTTTTCCATATCTGGATTATTAAAAAAAGAAAACAGAAAGAGAATAATCTTATTATTAATCTAGGCTTTCAAGAGCATACAATTTATAAGTATATACAAATAAACACATCACACCAATGCACATACACCAAGAATTAAATAGCTCTGCAATTAATTAAAGATTTAGAAGAAAATAAATAGAAATATAAATAGAAATATATTGTCAAAGGGTTGTAAATCTTTACTATGCTGAAAGGAAGACAACTATCCACCAGTACTTCCTCATATAGTGAAATCATTTAGGTGTGTAATTTCCACTGAATTTAACAGATATTAGTCTCCAACCTGTTAAGGTAGTTTGGACATTACATTACAAAGTATGCCTCTGGATGACCAAAAGCCTGCCCATCCATCATGAGAGCCATGAAGGATTTTCATCTGCACAGCTCTACTAAAGACAGTTTAAATGCAATATACATCATTCATTTAATTGAAAACATTACATATATTTTTAATTAAGACAAAATGGGAAAAGAACAATATTATTTATTTAAAATGCTTAGAATAGAATATTTTGTGGAGACCATCTGTTTTAGAAGTAAATAATTCAATATCCATCAAAGAAATTCTGGAGAGTGAAGAAAATTAAACATCAGCAAAGAAATTCTCTTTATGTTCAGATATTATCTATCTACAAACAAAATAATATACCATACAATATATTCTAAATGACTATTTTAATATATCACAAACAGAATAGGTTTACCTCAGATTCTTACTCCTACTGACCTAAAAGGTTTTCAAGAGTCTGCTCCTGCTATTCATCTCTAGCTACAAATTTTCATCCTACAGACTTTCTTTGGCTTCAACTTGTCTTCTTCTTCCTTTTGTCTCCTTCATTTGAATTTTTTTTGCTTCAATTATCTTACACATGAAAATTATCTGTTCTTGTATGTCGTGCAACATTGTGATGCCACAATCAGCATTTGTTTTTTATCATTCTAGCAAAGTACTCTACTTTTCTCTTTCCAAAATTTGTATTTCACCGCCTTGGTTGTGCATAAATAATCTAAATGTTTCTTGCTAGGACACTTACATTAAAATGACAAACTTTATGTATAAGGTGATGACTTTATGGTTAGTAGGGGTTTGCCTTAAGCAAACACGTGAAAACTTTCTCAAAAATATTTAGAAAATTGACAAAATATAAGAAAGAAAAAATACTTAAAACAAAAATGGTAAATTAAAAACCCTCATATGTTGCTAACAAAGTGCCAACCATGTAATTATTACAAGTAAATGTGAGGAAAGATGAGAAACTTTAGATATTCAAAGGGAGATAAGTGAACGGTTAAAACCGATTGTAACATAAGATGGAACAAATACCTTAGAATAAACCAGGAAAGAGCTGTAAAAATGCAGCCAAAGGGGCCAAAACTGCTAAAAGAACAAGTTTTCAACATGATCAAATCAATAAATAAGAGAAAAAATAAGTTGAATGAACAGAGAGGTGTTACAAGTCGTTTTAAAGACAGTGAAGGAGAAACAGAGGATGAACAAAAGGTATAAGAAAGAAAAGGAACAAGTGAAGGCACCGTGTCTAACAGCCCATCCTGGAAATACAATAAGCAAATGCAGCAATACACTAGTCAGTAGTCAAACAAATTTTAAAAAGGAAGAATTATGTGACAGTATTATCAGAAGTTAAGAAAAAATAATAATAAAGACATAAAGAAAGACTCAAGGAAAACAAGTGAGCTTTAAGATACCATGAAATATATATATATAGTTTCAAATTAAGACAAGACTTGACAAAATGGGGAAGAAAAAGACGACAGCAGCCCTATGTGCTTTTGATTTGGCCAAAAATATTTAGTACAGCAAAAAGCTGTAAAGACTTACCTTTTTTTTTAACTTTATTTGTTGTTGATTTTTATTTTCAAAAATATATTAGATTTTATTTTCAAAAATATAGCAGATTATTCTTAAATAATGCTAAGGAGACAAACTCTAATTTCCACACCTTATGATCATGTGTCGAGGGAAAGTTTACAATACTAATTGCAAAACAAGAGCAAAAATGTTTATTAGAAAGTGAAAAAAGTGCTTAAGCATGACAAAGGGCATGTTGGGGAATTCTGACTAATATGCAGAAGGCAGTGGCAGATAGTCTCATTTGGGAGGTTTCATTCAGAAGACAACTGAAAGCTGATAACCCTGTGTTATTAAGCAAAATACTTTCATAAGGAAATCTCTGAGGGAAGGAGACACTATAGTGTCTAATTAAAGAGAGAGCTCAAGGTCCAGGAGCTGCTTAACAGTATCAATTATAATGTCACTAATAACCACTTAAGGTTTGTTATTTTTCTAAATATTACCAGAGCCAAAGCAATATCAAATATTGTTTTCAAGAGGCCTCAAATTTCTTTAAAAATAATTAATTCTGAAGGATTAACTACTAAATCCATTTAAAGGCAACAATGAAAGACACTGGAAGGTATTGAGTTTGTTTTAAACTATGTTGAAAGCAAGTGTATTCCACCAAAAAGAAGCAATCATTGTTACATAGAATAAAAGCTTGAAGAAAAAGAAAATGAAAGACAAAGAGCAGAGGGGAAAACAAAGAAAACAAATTAAATTAAGAGGAGAAAAGATGGAAAACTAGAATGATCCTGTTTAAAATTAAGTTATAAAAGTCAAGTTAATATATTTAAGTTACATACTAAAATAATGACTGATGCAAAAGAATCAGTCAGAATACAGTAAGAGAAACCTAGATTTTTAAAAAGAATTTTTAAGACCCCTTTTAAAACTCTTTGTAAACTAACTGAAAAATCAGTGAAATTGTGGAAGTAAGAGAGACTGAATAAGCCAACTAGGTGTCTGTATCTAAAACAGAGCTGATCTGCTGAATCTCTGATGAAATACTTACAAGTAAAGCTGCCTCTCCTGCAATTTGGAGAGATTTGAATTATGAAGCCCATACAGTGCTGGGAAGCCCTTCAAGGGTTTTCTAGCCCAACTCCAAGTGCATTAGGAATTATTAGTTTGACAGAAAGGCACACTAATATCACTCCCTCATAGACTGTATACCCAGAGGTGCTAAAATGCACAATTACTAGCCATGGTGGTCTGGATAGCATCACTCCACACTCAAGGGGTAGAGATCAATGATTTTACTGGTTTGAGATCAGTTGCAAGTGGCATTCCTTAGGGTTTTACTCTGGGATTTAACTTGCTTATTAATGACCTGAAGGAGGAGACAAAATTCTTACCAATCTGACAATACTAATTTGGAGAATGCAGTCAATACATGCCACCACCAGTGGCAGCCTAGGGCTGCTGTTTAGAGGAATCTAAAAATGCTGGAGAATTAGGCCTACAGCCTGACACAAAATTCAGCAAGAACACATGTGAAGTCCTGCACCTAGAGTGGAGTAAGACCTGAATGAGTACAAACCTGGCACTGCCCCACTGGATCACAGCTCTGCTGAAAATCACCTGGGGCTCCTACGCACAGCTGGCTAACAGGATACTGGACTGTATTAATATGAAATTAATAGGGGAAAAGAATGCCCCTTCATTCAGTGCTTGTTAGACTACCTCTGTAATACTGTGTCTAATTTTGGATCCCTAATTGCCCAGCCAGATATGAGACATTGATCAACTGTGGCAAGCTTAGCAGGAGGTTCCCAAAATGTCAAGAGCCAGAGCTCTACTCCCAAGAAGAAATTCTGAGGAAGCTGGGCTTCTCAGCCTGGAAAAAAAGGGTTTGAGATTAATAAGTGGCAACCTTTCTATATTTAAGAAGTGGCTACTGAGAAGACAGGATCGGGCTCACTACTGAGGTGCAAAGCTGGGAAATGAGTGACAACCACCTAAAACAGAAGTTAGGTGGAATGGGATTTAACTAGATATAGGAAAAATAATTAATTATGAGGAGAAAAATCTTGGGAATTGGTTGCAGAGATATGGTACACAATTATGAGCAAAATTATCTGATTCATAATTGACCCTGTTTTGAGCATGAGGTTGAATAGATGACATATCTTCCAACCTGGATCATTGTGCAGATGAAGTTTATCCTCAGAAAAAGTCACATGCAATGTAACCTTCTTCAGAGAAGCAAAAAAAAACTTTAGCTGAAATTACTCCAAATTTTGCACAGGAATATCCTCTCTTTTTTTCTTAATTATTCCAAGAGTTCTTGAAGATATGCTACAATTTCAGTAGGTTTTTGGGCTTCTTAAATGTCCAGATTTTAAAATATATTCCTAATGCAGACAGCTACTTCCATGCTCTTTCAACATTCCTAAGAAAATTCCTAAGGAATTTCTTACATGCTTTTTCTCATGCTCTCCCATTTTCATTATAATGTTCTTTGACATATCTAAATGGCATGATTTTGCATAAATGGAGAGCAGCAGACGGTGAAAGTGAATATATAAGTTTTTCTTTCTTTTTTTACCAACACAGACATGAGTAACCAGCTATAATTAGCATATACTTTTCTGAAATGTAAAAATATTTAAATAAATCCATGAAAATGAGAAAAAGTTTCAAATATACAAAGCCAAAAAACATTCAGAGTTGGACAGGACCCACAAGGATCACCAAGTTCAACTCAAATGTTGCATGCAGGAATTGAACCCATGTCCTTACCATTCCTAGTACCATGCTCTAACCAACCAGCCTAATCTCTCTTCCAAAAAAATAAAAAAAAAAGCATGAAACTTACAAACGAGAAAAACTTACAAACCTCGTGTACTGTCAATTATTATGAAATTTCATTTCTTTGGGGTATGGTTTTGTTCCATACCATCATAGAATCCTTTGTGGCTTCGCAACTACATCAGCCAATTCCCTTAGGATTCTGGGATACATCTCATAAGGTCCTATGGATTTATGTGCATTCAGATTCTTCAGGTGGACATGGACCCGATCTTTATTTACAGAGAGGGACTTTGCTTCTCCATCCCACTGTCCATCCACTCCCGAAGCATGGGAAGAGAGGCTATTATTGAAGATTAAGGCAAAAAAAGTTCTTGAGTATCTCAGCCTTCTCTTGCTCTGTTGTTACCAGTTTATCAGCATTGTTGATCAGGGGGTTTACACCTTCTTTGAACTTCCTTTTCTGGCTAACCTACCTGTAGGAACTCTTCCTGTTATTCTTTGCGTACCTTGTTCAGTTCCAGCTTCTTCAGTTCCTTGGCCTTCCTCACCCCATTATTGCACAAGTGACCTTCACCTCTGTGCTCTTCTCGTGTTGCCTGTCCTTGTTTCCACTGCCTGTGGATTTGCTACTCTGCCTTTAGTTTGACCAGCAGGTCCCTACTCAGCCATGCCAGGCTTTTGCCTTCCTTGCCCTATTTTACGCTCCTGGGCATTTCTACCTCTTGTGCTCTATGGGAGATTTTCTTAAAGACCTGCCAGCTCGGATCTGCTCCAGAGGTCAGTCTCCCAGGGGATCCCATTGCCTATCTTCTTGAAGACCTGGAAGTTTGCTTTCCTAAAGTTCAGGGGCCTAACTGTACTGTATACCTGATCCATATCCCTCGGGACTGCAAATTCCAACAATGCATGATCACTGCCACTCAGGCTGTCTCCAACCTTCATGTCCCACTTAGCTTGTGAATGTTGGTGACCACCAGATCCAGGAACACATTCCCTCTGCTAGCACTGTCTCTTACCTGGCTCAAAAAGTTAAGTGGAACGTGTTGCCTGGACAAGTTCTGTATTCTCCATCTTTGGAAGCAAATGACGTGAAATTGGATAGTGCTTTGGGCAGCCTAATCTAGTCAAATCCTGCACACAGGGATTGAAATAGGAGACCTTTAAATATCCCTCCTCACTTCAACCATTTTATGATAGTAAATAAGGAAAACATAATAAAAAGAGGGGCTACTCACATGTAAGCCAGTGGCTGGTCAGTATATTTGCCTGGCAAAATGTTGTACCTGACCACCACAATCTGTCTGTCTTACTAAACTTTAGTCTCAATCAACTGTTTTCTGTGCAAGTATGCTGTCAAACCTATGTGTGTGTGTGTGTGTGTGTGTGTGTGTGTGT